>CM055118.1:851754532-852954532 GCA_029206835.1 Rana muscosa
GGGTGCAATTCCCTGCGCAAGGACTGCTGGGTTGGACTTTAAAAGGGAGAGGAGGGGCCTCTCTCTCTCTCTTTGGACGCCGCCCTCCCTGCACTGACCTGCTGTGCGTGCAAGGCCTGAGGCCTGGGCCTTGCATTTTGTTCCAGAGAGCCTTCCGCATCCGATCCACCTGAGGTGCCACCATCTCCTGGAGGACCGAAGACCCGGGCATCGTGGGCACTGTGATGCGACTCACAGTAGCGGAGGTACCGCACCGGAATCGGTCCGGTCGGGTGAGAGAGCGCCAGCTCAGAACCGCATCTGATTAACTTTGTTGCCTATTAACTTTGCCTAGGCCCATCAGTGATTACAGTTATATTCTGGGGAGACTGTCTGCTGAACTGAGTTTATTAGTCTCTCCAGCTTTACCAAGTTAGCGATCATCGCTACCCCTTTGGATTACAGTTTGTACTTTATGTGCACCGCCGAATTTTGCTAGCGAAGATTCTTCAACAAACTATACCCCAAGTTATAGTCAGGCCTGACTGGGTAGTATAGGACATTGTTGGGCGCCATTTTTGCTCACGAGGGAGGATAGCTGCAGCGGGGTTATTATACTATCATTGCATTTCTGAATGTTATACCCTTTTTGATGTGTACACCTATATTGCAGGGATCTGCATGAGATACTGTATACTAATTACCTTTTATACTTTTACCAATAATAAAAAGTTATAGTTAAGTAATTTGATTGTCAGTGTCAATTACTGCGCTGGGATATAAAGGGGTTGTACCATATAACAGTATAGATATAGTACAGTTATACCATCCTTACTCTTTCCTAACTGTGCCACGAGAGGTTAGAGCCGATTGCCAGGGGTTGACAGCGGTGCATTACAAGGCCCAAAACAAACCAGCAGCCCTCTTAAGCTGAGGGTATCGCTATAGTTGTATTGGGCATACATTGAACATTCAATGTATTTATATGGCCTGATGATGTATGCATGTGCCAATCAAACACGGGTATGTGTGCCCAGCCATTTAGCCCAATACAATAACCTGAACATGGTGTTTGGGAGGAGATCAGCAAAGATCCAATCACTTGGCTATTTAAAATGTTAGTAAGTATGAGCCCTAAGAGCTTTAGGAAAGCTGCTTGGTCATGTTAAATGATTGCTGATGCTCTTTAGCTTAGCATTTACAATGAATATTATACCATACCTGCTTGTCTTATGCCCTGTACACAGGATCAGAAATTCCGACAAGAAAACCGTGGATTTTTTTCCAACGGAATGTTGGCTCAAACTTGTGTTGCATACACACGGTCACACAAATCTTGTCTGAAATTCCGAACATCAAGAACGCAGTGACGTACAACGAGCCGAGATCAATGAAGTTCAATAGGCAGTTCGGCTCTTCTGCTTGATTCTGAGCATGCGTGTTTTTTTGCGTGTCGGAATTGCATACAGACGGAAAAATAGAGAACCTGCTCTCAATCTTTTTTTGGCGGAAATTCCGACAGAAAAAATTGGATGGAGCATACACACGGTCGGAATTTCCGACCAAAAGCTCACATCCAACTTTTTTTGGACGGAAAAGTCTATCGTGTGTACAGGGCATAAGCTCTTAGGGTTTCAGGAATTCTTTGGAAATGCTTCTGTCACTTTGCCCTCTCAGCCTATCTGTGCTGATGGAAATACGGGACCTGCCCTTGTTGATGACCCTCTACAAATACTAGTTGCCTGGTTTTCATGGTGATTCCCTGTCTTTAGCACTTTCATTTACTAACAAGATCTTTCTACCTTTTCTGGATGATTGACAGAATGTATTAAAGATAGAGAATGAGAATAACAGACACGCACCTAGCATTTTATAAGGAAGTCAACAGCCCCAAATTCTCTCAGGACAGGTTTCTTTTAAAAACAGCTTTAATATTTTCATGAAATCTTTTAGTTCTACACTATACTGTGACTTTGTTGAGAAGATGTATTAAATACATTTATGTGTGTGTCTCTGGTACTCAACCAATTTTTTTAATTAGTGTGTGAATTGTAAATTCTACACTTGTGAAAGAGGTACTACTCATTTAGAAATTAGACTTAACTCCATCTAATGGCGCGTACACACGATCGGTTTTTCTGATGAAAAAAGACACATGGACTTTTTTCATCGGAAAAAACGATTGTGTGTGGGCCCCATCGGTCTTTTTCCATTGGTGTAAAAAAATAGAACATGTTTTAAATTTTACCGATGGAAAAAAAAAACAATAGCACATGCCGATCGTCTGTGGGGAACTCCATCGGAGAAAAATCCACGCATGCTCAGAATCAAGTCGATGCATGCTCAGAAGCATTGAACTTCATTTTTCTCGGCTCGTCGGAGTGTTTTACGTCACAGCGTTTTGGACGGTCGGAATTTTGTCTGATGGTGTGTAGGCAAGACTGATGAAAGTCAGCTTCATCGGAATTCCGACGTAAAAATCCATCAGATTTTATTCCATCGGAAATCCGATCGTGTGTACAGGGCATTAGAGGACCAGAGATGCTGGAAAAATATCAGTCTATACCATTTAAAAGTCATTATATTTGTAGAACTAAAAAAGATCAACTGCAATTTGCTGCTATGGCCTACACCTGGACCCCTTTTGTATTGCGTGCTTAGTGTTGATCTCCCCTTGAAGTGATAGGTATTTGTGGTGATGCTGATAAGCTGACAGATCAAATTGCGATTCAGAATAAATGAAGCGCACAGTTACATATCACTGCACAGATGACTTCAGTTTCCACAGTGTTAGCTTGGCATAAGACATTTTATCATTCACCATACACAACTTGAAAGTGTTCCAGAATGTTCAATGTGAAGCCCTTTCAGATTAATTGTATTGAATATCTTAATACAGAGAACAGGATCCTCTCAGTATGTACAACATACAGAAATGGACACCATAACCTAGCTGGCAGCTCACATACACGCTATGGCTGCCAAACTTTAATCCCACAAACAGGAAGTGCAACTAAAAATGTAAATATATAAAGAGGGCCTGTAGTCTGTCAGTCTCTGGTGAGCAGAGCATAGATGTTGTCAGAATCAGACCCAATTTGACTGAACATCAGTATTTGTCGGTGAGTTATACAAGTTTATATAATCCATTCAAGAGTCTTGCAGCTCCTCTCATCCCATCTTTCAGAGATACAGATATGGCCCATATTGTTTAGTCATGTTCAGATACCCAAATGGCCGCACTGTAATTTTAAATGCAGTTTTCAGAAATATATATGTCATTTTTTATTACGTTCACAGACCATCCAACTTCCTTGAGTTCTTTGGACCACAGCAACTTCCATGCTGGTTTAAACGGCTGTAGTCCTGCCCAGCAGGGGAATTGGGAATATCAGTTGGCAGCCCCTTGGCAATCCAGGCAGTACTCCACTTCCAAATTCAGAGCCTGACCAAGATGGCCGTCTTCGGCTTGGTGCTTCTTGAGGGGGATTGGGTGCAATCTGTGAGCTTAGGGCGCCGGGAAGGGGTTGAGTATTTTGTTGTCCTGTGAGATGTTGTTTATGGCTCAAAGGTTGCTCTGGTTTTACCAGCTCATCCTGAACAGAGAGAAAAGGACTGAGGATTTTCCTGTAGATGCCTCTAGTATCAGTAAGGACCTCACTGTATGGTGGTGGGGGTTCAGCCATGAGTAGTGCTTCTTCATAACAAGGTGGTTGAGACAAGTCCGGTTCTGCAGGTATAATGCAAAAACAATATATGTCAACTTTCATTTTATTGCCATTCAATACTTAACATTGTATTTCTGCAAGGACCATAACACAGAAAAACATACTGGTGGCTATACTTTGGATCATAAACAACACATCCAACTATTTGCACATGTAACTGATTTCTCACTTTTCAGTAGGCACAAGATTTCCCTATAGAATAGATGTTAGTGTCTTTACCTTTTTCTGCAAAGCAATAATAAAAACCCTTTCATAGTTGTATTCCGCAATTATATTTATTTCTAAATAGTGAAAAATTTATGGATGGAAAGTTGTATTCTCAATTGACTTTAAAATGGATGCAGTAGATTGGCCGCATGGGAAATTCTGATAAGTAGATCTAGAAACTGATCAAGATCACATATAAAAAACAGCAGAAATAGATGATGCTGAACCCACTGTATTACAGGAACCCTGAACCATTAGGTGCCAAAAAGACTGACACCTTGGGAGAAGGTTCAGAAGAAGTCATCCACACAACACAACAGTCTAATGATAAGCCTGCTCTCCCTACCACAAATGTGGGAGGAACAGACCTGTACTCACCCCCTGACACACCCAGGTGGGCCATTCCTTCATCAATGGCCAATAAACAGGACAGCCTTTCTCCGCCTGACAACTAGAGGGAGGGGAAACTAGTCACCCCTCAACTAGTGGGAGGTTCCCTTGTTGATCTCAGGTGTAAATTAAAATGATTTAGGTCTTTTTACAATGCTAATTAATGTTCACCTTAAGTTGTCTGTTCCAGTCAAGTTGATGTTGTGGATGATATATGCTTAAAGGACTTTGTTCCCTTTTGGGGGACCAAAGAGTTTAGTGGGGGGAGTATGTAGCCAGGTGTCGGCTACAACAACAACATGGAGACATTACCCTCTATTTGCCTCCTCCTCCCTCTACTGTGATATTAATATTGTGCTGCACTAGTTTCCTCAGGCCAGCAGGGGAAGAGCTAAAGCCAGGTGAGCCCATAGGCTTGCAGAGCTCTTGCAACCCTGGGAGCTGTAGTCCGAGATGGCAGCCATGTAATGGATTGACTGACTTTCTGAGCTACAGACTCCAATAGACTGGGCAGCACGAGGAGTCAGGAGTTTTTTTTAGTACTCCCAAAAAGTCCGCTCTCTTGGGGCTGCTTGTTGCATACACATCTACCAGTATACCTGA
Organism: Rana muscosa; assembly: GCA_029206835.1. Lineage (NCBI taxonomy): Eukaryota > Metazoa > Chordata > Amphibia > Anura > Ranidae > Rana > Rana muscosa. The sequence goes on from CM055118.1 coordinate 851,759,440, forward strand.
CTCTACACTTCAGCCAGCTGAACTTCAGAATCGCCAAGACCAGACTGAGGTGGCCTCATCCATTGCCAGAGCCTTCTACTACCTTCTGGAACTTGGTGAGAGGGCCACTGGCCCGCATTTACACTGTTAGCAGGAACTGAACCTCTGAGAGCAGAATCTTTAGTGCACCAAAGCTGCACCATTCCTATACCAAACCTGTCCTGTGCATCTACCAAATTTTTACTGCATCATCACTAACTCTGTGCTGCGGTTACACTAAACTGTTACCACCTCTGGCCCACACCCTCCAGTGCTAAAACTGTATTGCACCTCTTCACTCACTATATGCAAGTTTAAAAGCCTATTAAGTGCACCAATGCTTGTTAAATGGCCCCACTGATAGCCGGCAGAAAATCATCAAGGACTGCCCCTCCCATTATCCATCTAGCAAATTCCCTTCGTCCCCTTTACCCTTTCAGGCCATTTAATATCTGGCAGGGCTTACCAAGTCGGTTTAGGCCTAGCATAGCAGCCATTAGTGCACACTGGCAGTATAGTTTCTACATTGTGTAGATCAAGTCTTATTAATGTTCATAGTTGGCTGGTGTTGCTACTGTTTATTCTGAGCTGGATGCTGCATTTTATGCCTAGCCTTTATTGTTAGCTGCCTTGTATGGTAAACTGTGTTATCACAATTGCCAATTTATGTGTATTTGTTCGCTTATCAACCTTATGGAGTGACAATACATTAGGATTACCCTTGCTAATTGGCTTGATGCTTGCTCTTTGATATAGCACTGCTATTGGTTATTAGGAATTACCGTACTAAGTGTTTTCATTGTGTTTGCTTATTTTATACTCAACCTAGTGTATCAGAGGGGCTGAGACCATTGAGAAAGTCGGGGCAAAGAACAGAGGTCCCATCCTAACCAGTGGCTCTTGCGGGGGGTGGTGCTACACTAAATGTGGGTCAACCATGTCAATTGATCTTGACATTGCCTGCCTGGGTGGGTGTCTGGTAAGTGAGACATATCCTTCCTGATGCTCCTGATTTGTAACATCTATCTGTTTACAATTTGCGTTTGTGCTTGGGCTATAAGTGAACATGAATGAGTGTTTGTTCATTTTGATTTGGAGACTCAAAATTTGTGACTTTGTCAGCGCCCAAGACTGGCTTTATTTAAAGTGGATGTAAACCCGAAAATGTATTTATTTCTTTTTTGATGTCACAATGTAGAGAATAAGATTTCCTATCATCTGTGCCCAGTCTTGCCACACAGAGCAATCCTCTTTTATTGTTCAGTGAGATAAATCTTGACAAACAGAGAAAACTTTTGTCAAATCCTCCCCCTTGGTGTGAGTGACAGGTGATTTACATATCTCGTGCACTAGCCTGAGACAGGCACATCATGTGTAGAAAGTTCACAATTCACACCCCCCTCCCCTCCCCTCCTCTCCAGCTCTCCCAGGATTGGCTGCATTTACTGTGTTTTGACTGGATGTTTCTCATCATGGGGTGTGATCCACAGTTCAGGGTGACGAGGAAATGTATGCTGCAGTGAACAGCCAGCAGAATATACACAGACAAGTAATTAGGGGACATGTATCTAGTGAGAGCTGGGCAGAGGAGAAGCTCCTGTGATCTTATTCTTGTTATAGTGCAGTGTGTGTGTGTGTGAGGTCACCTGATCACAGTTGCAACATTCCTTTCCATCACCAGGATGTGTTATGCGGGGGAGGGGTGGATTTCTCGCTTTTTATAATTACACCCAGTAAGGTTGAATGAGCTTAGGGCTGGTTCACATTAGTGCACTGTGCTAGATCGCATATGATTCGCACCGCACTGCAGTGCAAATCACATGCGATGTCCGTGCAGTGCGATTTCAGCCATACAGATAGTATGGCACTCCCCAGCAGTTCGCATATGGCAGTGTGAACTGCCGTGCGAGTCGGGTGCGATGTGGGAACCCGCAGTGGATTCGCAGGGTTCCCGAATCGCACCAGTGTGAACCCAGCCTCAAAGCATACAGCCTACAAATGTCACCTGACTGCTCCCACCAAGGTTCGGTTCACACTGGTGCGATTCGGGAACCCTGCGAATCCACTGCGGGTTCCCACATCGCACCCGACTCTCACGGCAGTTCAGACTGCCATATGCAAACTGCTGGGGAGTGTCATACAATGTTAACGACACCCCCATTTCAGCTCGCATATCGCACAGCGAACTGACAGTTTGGACATGAATCAGATTGCATAGGTGTGAACACCCATGCGATTCTGGTGCAGACCAAAAAAAGGGTCCTGTGCGTGTTTGGTCCGAATGTGATGTGATTTCAGCCATACAGTTTGTATGGCTGAAATCGCATCGCACAGACATCGCATGTCATCTGAACAGCAATGCGGTGCGAATCACAGGAATGCAGAATGTACAGTGGTGGGTAGTACGTGCAGGATGGTGTCAGGATAGTGGACAGTGTCAGATTCTTTTTTTATTTTACAATTTTATTTTATTTTATTTTTTTCAAAAGGTTTTTTGGGACCAGTGGATTTTTTTAATTTTTATTAATTTTTACAATTTAATTTCTTTATTTTTTTTTACAATTTATTTTTGTACTATTTTAACAATGATGGGAGGGTGGGGTTTTATTTTTTAAATATATTTTTTCACAGTGCTTTTGGGAAAGGGGGTGGGGGGATGGGTCAGTGGTTGGTGTCAGTTGGGCAGTGGTTGGTGTCAGTGGGGCAGTGGTTGGGGGCAGTGGGGCAGTGGGGCAGTGGTTGGTGGCAGTGGGGCAGTGGTTAGTGGCAGTGGGGCAGTGGTTGGTGGCAGTGGGGCAGTGGTGTGGGGCAGTGGCAGTGGGGCAGTGGTCGGTGGCAGTGGGGCAGTGGCAGTGGGGCAGTGGTCGGTGGCAGTGGGGCAGTGGTCGGTGTCAGTGGCAGTGGGACAGTGGTCGTGGCAGTGGGGCATTGGTCGGTGGCAGTGGGGCAGTGGTCGGTGGCAGTGGTCGGTATCAGTGGGGCAGTGGTCGGGGGCAGTGGTCGGTGTCAGTGGGGCAGTGGTTGTGGCAGTGGGGCAGTGGTCGGTGTCAGTGGTTGGTGGCAGTGGGGCAGTGGTCGGTGGCAGTGGTCGGTGTCAGTGGGGAAGTGGTCTGTGTCAGTGGTTGGTGTCAGTGGTCGGTGGCAGTGGGCCAGTAGTCGGTGGCAGTGGGCCAGTAGTCGGTGGCAGTGGGGCAGTGGTTGGTGGCAGTGGGGCAGTGGCAGTGGGGCAGTGGTCGGTGGCAGTGGGGCAGTGGTTGGTGGCAGTGGTCGGTGGCAGTGGAGCAGTTGTTGGTGGCAGTGGGGCAGTGGTTGGTGGCAGTGGGGCAGCTGGCTGGCTGTCGATTGCATTTACTAACACATGGTCCATTGTTGCGGACGTGTGTTACAGGAGCTCCTGCCATCCAGGAGCAATTCTCGTTCTCTCCCCCAGCAGGCCGGGCTACGACCCCCCTCGACCCGGGCCTCCCCTAGACCAGCTCCCCCAGCCCACCTGCACGCTGCCCGCAGCCGCTGTCTGCTACCTGCCACCTCCCGGGCGCCCCCTCTAGGCCGCAGGAAAGACAGCGGCTGCGGCCTAGCTCCGGCCACCTGAGATTTTTCTATTCCAAATCTCTCCCCAGCAGGCCCGCCAGCTGTCTCTCACCTGGAGCTCCCCACCAGCCGTAATCGGGCCCCCTGAAGCCGCAGCTGGAGCTGCCTGGGCCATCAGGAAAGACCGTGGCTCTGGCCTAGCTCTAGGCCGCTTAGGCCATCTTGGTGCACCCAGCCATGGCAGCCGGTACCTGCTCCCGACCCCCCTCAGTCATTCCTGCCAGATAGTGGACTTGCCTGGTACTGGCCGACTGCCCCTACCCCCTCAGGGCCACCCACAAGCAACAGCCTGAAGGACGAACTGGGGTTCCGGTTTGGCAAGTAGAGGCCATCTTGCTACCCAGGCTCTCTTACCTCCAGCCCCCTTGAATTATCTTTCCACCCCCTTCCCCTACCCCTCATCATCCACACCATCATCTGAACATCCGCATCAGCTTCCCATTCTGGATTGCTGTCTTTTTCGATAACCTTACAACCAGATAAGCACATCGGGCACAACCTATCATAGGAAGTTGATACAGGGTCCGCCGATCACCTCTCGGGGGGTCAGGAAGGAATTTTTTCCCCTGCTGGAGAAAATTGGCACAGGCTCGGCAGGGTTTTTCGCCTTCCTCTGGATCAACTGGAGGAGGTAAATTGGGGTTCCACCATTCTTATCCGCATCATCATCACCAGCATCATCATCACCAGCATCATCCTATCATCGCATCATCCCATCACCATCAGCATTTTTGCCACCATGTTCAACATTAAATACTCAGTGGACTCCCTGCGTATGCCTAATAAATGCCGCTGCAAGACTACCAACCTCCATCCAAAAAATACTAAGGAAAGAACACCTGCTAAGAATCAATCGACAATCGATCGCCAAAAACAGGATAGCATCACTTCAATTACAACACATCATGCGCCCTGATCAACACCAGATCTGCAGTCAAGCACAGACAGGAAATCCACGACTTCATCACCCAAAACAACACAGATTACCTCTTTATCACGGAAAGCTGGCTAACACCAGACTGTAACACCGTCCTAACAGAATTGGTGCCTGAGAACTACTGCATCCTAACCGAGCATAGAATAGGACAACGAGGAGGAGGCCTAGCAGTGATCTTCAAATCCCACCTCTCTCTTATCAAACCAACTCTACAGAACTCTTTGTCTTTCATGGAGACACTCACTCGGCATCTTCAAACAACACCCCAGGCCACCATCCGCATACTGCTATGCTACCGACCACCAGGTCCGAAGACAAATCTCCTCACACCCTTCACCGAATTCATCTTGACATACACCTTAAAAAACAAAAACTTTTTGTTACTCTGGGACTTCAACCTCTGGGCTAACTCTGCCCAGGACCCCATCGCCACCTCCTGCATCAACCAACTGGAAGAACTAGGTCTGCAGCAACTAATAAATGCCCTCACGCATGGTTCGGGTCACGGTCTGGACCTCATCTTTAAACAAAACATGGATATCAACACACTGGACAACATGCCTTTACCATGGACGGACCACCACACTATCAAAATTAAAATCACCACCAACACCATCTCCCAAAAACCGAAGCACTCAATAACAACACACTGGACAAGATCTCAGAAGAAACTACACTCTGAACTCTTCAAAACCACGCGATCAAAAAACATAGGAACGCTAAATCAAAACCAATCAACGGAACAAACACTCAACTCCTTAAACAAAGCATTACTACAAACAACAGACACAGTTGCTCCGAGACGCAGAGCACTCATCCGCAAAAACAATTCGGGCTGGTTTTATGACACTCTTACTTTACTTAAGCAAGAACGCAGAAGAGCTGAAGGAGCCTGGAGAAAACCCAACAAAGGAAAACCACACAAACTACAAAGCACTCACTAATAAATACCACAAAGCAATCTTCAAAGCAAAAAAAGAACATTTCTCAAACACCATCTCAAAAGCCCTAAACCGACCTTGTGAACTTTTCAAACTAGTCACTCAGACTATGAACCCTACCTGCCTAGAGCCTCCAGCAAATGAAACCCCAAGAATTCTGTAATGAGCAATCATTTTTTTATCGACAAACTCGAAAACATTCGGGAAATAATTTAACAGAAAAAAACAACCAACCTCACTCAGCCTAAGCAAGAAGAGGAAATCAATACAAACATTATACAATCGACGAAATTTTTGCTGGTCCCGATCACCATCGACACCACCAGAAACATCATCAGTAGCCTCCGAGACAGCACATCACCAAATGACATAATTTCTACAAAACTCCTGAAAGAATGTACCGACATCTTGGCCCCCACCATAACACATCTCGTAAATCAATCGTTCAAAGAAGGTATTGTTCCGATCTCCCTCAAGCAAGGCATAATCAAACCCCTCCTAAAGAAACCCAACCTCGACCCCAAAGACCCAAACTACCACAGACCGGTAACAAGTCTTAACACCATCTCGAAGATCATGGAGAAAGCCGTAGTACAACAGCTACAACTCCATTTGGACTCCCACAAACTCTTGGACCCACTACAATCAGGCTTCCGCCCAGGCCATGGCACAGAAACAGCACTTCTCAAAATATGGCATGACGCCCTCGAAGCAGCAGCTGACGGAGAATCATGTCTCCTGTAGAGATGGCCTTGCGGTTCGCCACGCGGTCGGTTCGCGGCGAATTTTGCGCATTCGCGGTTCGCGAAACCGGCGGACATATGGCGCTATTCGCGGCCGGTTCGCGGTCACCATATTCTTTTACATTGTGGAACTTTGACCTATGACACATCCATCATGTGGTACAGGACAGCCAATGAGACATTTCAGCAGATGGACATGCCCCCTACCTTATAAATAGACCTGATCTGGCTGCCATTTTACATTTTGTTATTTGTCAGCGTAGGGACAGGTTGCTGTGTGGAGCAGGGACAGACTGTAATCCTAGCTATTAGGTCCACAAAAGTCCTTTTAAGGACTGGTATAGGTGTACAATTGTTTTGTGTGCAGTATATAGGGGTGTAATACACTTTTAGTTCATTCCAATTGTGCAGCATTGGGACTGCAGTGCTGAGCGGTTCTGCAGCTGTCTTTAGTCAGTGTAGGAAGGTTGCTGTGTGTGTACTAGGAGGGACAGACTCTACTAAAACAAAAGTCCTTCTAAGGACTGGTATAGGTGTACAGTCCACAAAAGTCCTTTTAAGGACTGGTATAGGTGTACTATTTTGTGTGCAGTAAATAGGGGTGTACTACACGCATAAAATACTCTAGGAAGAATAGTATAGTGCGGTTCTGCAGCTGTCTTTAGTCGGTGTAGGAAGGTTGCTGTGTGTGTACTAGCAGGGACAGACTCTACTAAAACAAAAGTCCTTCTAAGGACTGGTATAGGTGTACAGTCCACAAAAGTCCTTTTAAGGACTGGTATAGGTGTACTATTTTGTGTGCAGTAAATAGGGGTGTACTACACGCATAAAATACTCTAGGAAGAATAGTATAGTGCGGTTCTGCAGCTGTCTTTAGTCGGTGTAGGAAGGTTGCTGTGTGTGTACTAGCAGGGACAGACTCTACTAAAACAAAAGTCCTCCTAAGGACTGGTATAGGTGTACAGTCCACAAAAGTCCTTTTACGGACTGGTATAGGTGTACTATTTTGTGTGCAGTAAATAGGGGTGTACTACATGCATAAAATACTCTAGGAAGAATAGTATAGTGCGGTTCTGCAGCTGTCTTTAGTCAGTGTAGGAAGGTTGCTGTGTGTGTACTAGCAGGGACAGACTCTACTAAAACAAAAGTCCTCCTAAGGACTGGTATAGGTGTACAGTCCACAAAAGTCCTTTTACGGACTGGTATAGGTGTACTATTTTGTGTGCAGTAAATAGGGGTGTACTACACGCATAAATTACTCTAGGAAGAATAGTATAGTGCGGTTCTGCAGCTGTCTTTAGTCAGTGTAGGAAGGTTGCTGTGTGTGTACTGGCAGGGACAGACTCTACTAAAACAAAAGTCCTCCTAAGGACTGGTGTAGCGGGGTCTCTAAATTTAGGTGGGGTACACCTGGGTGGTGGTGTGATCCAGGTGTGTAAATTATGGGAGTAATTGGACCATTTGTATTCGTGGAGGATTGGGCGGTGTAATAGTCTCCTTGGCCTGTGGGTGGCGGGGTGCCCGCAGGCTCAAGGTAGATTTACTGCCATAGTGCTGTCCTTTTTGTCCCTTCTCGGAGATGGTACGGCGAGGGCGGGGAACCTGCCGTGTCGTCAATGGAGGGGATAAAAGGGGGAGACGCCCTTGTCACGAGGTCTTGCTCTTTTGGAGTTTCTTGATCACGCGCCCAGGCACCTTAGGCCTGGGTGCGGGCGGTTCTGAGTTCCGGCTCAGGTGCCCTAGGCCTGACCGGAATGGAGTTGGAGTCCATCCCAGGCACCTTCAGCCTGGGGTGAGGTACTAAACCAGGAGGCCTGGGGCTCAGTGACTTCGACTGGGTCCCGCGAGGGTGGAGAAGTCAGAGGGTCCCTGAAGTGGATGGGGCCTATGTCTGAGGCGAGGAGGCCGGGGAGGTTACCCATTCGGAGAGTCTGGAGCAGCATCAACCCAGTGACGGATGGGCCTCCGGTAACTCCCTTGGAGGGACATCTTCCCCTGACAGGGGCCACAACGCAGCGAAGGTACTCCTATCTACGTTCTCTTGAGTCGCTGGTAGAGACTCTCAAGTTCTAAGTTCTCTCTAACCAAGGCTATAGTAACAGCTGGTGAAATCACAGTGGTTTAGCTGACAATCAGGATAGTGCCTCGACCTGCTCATTCCACCATATCAAACTGTTATTGGGTCTCAACCAGTTGGCTACTGAAGCACTGTTTATTGTGAGTTATGCAATAAAACAAGAGTTGGACTGTGATCGGTGTGTGGAACTCTGGTTAATGGGAGCAAAGGGAAGTGTTGGAACGGCAGAACTTGATCCTGGACTAAAACACACAGGCCCGAGGAAAATATCTAGTACTGGCCTTCACCTCACCCACAGCTATGGGGAGGACATGGGCCATAGCGCATCTCACTCTGTCGTATGAGATACCCCTAGACAAAGAGATGGGGTGAGGCCGCTACACGTGGAGGCTCGTGAGTCCGGGATGATGTGTGTCTTGACTTTGGAAGTAAGAACGGCTGTGTCTGGACTTTGCTGCCCGGAGGAGTTCCGAGTGGGTCGGCCATGTAATCGGCCAAAGTGCATCCCTGCTCAAAGTCGTGGAAATGACCCTAAGACGGGAAAGGCCCATGCGGAAGAGCGAGAAGAGGGAGAAGTCCAGCCGTGTGACGTACTACATGTGGGGGCTTTTACTGCACTGCGCCATGAGGCACCCCGTGACTGCACAGTTCGTGGGCGGAGTTTGATGGAAGCCCGCGAAAACGTGCAAGTCGTGGGAGGAGTCGGGCCACGTGGAGGAACTCACGTATAGACTTCGGCGCGTGGTCAGTGCGTGATGGAGCAGCAGACAGTCGGGATGGCCTCAAGCTCCCCGTGGATTCCGGTTCCCTACCCCACGAAGATGACTACCTTTGCTGCTCCCCTTACAGACACGGGGATAAGACTCAGGCCCCGAGGACAGTTGGCTCTGTACACCTGCAGAGACACGGAGGCCCTTGGCATGATCTGTCCCGGATGTTCGGGACTGGTGGTCCACCTGAAGCCATTCGTGCGTTGCGAGGCAAAGAGTTCTTGTTCGAGGTGGAGCCATCCACAGTAAGGCCCCGGGCCCTTCGCCTCAACAGCCTCACAGGTACCGCTACTCCGGAAGGGGAGATCCAGGCCTTTGCGGAGGTTCCCGTACGCACTGACCAGGGCGATGTGACTGCCCAATCAGAGACTGAGAAAGAAAAATCAGAGGATGCTGCTTCGGTCACCACAGATTCTCTGCTCCCACCTCCGAAGAGGAAAGTCGGCCTGGTGCAGGCCTCCTATGGTCGTGGAAGAGCTTCACACCGCCGCTTGCCTGGCCTGGATGGATCCGGTTGGAAGAGTCCTGGACATCCCAGTTCTACGAAAGGTCAAGGTGAGCCAGGGGCTGGGACTGTGGTGGTGGTTGGAGGTGTCGGGGGTCCACAGTCGGTGGAGCCCGCTAGGGAGGGTAGTTCCACGTCTACTAGAGACTACCTTCCCGCGGAGATGCATGACACCTCCGACCTGGAGTCACTGTCGGATTGTGGAGATGACGGTGAGATAGATGAACTGTTTCACCAGAAGGGCTGAGACAAACGCCCATTACCTGTGTTACGTGCACCCCAAGATTCGCCTATGTCTATAGGAGATAGCACGCCCCGGGCGGAAGCCCCGGAGTCTACGAGGAAGCCTAGTCCTCCAATTGATCTTCCACAATCCACAGCATCACCCGTTTTGTTGGCGGGGAAACAACGAGCATCACTACGGGCACCGAGAGCAAAGCCATCCGAGGTAGCAAAAGTACCTCGGCACCCGGAGGCCATTGTTCAACCAGAAGAAGGTGAGCGGGCCACAATGCCTCCCTTGGCCCGATTGCAACGACTCTTTTCTCAGAGGGTCGCTCACGAGTACGGATGGGAATATCCTTACTTGCCCAGAGACTTGCTGTTTGAGGTTGAAGTTCTGCGACAGCGATGGTATGATGAGTTCGTTTGGGAGAAACTTAAAGTGCCTCATGCCCGGCGATACTTGTCCTGTTCGCCACTTGTGTCGAAAAAGTTCAGAGACTGCAGAGCAGACTGGATGTGGGGCCGCCATATCCATGCAGACAAGGTGCGCATCTGCAGGAAAGATGGAGAGGACGCTGACTATTCGATTGAGGTTTTCGATAAGCATCTGAAGCCCTTGTTCTTGCCTGACCCGAAGTTTTACTTGTGAGAAGAGACACACTTGTGGGTTTTTTTTCTGCAGCAACTTTCTGGAAGTGTCCTTGTCGGAGCATCGAACTGTACCCTAGTTTTTTATTTGGGTTTTTTTTTTTTTTGTTGTTTGTTTTTTCTACTCTTTGGAGGAATGAGAGCTGTTTGTTTGTTCTCTCTTCTTTCACAATTTAACCACTTCAATACCATGCACTTATACAGCTTCCTGCCCAAGCCAATTTTGAGCTTTCAGCGCTGTCGCAATTTGAATGACAATTTGAATGACAATTGCGCGGTCATGCTACACTGTACCCAAACAAATTTTTTATCATTTTGTTCCCACAAATAGAGCTTTCTTTCAGTGGTATTTGATCGCCTCTGCGATTTTTATTTTTTGCACAACAAATAAAAAAAGAGCGAAAATTTTGAAAAAAAACGACGTTTTTCTTTGTTTCTGTTAATTTTTTTGTAAATAAGTACCTTTTCTACTTCAATGACGGGCACTGATAAGGCGGCACTGACGGGCACTGATAAGGCGACACTGATGGGCACCGATGAGGTGGCACCAATGAGGTGGCACTGATGAGCTGGCACTGATGGGCACTGTTGGGCACTGATGATGGGCACTGATAGGCGGCACTGATGGGCACTGATATGTGGCACTGGTATGCGGCACTGATTGGCACTCATAGGCGGCACTGATTGGCACTCATAGGCGGCACTGATTGGCACTTATAGGCGGCACTGATAGGTGGCATGAATGGGCACTGATAGGTGGGCACTTATGGGCACAGATGGGCACGGATGGGCACTGATAGGTGGCGCTGATGGACACTAGTAGGTGGCACTGATGGACACTGATGCCCAGCAATGCCAGCCACCACACATTGTGGTGGTGCCATCATAGTGCCAGTCAGTGCCCATTTGTGGGCACTGATTGGCATTTTTTTTTATTACATGTGGATGGCCATGGGGGCCATCCACATGCTTGGGGCTTCCTGGGGCGTCCTGGGGGGCTTCCCTGGTGTGGGTATCCGAGGGGGGGCTGCGCTGATAAACAATCAGCGCGAACCCCCCCTGTCAGGAGAGCCGCCGATCGGCTCTCCTCTACTCGCGTCTGTCAGACGCGAGTGAGGAAGAGCCGATCAACGGCTCTTCCTGTTTACATCGTGATCAGCCGTGATTGGACACCACCGGAGGCTTTTTACCGAGATCAGTGTAGCGGTGGGTCAGACTGACCCACCGCTCCACCGATCGCCGCGATGCGGGCGCGCGGCGGCTGTTATCCCGCAGGACGTCATATGACGTCCAGTGTGGATAACAGAACCACTTCCCGGACGTCAATCTGCTATTGACGGGGCGGGAAGTGGTTAAAGACAGAGACTTTGGGGGTAGAATCAGAGTAGGGACGCAGGAAGACTGAAGATTTCACCAAGTGTCATTACCGTGGCACTGTCACCAGGTGGCGGTGTTGCGCAACGACTGTTGTTTGTACATTTGCATCACTTTACTCATTGGAGCGAATGGGTCTCTTGGTTGATGGACCCATTCATTCCAAATTAACACAAAATGTCAGGATGTTTTTTGTTTTTTTGTTGTTGTTTGTGTGTTGTTTGTTTCCCTTCTGAAGGAGATTCGTCTGTCAAGACTACTGAGTATGGGGTGGTTCTTAGACAGTAAAGGGAGGGATTGTATATGTGTACATGCTTAGAGGGTTTTATGAAAAAAAGTTTGTTTTATGTTCCCCTTCCTTTGAGCAGGTCTTGGCACAGTTAAGGTTCAAATTTTTAGGGATAGCCTCTGGGGTCAGGCTTATGTCACCACTCCTTGGGAGACATAGGTTTGCACCAGACGCTGGGGACCAGCGTCAAATCACAGGGGGGAGTATGTAGCGGGGTCTCTAAATTTAGGTGGGGTACACCTGGGTGGTGGTGTGATCCAGGTGTGTAAATTATGGGAGTAATTGGACCATTTGTATTCGTGGAGGATTGGGCGGTGTAATAGTCTCCTTGGCCTGTGGGTGGCAGGGTGCCCGCAGGCTCAAGGTAGATTTACTGCCATAGTGCTGTCCTTTTTGTCCCTTCTCGGAGATGGTACGGCGAGGGCGGGGAACCTGCCGTGTCGTCAATGGAGGGGATAAAAGGGGGAGACGCCCTTGTCACAAGGTCTTGCTCTTTTGGAGTTTCTTGATCACGCGCCCAGGCACCTTAGGCCTGGGTGCGGGCGGTTCTGAGTTCCGGCTCAGGTGCCCTAGGCCTGACCGGAATGGAGTTGGAGTCCATCCCAGGCACCTTCAGCCTGGGGTGAGGTACTAAACCAGGAGGCCTGGGGCTCAGTGACTTTGACTTGTTCCCGCAAGGGTGGAGAAGTCAGAGGGCCCCTGAAGTGGATGGGGCCCATGTCTGAGGTGAGGAGGCCGGGGAGGTTACCCATTCGGAGAGTCTGGAGCAGCATCAACCCAGTGACGGATGGGCCTCCGGTACCTCCCTTGGAGGGACATCTTCCCCTGACAGGGGCCACAACGCAGCGAAGGTACTCCTATCTACGTTCTCTTGAGTCGCTGGTAGAGACTCTCAAGTTCGAAGTTCTCTCTAGCCAAGGCTATAGTAACCGCTGGTGAAATCACAGTGGTTTAGCTGACAATCAGGATAGTGCCTCGACCTGCTCATTCCACCGTATCAAACTGTTATTGGGTCTCAACCAGTTGGCTACTGAAGCACTGTTTATTGTGAGTTATGCAATAAAACAAAAGTTGGACTGTGATCGATGTGTGGAACTCTGGTTAATGGGAGCAAAGGGAAGTGTTGGCACGGCAGAACTTGATCCTTGACTAAAACACACAGGCCCGAGGAAAATATCTGGTACTGGCCTTCACCTCACCCACAGCTATGGGGAGGACATGGGCCGTAGCGCATCTCACTCTGTCGTATGAGATACCCCTAGACAAAAGAAATGGGGTGAGGCCGCTACACTGGTATAGGTGTACAGTCCACAAAAGTCCTTTTACGGACTGGTATAGGTGTACTATTTTGTGTGCAGTAAATAGGGGTGTACTACACGCATAAAATACTCTAGGAAGAATAGTATAGTGCGGTTCTGCAGCTGTCTTTAGTCAGTGTAGGAAGGTTGCTGTGTGTGTACTAGCAGGGACAGACTCTACTAAAACAAAAGTCCTCCTAAGGACTGGTATAGGTGTACAGTCCACAAAAGTCCTTTTACGGACTGGTATAGGTGTACTATTTTGTGTGCAGTAAATAGGGGTGTACTACACGCATAAAATACTCTAGGAAGAATAGTATAGTGCGGTTCTACTGTGCAGCTTCTGAGCGGTTCTGCTGCAGCTCTTTTCTCGGTTTAGGTACAAGTTGCCGCTGTGTGTCGCAGGCACAGACTAGCGACTAAAATCGCTAACCAATAAAGCTCCACAAAAGTTCATTTTAAGGACTGGTATAGGTGTACTATTTGGTGTGCAGTATATAGGGGTCTAATACACGCATAAAAAACGTTCAAACATACTATATAATATATACTATATACTATACTATATAATATATAGTGCATTTCAACTGTGCAGCATTTCTACTGTGCAGCTTCTGAGCGGTTCTGCTGCAGCTCTTTTCTCGGTTTAGGTACAAGTTGCCGCTGTGTGTCGCAGGCACAGACTAGCGACTAAAATCGCTAACCAATAAAGCTCCACAAAAGTTCATTTTAAGGACTGGTATAGGTGTACTATTTGGTGTGCAGTATATAGGGGTCTAATACACGCATAAAAAACTTTCAAACATACTATATAATATATACTATATACTATACTATATAATATATAGTGCATTTCAACTGTGCAGCATTTCTACTGTGCAGCTTCTGAGCAGTTCTGCTGCAGCTCTTTTCTCGGTTTAGGTACAAGTTGCCGCTGTGTGTCGCAGGCACAGACTAGCGACTAAAATCGCTAACCAATAAAGCTCCACAAAGGTTCATTTTAAGGACTGGTATAGGTGTACTATTTGGTGTGCAGTATATAGGGGTCTAATACACGCATAAAAAACTTTCACATATAGGAAGAAAACTATAGTGCATTTCTACTGTGCAGCATTGTGACTGCTGAGAGGTTCTGCAGCGATACTACAAAGAGTGACAAACGCAATTAGAAAAAAGTATTATAACTGCTGTGATAGACCAGTGGCCCCCGAAAACGACAGTTTGAAGCGGGGTGTTATATACCTTCTTCCACATATACTGCCCTTCTCTACAGCCTTTTGTCACAGGGTCATTTAAAAAGATGACAGGCAGAGGAAGAGGCAGGCACTTCCGCAGGGGTGGTAGTGGTAGGGCAGGAGCACCAGGCCGGAGCCAAAGTGGGAAGTTGCAGAAGGTGCGTTCGATTACGTCAAAGGACACACCAGACTTGGTTGAGTGGCTCACTCAGCCTTACTCTTCTGCACCCTCCTCATCCTCTCTATCTGCACCCTCTTCACTCTCTGCTGTGTGCACCCCCAAAGACACTACCACCAACACCACCGCCACCATATACCCTCCGCTTGAGTCACAGGAATTATTTTCCGATCCATCACAAGACTTCTCTGATGCGCAGGCATTCTTGACATTGGATCAGGAAGAGGAGGTAGCAACAACCGCCACTCAGCAGTCTGACGACAGTACCCAGATCAGCCCAAGGATGTTGGTCCCCGCTGTTGCTGCCTACTCCGAGATCTCTAATGTTAGTGGTGGGGAAGGTGACGTAGATGATGATGTGTCTATGGACGTCACGTGGGTGCCCACAAGAGAGGACCAGGAGGGGAGTTCAGAGGGAGAGATGGACCAGCAGATAGGGAGGAGAGGCAGGCGGAACTTACATTGCACAGGAGGGACAAACAAGACTGCTAATGTATCAGGACTCAGAGCGAGCCATCAACCATGTACGGTCACATCTGGCGCTCCCAGGACGCTGGCACATGGCTCCGCAGTGTGGGCTTTTTTTTAACATGTCCGCTGCTGACAATAGTGTTGCCATCTGCAGCCTTTGCAGTCAACGCATAAGTCGCGGTAAGCCCAACACTCACCTAGGGACGACCGCCTTAAGAAGGCACATGAACTCCCATCACCGAGCCCAGTGGGAGCAACGCTGTCAGAACCCACAAAGCCAAACTCCAGGCTCTCAACATCCAGCCTCTTCTACTACTTCTCCTCTCTCTTCACAGTTGTTCTCCACTCCACCTTCCATCATCCTGTCCCCAAGTTTATCTGGAAAAAGGCAGGCTTCCGTGAGCCAAATGTTCGAGCATAAAAGAATGATGACGCCGCATAACCCTCTTGCCCAACGGTTGACCGCTGGCTTGTCAGAACTCCTAGCCCGCCAACTACTGCCATATAAACTGGTGGACTCGGAGGCCTTTTGAAAATTTGTGGCCATTGGAACACCACAATGGAAGGTCCCAGGAAGGAAATATTTCTCCCAGAAGGGCATCCCAGAGCTATATGGCCATGTGGCAAGTGAATGTATCTCTGGCACACAGTGTCGGTGCCAAGATACATCTGACCACAGACACGTGGTCTAGCAAACACATGCAGGGAAGGTACTTTTACTGCCCACTGGGTGAACCTTCTGACGGCCGTCAAGCATGTAACCCGTGGCACCCGTGTAGATTTGGTTTTACCGCCACGGATTGCATGCAGGCATGCCTCTTCTTCTCCTCCTCCTCCTACTCCATCCTCCCTCTCCTCCTCGGCTGACTCCTCCTCTTCCGCTGCTACCATCTCTTCCGCTGCGCCGCCCAAGATCCCCAGAACCTATTCGACATGCCAGATGAGACGTTGCCATGCTGTGCTGCGTCTGTTGTGCCTGGAAGCCAAGAGCCACACTGGCCCTGCACTCCTTTCAGCTTTGCGTTCACAGGCAGATCAGTGGCTAACTCCGCTCAATTTGACAGTTGGTAAAGTGGTGTGCGACAACGGTGCCAATCTGCTGAGCGCGTTGAAACAGGGCAAAATTACACACGTGCCATGCATGGCACACATCTTGAACTTGGTCGTGCAGCGATTCGTTGTCAAATACCCTGGGGTCCAGGACGTCTTGCGGCAGGCAAGGAAAATCTCGGCCCATTTCAGAAGATCTTACACGGCCATGGCTCGCCTTGCTGACATTCAGCTGCGACACAATCTGCCGGTCAGACGTCTTATTTGTGACTGCCCGACGCAATGGAACTCAACCTTGTATATGCTTGATAGGCTGCTCCAGCAGAAACGTGCAGTTAACGACTACCTGTACGAACTCTGCGCCAGAACAGGTTCTGGGGATCTTTTTTCACCGCGTCAGTGGCTGCTCATGCCCGACGCATGCAGACTTTTGCGGCCATTTGATGAGATCACCAAACTGGTCAGTCGCAGCCATGGTGCCATCAGTGACATCGTACCTTATGCCTTCTTTATGGAGCGTGCATTGCGTCGTGTCATTGATCAAGCCGTCGAGGAGCAGGAGCAGGAAGATGGGGAAGTCGCAATGCTGGATGAATTCCCAGGGGGGGCTACTCTATCTGAGACAAGTCAACAACAGGAGTCTGAAGAGGAGTCAGAGGAGGATGGTGCCGGGGCGGATGAGGAGGAGCAAGAAGAGCATGCTTTAAACCTTTCTGGGATCCCTGCTGTTGTTGTTCGTGGATGGGGGGAGGAGATCGAGGACGACATTATCCTGGATGATGACGAGCAGGAGCCAGGCCACCACACTGCTTCCAGTTTAGTGCAAATGGGGGCCTTCATGCTCCAGTGTTTTAAGAGGGACCCCCGTATAAAAAGCATAAAGGGCAAGGACCATTACTGGGTGGCAACGTACTTGGACCCCCGGTACAAACAAAAAATGGCAGAAATGTTACCACCATCACAGAGGGCTGTCAGAATGGAGCACTTCCAGGCCTTGCTTCGAGAAATGCTGCATTCTGCTTTTGCGTGCGCTGGCAGAGGAATTTCTACTCCCAGAGGAACAGTTGTGGATACCAATCCAACAGCACCTGCAAGAAGAGGGCGGTTTGAAGATGTCTTGGTCACTTCTGATATGAGATCATTCTTTCAGCCGACCCATCGACAGGTCTCATCCTGGTCCAGCATCAGGGAACGCCTAGACCGGCAGGTGTCCGACTACATCGGATTAACGGCCGATGTGGACGCTCTGAGAAGTGATGAACCCCTGGACTACTGGGTGGGCAGGCTTTACCTCTGGCCAGAGCTTGCACAATTTGCAATGAAACTGTTGGCTTGCCCCTCGTCTAGTGTCCTGTCCGAAAGGACGTTCAGCGCAGCAGGGGGGATCGTGACCGATAAGCGCACTCGCCTAGCTCACGACAGTGTTGACTACCTCACATTTATAAAAATGAATAAGGCATGGATCTCTGAGGAATTCAACACATGTGACCAGTAGACCATGTTTCATTCAAATTCCTCATGACAGGCCACAAATATCCACCACCACCTATAACAATTTTTCATGGTCCCTGTCTTCTTGGGTAAATACAGCAGCATAAAAGGCCTTTTATGTCCGTTGAATGCCTAATTTTTGGGGCCTGTAGTGCCCAAAACGTATTTATCCTGTGAATGCCTAATGTACCTCCAGCCACAGAATACAAAGTTCTTTGCTGTCAGATGAATGCCTGTTGGCTAATTTTTAGGGCCTGTACTGGCCGACACTTACTTCTTTATCCAGGCTGTGAATGCCTAATTTTCCAGACTGGAATTGAAAATCAATTCCGCTAAATTGTGGAACGGATGCGGACCCATTTTACAGACGTGTGAATGGACCCTATATGTATTTGACATGTATTTACCGGCTGCTGTCAGTTCTGGCTGATTTAGGCTGAGCTATTCCTAATAAAACCGAGCAATATTACAAAAAAACGAAATAAAGGTTATAACTGTATAAACGATTTATATAACTTATAAAAAAAAAACATTTATGGCAACTTTTCCAATAGCAGGATCATCTCCTGCACCCCCTTCATAGCCTGGCCTTGCGTCTCTTCCATGGCCTTCATGCGCTCCTGAATTGACAAAAAATTTCAGATAATAAAAGAATGCTTGTCGTTGTCGATCTCAAATTTGCTTAATACTTCTGTTATGTCATTGTCCATGTTGTGGGACTGTGTGTGCACAGCTAGTAATTATTTTGTGGCTGCAAATATGACCTGGAGGTTTTTAATGTTCGCCTCCCATTGAAATGAATGGGGCCCGCCGGGAACCCGCGGTTCGCGAACATTTACCCGCGTTCGCGCGATCCCGGGAGATGTTCGTCCATCCCTAGTCTCCTGGTCCTGCTCGATCTCAGTGCAGCGTTCGACACAGTAGACCACAAAACTCTACTCATTCGCCTTAAAGAAGTAGTGGGAGTCGCAGACTCTGACCTACCCTGGTTCGCATCCTTCCTAGAAAATAGTTCCCAGACAGTGAAACTAGGAGCCTTCACCTCTGAAACTCGCGGAATTTCTTGCAAGGATCACCCCTGTCACCCGTGCTCTTCAACATCTATCTTCGCCCACTCCTCAAAATCATCAGCAAACAGGATCTGTGCTACCATTCATACGCTGACGACACTCAACTCGTCTTTCGCATCACTGGAAAAAAAGACCAATATCACGGACTGGAAAAATGTCTCACATTGATTGATGATTGGATGACTGAGAGCTCCCTCAAACTCAATGGATCCAAAACAGAACTTCTTCTCCTCCACGCAAACCGAAAGACAAAAGCTAAGACTTCATGGACACCACCCACCATCCTTGGACAGACCATTACCCGAGCACCAAAGTCAAAAGTCTCGGAGTCATCTTTGACTCTGAGATGTCGATGGAATGCACAAATAGGATCAGTAGTCAGCGGATCGCACCATCTCCTCCACCTGCTGCGTAGACTCATCCCCTTCATCACAGAAGAGGACATAGCAGTAGTAGTTGGAACAATCATCAATTCCCGACTCGACTACGCAAACTCCCTCTACTACCTAAATACCAGATTTCGCACCTACAAATAGTCCAGAACATGGCAACCAGACTGGTAACGGGGGAAAAAACCCTGGGAATCCATCACCCCTTCACTGAGGACCCTTCATTGGCTAACCGTAAAGGATCGGGTCATATTCAAGACCCTCTGTCTCACCCACAAGTGCACACAAGGAAACGCTCCTCAATACTTATGCGAGAAAATAAAACACTACACCCCAAACGCATTCTCCGATCAACCAACCAAAACCTCCTCCATATCCCCAAGTCCCACTACAAATCGAAGGGAGAACGAACATTTGCAGTCCAAGGACCACGGCTATGGAACGCTCTACCCATGGACATCCACATGGAAGAAAACCATCGGGCCTTCAGGAAAAAACTTAAGACTCACCTCTTCTGAAGGATTAGGACGACACTGGATGGAAAAAGTGCCTTGAGGCGATTTAGTTTACATTTGTAGCGCTATGAGTTATTCACTCATTCAGTGGTCGGTGTCAGTGGGGCAGTGGGTAGTGTCAGTGGGGCAGTGGGTAGTGTCAGTGGGGCAGTGGGTAGTGTCAGTGGGGCAGTGGACGGTGTCAGCGGGGCAGTGGACGGTGTCAGCGGGGCAGTGGACGGTGTCAGCGGGGCAGTGGACAGTGTCAGCGGGGCAGTGGTCGGTGTCAGCGGGGCAGTGGTCGGTGGGTAGTGTCAGCGGGGCAGTGGACGGTGTCAGCGGGGCAGTGGACGGTGTCAGCGGGGCAGTGGTCGGTGTCAGCGGGGCAGTGGTCGGTGTCAGTGGGGCAGTGGACGGTGTCAGTGATCGGTGGGTAGTGTCAGTGGGGCAGTGGTCGGTGGCAGTGGTCGGTGTCAGTGGGGCAGTGGACGGTGTCAGTGGTCGGTGGCAGTGGTCGGTGGCAGTGTCAGTGGGGCAGTGGTCGGTGTCAGTGGGGCAGTGGTCGGTGTCAGTGGTCGGTGGGTAGTGTCAGTGGGGCAGTGGTCGGTGTCAATGGGGCAGTGGTCGGTGTTGGTCGTGTCAGTGGGGCAGTGGTCGGTGGCAGTGGGGCAGTGGTCGGTGTCAGTGGGGTAGTGGTCGGTGTCAGTGGACGATGTCAGTGGGGCAGTGGTCGGTGTCAGTGGGGCAGTGGTCGGTGGGGTAGTGGTCGGTGTCAGTGGGGCAGTGGTCGTGTCAGTGGGGCAATGATTGGTGGGGCAGTGGGGCAGTGGTCGGTGTCAGTGGGGCGGTGGACGGTGTCAGTGGGGCAGTGGACGGTGTCAGTGGGGCAGTGGACGGTGTCAGTGGGGCAGTGAACGTTGTCAGTGGGGCAGTGGTCGGTGGCAGTGTTCGGTGGCAGTGGGGCAGTGGTCGGTGTCGGTGGCAGTGGTCGGTGGCAGGGGGGCAGTGGTCGGTGTCAGTGGGGCAGTGGTCGGTGTCAGTGGGGCAGTGGTCGGTGTCAGTGGTCGGTGGCAGTGGGGCAGTGGTCGGTGGCAGTGGAGCAGTGGTCGGTGGCAGCGGGGCAGTGGTCGGTGTCAGCGGGGCAGTGGTCGGTGTCAGCGGGGCAGTGGTCGGTGTCAGCGGGGCAGTGGTCGGTGGGTAGTGTCAGTGGGGCAGTGGACGGTGTCAGCGGGGCAGTGGTCGGGGTCAGCGGTGCAGTGGTCGGGGTCAGCGGGACAGTGGTCGGTGTAAGCGGGGCAGTGGTCGGTGTCAGCGGGGCAGTGGACGGTGTCAGTGATCCGTGGGTAGTGTCAGTGGAGCAGTGGTCGGTGGCAGTGGGTAGTGTCAGTGGGGCAGTGGTCGGTGTCAGTGGGGCAGTGGACGGTGTCAGTGGTCGGTGGGTAGTGTCAGTGGGGCAGTGGTCAGTGGCAGTGGGGCAGTGGTCGTGTCAGTGGGGCAGTGGTCGGTGTCAGTGGGGCAGTGGACGGTGTCAGTGGGGCAGTGGACGGTGTCAGTGGTCAGTGGGTAGTGTCAGTGGGGCAGTGGTCGGTGTTGGTCGTGTCAGTGGGGCAGTGGTCGGTGTCAGTGGGGCAATGGTCGGTGTCAGTGGGGCAGTGGTTGGTGTCAGTGGGGCAGTGGTCGGTGTCAGTGCGGTAGTGGACGATGTCAGTGGGGCAGTGGTCGGTGGGGCAGTGGTCGGGTGCAGTGGGGCAGTGGTCGGTGTCAGTGGGGCGGTGGACGGTGTCAGTGGGGCGGTGGACGGTGTCAGTGGGGCGGTGGACGGTGTCAGTGGGGCAGTGGACGGTGTCAGTGGGGCAGTGAACGGTGTCAGTGGTTGGTGGGTAGTGTCAGTGGGGCAGTGGTCGGTGTCAGTGGGGCAGTGGTCGGTGGCAGTGGTTGGTGGCAGTGGGGCAGTGACAGTGGGGCAGTGGTTGGTGGCAGTGGTCGTGGCAGTGGGGCAGTGGTCGGTGTCGGTGGCAGTGGGGCAGTGGTCGTTGTCAGTGGGGAAGTGGTCGGTGTCAGTGGGGCAGTGGTCGGTGGCAGTGGGGCAGTGGTCGGTGTCAGTGGGGCAGTGGTCGGTGTCAGTGGGGCAGTGGTCGGTGTCAGTGCGGTAGTGGACGATGTCAGTGGGGCAGTGGTCGGTGGGGCAGTGGTCGGGTGCAGTGGGGCAGTGGTCGGTGTCAGTGGGGCGGTGGACGGTGTCAGTGGGGCGGTGGACGGTGTCAGTGGGGCGGTGGACGGCGTCAGTGGGGCAGTGGACGGTGTCAGTGGGGCAGTGAACGGTGTCAGTGGTTGGTGGGTAGTGTCAGTTGGGCAGTGGTCGGTGTCAGTGGGGCAGTGGTCGGTGTCAGTGGGGCAGTGGTCGGTGTCAGTGGGGCAGTGGTCGGTGTCAGTGGGGCAGTGACAGTGGGGCAGTGGTTGGTGGCAGTGGTCGTGGCAGTGGGGCAGTGGTCGGTGTTGGTGGCAGTGGGGCAGTGGTCGTTGTCAGTGGGGCAGTGGTCGGTGTCAGTGGGGCAGTGGTCAGTGGCAGTGGGGCAGTGGTTGGTGGCAGTGGGGCAGTAGTCGGTGGCAGTGGGGCAGTGGTTAGTGGCAGTGGGGCAGTGGTTGTTGGCAGTGGGCAGTGGTCGGTGGCAGTGGTTGATGGCAGTGGGGCAGTGGTTGGTGGCAGTGGGGCAGTGGTTGGTGGCAGTGGGGCAGCTGGCTGGCTGTCGATTGCATTTACTGACACACGGTCCATCGTTGCGGACGTGTGTTACAGGAGCTCCTGCCATCCAGGAGCAATTCTTGTTCTCTCCCCCAGCAGGCCAGGCTACGACCCACCTCGACCCGGGTCTCCCCTAGACCAGCTCCCCCAGCCCACCTGCACGCTGCCCGCAGCCGCTGTCTGCTACCTGCCGCCTCCCGGGCGCCCCCTCTAGGCCGCTAGACCCACAGGAAAGACAGTGGCTGCGGCCTAGCTCCAGCCACCGAGATTTTTCTATTCCAAATTTCTCCCCAGCAGGCCCGCCAGCTGTCTCTCACCTGGAGCTCCCCACCAGCCGTCATCGGGCCCCCCCGAAGCCGCAGCTGAAGCTGCCTGGGCCATCAGGAAAGACCGTGGCTCTGGCCTAGCTCTAGGCCGCGGAGGCCATCTTGGTGCATCCAGCCTTGGCAGCCGGTACCTGCTCCTGACCCCCCTCAGTCATTCCTGCCAGATAGTGGACTTGCCTGGTACTGGCCGACTGCCCCTACCCCCTCAGGGCCACCCACAAGCAACAGCCTGAAGGACGAACTGGGGTTCCGGTTTGGCAAGTAGAGGCCATCTTGCTACCCAGGCTCTCTTACCTCCAGCCCCCTTGAATCCTCTTTCCACCCCCTTCCCCTACCCCTCATCATCCACACCATCATCTGAAAATCCGCATTGGCTTCCCATTCTGGATTGCTGTCTTTTTCGATAACCTTACAACCAGATAAGCACATCGGGCACAACCTATCATAGGAAGTTGATACAGGGTCCGCCGATCACCTCTCGGGGGGTCAGGAAGGAATTTTTTCCCCTGCTGGAGTAAATTGGCACAGGCTCGGCAGGGTTTTTCGCCTTCCTCTGGATCAACTGGAGGAGGTAGATTGGGGTTCCACCATTCTTATCATCATCATCATCACCAGCATCATCATCACCAGCACCATCCTATCATCGCATCATCCCATCACCATCAGCATTTTTGCCACCATGTTCAACATTAAATACTCAGTGGACTCCCTGCGTATGCCTAATAAATGCCACCGCAAGACTACCAACCTCCATCCAAAAAATACTAAGGAAAGAACACCTGCTAAGAATCAATCGACAATCGATCGCCAAAAACAGGATAGCATCACTTCAACTACAACACATCATGCGCCCTGATCAACACCAGATCTGCAGTCAAGCACAGACAGGAAATCCACGACTTCATCACCCAAAACAACACAGATTACCTCTTTATTACGGAAAGCTGGCTAACACCAGACTGTAACACCGTCCTAACAGAATTGGTACCTGAGAACTACTGCATCCTAACCGAGCATAGAATAGGACAACGAGGAGGAGGCCTAGCAGTGATCTTTAAATCCCACCTCTCTCTCATCAAACCAACTCTACAGAACTCTTTGTCTTTCATGGAGACACTCACTCTGCATCTTCAAACAACACCCCAGGCCACCATCCGCATACTGCTATGCTACCGACCACCAGGTCCAAAGACAAATCTCCTCACACCCTTCACCGAATTCATCTTGACATACACCTTAAAAAACAAAAACTTTTTGTTACAGTGGGACTTCAACCTCTGGGCTAACTCTGCCCAGGACCCCATCACCACCTCCTGCATCAACCAACTGGAAGAACTAGGTCTGCAGCAACTAATAAATGCCCCCACGCATGGTTCGGGTCACAGTCTGTACCTCATCTTTAAACAAAACATGGATATCAACACACTGGACAACATGCCTTTACCATGAACGGACCACCACACTATCAAATTTAAAATCACCATCAACACCATCTCCCAAAAACCGAAGCACTCAATAACAACACACTGGACAAGATCTCAGAAGAAACTACACTCTGAACTCTTCAAAACCACACGATCAAAAAACATAGGAACGCTAAATCAAAACCAATCAACGGAACAAACACTCAATTCCTTAAACAAAGCATTACTACAAACAACAGACACAGTTGCTCCGAGACGCAGAGCACTCATCCCCAAAAACAATTCGGGCTGGTTTAATGACACTCTTACTTTACTTAAACAAGAACGCAGAAGAGCTGAAGGAGCCTGGAGAAAACCCAACAAAGGAAAACCACACAAACTACAAAGCACTCACTAATAAATACCACAAAGCAATCTTCAAAGCAAAAAAAGAACATTTCTCAAACACCATCTCAAAAGCCCTAAACCGACCTTGTGAACTTTTCAAACTAGTCACTCAGACTATGAACCCTACCTGCCTAGAGCCTCCAGCAAACGAAACTCAAGAATTCTGTAATGAGCAATCATTTTTTTATCGACAAACTCGAAAACATTCGGGAAATAATTCAACAGAAAAAAACAACCAACCTCACTCAGCCTAAGCAAGAAGAGGAAATCAATACAAACATTATACAATCGATTAAATTTTCGCTGGTCCCGATCACCATCGACACCACCAAAAACATCATCAGTAGCCTCCGAGACAGCACATCACCAAATGACATAATTTCTACAAAACTCCTGAAAGAATGTACCGACATCTTGGCCCCCACCATAACACATCTCGTAAATCAATCGTTCAAAGAAGGTATTGTTCCGATCTCCCTCAAGCAAGGCATAATCAAACCCCTCCTAAAGAAACCCAACCTCGACCCCAAAGACCCAAACTACCGCAGACCGGTAACAAGTCTTAACACCATCTCAAAGATCATGGAGAAAGTCGTAGTACAACAGCTACAACTCCATTTGGACTCCCACAAACTCTTGGACCCACTACAATCAGGCTTCCGCCCAGGCCATGGCACAAAAACAGCACTTCTCAAAATATGGCATGATGCCCTCGAAGCAGCAGATGACGGAGAATCATGTCTCCTGGTCCTGCTCGATCTCAGTGCAGCGTTTGACACAGTAGACCACAAAACTCTACTCATTCGCCTTAAAGAAGTAGCGGGAGTCGCAGACTCTGACCTACCCTGGTTCGCATCCTTCCTAGAAAATAGTTCCCAGACATTGAAACTAGGAGCCTTCACCTCTGAAACTCGCGGAATTTCTTGCAAGGATCACCCCTGTCACCCGTGCTCTTCAACATCTATCTTCGCCCACTCCTCAAAATCATCAGCAAACAGGATCTGTGCTACCACTCATATGCTGACGACACTCAACTCGTCTTTCGCATCACCGGAAAAAAAGACCAATATCACGGACTGGAAAAATGCCTCACATTGATTGATGATTGGATGACTGAGAGCTCCCTCAAACTCAATGGATCCAAAACAGAACACAAGCTAAGACTTCATGGACACCACCCACCATCCTTGGACAGACCATTACCCCAAGCACCAAAGTCAAAAGTCTCGGAGTCATCTTTGACTCTGAGATGTCGATGGATGCACAAATAGGATCAGTAGTCAGCGGATCGCACCATCTCCTCCACCTGCTGCGTAGACTCATCCCCTTCATCACAGAAGAGGACATAGCAGTAGTAGTTGGAACAATCATCAATTCCCGACTCGACTACGCAAACTCCCTCTACATAGGACTACCTAAATACCAGATTTCGCGCCTACAAATCGTCCAGAACTCGGCAACCAGACTGGTAACGGGGAAAAAACCCTGGGAATCCATCACCCCTTCACTGAGGACCCTTCATTGGCTAACTGTAAAGGATAGGGTCATATTCAAGACCCTCTGTCTCACCCACAAGTGCACACATGGAAACGCTCCTCAATACTTATGCGAGAAAATAAAACACTACACCCCAAACGCATTCTCCGATCAACCAACCAAAACCTCCTCCACATCCCCAAGTCCCACTACAAATCGAAGGGAGAACGAACATTTGCAGTCCAAGGACCACGGCTATGGAACGCTCTACCCATGGACATCCGCATGGAAGAAAACCATCGGGCCTTCAGGAAAAAACTTAAGACCCACCTCTTCTGAAGGATTAGGATGACACTGGATGGAAAAAGTGCCTTGAGGCGATTTAGTTCACATTTGTAGCGCTATAAGTTATTCACTCATTCAGTGGTCGGTGTCAGTGGGACAGTGGTCGGTGTCAGTGGGGCAGTGGTTAGTGTCAGTGGGTAGTGTCAGCGGGGCAGTGGTCGGTGTCAGCGGGGCAGTGGACGGTGTCAGCGGGGCAGTGGTCGGTGTCAGCGGGGCAGTGGACGGTGTCAGCGGGGCAGTGGTCGGTGTCATCGGGGCAGTGGTCGGTGTCAGCGGGGCAGTGGACGGTGTCAGCGGGGCAGTGGACGGTGTCAGCGGGGCAGTGGACGGTGTCAGTGGGGCAGTGGACGGTGTCAGCGGGGCAGTGGTCGGTGTCAGCGGGGCAGTGGTCGGTGTCAGTGGGGCAGTTGTCGGTGTCAGTGATCGGTGGGTAGTGTCAGTGGGGCAGTGGTCGGTGGCAGTGGTCGGTGTCAGTGGGGCAGTGGTCGGTGTCAGTGGTTGGTGGGTAGTGTCAGTTGGGCAGTGGTCGTGTCAGTTGGGCAGTGGTCGTGTCAGTGGGGCAGTGGTCGGTGTCAGTGGGGCAGTGGATGGTGTCAGTGGGGCAGTGGACGGTGTCAGTGGTCAGTGGGTAGTGTCAGTGGGGCAGTGGACGGTGTCAGTGGGGCAGTGGTCGGTGTTGGTCGTGTCAGTGGGGCAGTGGTTGGTGTCAGTGGGGCAGTGGTTGGTGTCAGTGGGGCAGTGGTCGGTGTCAGTGGGGTAGTGGTCGTGTCAGTGGACGATGTCAGTGTCAGTGGGGCAGTGGTCGGTGTCAGTGGGGCAGTGGTCGGTGGCAGTGGGGCAGTGGTCGGTGGCAGTGGGGCAGTGGTTGGTGTCAGTGGGGCGGTGGACGGTGTCAGTGGGGCGGTGTACGGTGTCAGTGGGGCGGTGGACGGTGTCAGTGGGGCAGTGAACGGTGTCAGTGGTCGGTGGGTAGTGTCAGTGGGGCAGTGGTCGGTGGCAGTGGTCGTGGCAGTGGGGTAGTGGTCAGTGTCAGTGGGGCAGTGGTCAGTGTCGGTGGGGTAGTGGTTGTTGTCAGTGGACGATGTCAGTGTCAGTGGTCGGTGTCAGTGGGGCAGTGGTCGGTGTTAGTGGGGCAGTGGTCGGTGTCAGTGGGTCAGTGGTCAGTGTCAGTGGGGTAGTGGCCGGTGTCAGTGGACGATGTCAGTGTCAGTGGGGCAGTGGTCGGTGTCGGTGGGGCAGTGGTCGGTGTCAGTGGGGCAGTGGTCAGTGGGGCAGTGGTCGGTGTCAGTGGGGCAGTGGACGGTGTCAGTGGGGCGGTGGACGGTGTCAGTGGGGCAGTGGACGGTGTCAGTGGTCGGTGGGTAGTGTCAGTGGGGCAGTGGTCGGTGGCAGTGGGGCAGTGGTCGTGTCAGTTGGGCAGTGGTCATGTCAGTGGGGCAGTGGTCGGTGTCAGTGGGGCAGTGGACGGTGTCAGTGGTTGGTGGGTAGTGTCAGTGGGGCAGTGGTCGGTGTCAGTGGGGCAGTGGTCGGTGTTGGTCGTGTCAGTGGGGCAGTGGTCGGTGTCAGTGGGGTAGTGGTCGGTGTCAGTAGACGATGTCAGTGGGGCAGTGGTCGGTGTCAGTGGGGCAGTGGTCGGTGTCAGTGGGGCAGTGGTCGGTGGGGCAGTGGTTGGTGTCAGTGGGGCAGTGGTTGGTGTCAGTGGGGCAGTGGACGGTGTCAGTGGGGCAGTGGACGGTGTCAGTGGGGCGGTGGACGGTGTCAGTGGGGCAGTGGACGGTGTCAGTGGGGCAGTGGACGGTGTCAGTGGTCAGTGGGTAGTGTCAGTGGGGCAGTGGTCGTGGCAGTGGTCGGTGGCAGTGGTCAGTGTCAGTGGGGCAGTGGTCAGTGTCAGTGGGGTAGTGGTCAGTGTCGGTGGGGTAGTGGTCGTTGTCAGTGGACGATGTCAGTGTCAGTGGTCGGTGTCAGGGGGGCAGTGGTCGGTGTTAGTGGGGCAGTGGTCGGTGTCAGTGGGGCAGTGGTCGGTGTCAGTGGGGCAGTGGCCGGTGTCAGTGGACGATGTCAGTGTCAGTGGGGCAGTGGTCGGTGTCAGTGGGGCAGTGGTCGGTGGGGCAGTGGTCGGTGTCAGTGGGGCAGTGGACGGTGTCAGTGGGGTGGTGGACGGTGTCAGTGGGGCAGTGGACGGTGTCAGTGGGGCAGTGAACGGTGTCAGTGGTCGGTGGGTAGTGTCAGTGGGGCAGTGGTCGGTGTTGGTTGTGTCAGTGGGGCAGTTCTCGGTGTCAGTGGGGCAGTGGTCAGTGTCAGTGGGGTAGTGGTCGGTGTCAGTGGACGATGTCAGTGTCAGTGGGGCAGTGGTCGGTGTCAGTGGGGCAGTGGTCGGTGTCAGTGGGGCTGTGGACGGTGTCAGTGGGGCAGTGGACGGTGTCCGTGGTCGGTGGGTAGTGTCAGTGGGGCAGTGGTCGTGGCAGTGGGGCAGTGGTCAGTGTCAGTGGGGCAGTGGTCAGTGTCAGTGGGGTAGTGGTCAGTGTCAGTGGGGTAGTGGACGGTGTCAGTGTCAGTGGTCTGTGTCAGCGGGGCAGTGGTCGGTGTTAGTGGGGCAGTGGTCGGTGTCAGTGGGGCAGTGGTCAGTGTCAGTGGGGTAGTGGTCATTGTCAGTGGACGATGTCAGTGTCAGTGGACAATGTCAGTGTCAGTGGTCGATGTCAGTGTCAGTGGTCGATGTCAGTGTCAGTGGTCGTGTCAGTGGGGCAGTGGTGGTGTCAGTGGGGCAGTGGTCGGTGTCAGTGGTCGTGGGTAGTGTCAGTGGGGCAGTGGTCGGTGTCAGTGGGGCAGTGGATGGTGTCAGTGGGGCAGTGGTCGGTGTCAGTGGGGCAGTGGTCAGTGTCAGTGGGGCAGTGTCAGTGGGGTAGTGGACAATGTCAGTGGTCGGTGTCAGTGGGGCAGTGGTCGGTGTCAGTGGGGCAGTGGTCGGTGTCAGTGGACGATGTCAGTGTCAGTGGTCGGTGTCAGTGGGGCAGTGGTCAGTGTCAGTGGGGTAGTGGTCGGTGTCAGTGGGGTAGTGGTCGGTGTCAGTGGGGTAGTGGTCGGTGTCAGTGGACGATGTCAGTGGGGCAGTGGTCGGTGTCAGTGGGGCAGTGGTCGGTGTCAGTGGGGCAGTGGTCGGTGTCAGTGGGGCAGTGGACGGTGTCAGTGGGGCAGTGGTCGTGTCAGTGGGGCATTGGTCATGTCAGTGGGGTAGTGGTCGATGTCAGTGGGGTAGTGGTCGGTGTCAGTGGGCTAGTGGTCGGTGTCAGTGGGCTAGTGGTCTGTGTCAGTGGGCTAGTGGTCAGTGTCAGTGGGCTAGTGGTCAGTGTCAGTGGGGTAGTGGTCAGTGTCAGTGGAGTAGTGGTTGGTGTCAGTGGACGATGTTGGTGTCGGTGGGGCAGTGGTCGGTGTCGGTGGGGCAGTGGACGGTGTCGGTGGGGTTAGTGGTCAGTGTCAGTGGGGTAGTGGTCAGTGTCAGTGGGGTAGTGGTCGGTGTCAGTGGACTATGTCAGTGGGGCAGTGGTCGGTGTCAGTGGGGCAGTGGACGGTGTCAGTGGACGATGTCGGTGTCAGTGGATGAGGTCGGTGTCAGTGGATGAGGTCGGTGTCAGTGGGGCAGTGGTCGGTGTCAGTGGGGCAGTGGTCGGTGTCAGTGAGGCAGTGGACGGTGTCATTGGGGTAGTTGTCGGTGTCAGTGGACGATGTCAGTGAGGTAGTGGTCGGTGTTAGTGGGGTAGTGGTCGGTGTCAGTGGGGCAGTGGACGATGTCAGTGGGGCAGTGGACGGTGTCAGTGGGGCAGTGGACAGTGTCAGTGGGGCAGTAGACGGTGTCAGTGGGGCAGTGGTCGGTGTCAGTGGACGATGTCAGTGGGGTAGTGGTCGGTGTCAGTGGACGATGTCAGTGGGGTAGTGGTCGGTGTCCTTGGTCTTGGGGCTCTGGACCGTGTCGGTATGGGGGGTGGTTGTGGTGTCAGTTGTTGTTTCGTTTTTTTTTCAATCTCATTTTTTTTTTTTTTACTAATTTGGATTTTTTATTTTTTTTATCAGCCCTGTTGGGGGCTTTGGTGACATGTCAGGGATCTAAACAGAGACAGCGGCTCCTGTCCATTCATAAACTGAAGCAGAGTAACACACAGTTGTCACAGGACACAGAGCGATCGGTAACGAACGCTCTGTGTCCCATTCAGAAAAGAAAGGGGCTAGTAATTGACATACCAGACCCCCTTTCTCCGCTCTCCATCCTGACAGATCCCCCGTGCCCCCCCTCGCAGCCCGCGAGAGAGGAGAGGGAAGCCGGGGGACGAGGGGGGGGGCGGAGGAGGAAGACACAGGGGGGATGTGTACACACGGAGAGGGACAAGGGGGGTGGAGGAGGACACGGCGCTGGAGGAAGACACTGAGGACAGTCGGGGATGATCAGTGCGAGGTAGACAGCTGTGAGCACCGATCCCCCCTGCATGGCTTTTCAGGTGAAAGCCGCGGGAGGGAGAGAAGCAGATGATGAAAAGCCATGGGGGGGGGATCGGTGCTCACCGATCATCCCCCACTGTCACTGGACATTGATGTGTGTATGAACTTGTGACAGGGGGCCGTGAGCGCGCTCTGCTTTTACCCAGAACGCGCTCTGCCTCTCCTGTGCATGCTCTGGCCAAGGGGAGTGTAGAGGTGGGCGGGGAGTCTGCTGACATCATGACTCCACCCACCAAGTGCCGATAACAGACCCGCCCACTGAATCTGCTGTTTTTGGGGGCTTCAAACTGCTAAACGGGACACATTTGACAGGTAAGGATACATGCAGGAGGCATGTACTGTATATCCTTATAGTTCAGCACTATGGCAGTACTTTATAATTGATGAGAGTGGGTTTACATCCACTTTAAGAAACATAAAACTTTATCATCAAATTTCTTTCATATCTTGATGGGATCTAGGTTCTTTTGGATTTTCATATACAGGCATGCCCCACTTTTAAGTACACAATGGGACCAGAGCATGTATGTAAAACGAAAATGTACTTAAAGTGAAACAATACCTTTTTTCACTTCTAGGATGTAGTGGGGGGTCAGGGGCTGTAGTGGGGGTGTCAGGGGCACACTGGAACAGGGCAGGCTATGCTCTCGGAGCTTCAGCTCCTTCTACTGCGGCTGCAAAATTTCTGTACAGTACTTGTGAGGCACTTTACATACACTCTGGGGTATGTCCTTACTCGCGAGTGTATGTAAAGTGAGTGTACTTAAAGCGGGGTATGCCTGTAGTCCTCTCAGGGAGATTTTATAGATTATTCCCTTCTTTCTTACTAAAAATAGTCTGAAATGCAACATATACTGAACAGCCTGTGCTAGTTAGCTTTAACAATGTTATATACTTAAAGTGCTTGCAAACCTCAGGCGTAAAATCTTAACAAAGCAAATATTTGCTGTCTCTAAAGCAAGTGTAATTTCTGTCTGCGGTCTCGTTCCTGTGTTATCAGCATGAGTTACTTCTGGCAAGTTTTCATGACACCATGGGCTCAAAAGGTGACAGGGGAGGGAGCTCCAGCACACATTGCAAAACAACACTCTCTCTCCATGTAAATGGGGGAAAAGAGGGGTGTCAAAAGCATGACTCTGTGTGCCACACGGAGGATACACACTACAAATTTGATAACAACATCTTACAAAACTTTATTACATAGTTAAAACATAATAAATGTCACACAGGAGTCAGACTTGGTGCATGAATCAAGTTCCCAAAATGACATAATAGATTGAAGTGTTTTTCAATAACACTTCCTTCTTCAGGATGCAACCAATATATCTCTCCTGACGACGGTGGCTCCAAGCTGTGTGTGTGTGTGGGGGGTAGGGATGAGCCGAACCCCCCCCCGGTTCGGTTCGCACCAGAACCTGCGAACGGACCGAAAGTTCGCGCAAACTTTGGAACCCTATTAAATACAATGGACGTGAACGTTCGAAATCTAAAGTGCTAATTATAACGGCTAATATGCATGTTATTGTCCTAAAAAGGGTTTGGGGAACCGGGCTCTGCCCCAGGGGACAGGTATCAATGCAAAACTAAGTTTTAAAAACGGCCGTTTTTTCGGGAGCAGTCATTTTAATGCAGCATAAAGTAAAAAAAAAAAAAAGTGAAATATTCCTTTAAATATCGTACCTGGGGGGTGTCTAAAGTATGCATGTAAAGTGGCATATGTTTCCCGAGTTTAGAACTGTCCCTGCACAAAATGACATTTCTAAAGGAAAAAAAGCCATTTAAAACTGCTTGCGACTTTAATGGCATGTCTTGTCCTGGCAATATGGATGAAAATCTTTGAGAACAATGGCATGGCTACCCCATCACCCCCCCCCCCCACCCCAGCCCATTACCAGCCCCTTTGGGTCTTGTATGGATATTAAGGGGAACCCTGCACCCAAAATAAAAAAAGGCCCTATATACTCTGAACAGCAGTATACAGGCGGTGCAAACAAGACAGGGACTGTAGGTTTGTTCTTAAGTAGAATCTGTTTGTAATTTTAAATAGGTACATTGTTTAAGTGTAGCTCCAGACAAAAAATATATTTTTAAGCTTTTTGGAAAACATAGGGAAGGGTTATCACCCCTGTAACATTTGTTTTGCTGTCTGTGACCCTGTTCAGAAGATTTCACCTCACTTTACGTCCCAATGACAAATGTTTTTGGAAAAGTGGGGTTTTTATTGAATCAAGGATTGGTGATAAAGCATCAGTAGAGAGGAGACACCTTTTTCCCATATTAACTCTTACAGGAGAGAATTTCCCTTCCTAGGGGTAGATTTCCTCTCACTTCCTTTTGTCTCCTTCCGTTTGCAAGTAGGAGTCGTTTGTAAGTTGGATGTTTGAAAGTAGGGGCCTGCCGTATATACTCTGCTGAAATTTGCCCCTTAGATATTGGTGTTGCCACAACACTGTGAGCCCTCACAGTTACTCTTGGTGGGTGGGGGCTGGAACGCCCTGCTGTGAACTATTATATCAGGAATTGTAATTACATGCCATTGTTGAACAGTGGTAGGAAAAAATTGGGCCTTTGGTAGTGGTGCTGGTGCTACAACACTGTCAGCCCTCACAGTTACTCTTGGTGGGCGCATGAATGGGCCCTACTGTTAATTATTAGATCAAGAATTGTAATTGCATGCCCCTGTTGAAGAGGGGCAGAGAAATTGGGCCTTTGGTGGTGGTGGTGGTGGTGGTGTTGCCACAACACTGTAAGCCCTCACAGTTACTCTTGGTGGGCGCAGGAATGGGCCCTGCTGTGAATTATTAGATCAAGAATTGTATTTGCATGCCCCTGTTGAAGAGGGGCAGAAAAATTGGGCCTTTGGTGGTGGTGGTGTTGCCACAACACTGTAAGCCCTCACAGTTACTCTTGGTGGGCGCAGGAATGGGCCCTGCTGTGAATTATTAGATCAAGAATTGTAATTACATGCCCCTGTTGAACAGGGGCAGAAATATTGGGCCTTAGGCACTGGTGCCACAACACTGCAACCCCTCACAGATACTGTACTTGGAGCACAGCAATGAGCCCTGTTGCAAAGTATTGCATCAAAAATTGTAATTACACGCCCCTGTTAAACAGGGGCTGAAAAATTGCGCCTTAGGCACTGGTGCCACAACACTGCAACCCCTCACAAATACTGTACTTGGAGCACAGCAATGAGCCCTGTTGCAAAGTATTGCATCAAAAATTGTAATTACACGCCCCTGTTAAACAGGGGCTGAAAAATTGGGCCTTAGGCACTGGTGCTGGTGCCACGACACTGCAACCTCTCCCAGATACTCTAGTTGGAGTGCAGGAATGAGCCCTGCTGCAAAGCATTGCATAAAAAATTGTAATTACACGCCCCTGTTAAACAGGGGCTGAAAAATTGGGCCTTAGCCACTGGTGGCGGCACCCAGAAACGAAAATGTTCTTCCAAGCTATCATCAGGAATCGGATCATTGAGGAGGAGGAGGATAGTCAGTCAACATAACAGGACAGTCACTCAGCATCAGCATAGGCAGTCTTGAAGGGATGTGACATTTCAAAATAAATTATTCTGTTATATCAGCTTCAGGTGCTTGGTAGCTGGTGGTGATCCAAGACTGGTTCATCTTTATGAAGGTCAGTCGATCAACCGAGTAGCTGGACAGGCGCACCCTGTGATCCGTGACAAAGCCTCCAGCAGCACTGAATGTGCGTTCTGAAAGAACGCTGGATGCAGGACAGGCCAGTAGCTCAATTGCATACTGTGCAAGCTCTGGCCAGTAATCCATCCTCAAGACCCAGTAAGCCAGAGGATTTTCGGTGGGAAAGGTGTCCAAGTCTGACCTTGCCCCTAGGTATTCCTGCACCATGTATATCAGACGCTGGCGATGGTTGCTGGAACCGATCATACCTTGGGCTGCGGACTAAAAAATTGTCTGAACGCATCGGTCAGACGGCCACCTTCCCCACCGCTCCTTCTTTGACTGACCGAAGCCTCAGCAACTCGTTGTCCAGGACCAGGAGTTTGTAACCTCCCAGTCTGTGGGAACGCGTTGCACAGACCTTTCTGAAAGGCCTCCCGGAGATGTCTCATCCTCTGCTCCCTCTGCAACGGTAAGATAAGGTCCGCAACCTTACCCTTGTACCGTGGATCAAGGAGAGTGGCCAGCCAGTAATGGTCCCTCTCCTTGATCCGAAGAATACGAGGATCCTTCTGCAGACTTTGCAGGATCAGGGAGGCAATGCAGCGTAGGTTAGCTGAGGCATTCGGTCCGGAGTCCTCTGGGTCACAAGGACGACATGATCCGCAGCCACCTCCTCCCAGCCACGTACAAGTCCACGGGTTTCTTGGGACTGTAAATCATCCCTAAAAGACTGCTGCTGTTGATGCTGAGTGCCAGGCTCCACCTCCATGCTGACACAATCCTCCTCCTCCTCCTCCTCGTCATCTATCTTCCTGTGCGATGGGTGGGACAGAAGGAACACTGTCTGGGTAAAGGGGGCCTTGAGAGGCAAGGAAGTCCTCCTCTTCCTGCCTCTGTTCTGCCTCAAGTGCCCTGTCCATTATTCCACACAGCGTATGCTCCAACAGGTGGACAAGAGGTACAGTGTCACTGATGTATGCACTGACACTGCTCACCATCCTCGTGGCCTCCTCAAATGGTGCCAGGACAGTGCATGCATCCCTGATCATGCTCCACTGACGTAGTGAAAAAAATCTGAGCTCCCCTGACCCTGTCCTGGTGCTGTAGTCGCACAGGTACTCATTGATGGCCCTCTGCTGCATGTGCAGCCGCTGCAGCATGGCCAGCGTTGACTTCCACCTGGTGGGCATGTCACATATAAGGCGGTTCTTGGGCAGGTTCAACTCCTTTTGCAGCTCAGCCAGCCGAGCACTGGCATTATATGATCTGCGGAAATGCACACAGACTTTCCTGGCCTGCCTCAGGACATCCTGTAAGCCCGGGTAGCTGCCCAAGAACCGCTGCACCACCAGGTTAAGGACGTGAGCCACACAGGGCACATGGGTCAGTTGTCCCTGTCGGAGGGCGGAGAGGAGGTTGGTGCCATTGTCGCAAACCACCATTCATGGCTTAAGCTGGCGTGGCGTCAACCACCTCTCGGCCTGCCCCTGCAGAGCTGACAGAACCTCTGCCCCAGTGTGGCTCCTGTCCCCCAAACACACCAGCGCAAGCACGGCATGGCATCTTTTTGCCTGCGTACTTGCGTAGCCCCTTGAACGCCTACGAAGCACCGCTGGCTCCGAGGACAAAGCACAGGAAGAGGCCATGGAGGAAGAAGAAGAGGAGGGGGTGGAGGAGAGAGGTGTGTCACAACCAGTAGTAGCATTTTGGAGGCGTGGCGGCGGAACAACCTCCAACACTATTGCACCTTGTCCTGCATCCTTCCCAGCTGCCAAAAGAGTGACCCAATGGGCCGTGAAAGAAAGGTATCGTCCCTGTCCATGCCTGCTGGACCATGAGTCAGCGGTAATATGCACCTTACCACTGACCGCCTTGTCCAGCAAGGCATGGACATTGCCTTCCATATGCCGGTAGAGAGCCGGAATCGCCTTCCGTGAGAAAAAGTGGCGTTTGGGAACCTGCCACTGAGGAACCGCACATTGCACAAACTCACGGAAGGGGGCCGAGTCTACCAACTGAAAAGGCAGCAGTTGAAGTGCTAGCAATTTAGCCAAGCTAGCATTCAACCGCTGGGCATGTGGATGGTTGGGAGTGAACTTCTTTCGACGGTCCAGCAGCTGGGGCAGGGAAATTTGCCTGCTACAATCGGACATCGGTGTACTGCTAGCAGAGTGCCCGCAAGTACTTGGCTGTGACACACCTAATTCTACACCTTCATTCCTCTCAGTGCAGGTTTCAGAGAGGACTGAAGGTATAGTGGGGTTGGAGATCCCAGCTGATGAGGAGCAAGGAGAGGTCCGCTTTGTTCTTTGGTGTGGGTCTTTAAGGTACGCTTGCCAACGAGCTGCATGGCAGGTCAACATATGTCTGGTCAAGCATGTGGTGCCCAAGCGGCTGATGTTTTGGCCACGCGAGATACGCTTGAGACATATGTTGCAAATAGCAGTGGTGCGATCTGATGCACTCGACTCAGAAAAGGCCCACACCAAAGAACTTTTGGAATAACGAGCAGAGGCAGCGCCCTGCACAGGCGGAGCTCTGCGGTGTGATTCAGTCGGTGTGCTGCCCTTACGCTGGCCCCCGGAGGGCATCCTGCCTTGTTGGAGATGTGCCTCCTCCTCATCCTCCCCCTCCTCCTCTCTCCTATCAGGCACCCACGTGGAATCAGTGACCTCATCATCCCCTCCCTCCTCATCACTGGAGCCAATCTGGCAGTATGCTGCAGCTGCTGGAACATTACTACCAGATTGCTGTCCTTCTTGAGCATCCCCTCTCTCTGCGCTCACGCTACTGCCTTCCTCTAGCTGGGTATCATCATCAGACCCTTCAAAACACTGGGCATCCTCCTGGAGCATGTACCCAACACTGTGCTGAAACAGTTCAGGGGACTCCTCAGAAGGACATGGTGGGTCTAGGGAAGGAGTGACTGATGATGACATTGATACGAGGGAAGAGGACGCTTTGGCAGCTGCTTTGCCAGTACCCTGAGCCTGGGTGAGAGAGGATGAGGAGGATGAAGAGGGCTTGGTCATCCACTCTACCAAGTCTTCGGCATGATGCGGCTCAACACATCCAGCTGCCGAAAATAAGGACAAGCGTGTCCCATGGCCACGTGCTGATGACGATGCACCGCGTCCGCGACCAGCACTGTTGTCTCTAGACACAGAGCCTGCTTGCCCCCTTTTATTGGCTCCTGACTGTCTGCCTCTTCTTGTTTGCCTTCCAGACATAGTAATGGACTGCAGGGAGATGGGAAAACCAGGAATTGGAGTAGTGTATATTGTGCTGGAGGCACACAACACCCACTAACTCCTGCAGATGCCTGGTCAGGACGCCATTCCCACTGTTGGACGCTGTTGCCACATACCCCTGGCTGGGGATTCAGCCACAGGCGTATTCGGATCCCCTGTCACAAGGGATCATTTACCTGCGGTAAGCGGCAGTGTGTTTACCGGTGAAGGCTTTTTTATCCATCACTATTTCTTTGGTGTTTTATCCATCACGAATTGTACTGAACACGGTGGAGGACCCCTTCGCTGAATCTAACTGCATTTCATTTATGAACTTTAACATTGTTTTTGTGTGTGTTATTCACATTATTCACAGTGTTTATTTGGAGAGCTGTTGTGCTCTTCATCAATTTTTTTATTTTTTATTTTTTAACTTATTTCATACGTTATTGCTTGATGGTTGTTACCATTGCATGTATCACAGTTAAGAGTTTAATTATTTATTGATGCCAATTCTGTGGTTTAATTTATTTTTATTTTAACCACAATTTTTTTCATCATGCACCCTTCATTCACTGTTTGATTCACGTTCGTACATAATATCCCTAATAGGGTCATCTTTTTATATCATCATATATATTATTTTTTCATGTTTAGCGCAACTTTCTTTCCTTACATTAATTCTTGGTGTTGTATAGCACTTATTGTTGCAGCTTTAGTTTTAGTTTTTTTATGAAATAGCGCAGTTTTTTCTTTACCCTATGTAGCTCTTTCCCTGCACGCCGGAACACACTACACAAGGCCGCCGCGCTGGCGGCCTTTTATAGTTTGGGGCGTGTACTAAACCCCCCTGAGCTATGATTGGCCACAGGCAATCCTGCCTGTGGCCAATTATGGCTCTCCTCGCTGCCGGCGCTGTAATTGGCCAAGCATGCGGGGTCACAGTGCATGCTTGGCCAATCACAGCGCCGGCAATGCAGTGCATTGTGGGATGTTCGCGTCACACGAATTTGGCACGAACGGCCCACAAAGTCCTGGTTTCGCCGAACAGGCGATGTTCGAGTCGAACATGCGTTCGACTCGAACACCGAGCTCATCCCTAGTGGGGGGGGGGGGCTGGGTCAGTCAGTTAACCAAAATACAGTCCACATGCACCTTCAATCCATGGCAATAAGGGGGCTCTAGACACCATTTAAAGTGTAGAACATCCTCATCATGTCATGGGTGCCATATTTTTGAAAAACTTGGATATATTGCAGTTTTTGATGTCATATGGCCCTAGCTGGGGAGAATTTGACCTGCATTGGTAACATTCAGGAACTGGAACCATAGCTACTCTGCCCAATAAAGTCAGATCCACAAGGGGCATTATAGTATGATGACATGTTTTCTTCTGTTATAAATTCAATAGTGCTGTTTTAGAACCAAGTGATGAATGAGGATGTTTTAGTATTTAAGTGGTGCCTTGTGCCTCTGTGTTGCCATGGATTGAAGGTACGTGTGGACTGTATCCTGGTTGACTAACTGCCCCCCCCCCCCACAGCTCAAAGCCACCATCATCAGGAGAGATATACTGGTTGCATCCAAAAGGCATGGATCCTGAATAAGCAAGTGTTACTGTGAAACACGTCGATCCATTACACCATTTTGGTAACTTGATTCATGCACTGAGTTATCAAAATCTATGTGGCAGTCTGAATACTGTGTGTCATTTTTTTAATGTAATAAAGATTTTTAAGATGTTTTTATCATATTTTTAGTGTATATCCTCCCTGTGGCACAAAGAAAGTCCAGTTTTTGACCCCCCTCTTCTTCCCCCTTTACATGAGGAAAAGAGAGGATAGTATATTGCAATGTTTAGATTGAAGGACTTGTGCCCTGAGGGGGAGGATCCCGCCATTCTAATATTTTGGTTTAGCTCCATCACATATCCTGTGATTGACAGCCTCAACTCTGTTACTGTGCGCTGTATGAAGGGTGTGTGTCCCTTTCCGCCAATCAGCTCTCAGAGCTCTTGTACAGTGTGTAACTGAAGCTCACTGCCCCCTGCTTTGTGAGTCTGTGAAAAATCCTTTTCATCTTTGAGTTTTACAAGGATGTACTGAACAAAGAGCTGCAAATAAACAGGTACAACTTATATAGGAGGATTTGTTTCACCTCTGTGTATCACCTGAGGCCTGTCACTTCACTGGGTATATGTAAGGGTTTACAACCACCAGTACCTCTCCTGCAACTGCATAAAATGTCCTTATTTTGTTGAAGTTTTCGGACTTTGAAAAAAATGCAGCACTTCCTTCTTTTTTATCTAGAGGAGAATAACACAGAGCCCTCGAACCCCCCCCCCCCCCACTGCCTCATGGGACATTCACGGATCCCAGAATGCAGTTGTTTTAATGGGTGCATGCATGATAATGGATTCTGCATGTGTACAGATGTGCTGCAGGTCTTCAGGACCCAACAAACGAATGGCCGGCTTCTGTCGGACCGACTCCAACTGGCCTGCACAGAGTCCTGACCTCAACCCGACAGAACACCTTTGGGATAAATTAAAGCAGAGACCGCAAGCCAGGCCTTCTCGTCCAATATTAGTGCCTGACCTCATAAATGCGCCTCTGAAAGAATGGTCAAACATTCCCATAGACACAATCCTTAACCTTGTGGGCAGAGTTGAAGCTGCTATAGCTGCAAAGGCTGGGCCAACTCAATATTGAACCCTGCGGACTAAGACTGGGATGCCATTAAAATTCATGTGCGTGTAAAGGCAGGTGTCCCCAGTACTTTTGACAATATAGAGTATATACAACAATTCCATAAATTCCATAAGCAAGTAAGGATGCAAATCATATTCCCTGTTGTACCTCTAGAGGGAGCATACAAAAATCTAAAATACCATAATAAAAATACTAAATAAGAATGTGTGGGGGCGAAATTTGAACATTCCTATTATTTGCTGCTATCTAGAAATCTCAGATTTCAGCCAGGGATGATATACAGTCTTTAAGGAGTGGGCGGATTATGGGTTCTCAAGACGGAAATCTTTCTTAGGTATAGATGTGAAACTGATAGTATCTGAGAAACATAGAGAAAAAAATATAATATAGCTGACAAACTCTTATTCTCACATTCGAGACTCACATTCTTACATTAAGACATTCTGACTAAATTAAAGGGGACTATTCTTTAAAAATTTGCATAGCCATTTATCCAGTAAATCTAGAGATGTACATTTGTTTTGACCCTAGATCAGTGGTGTCCAAACTGTGGACCGAGGGCAGAATGTGGCCCTTTGCTTGCCTTTATCTGGCCTTTGAAGCATATCCCTCCCATTGATATGAGACACTATTCTGCCAACTGACATCAACAGTAGGGCACCATTTCTCCCACTGACACCAACAGTGGGGCACAGAGGCGTAACTAGAAACTTCAGGGCCCCGGTGCAAGAAATCATGAATGCCCCCCCCCCCCGAAAAGCATGATTTTGATACTTTATTTTTTTTAAACTGTGTGTAGCGGGGTCTCCTTTAAGGCCCCGGAACTACGTTACCCAGAACCCCATCCGGCCTCAGGGTGAAAGTTTCCACCGCAGAGACTCATGTGAGGGGGCTATTTAAGGAAGAGGGGAGGCGGAGCTCGGTCTCTTTGGACACCGCGATGCAAGCAACCAGTCTTCCTGTGCGGATCTGCTGCGGTGCAAGGCCTGAAGCCTGGGGCCTTGCGTTACTTCCGAAGAGCCTTCCACCCCACTGCGAAGCCTGGGTGGATCCTGTCTTGTCGAGTGAGGACATCAGTTGGATCGGGGACCCGATCGCTGCGGACGCTGTGTGCGGATACACAGCAGGTGGAAGTCCCGGACTGGGATCGCGTCCGGAGTGGTGAGCGGGCACCTGCCCAGACCAATAGACTGTGTCGTGTTCAGGCCTATAGGACTGCATAGGCCCACAGTTCGTTTATCTGCTGTTCCACGGGGGGACCGGTAGCAGGACAGAGTTGAAGTGTCCCCCCCCCCCATTATAGTTGTTCCAAGTTACTGCCTGTTGTGGATTACAAATTAGACTTTCATCAAGTGCACCACCGAAAGCTGGCATGCGAAGAAATCCTTATAGGAAGTGACTGAGATTTACTCCATGTCAGGCCTGACTCGGGTGGGGAGATAATATATTGTTTAGTGCGCCATAGGGCGCGCACACCATAATAGCTACGCGTGGTGTAGTACCGCGCAGCGCCATTATAGTGTGCTGAATTGATGGCTGCAGGGCTCTGCAAGCCAATTGCATGTGTGATGTTATACCTATGCTATTTACTATAAGAGTAAAACCGTTATAATCAATCTCTCGCCTTAGTGTGTTGTCTTACTGCTTAGAGATTAATTCATGCAATACAATTGAATGTGGTATAAGTATAACCCTAGACTAACTGTGCCAGCGGGGGTCGAGTAAGATTGCCGGGGGTTGGTGGTACTGCACACAGGGCCCGAAAACAAACCAGCGGCTCTCTTAATTGGGGGTAGCGCTACACGTGGGGGCTCTCGAGTCCGGGATCCTGTTGCAGCAAGTAACGCGCCAAAAGTACCAGCATGGACCCACTAGAAGTAGGACAGTGGTGTAAAACTGTCAACATAGATCCAGCCGGGGGTAGTAGTCATAGAACTCCCAGGGATCTGGCAAGAAGAAGCGGTGAGGCAACAGGTGATGTCACTGTCCCCATATCAGAAAGCATGGGTGGTGGATGTCAGGACGAATTCCTCGCTGACCCACGCATTGGTGGAGTGGAAGGACGGAGTCCCAGAGCGTTTTAAGAATCCAAGTGTAGAAGCTATGGATGACCAGACTTATAGCCTAATACACGCGTTGCCAGTTGAGCCAGGAGAACGGTCTCAGACACCGAAACTGTCTCCATCACCCACCCCAAAAGAAGCAAGACACTTAAAAAGAGAAAGTCCCGGGTCGCCATCCACCATTCTTGGCGCAGAGTTGTGCGCGGTCCTGGGGGAACTTGTAGCCCAGTGCAAGAAAGATCCTACAGATTACCAGATGTCAGGATACAGAAAGCTTAGAATATTCTGAGGGAGGAAACCTGTACCCTCAGGTGAAGAGGGGTTCGAAGAGTGGTTAGAAGGTGCCACTCA
Organism: Rana muscosa; assembly: GCA_029206835.1. NCBI lineage: Eukaryota > Metazoa > Chordata > Amphibia > Anura > Ranidae > Rana > Rana muscosa. The sequence goes on from CM055118.1 coordinate 851,802,431, forward strand.
GGCCCTAGAAGAATGGGAAGTCCCAGACCACAGAAAGAAGCAGAGAATTGCTGAGAGCTTGAAGAGGCCTGCTCTAGAGGCTATACGCAATCTCAAGATGAGTAAGACAGACTGTAATGCGCAGGACTATCTGGACATCCTGCAGAATGTGTTCGGTGGAACAGAGAAAATCACTGAGCTCACTTACCAGCTGGAGCACTGCTACCAGAAGACAGGAGAGAAGCTGTCAGAGTTCATGAAGCGCCTGGATAAGATACTGCACAAGATGATCCTTAAGAAGGGGATTGATCCGCGGAAGGTGGACGAGGCCCGTGTTCAACAGGTGATGAGAGGATCTCAGCCCCTGGACCCCATCGCACTGGCGTTACGTACAAGACAGGACGGGAAGAGTCTGGAGTACCCTGACTTGGTCCGAGTAGTCAGAGAAGAAGAAGCTATGCTGGAGGAGAAGAAGAGGAGCCAACCAGTTGAGACGGTGAATCCTCCTCCCGTGAGGGTCAGGACGGCCATGACCCTGGAAAGAGACACAGAGGTGGATACCTTGAAGTCGCAGATGTCCCAAGTGTTGGGGATGCTGACCTCCCTGATGGAAAAGAAGTCAGGGGAGCCAGAGAGGGAAAGTCCAAGAAGGGAGCTGTTTCCCAACTCCTCAGCGCCCGCATCCCTGGAAGATTGGGGGGATGTGATTTGTTTCAATTGTGGAGGAGCTGGCCATTTTGCCAAAGTGTGTGCCAGCCCAAAGAAAAAAAAGATGAATAACCGCAAGCCGCCGGAAAACTTCAGCGGGCCCCGGTGAAGGAGTCAACCGGGTGCCCATCATCTCCAGTGAGCTCCAAACTGAATGAGAAGCACATGAAAAGGGTGGAGAAGACCCCTCAGAAGGAACGCACCCCAAAGAAAGAGAGTAGTGTCCCTCAGCGGGTAGTTACACCCACCAAAAGGAGGGAGATCAATGCATACCAGGCCCAAGAGAGACTTAAGTCCGAAGAGAAATGGAGGAAAGAAAGTCAAAAGGGACAATGCAAAGATCAGAGGAAAGAGACCCCTACGAAGCGATATCCAGAGAAGCTGGTGGGTCCCTCCCCGATAGTACCAGTTCAAGTGGAGGGAGTCTACACAAGAGCCATATTGGATACTGGGGCGCAAGTGACCCTGTTGTACCGGGACTTTTATGACAAGCATTTAAGTCACCTACCCATCCAGAAGATTGAAGAGTTGGAGATATGGGGAATTGGGACAGAGAGTTTCCCTTATGATGGCTATCTGCCTATAAAACTGACTTTTGACCCGTCCATAGCCGGGAAGGCTGAAGTGTTTGATACCTTAGCTGTGGTGTGCCCCCGACCGCCTGGAGCTAGCAAGAGTTCCCTGATAATAGGGACGAACACGGATCTGGTCCGAAGACTTCTGGCCCCTTTGACAAAAAGGAAAGACCCCACAGTCACTGAGATCCACCCAATGTTGAAGACAGCCTATCAACGGCTGATCTTGGAACAGAAGGCCCCGGAAGAGGGGGTAGGGAAGGTCTGGAGGCTGGGAAGAAGGGGAATAGTGTTACAGCCCGGTGAAGTAACCTGCTTGAAAGCCACAGTGAAACTCACTTGGGAGCAGCCTGGCCCTTTTGTCATGTTGGAACCCGACCCAAGGGAAGAACATTCGGGCCTAGAAGTAGTCCCAGAAGGGGTCCCAGTGAGGGCCCTGAGGAAGGCTCATTGTAAAGTGCCTGTGAGCGTTAGAAATACCACGGATGGTCCCATGGAAATCCCAGCTAGGCTGTTACTGGGCCGAGTGAGCCCAGCTACCCCAGTTGCTTCGCCAGATGTGGGGAAGACAGATGAAGAAAGTACTGTATGGGAGAAAATTTTCATGGAGAATCCAAATCTGTCCAGGGCTTGGAAGGAGAGAGCAAAGGCCCAGTTGGCCAGGTGGGAAAGGATCTTTTCCCAGGACGAGTTCGATGTGGGGCGTGCTAGGAGTGCCACCCATCAGATCCGCCTCCAGGAAGACAAACCCTTTAGGGAAAGGGTTAGGCGGGTTCCGTTAGCAGACCTCGAAGACTTGAGGGAACAGCTCGCCGAGCTCAAGCGAACAGGGGTGATTCAAGAATCTAGAAGTCCCTATGCCTCCCCTATAGTGGTGGTCCGGAAGAAGAATGGATCACTGAGGTTGTGCATAGACTATAGGACCCTCAACAGGAGAACCATACCGGACCAGTATACCACTCCAAGGATAGAGGATGCCCTACAGAGCTTGTCTGGAGCCAAGTGGTTCAGTGTTATGGACCTCAAGAGCGGGTACTATCAGATCCCTATGCACGCAGAAGACAAAGAGAAGACGGCTTTCATAACCCCAGTGGGGTTCTTTGAATTTAACCGGATGCCTCAAGGTCTGTCTGGAGCTCCAGCCACCTTCCAACGTCTCATGGAGAAGACTGTGGGAGACATGAACCTCATCGAAGTCCTCGTATACTTGGATGACATCATTGTCTTCGGAAGAACCTTGGAAGAGCATGAGGAGAGACTGGAGAAAGTTTTGAAGAGACTGAGTGAAGAAGGACTCAAGCTCTCACCTGAAAAGTGCCAATTCTACCAGTCATCAGTCAACTATCTGGGGCATATAGTGTCTGAAGATGGGGTAGCCACAGACCCCGAAAAATTGGAGGCAGTCACCTCCTGGCCCAGGCCCACCACGGTGACGGAGTTTAGATCCTTTCTGGGGTTCTGTTTCTATTACAGGAGGTTTGTGGAGGGGTTTGCTCGGATAGCCAGGCCTCTGAATGAGCTGCTAAAGACGGAGGGGGAAGAGGATGACACAGGCCCCAAAAAGCCAGGGGAGTCAGTCAAGGACCAGTGGAACGAGAAGTGGGAGAATGCCTTCCAGATGTTGAAGAAGACATTAACCACTGCCCCTGTCCTGGCCTACGCAGACCCTAAGAAGCCTTATGAACTTCATGTAGATGCCAGTCATGATGGTTTGGGAGGAGTGCTGTACCAGGAGCATGAAGAGCAACTGAGGCCTGTTGCGTATGTGAGCAGAAGTCTAACTCCCACCGAAAATAACTATCCTACCCATAAGTTGGAGTTCCTGGCCCTTAAGTGGGCGGTAGTTGACAAACTCAGAGATTATTTGTATGGGGCGGAATTCACAGTGAAAACAGACAACAACCCCCTCACCTATCTCTTCACTACAGCAAAGTTGGATGCCACAGGACATAGGTGGCTGGCGGCGCTGTCCGCCTTCGACTTCGGCCTAAAGTACAGACCTGGGGCTGGAAACCGCGATGCAGATGCTTTGTCTAGGAGATCTCACGTCCCCATTTGCAGTACAGAAGGCTTGGGCCCAAGTGGCACCCGACGGGGTGCGGGCCCTCTGTCAAGGGGCTGAACTTCAAGCCAGTGGCGGCTCAAGAGCAGAAGAGATAGGGGTTACCATAGTAGGAGTTCCCAAGCAATACTGTGGAGTAACCCAACTGGGGGAAGATAACTTACCAAGACTGTCTAAGAAGGAGCTGAGATCCGACCAGTTGGAGGACCCTATGGGGAGGTTGGTCCTAGAGGCCCTGGAAAATCAGGACCCGAATAGGCTCTCACGCCACCCTTCAAAGGAAGCTTGTCTGTTGAGGAAATAGTGGGACAAGTTACAGGTGCATCAGGGAGTGGTCTACCGAAGGGGCCCCTCTGATGACCTAGAAGACAAATGGCAGCTGTTCTTGCCGGAGAAGTACAGAGAGACAGTCCTGGCTGCCCTGCATGACAACCATGGCCACCTAGGGGCGGAAAGGACTTTCCAACTCGTTAGGGACCGTTTCTATTGGCCCTGCATGAGGGCTGAAGTTGAAGAATACTGCCACTCATGTGCACGATGCATCCAGAGAAAGACTTTGCCCCATCAAGCTGCCCCAATGGGCCATCTACAAAGTCAAAGCCCGCTTGATCTGGTATGCATTGATTTTCTCTGCCTCGAACCCGACCTGAGTGGACTAGGAAATGTTCTGGTAGTAACCGACCATTTCACCCGGTATGCCCAGGCTTTCCCAACCAAAGACCAGAAGGCCTCCACTGTGGCCAAGGTACTTATGGAGAAATACTTCATACACTACGGGCTACCACAACGGCTCCATTCAGACCAAGGAAGGGACTTTGAAAGTCGACTGATACGAAAGCTCCTGGATACCTTGGGGATTAAGAAGACAAGGACTACCCCCTATCATCCACAAGGTGATGCTCAGCCGGAGAGGTTCAACCGAACCCTGCTCAATATGCTGGGAACTTTAAGCGGTGAAAAGAAGCAACATTGAAGCAACCACATAGCGGCCCTTGTGCATGCATACAATAGCACTATCAGCGACGCTACAGGATACTCACCCTATAGACTCATGTTCGGGAGAGAAGCAAGACTGCCAGTGGATCTGGCCTTTGGCACCTCCATAGACCATTGTTCTGCTGCTTCCCACAAGGGATATGTTGATAGACTCAGACGTAATTTGAAAGTGGCCTATGAACAGGCCCAGGCGGCCTCGGAGCAAAGGGGAGCACGCAACAAGAGAAATTTTGATCTAAAGGTTAGGATCCAAGATCTACAACCAGGAGACAGAGTGTTGCTGCGGAACTTGGGAATCCCTGGAAAACACAAGCTTGCAGACAGATGGAGACCTGAACCTTATGTTGTTTGCAAAAGACTACCGGGCCTACCCGTTTACAGACTTAAACCAGAAGGGAAGTTGGGGCCTTTGAAGACCTGGCATCGGAACCACCTACTCCCACTAGCTGAGGCGGTTCGGATACTCCCTATGATGGATTCCCCTGGACCAACGTCCATTATGGACACTCCTAGACCAAACACTCGGTCTCAGACCCCTCGAACCGAGGATACCGAAGACTCGGAGATAAGTGAAGATGAGGGAGAGGAACTTGGTTGGCTTTGGCCTTCCCAGGCCCCGGGAACTTCAGCTATTGATCTTCCACCTGACGAAGATACCAAAGATCGAACACTGAATGCAGAAGCTACGGAGTTCATCCCGTCAAGTCCTTGGTCAGATGCTTGGGAAAGTGCTTGTGACCTACCACCTGAAGAAGATCCAAGGGAGTCCCTGTACCTCCCTGCCCCGGAGTCCAGTGCTCCTGAACCAGAAGTAAATTCTAAGCCAGTTACAGAAGAAGAACCTGCCTCAACAGAAAGTCCAAGAGGACAGCGGAAGCGAAGAGCCATAAAACCTCCCAGGAGATTAACCTACCCACAAATGGGGAGGAGTGCTGAAGACACTGTGGTCACTGCCAGAAGGAGTATGGAGAACCCTGACTCTCCCACTGTTCATTTGGTGGGAGGCAACCCCAACTCACTCTCTGGCACAGTTAGACAGGATACTGATGATAGTGTGTCCTGTGGGCAGGGGAGTTCGCTACCTTGGTTTTGGTGGGAATTTCCTCTGACGACATCATATGAAACTTTGATTGATGTTGTACGTTCAGTAATTTAAGTATGTTATCTTTGGGGACCAAAGAGTTTAAGTGGGGGGAGTGTGTAGCGGGATCTCCTTTAAGGCCCCGGAACTACGTTACCCAGAACCCCATCCGGCCTCAGGGTGAAAGTTTCCACCGCAGAGACTCATGGGAGGGGGCTATTTAAGGAAGAGGGGAGGCGGAGCTCGGTCTCTTTGGACACCGCGCTGAAAGCAACCAGTCTTCCTGTGCGGATCTGCTGCGGTGCAAGGCCTGAAGCCTGGGGCCTTGCGTGACTTCCGAAGAGCCTTCAACCCCACTGTGAAGCCTGGGTGGATCCTGTCTTGTCGAGTGAGTACATCAGTTGGATCGGGGACCCGATCGTTGCGGACGCTGTGTGCGGATACACAGCAGGTGGAAGTCCCGGACTGGGATCGCGTCCGGAGTGGTGAGCGGGCACCTGCCCAGACCAATAGACTGTGTAGTGTTCAGGCCTATAGGACTGCATAGGCCCACAGTTCGTTTATCTGCTGTTCCACGGGGGGACCGGTAGCAGGACAGAGTTGAAGTGTCCCCCCCCATTATAGTTGTTCCAAGTTACTGCCTGTTGTGGATTACAAATTAGACTTTCATCAAGTGCACCACCGAAAGCTGGCATGCGAAGAAATTCTTATAGGAAGTGACTGAGATTTACTCCATGTCAGGCCTGACTCGGGTGGGGAGATAATATATTGTTTAGTGCGCCATAGGGCGCGCACACCATAATAGCTACGCGTGATGTAGTACCGCGCAGCGCCATTATAGTGTGCTGAATTGATGGCTGCAGGGCTCTGCAAGCCAATTGCATGTGTGATGTTATACCTATGCTATTTACTATAAGAGTAAAACCGTTATAATCAATCTCTCGCCTTAGTGTGTTGTCTTACTGCTTAGAGATTAATTCATGCAATACAATTGAATGTGGTATAAGTATAACCCTAGACTAACTGTGCCAGCGGGGGTCGAGTAAGATTGCCGGGGGTTGGCGGTACTGCACACAGGGCCTGAAAATAAACCAGCGGCTCTCTTAATTGGGGGTAGCGCTATACGTACAACAAAGTAAAACATTTATTGATCATTGGAGGAGAGCACACGGAGTTACCAGCCTAACTAGAGTACTGACCATGCTGTGTGCTCCTGCCTGGTGTGGTAAGTTTTTAATAGGAAAGCAGAGGGACTGGCCATATCACCAGGGATTTCACATAAATGAAGCAATACAATGGTTGCTGATCCTATGAAGCAATCATAGGATCAATTAAATCTGACCTGGGGAATTGGATCAGTAACAGTGCTGGTGGGGAGGAGGGATGGGATCAGTGGAAGTGCTGGTGTTGAGGGGGGTGGCAGCGGTTGTACTTGAGGGGGGGGGGGTGGCTGCGGTGGCGGTGGTGGTGCCATCCTCTCCCACCACCACCTGTGCCTCTTACTGATCCCATCCCCCCACCACTGATCTCATCCCTATCCCCCCCCCCCATCACCTCTGTTGTAGAAGTAATGGGGGGGATAGGGATGACATTAGTGGTGGGGGGATGGGATCAGTAAGAGGCACAGGTGGTGGTGGGAGAGGATGGCACCACCACCCTCAAGTACCACCGCTACCACCCCCCTTTAAGTACCACTGCTGCCACCCCCCCTCAAGTATCACCGCTACCACCCCCCTCAAGTACCAGCAGTGGTACTTGAGGGAGGTGGCAGCGGTGGTGCCATCCTCCCCCACTACCACCTGTGCCTCTTACTGATCCCATCCCCCCACCACTGATCTCATCCCTATCCAACCCCATCACCACTGTTGTAGAAGTAATGGGGGGGGATAGGGATGAGATCAGTGGTGGGGGGATGTAATCAGTAAGAGGCACAGGTGGTGGTGGGAGAGGATGGCACCACCACCCTCAAGTACCACCACTACCACCCCCCTTTAAGTACCACTGCTGCCCCCCCCCCCTCAAGTATCACCGCTACCACCCCCCTCAAGTACCAGCGGTGGTACTTAAGGGAGGTGGCAGCGGTGGTGCCATCCTCTCCCACCACCACCTGTGCCTCTTACTGATCCCATCCCCCCACCACTGATCTCATCCCTATCCAAACCCATCACCACTGTTGTAGAAGTAATGGGGGGGATAGGGATGAGATCAGTGGTGGGAGGATGGGATCAGTAAGAGGCATAGTGGTTGAGGTTGGCATCGATTGCTCAGCTCTGTCACTTGATTGACTTACCGTCAATCAGTATCGTCACTAGGGTTGGTGTCACCTGGTGCGGAAAAAATTATTTACTATAGTCCCCCCTCAGTACAGACCCCCCCTCAGTACAGACCCCTCTCCACTAACTACAGACCCCCTCCCGCAGTATAGATCCCCCTCACTAAGAACAGACCCCCCTCCCTCAGTACAGACCCCCCTTCCTCAGTACAGACCCCCCTCATCAGTGTAGAATCCCCCCTCTTAGTGCAGACACCCTCCTTTAGTGCAGACACCCATCAGTATAGAATCCCCCTTAGTGCAGACCCCCACAGTATAGACACATTCCTTAGTGCAGACCCCCATCAGTAAAGACACCCCCCTTTAGTACAGACCCCCACCAGTAAAGACACCCCCATCAGTATAGACACCCCCATCAGTATAGACACCCCCTTAGTGCAAACCCCCGCAGTATAGACACGCCCACAGTGCAGACCCCCCCATCAGTATAGACACCCCATCAGTATAGACACCCCCTTAGTGCAAACCCCCGCAGTATATACACCCCCTTAGTGCAGACCCCCCATCAGTATAGAATCCCCCCTTAGTACAGACCCCCACGGTATACACACCTCACCTTAGTACAGACCCCTGCAGTAAATACACACACACCCTTAGTACAGACTCCCGCAGTATACACACCCCCCTTAGTACAGACCCCTGCAGTATACACACCAGTGGCGGAATTATCAGGGTCGCAACAGTCGCAGTTGCAACTGGGCTCTGTAATTCCGCCAAGTCACCCATGTGAATGGCCCACCTGATTGTCACTGGTGCGGTGCGCACTGCGTGCTGTGCTTTCGCCACTGAAGGAAGACAGAGCGGAATGCAGAGCAGGCTGAGGCACAGAGGCAACACTCACTGACTGAGCCTGTGTATCGCCCCTGCCTATCCAAAGACACAGCGATGTAGGGAGGCGGGGCGGACTCTGAAAAATTAAGTCAGCAGACCAGTTTCACTAAATGAGAGAAGGGGGGAGGAGCTTTCCCCTCTGCGTGGAGTACCTACCCGGTGTCTACCCAGGCATGAGGCAAGGCATCCTGGTGGGAGAAGGCCTGGCACAGTGGAGGAGATTGCAGGGAGGGGAGAGGCAGAGAGGTGAACTTCCGGTGCCGCGGAGCCCCGGGAGCTGAATGCCTCTCAAAAGAGGATATCTGCTTTCCCCCCCCCCCCAAAAAAATGACATGCCAAATGTGGCATGTCAGTTTTGGGTGGAACCCCGCTTTAAGTATTGAAAATAAATGTATTGCTCACTTACAATTGTATCCAAGAAATGTACCCTACCACACAGCATACCCTTAATTTACACCCCGCTCGAGTGCCACCGCTACCACCCCCCTCAAGTACCAGCGGTGGTACTTGAGGGGGGTGGTATTGGTGGTACTTGAGGCGGTGGCTGCGGTGGTAGTAGTGGTGCCATCCTCTCCCATCCTCTCTCTGTTGTAGAAGTAATGGGGGGATAGGGATGAGATCAGTGGTGGGGGGATGGGATCAGTAAGAGGCACAGGTGGTGGTGGGAGAGGATAGCACCACCACTGCCACCGCAGCCACCCCCCCAAGTACCACCGCTGCCGCCCCCCTCAAGTACCACCACAGCCACCCCCCCTTAAGTACCACCACAGCCACCCCCCCTCAAGTACCACCGCTGCCGCCCCCCCCTCAAGTACCACCGCTGCCGCCCCCCCTCAAGTACCACCACAGCCAACCCCCCTCAAGTACCACCACAGCCACCCCCCCGGGGCCTGGGAATTCCGATCTGTTCCGTGGGTCAGGGTGTGTGTGACTGAGTCTTCTTCACTGTGCCAGGCCTTCTCCCGCCAGGATGCCTTGCCTCATGCCTGGGTAGACGCCGGGTAGGTACTTCACGCAGAGTGGAAAGCTCCTCCCCACCTTCTCTCATTTGGTGAAACTGGACTGCTGACTTAATTTTTCAGAGTCCGCCCCACCTCCCTACATCGCTGTGTCTTTGGATATGCAGGGGCGGTCCACAGGCTCAGTCAGTGATGAGTGTTGCCTCTGTGCCTCAGCCAGTCAGCCTGCTCTGCATTCCGCTCTGTCTTCCTTCAGCGGCGAAAGCACAGAACGCACCGCGCACCGCACCAGTGTCAATCAGGTGGGCCATTCACACGAGCGGCAGGCGGGCTCCTCTCACGGACAGGTGGCGGGCCCCCCGGACTTGGCGGAATTACAGGGCCCAGTCGCAACTGCGACTGTTGCAACCCTGGAAATTCCGCCACTGGTGGGGCACTATTCCTCCCAATGATACCAGCAATGGGGCATTATTCCTCCCACTAATACCAAATGTGGCGATGTTTATTTCCATTGATGCCAGGAAAATTTACGCTTCTGCTGGCCATAGTTCGGCCCCCCAAAAGTCTGAAGGACAATAAATTGGTCCTTTGTTTCAAAAGTTTGTAGACCCCTGCCCTAGATAGTGCTGAGGAGCATTAATGCATATGTTGTTGTAACAAGAGACACAATGTAACAATTCTAGAGAACACTAGAGGCAATTACCAAACAAATGTAACCTAACCAATGGGAAAAATGAAAAAAAAAAAAAAAAAATTCTGCAAGTTCCTCTTGAAATACAGCTATTTACAATATGCTTGTTTTTTTTACATGTATTAAACTATGAACAAATTACTTGTTGATTCAGCCGTTTCTGTTATTATGCGAGGATGTGGGATGTCATTAAAGTTCATGTGCATGTAAATGTGTCCCAATACTTTTGACAATATAGAGCATATACAGTACAAAAATGCCATAAATTCCATAAGCAAGTAAGGATGCAAATCATATTCCATGTTGTACCTCAGGGTGTGTAAAAGCAGGTGTCCTAATACTTTTGACAATATGGTGTATTTTCTTTATTATGTTCAGGATCAGGAATAAAAAATAAAAATATTAAATTATTATTTTATTTCTCTAATGTCAAGTACATATAGAAATGTTGTTCAAAAGCTGTTGTGACACAGACACCCTGGCTCCAGGCTGTTTTACTATGTCGTAAATAACTTGTGTTGCCACCTAAATAGCAGGATATAAGAATTTTTCTTTAACGCGCTCAATAAGCGTAAGGAAATAGGGAAAAACACAGGTAGGGATGTATTTATAAAGAAAATAAAAGAAAATGTGCAAGCTTGTTCATCCAGAAAAACTTCTTTCACAATATTGCAGGTGTATATGATTGCGGCTCGTATTTCCAAATGTACAGCACTCATATATTCATTATTCCGCATCAATGTCTAAAGGACTGCCATGGTATGAGAAGTAGCCAATATAAAAATAACAATTGTAATCAGTAATGCAGTGATTGCCATCAACTTCAAGAGATAAAGTAACTGTGTATCTATTGTATACAATGTATCTGGAAGTGACTGACTGCCACAAATGTCAACACCTGTGTGAGTAAGGCCCCATGTACACTGGACGCTAAAAAAAGCTATAAAAAACGGCAGTAGCTTTGCAGGGAGCCTTTCAATGTTTTTTAGCGGTTTTGCAATAGCGTTTATCAGCGTTTTTCAGTGTTGCGTTTTTTTAGCTTTTTTTTTTTTTCAGTGGATCAAAAAACGCTAAAGCGTTGAGCGTTTTTGAGCGCTTATTAGTGTTTTTCAGCGTTTTTTCCCGCCGAAAAATTGCACTTTGAACGCGAATGAACACATAGGCTAACATAGAGTGCAGTTGATGGGCTTTTAAAAAAAACACCAAAACGCCAATAAACTGCAGTTTATCAGCTTCTGTGTACATGGGGCCTTAGGCCACTCTATGTTAGCCTATGTGTTCATGTTTATGTTAGCCCCCCTATGACGTCGCAGCCCCAGGGCATGATGGGACTGCGACGTCATAAGGGGGCGGGGTCACCGGGTGATATCACCCGGTGACCACGCCCCATGCCTATATAAGTCACTGCGAACCGCACACACAGCATTACAGCGGCAGAGAGCGACAAGGCAACATTGGGAGGAGAGAAGAGGGAAGAAGACGACGATGAAGACCGGGCCCCCGCTAGCAAAAGAGCTGGAAGAAGATAGCGGAGATGCCCGGCAGAAGGCAGAAAGCACCGGAGAGCGGGAGAAGAACCGGAGAGTGCGGAGAAGGCACCGAAAAGCGGGAGAAGAGGCCGGAGAGACCCCCGAAGTCGGAAGAAGACCCCTGAAGTCAGTAGAAGACCCCGAAGTCGGAAGACCCCCGACGTCGGTAGAAGACCCCCGGAGCTGCCTAATAAATTACTTTAAAAACCTGTGTAGTGTTTATTTTATTGACTTTTTTTCCCACCAGGTGAATGGGTAGGGGTGCGATGTACCCCATACTCATTCACATAGGGTGGGGGACCGGGATCCGGGGGCCCCCTTATTAAAGGGGGTTCCCGGATTCCGATAAGCCCCCTGCCCACAGACCCCGACAACCAACGGCCATGGTTGTTGGTAAGAGGCCCTTGTCCATATCAACATGGAGGCAGGGTGCTTTGGGGTGGGGGGGGAAGCAGAGCGCCCCCCTGCCCCAAAGCACCCACCCCCCCATGTTGAGGGCATGCGGCCTGGTACGGTTCAGGAGGGGGGCGCTCGCTCGTCCCCACCCCCTTTCCTGACCGACCAGGCTGCGTGCTCGGATAAGGGTCTGGTATGGATTTTGGGGGGCCTCCATGCCGTTTTTTCGGCGTAGGGGGTTCCCCTTAAAAATGTTTTCATTTTTTGGCGGGGTTCTCCTTCATCCTCAGCACGCATGTCGCACCGCAAGTTGGATCATCATGATCCGACTTGCGGTGCGACTTCTATTCAAAACAATGGGCTCCCATAGGGAACCATTGATTTTGAATAGAGCCAGAGAAACGCGGCTGAAAGCTAGCGCTGCTAAACATCCATTAACGGCAATGCAAAACGCTGATAAAATCTTGTTTTTAAGCAGCGTTTTCCTGCCAGCAATCCGGCGTTCAAAACGGCCGTTTTTGAGCTCCAGTGTACATGGAAGCTGAGTATACACAGAGTTTTTTTTTTCGTTCAGCCAAAAAAAAAAAAACTGACAGATTCACACATCCACTCAAGCGATGTGGATGCAGGAATCTCCCCTACTAACCCTCTAAGTGACCGGCTTCTGTTGAGCAGGGAGGGATACACATACTCATTGAAATTTGTCTGGTTCCTGTTGAACTGCCAGAACTTCGATATGTGTATACCCTGCATAAAGTGATACTTATGCCGCGTACACACGATCGGAATTACTCTTTCGTCCATGGACCGACACAGCTTCTCTATTGACAAAGTGGGTATTATCCGTTAATTAGGAGTGACTAGGCAGAAAAACTTGTAAAAAGTGTTGCATCACACCTTCTACAGTACCGCCCAGGGGGCGGACCCTCTGGGTATACCCTCTCAGTCTGCATCTTCGCAGATCAGTTTTTTTCTGTCTAGCAAGGAGTAGGACATGGCTCCCTTCGGGCCCATTGGTCCGGGGAAAAAAGATATATATATATATATATATATATTTTTTTTTTTTTGCTACAATTGTTGTTTCCTGCGATCTTCGATCAACTGCCGACTGGGTGACAGGCTGGATCCTCGATCCTTGTAGTCTCCCCAGTTTCGGCCATCGAGCGTGTGCCGACCCTAGCTACGCGCTGGGTTTTCCACGACATGCCCGTCGCTCCACGGGTGGCCGGTGAGCTTACGCTCCAGGGCCTGCATCGGACCGCTCAGCTTCGGCTGACCTTACGGCCGAGTCGCAGCAGCCTGGCCGGTGAGCTTACGCTCCAAGGCTTGCATCGGACCGCTCAGCTTCGGCTGACCTTACGGCCGAGTCGCAGCAGCCTGTCCGGTGAGCGTCATGCTCCAGGGCATACATATGATCGTCCCTTCTGGGTCCAATCACAGCATGCCTGGCCAACAGTCACCTTCCGTGCGCGGACGATGATCTGTTTGGAATGTCTTCCAGCAGAATACATGCAGGATAGGTAAGTAAAACTCCCCTGCCTCGGCTGGGTGATTTAGCTGGACATTCCTGGAGAGATCAAGTAAGTGGTTGTGGCCCCTTTCTTCCCTCTCTCCCTGCCTTTCCCTCCTCCCTGGGCTTCTAGCTAAAGGTTGCTGGGTGCTGGGGGTCCCACTGGAGCGGGGCTGGCTGTAACTAACATTTAAAAGAAATGTCATTTTTTCTTACCTGTGTTTGTGTCCTTCCTCCTCCATGCTGTCGGCGGCCATTTTGAGGTGGTCCATGCCAAGTTTGGCCTCTTGTGACTGCCCGGCGGCCATCTTCCTGTGGTTCGGCCACACCCACTGGCCCCTATCAGCTGATCGGCGGCCATGTTTGTCCACCCTGTATGCAGATATTGCCGTTCGGCGGCCATCTTTTTGTGGGCTATGGCTGCTTGACCTCTATCTTCTGTCGGCGGCCATTTTCTTAGAGCCCACATTATCTTCCATACAGACGTTTTTGGCAACCATTTTTCGAGAGCCTCCGGCCTCTAGGGTGCATTACACTGGCGCGAAAATTCACACAGGAAGTGCTGATAAAAGAAGCAGACTGACACAGCAGCAGTGGGACAGCATCACAGGCGCAGCATAGCAGTACCTATCCAGGGTGGTGAGTCCTCTGGGTGACCCGGCCTCTGCAGCACAGGAGGGTGGCCTATTGATATCTTGCCTGGAGCCCTGTGAGTGTCAGCGTGTGGTCAGCATGGCATCTGAGCCAGATGTCTTCTCCCCTGAAACACCAGATTTAGCAGCTGGTGCCCCTGAGGTGTCTATGAACGCTATGACTGCAATCCTAGAGGCGTTTGCTGCCAGGGTGGAAGCAGCACACGGGAATACAGGGGGTAGTAAACGCCCCATCCCCTGCAAGCTTCTGGGGATAATTCTGGTGCAGAACCAGGTCCAGCTACGGCTCGGGGCCCAGATTCTGACGCATCAGAGACTGCAGACCGTGACCGGACAGTGAGAATGACTCAAAGTCCAGGTCAGTACGCGAGACGGCTTTGGTATCTGACCTTATTACTGCAGTGTGGGATATGCTAAAATTGGAAAATACTGCAGAAGCAGCAGAGACTCCGGTCCACTTGGGTTTCATAGACCTGCCCGCACTGCTAAGGTGTTCCCTTGTGTGTCTTTTGATAAACTCTTATACAAGGAATGGGAGAACCCACTGAGGGTCTTTACAGCCCCAAAGAGGTTTGCGGTACGGTACCCCTTTGAGGAGAGTTTTCTGAAGAAATGGACCTCTCCCCCCTATAGTGGACCCTCCGGTGTCCAGACTTAATAGAGCCACCACAATTCCTGTAGAAGGGGCTCCTGTTTTCTAGGACCCTGTGGATAAGAAGGCTGAAGCACTCGGTTGCTACCTATACTCAGTGGTAGGCTCGGCAGTACGCCCGGCATTGGCGGGGGCCCTAGTGTCTCACACACTTACTGAATGGGCAAGATTGCTACTCCAGGGGTTAAGGAGTGAGATGCTCCTCCTGATGAGATAACATTGGCCGACCTGTTGGTCCAGGGCCTTAGGTTTGTCTGCGAGTCAGACATGAATACTATTCCCCTGCTGTCTAAAACTTCGGTTTATGCAGTAGCAATACGCCGCCTGATCTGGCTAAAAGGCTGGTCTGCGGACCAGACTTCCAAGAAAGCCCTGTTGGATCTGCCTTTTAAGGGCGACAGACTTTTTGGGGCTTCTCTGGATGACATCATCAAGGATGCCACAGGAAGTAAAAGCACTTTGCTTCCCCAAATTAGCAAGGGTAAGGGGCCACGCCAAGGGCAAGGGCCCTCCTTTACTGCACACAAGTGGTTTTTTCGTCCCCCTAGGGCGACAGGGAAAAGACCCCAGGCCGATAAAGCGCCTGCCCAAGGACAAAAGCGTCCCTGGTTCCGCATACCCAATAAGCCTGCGGACAAATTTGCGTCCGCATGAAGGTCCACCCCCACCCAGCTCTCGGGTGGGGAGACGTCTTTGCAAATTCGCGACTCAGTGGACAGCACTAATCTCCGACAGGTGGGTTTGCGAAGTAATCTCCTCAGGCTACAAGATAGAGTTTCTCTCTTGTCCACCGGACAGATTCAACACCTCCAATCTCCAGCTACTACCGACCCGTCGGGAGGCCCTGTATGGGGCGGTCCAGGGTCTACTGGAACGCAGGGTAGTTATTCCAGTTCCAGAACTGGAACGGGGTTTTTACTCAAATCTGTTCATTGTGCCGAAGAAGGAGGGGGTTCGTCCAAGCTTGGATCTCAGAGCCCTCAATTGCTTTGTGAAGGTACAAAGTTTTCGGATGGAGTCGGTTCGATCTGTAGTCACGGCTCTCCATCCGGGGGACTTTCTGGCCTCCTTGGACATCAAGGACGCATACCTGCATGTCCCCATATACTCCAGACACCAGAGGTTTCTGCGATTTGCTATCGGGAAGGACCACTACCAGTTTGTGGCCCTCCCGTTGGGCCTTGCCTCAGCACCCAGGACGTTCACCAAGGTGCTCGCTCCGATTCTGGCACTTCTAAGACAGCGGGGTATCGCTATCACAGGCTACTTATACGACCTTCTGCTGAAGTCCCCTTCAAGCTCAGAATTAGAGGTAAGCGTGTCCATTACCTGTCAGACTCTTCGAGACTGTGGTTGGATACTAAACACGCAAAAGTCAGTATTGGTGCCCACTCAACGCCTAGTGTACCTGGGGTTGATTCTGGATTCCTCAGAGGCAAAGGTATTCCTCCCTGTGGAGAAGTTGCAGACCCTCCGGGGCTGCAGTACGGCAGCTGACTTCCAGGAATTGGTCGTCACTCCGTTTTTGCATGCGAGTGTTGGGCCTCATGGTAGCCTCCTTCGAGGCGGTCCCATATGTTCAATACCACACTCGAGTGTTACAGAAGGAAGTTCTGTCCAGATGGAACAGATGCCCTTCATCTCTGGATTATCAAATCCGAGTGAGCCACCTAGTCAGGAGATCCCTGGTATGGTGGCTGACAGCACCGGCTGTAATGGCCGGGAAGTCATTTCTTCCGGTTTACTGGATAGTGATCACGACGGACGCCAGCCTTACAGGTTGGGGGGGAGTCTGGGGTGTCCAGTCGGCGCAGGGTCGCTGGACCCCAGAGGAAGCCCTCCTGCCGATCAATGTCCTGGAGATCCGGGCGATCAAGCTGTGCCTCTTCAAATGGTCTCAGAGACTGCAAGGGCGTCCAGTCAGGATCCAGTCAGACAACGTCACAGCAGTGGCATATGTCAATTATCTAGGAGGAACAAGAAGCTCAGCTGCAGCATCGGAGATCGCTCGCATCCTGAAGTGGGCAGAGAGGAGCGTACCGGCACTGTCGGCCGTGTACATTCCGGGTGTGGAAAACTGGCAGGCGGACTACCTGAGCCGCCAGATGCTGGACCAGGGAGAATGGTCCTTACACCCGGAGGTGTTCCAACTCCTCTGCCAAAGATGGGGCACACCAGACGTAGATCTTCTGGCTTCCCGACTCAATCGGAAGGTATTGAGATTTGTGGCCCGGTCAAGAGACCCATGGGCAGACGCAACGGACGCGTTGGTAGCATCGTGGGGTCAGTATCGGCTAATCTATGCCTTCCCTCCCTTAAGGCTTCTTCCTCTTCTGCTCCGCAGAGTGGAGGCAGAGGGAATTCCAATGATCCTAATCGCTCCAGATTGGCCTCAGCGTCCTTGGTACGACGATCTAGTACGTCTGGTAGCAGACGTCCCCTGGCGCCTACCACTACGGAAGGACCTGCTATCGCAAGGTCCCATATTCCATCCTGCTTTACAGTCATTGGCTTTAACGGCATGGCTGTTGAGAACCAGGTACTGAGAGACCGGGGCCTGTCAGACTCAGTAATCTCTACTATGAGAAGTGCTCGAAAATCGTCCTCTAGGAAGGTCTATCACCGCACTTGGAGGGCCTACATCTCCAGGTGTGAGGAAATGAAATGGCATCCGCCCACCTATTTGGTTTCCAGAATCCTGCTGTTTTTACAGCATGGGGTGGACCAAGGGCTTGCCCTAAGTACGATTTAAGGGACAGATATCTGCCCTGGCTGTCTTTTTTCAGCGACCCCTGGCGACTCACTCTCTCGTGAGTACATTTGTGCAGGGGGTCCGACAGGTGGCCCCTCCGGTCCGTTCCCCGTTACCTCCGTGGGACTTGAACCTGGTCCTCTCGGTGCTTCAGAAGGCACCGTTTGAGAATATTAGAGATATTCCCCTGTTGACACTTTCTCAGAAAGTGGTCTTTTTGGTGGCTGTTACGTCAGTTAGACAAGTCTCTGAGCTGGCAGCCTTGTCCTGCAAGGCTCCCTATTTGATTTTCCACAAGGATAAGGTGGTGCTGCGGCCGCAGCCTTCCTTTCTTCCGAAAGTCGTTTCGGCTTTTCATCTCAACGAAGACATTGTACTTCCATCCTTGTGTCCTCAGCCGTCGAATCCTAAGGAGTCGGCGTTGCATTTCTTGGACGTTGTCCGAGCTTTGAGAGTATACCTATCTGCTACTTCCCTGTTCCGGAAGTCAGACTCACTGTTTGTTTCGGTGGCTGGTCCCAAGAAGGGCCAAGCAGTCTCATCGGCCACCATCTCTAGGTGGATCCGACAGATAGTAATCCAGGCTTACGCCTTAAAGGGTCAGGCGCCCCCCTTTCCTGTCACGGCGCATTCGACCAGGGCAAGAGGTGCCTCTTGGGCTTTCCGACATCAAGCGTCTGTTTCCCAATTATGTAAAGCGGCGACTTGGTCGTCCGCTCACACTTTCACAAAATTCTACAAAATTGATGTAGGTGCATCTTCGGATGCCTCTTTTGGCCGCAAGGTTTTGCAGGCGGCTGTTTAGAGTTGCAACTCCTCCGTTGGAGGAGTGCTGTTTTGTGTTTGGGGTGAAGTTTATTTTTATGCTGTTACCACCCCTCGTTTTTTCTCTGACACTGCTTTGGGACGTCCCACTTTGTCAATAGAGAAGCTGTGTCGGTCCATGGACGAAAGAGTAAATAGGATTTTTTACTCACCGTAAAATCCTTTTCTCTGAGTCCATGGACCGACACAGCACCCACCCCTCCTTTTAAGTTTGTACTGCTTTTTGACGAACTGATCTGCGAAGATGCAGACTGAGAGGGTATACCCAGAGGGTCCGCCCCCTGGGCGGTACTGTAGAAGGTGTGATGCAACACTTTTTACAAGTTTTTCTGCCTAGTCACTCCTAATTAACGGATAATACCCACTTTGTCAATAGAGAAGCTGTGTCGGTCCATGGACTCAGAGAAAAGGATTTTACGGTGAGTAAAAAATCCTATTTTCCGACAACAAAACCGTGGTTTTTTTTTCCAACGGATGTTGGCTCAAACTTGTCTTGCATACACACGGTCGCACAAATGTTGCTCGGAAATTCCGAACGTCAAGAACGCGGAGACGTACAACACTACGACGAGCCGAGAAAAATGAGGTACAATGATTCCGAGCATGCGTCTAATTGATTCCGAGCATGCGTAGAATTTTTGTGCGTCGGAATTGGATACACATGATCGGAATTTCCGACAAGAACTTTTGAAGCTATGTTTAAGCACTGACCTTCAGTGTGAAACATGTAAGCAGTTACCCTGGCTATGCTGTGATGAATTTTGGTGTAATTTTTCCAACTTTTTTACAATAAAGGCGACCGACCGTCAAAGGTTTTTTGGAGTGCGGCTGTCCATATTTTTTTTTTTCCTCTTCACAAGAACTTTTGTTGTCGGAAAAATTGAGAACCTGCTCTCAAACATTTGTTGTCAGAAATTCCGACAGCAAATGTCCGATGGAGCCTACACACGGTCGGAATATCCGACCAAAAGCTCACATCAAACACTGGTTCACACCGGTGCGATTTAACATGCGATTTGACATGTCAAGTCGGCGGCATTTGCCGGCAATGGCACCGTCCTAATCAGTGCGACGCTGAACCAATTTCAAAAAGTAGTTTCTGTACTACTTTTTGCAATTTTGGCCCACGATTTACATTGACATCTGTGAAACTGCACAGATGTCTCTGTAATAACGGCTGAAATTGGGACTGACAAGCGGGAGTGAAATCGTGTGAGTTCAGCTGAACTCGCACGGCTTCATTCCCGCAGCCCAGTGTGAACCTGGGCTAAAGCCTTGTTTTTTTTCTTTAAAAATAACAAACATGTTTTACCTCCACTGTACAGAAGTTTTGCACAGAGCAGCCCAGATCCTCCCCTTCTCGGGTCCCTCGTTGGCACACCTGGCTCCTCCCTCCTGCCGAGTGCCCCTACAGCAAGAAGCTTGCTACGGGGGCACATAAGCCTAGTCGCTGCTCTCTGTGTCATTCAGACATGGAGCCGTGGCCCTCCCCCTCTCTCCCCATTGGCTCACTGACTTTGATTAACATCAGCGGGAGCCAATGGTGCCCCACTGCTGTCTCAGCCAATAAGGAGAGAGAGTCCCCGGCCAGCCGAGACTCTCGTGCAACATCGCTGGATCGAGATGGGACTCAGGTAAGTATTGTGGGGGGGCTGCTCCACTGCATAGAATGCATTAAGTTAAAAAAAACTTCTGACTTTAGAACCACTTTAAGAAACCAGTTTGTAGAATTACCTGTACCGGTGAGGAATAGTGGTGGATGAACATGTGTATTTGTTGAATGAGCCTGAAAGTTCAAAAAATTATGCATTCCCCAGGCATCAGCTGAATGGAGCAGGGTATACACCACTGGTTTTTAGGTCACCGACAAGTCCGTGTCTTGGCAACCAACAAACCCTGAGTGGAAAGCTGTTATATTTAGTGGTGGTAGTAATACAGTCACTGAATGAATGACTTCCCAGCAGCTAGGTTTGCATGCTTGGTGAACAGACAGAGTTCCGACAAACTCTGTGTCACTGCAAACTCAAACCCCATCCCTAGTGAGGAGGACCAACTGCAATGCAAGAATGAATCCCCATTTATACCTTCATCAGCACAAGTAATCAGTTGCAAATTCGGTGTGAGTGGGCGGCTGGCCAATCAGCGAGCCTGCGGGTAGGGGAGCAGAAAGATGACATCATCTCTCACCGCCCAGCATCCCTGCAGTAAAGCATCCCTGCAGTAACATCCGCCCTCCCTGTGCAGGCAGCGTGGGCAGCAGAGAGATTACATTACCTCTCTGCTGCCGGACTCTGGGACAAAGAAGCAAGAGACAAGCATAACACCACCTTAGCAGGCAAGTAACAATCCGCAATGTGTGGCAGGTGACGTGGCAAGTGACAATCCGCAATGTGTGGCAGGTGACAATCTGCATCTGGTGGCAGGCAAGTGACAATCCGCATCGTGTGGCAGGTGACAATCTGCATCTGGTGGCAGGCAAGTGACAATCTGCAATGTGTGGCAGGCGACGGTGGCAAGTGACACGCTCAGGGCTCCCACTGATTCTGCATTATGGTGAGTTGAACCATTTCATTTTATATTACAATGTAATAATAGAAATAATGCGCTTCAATCATCCTGACACCATAACAATCATGGTGCCAGGATGATTGAAGCGCCAACACCAGCCATTTCCCAGATAAATTGCCCACAAAGAAAACATATTTTCTGGCAGTGCCCCTCCCAAGACTAGACTTTGGATCCGCCCCTGGTTGGGACTCGGGAGACGGGAGCATACAGGGCTGCATTGGAGAGTGGGAACCGTCCCTCCTGAATGGCTACTATTACTACGATTCGCCAGTGAGCATTGCCGCTGGAGATCTTTCCTCTTAAACTAACTGACAATCCAACTAGTTCTATAAAAATACAAAACATTGATTGCATGCTATTTAGAAAGAGATATTTAGTTGTATGCAGTGGCGGCTGGTGCTCAAAATTTTTGGGGGGGCGCAAACAAACAAAAAATAAATTAATTAATTGCAGTCTCACTGTGCCCATCAAACGCAGCTACTGTGCCCATCAATTGTCGCCACTGTGCCAAACGCAGCCACTGTGCCCATCAATTGTCGCCACTGTGACATCAATTGTCGCCACTGTGCCATCAACTGTCGCCACTGTGCCATCAAACGCAGCCATTGTGCCATCAAACGCAGCCACTGTGCCATCAATTGTCACCACTGTGCCATGCCATCAATTGTGGCCACTGTGCCATGCCATCAATTGTGGCCACTGTGCCATGCCATCAATTGTCGCCACTGTGCTATGCCATCAATTGTCGCCACTGTGCCCATCAATTGCCGCCAGTTTGCCCCCCAAAAAAACGCTAGTTTGCCCCCACAAAAACTGACAGCACTTACCTTCTTCGGGTCAGCTATCCTCCTCCAGACCTCCATGCTCTCTCAATGTCTTCTCCCGCCCTCGATGTAGCTTCAGCCAATCAGGTTACCGGTAACCAGACCCGGTGAACCTGATTGGCTGAGAGGCGTGTGGCTGTGCGCCCTATGGTTAACTATTTGGAAGCCAATTACAGCCCACAGGCTGTATTCGGGAAGCCTATCAGTGCCGCTGGCTCTGATAGGCACTTCCAAAACACACCCACTGCCGGCCACCACTGTAATTCAGATGGCCGGCACTCGCCAGGGGACCGGCCATCTGAACAGTGGGCGGCAGCGGCAGCGGCGCCGGCGACAATACATACATTCATGCAATGCATGAATGTATGTATTGATTGATGGGTGCAGGAGAGAGAGGGGGCGGCGCTCCTGCGCCCACTATGGACGCACTGCCACTGGTTGTATGTAACTAGTATTTAGTTAGTTCTACTACTACTACTAAACTAACAGGCCAGGTAATGCATATTTGAACGGCTATTTAGAAAGAGAGAGATAGCGTTTCAGTATGTTATACTACACTGATAAGTGCATATTTTTTTTAAACATGCTGCTACTAGTAGTAGTAGTAGTAGACAGTACGTAATATACTAATATATACTATTATACAAATAGCATGCAATCAATCAATATATTCTTTGGTACAAGATGTACTGCAGTGCAGACATAACTACCTTGCATAGCAAGAGAGCTGCACTGTTAAAAAAGATTGGTTAGGTTTAGTTTTTTTTATTTTATAGATGCCTGGGGTTTCGTTTTAAATGAGGCGTGTGGCTGTGCGCCCTATGGTTAACTATTTGGAAGCCGATTACAGCCCACAGGCTGTAATCGGGAAGCCTATCAGTGCCGCTGGCTCTGATAGGCACTTCCAAAACACACCCACTGCCGGCCACCACTGTAATTCAGATGGCTGGCCCTCGCCAGGGGACCGGCCATCTGAACAGTGGGCGGCAGCGGCACCGGCGACAATACATACATTCATGCAATGCATGAATGTATGTATTGATTGATGGGTGCAGGAGAGAGAGGGGGCGGCGCTCCTGCGCCCACTATGGACGCACCGCCACTGGTTGTATGTAACTAGTATTTAGTTAGTTCTACTACTACTACTAAACTAACAGGCCAGGTAATGCATATTTGAACGGCTATTTAGAAAGAGAGAGATAGTGTTTCAGTATGTTATACTGCACTGATAATTGCATAATTTTTTTAAACATGCTGCTACTAGTAGTAGTAGTAGTAGACAGTACGTAATATACTAATATATACTAATATACAAATAGCATGCAATCAATCAATATATTCTTTAGTACAAGATGTACTGCAGTGCAGACATAACTACCTTGCATAGCAAGAGAGCTGCACTGTTAAAAAAGATTGGTTAGGTTTAGTTTTTTTTTATTTTATAGATGCCTGGGGTTTCGTTTTAAATTAGATTTTTTTTTTCCCCCTCAGATTTCACTTCCACTATAGATCATTCTATGCTATTCTTCTGCGCTACCAGCAAAGGTGGACCATGT
Organism: Rana muscosa; assembly: GCA_029206835.1. Lineage (NCBI taxonomy): Eukaryota > Metazoa > Chordata > Amphibia > Anura > Ranidae > Rana > Rana muscosa. The sequence continues at coordinate 851,825,910 of CM055118.1, forward strand.
CTGCAGTGTGGAAATATTTTAAAGTTTCTGATCAAGACCCCAAATTTGCAATCTGCAGTCTTTGCTCAGCAGAAATTTCAAGAGCGGGTAGAGTGCCAAGGCATTTTTCAACAACAGGTTTGATACACCAGCTGAAAACACGTCATCCAGTTCAGCATACAGAATACAAGAAAACAGTACCTCAGGCTTAACACCATCTGTGGCCACAGTCTTCGAAAAGGTTAAAAAATGTATAGGTGACAGTCCCAAAGCTCGTGGCATTACAGATAAAATTATGGAATTTATTGCATTAGATTACCAGCTGGCCGCAGCCCTAGGGAATATACCTACAGCAGGATGGAGATACTATCAAATGACAGGTTTCTTTAATAAGATGAAACCCTTACTAAAACCATTAAATTCGACCATGGTGTTTGAGGGCCAGTGTGCACGTTTGAGGGACGGTAGACATTTACTGTCTCAGATGTATAGACTGATACTCAGCGCCCAAAAGAATAGTCTCATATTTTATTAGGGAGTGGGAAAGAGAATTAAATAAGGTACTGACAGTCGAACAAATTAAAAAAATTATTAAATCAACTTATTCTACATCTATAAGTTCGTATGTTCAGGAAATGGCTTATAAATTTATGACAATGTGGTACAGGACACCAGTAAGATTGACCCAGATGTATCCAGCGGCGGATGCCCGGTGTTGGAGAGGGTGTGAGCAAAGGAGCACATTTCTCCATTTGTGGTGGGAATGCCCCAAGATTGAAGCATTCTGGGTAACAATTGCACCATGGATTGAGAAGTTGACCCCTAGACCTATGGAATTTACACCTCTATGCTTCTTATTCCATGGAACGCCCAGCTCCATTAAAGCCTATAGGAAGAGTATTACACCGCATTTATTGAATGCAGACAAATTATTAATCCCCAGATTTTGGAAACAGATCGCCTGTCCAACATTGGTGGACTGGAAAAAGGAGTTTAATTGGATAATGGAAGCCGAAAGGTGGATTCAAGTAGTGAATGGCCAACAAGGGGGATTTTGAGAAGACATGGGCAGGATGGATACAATGTGTACCTGAGATGGGCTAATGGAGAAGTGACATGGAATGAGAGAGTAGGGGGTGTATTAAGATCCATAAGGGTCCTAGTATAGTTGTTGGTGTTTGTGGTTTTAGCCACAGAGGAATAAAAAGGGGAATTATGAACCTTAACCAGGATCTTTTTGTTGGGTTCCTTTTTCTTTTTTCCTTTTTTTTTTTTCTTCTCCCCTCTTCTGCCCCCTTGCCAATTCTTGCCGCCATGACATTGTGGAGTGCGAGGTCTGCTCCTAACGAGGAGAGAGGGAGTGAGTCATGTCACGTTGCAGTGGTGAGGGGAGGGACGGAAATGTGGTTGGAGGACAAGGAGTAAGAAGATCACAGGAGAGGAGGGATTTAGAGTAGGATTAGGATAGAGATTGTACATGGTTATCACAAGGTCATTACAAGTTTTTGTTTTTTTTGGACTTTGTGGCTTGTCACTTAAAGAGATGGGGGAGAATCAGGCCATGAGGGCCGCTTACATGCAATCACAGTAGATAATACTCAATCACGTGGCATATATCACTTTATTTTTATTAATAAAACAAATGGAAACCATGGCCATTAATGGCCTCTTATATGAGGTTTTGATGGAGGGGGAATTAATAAAACCCCTGGAAGTAGGTGTTTTTTTTTTTTTGTTTTTTTTAGCATGGACACAGAAGGCCACAGTAGGATAACACATGACTTGGAGTAGAAGAAATAGAGTGGGAAGGAAAGGAGCAGACATACCCTACCGCATTTAGGGACGGCGTGGAAGGAGGGTGGGGGTGCTGAAGGGGAGGAGGGAACTTTAATCCCTTCTTCTTTTTTTTTTTCTTTTCTTTCTTTGACTTTTCTGGGGGGGGAGGGGAAGGGCATTATAATTGATAATTTTTTCGACAGGATCGTTTTTAACCTAGCTCTCTCATGTAATGTCTATTTCATTTTTTAATGTATACTAATAAAATATGGAACACAAGAATGTATAATATTGAATGGATATGTTGAAATCCAAAATGAAATAAAAAAAAATGAATTAAAAAAAAAGATGACCAGCCATTCTCTGTTGTGGAGGACATTGGATTCCGTAGGCTCATGCAACATATTGAGACGCATTATACACTACTAAGCAGACGCTACTTTGTAGATACTTGTCTACCTGAATTGTTTTGCAGTGTTAGAAAACGCGTTCAATAGCTCATGACTAGCGACATCAAAGCAATCAGTTTTACTACCGACATTTGGAGTTCAACGAGCATGCTTAGCCTGACAGCGCAGTGGATAGATGCCAAATTTCAATTGCAAAACATCCTACTTAGCGCATGTGAATTTGTTGGATCACATACTGCAGCAGTAATATCTGATGCTTTAAAAACCATGCTTGAAACTTGAAACTTGGCACATTGAGAAGTCTAAAGTGCATTTGATTGTCCGAGATAATGCGCAGAACATGGAAAAGGCAATGGAGGTCAGTGAACTTAAAAGCATATCGTGTATGGCACACACGCTGCAATTGGCTGTGAATGAAGGATTGCTGAGTCAGCGTACCATATCTGATATCTTATCAAATGGAAGAAAAATTGTGGGTCACTTTAAGCATTCTCCACTTGCTTATTCCAGAATACAAGCTTTGCAGATACAGTTTGGAATGCTACCGAAAACGACTGCAGCAAGATGTAGCCACTCGTTGGAACAGCACCTACTATATGCTGCAAAGTATTTTCGAACAAAAGCGTGTTTTAGCAGCATACATTGCAGATTACGAGCTGCCGGCAACACTTCTATCTCATTTGAACAGATAACAAAAGAAATAAGCTCAGCTAATGCTTCCATTGCTAAAGTTATTCCCTTGATTGCTGCACTGAAGCGTCTGCTAGGAAAAGAGGCAGAAACAGATCCTGGTATAAAAACGGCTAAAACCACTCTACTGGAGGCCGTCAAGACACAGAGTCCAACCCTCTGTACTGCATTGCAACAGTTCTAGAGCCTCGATTTAAAGAGCATTATTTTATTATGGAGAAAAAACAGCGTGCACAGGAAATGAAACAGGCACTAATGGAGGTGATGGAAGCATCTGGTGAAGGGGTTTCGAGGGGTAGCACAGAGCAAAGCATACCAGAGAAATGGTGAAGTGAAGAGGAACACACTCCCTCGATATCTGATATGTTTGAAGACATTTTATATGAATGCACCCCGGTCCATAGCAGTGCCACAACACCTGCAGCTCCTCAACAACTGGAGATTTATTTAGCTGAACAGCCTATCCCCAGAAGAGACAATCCCCTTGAGTACTGGCGCATGAACAAACAACATTTTCCACTGCTTGCACACATTGCACGCAGATATTTATCTGCCCCAAGCACCAGTACAGAGAGTGAGAGACTATTCAGTCTAGCATCTCAAATTCTTGATGAGAAGAGGAACCGTATTTCCTGTGAGAAAGCTGAACAACTTTTGTTCTTAAAGCGAAATCTGCCACTTTTACTGAAATAGATTAGAAAGCAGTAGCACAGTCCAGTTATTTATGTTCGTGTTCGAATTGTCTATTTGTGCCACTTTTACTATACCAATTACAGTTGACTGTGAAGTTGACTTCAAACTTGAAATAAGTTTAGTTTACTTACATAACAGAATAGAAAAGGTAGGGTAGGTTTGCTATTTTGTTGGTTGTTCATTTTAGTTCTACTTCTACAGTTTGTTGGGCCAAACTATGTCTCTCCCTAAGCTATCAGCCCGCTGCATGTGCGAAAGTGTATGCATCTGTGGCTGGCTACATACATACAGTATACCACACTGTGTTCTGGGTATGGGCGGAAAAATCCCGGAACACAGGCTAGTCTACAGTCTGGTCTACAGCAGTGCCGCTCAGCCAATCACAGCAAGCAGTGAATTCTAATGAAATTACCTGCTGTGATTGGCAGAGCGCCACTGCTGTAGACCAGACTGTGACTAGTCTGTGTTACGGGAAGTCTCCGCCCATACCCGGAACACAGTGCGGTATACTGTATGACTATGTATTGTAACTGAATAATATCTATATTTAAGATTCACTAGTGGCAACAGTATATAGGCACAGCCAATCGTCTCACAGTTTTTTTTGTCAAAGCTTTGAACAAGCTGAAGTTAGAACTTCGAAGCTCATTGGCTAATATACACAGCTGCGCTAAATGTTTCAATCTCTCCAATTTTAGTAAATCAACTCCACAATCTCCTGTGCTTGGAATCGGGCCCCAGACTGTTGCCTACATTTTTCCCTGCTGGCTTCACTGGACATGCCTCGCCTTGATGCGCTCTTATGACTAGGGAAGTCAGTGGATACACTGTCTGAAATAAAATAAGACAGAGGGTGCACCAGCCTAGTGCATTATTTTAAGAAAGACCTCTCTTTGTTAATTAAAAGCAGTGGTAAGTATTACAGTACAAACCAACATGTGTACTCTATCAACCTTGTCTTCAAAGTAAGCTTCCAGTCCACGATACATCATTCATATCACATCACCTATAGGACAACTGGAAAACCCAACAGGCTAACGTGTTTTGAGGACTTGCCTCTCCTCAGAGCTCTGGCTTTAAGGAAGAGGCAAGTCCTTGAAACACGTTAGCCTGTTGGGTTTTCCAGTTGTCCCACTATGTGATGTGAAGAATGATGTATCGTCACGTGGAATGGAAGCTGATGTTTTACTTTGACAACAAGCTTGTGATGGCTTAGCCCGTGCGCCCTCTGTTTTGTTTTATGGTTCTTCTATTTTTGAAAAATAAACAGTGCAAATACCATACGCCTACACAAACATAGAGGCTCTTAGTCTTTGGCATTTTATATTATGTCTGTTTTTATTTTATTTTGTTTTTTTATTATTACATTACATACAGTATACCACACTGTGTTCCGGCTTCGGGCGGAAAAATCCCGGAACACAGGCTAGTCTACAGTCTGCAAAAAAAGAGGGGTGGCGCATAGGGCATATAGTGTACGATTAGTACAATAAAAAAAGTCCTAACCAAAACTGTAAACCCAATGTGGGTGGAGTCTCACAAGTCAAAAAGTCATATATGAAAACAAAAAAAGGGGGGAAGGGATCCCAACCAAATAAATGGGGGATCCAAAGACCAAAATGAGAGACTCCAAAATCAGGAGGTAGGTACAAAAGATAATAGTTTATTAAATGATTGGAAATTATTTCCATAAAGCAATCCTCTTGGAGAGAATGTGGATAGCAAAAAACTGACACAAAACATGGAAAAGCAACTTGCTATCCATGTGTAACCATAAACAAAATGACAAAAAACAGGACAATGACCACAAAACATAAGACAGTGACAAAAACGTCCGGACGCCTGATATCTATGTGCGGGCAGCCTGCTGCAAAAAAATTTGCAAAAAATGAAAAACCGAATGGTTATAGACTAGGCAGGTAAGCCCCACATAGATCCCAGGAAGGCTATAGCCCGTGTGTAATGAGGGAAAAGGGGGGAGGGAAGGAGGGGGGAGTGGCAAAAGGGAAAGTCAGTGGGACCTCAGGGGAACAGGAGATGTGGGAAGGTTCCCAATACCATGGAAGTCCAAAGGGAGCAGAATGAATAATATCCAATCGTCGTATCCACTGGCACAAAACGGGTAATGAGATGATATAACAATTAGTGATATACACTGGTACAGGATATCAGACCGAAGACCAGATGGAATCGGTGGTAAATGGTGGTGATCAAACAGCAGCAGAAGAGAACAACTGATATGACTATAAACACTGAAATACTGCTACGCTGACTGGCAGCGTAGCAGTATAAACTGAAACACCCGTGCATAAATCAAATCCAAAAAATTCCACAGTGCTTGTCTGAAGAGTGATAACCACCACCGAATACAGGTCAGCAGCTTACCGGATTAAATTGGTCCCCTATGACGGAGGACCTATAATCGCATCAAAGCAATCCCAGTTAGATGGTAAGAATTCCTGTATCCACCTCTTCAAACGAAACTCCCACAGCAAAAGGCAAGCAGTATGACCGCAACAGTACCATGTAAAAGAGGAAAGGAATGCCTCGCTGGTGTAAAATCCTTGGGTTTATTAATACAAATATGAAAAAACACTTACAGAAATGTTGCAAGGAAACAGCCTTGAACTTGCGGACGCCGACAAGTAAACCCGTCCTAGGAGATCGAGCAGTAAGGGGATGACGTCACCACGTCACTGGGCGGACCACGTGGTGACGTCACCCCCTTACTGCTCGATCTCCTAGGACGGGTTTACTTGTCGGCGTCCGGCCGGCGCCGCAAGTTCAAGGCTGTTTCCTTGCAACATTTCTGTAAGTGTTTTTTCATATTTGTATTAATAAACCCAAGGATTTTACACCAGCGAGGCATTCCTTTCCTCTTTTACATGGTACTGTTGCGGTCATACTGCTTGCCTTTTGCTGTGGGAGTTTCGTTTGAAGAGGTGGATACAGGAATTCTTACCATCTAACTGGGATTGCTTTGATGCGATTATAGGTCCTCCGTCATAGGGGACCAATTTAATCTGGTAAGCTGCTGACCTGTATTCGGTGGTGGTTATCACTCTTCAGACAACCACTGTGGAATTTTTTGGATTTGATTTATGCACGGGTGTTTCAGTTTATTTGCTTTGGACAGAATTTTTGATTACGCAGACTGACGCTTAGTGCGACATATGTGTAGTATATCACATGTTTATTTACATTTATACCACATATATAGGGATTCATTGATTTTTGTTATAAGTCAATTATATATTTTTAGGTTTGTTTATTATTTTTTGACACGTTATTAACAAGGGTTTTATGCACTGTATGTATGACAAATCAGTATGTCATATTGTCACTAGTTGTTTTTTAACTTTGGTTTAGCGCAACTATTTATATTTTTTCTTTTGTTTCACTGAGTATGTTTATCAGGTTAGTGGCAGCTTGAGACCGTTACCCAGGCAATTTGGAGCCACCCAACAATTGCCACCCCTTAATTCTGAGCGCAATTTTTCTTCTCCTTTTCACAGCGTAGCAGTATAGCCAGCATGTATAGTTCATAGCCAGGCTATGAATCAATAGCTAAGTAAGGCATACGATACCCTGATATGGGGGGGCCTGATCATGGAAACGATGCTGCTCAGTGTGTTCAGTTCCGACTGTCGTAGCTGTATGGAGCACTTGACTCCCGTATATTGCAGCTGGATGTCACCGAATGACGAAGGGTAAGTCCCTGAGAAAAGCCCCAGCGTATGGGATGGTGTACAGCACAGTGGTAGATTACCGCTGTGGACAGATCGAGTCCTTCCGCGTTCCACCGCGTCCTCCACGGGCAGACTTTCGGGATGTCAGAAGCAGGCGTCACGTGACGTGGGTGAGTGACGTGAACGAGTTTCGCAGGGGGGGATTCCACGTAGCTTCATCTGGACGTACAAGCGGCTCTCTGGTGGTTCCTTTTTATGGCACAGCGCCACCCAGAGGGACCGCCCAGAAAGGAGTATATAAAGGAACAAAACAGGTAGGGTAGGTTTGCTATTTTGTTGGTTGTTCATTTTAGTTCTACTTCTACAGTTTGTTGGGCCAAACTATGTCTCTCCCTAAGCTATCAGCCCGCTGCATGTGCGAAAGTGTATGCATCTGTGGCTGGCTACATACATACATTATACCACACTGTGTTCCGGGTATGGGCGGAAAAATCCCGGAACACAGGCTAGTCTACAGTCTGGTCTACAGCAGTGCCGCTCAGCCAATCACAATAAGTGATTGAAATAAGTTTAGTTTACTTACATAACAGAATAGAAAAGGTAGGGTAGGTTTGCTATTTTGTTGGTTGTTCAATTTAGTTCTACTTCTACAGTTTGTTGGGCCAAACTATGTCTCTCCCTAAGCTTTCAGCCCACTGCATGTGCGAAAGTGTATGCATCTGTGGCTGGCTACATACATACAGTATACCACACTGTGTTCCGGCTTTGAGCGGAAAAATCCCGGAACACAGGCTAGTCTACAGTCTGCAAAAAAAGAGGGGTGGCGCATTAGGCATATAGTGTACGATTAATTAGTATTAACGTGCAGCATATGTTCTGTAAGTTTCTTTATTTATTTTTGTATTTATTTAGTTTTTTTGTGTCCAATTTATGTGGGTTGCCTTTTATAAAAGTACTTATTTTACGTTACTGGATTGTATTTTCTATTCATTAAATTCATTATAATTAAAAAGTCGAATATAATACAATTTTATACAGTATATCAAAATGTTATAATTTTTTTTAAACTGTCAGTTTCGGCACCAAAATTTCCATTCGGTGCACCCCTAGTTGCAAATATATATGTAGCGGGTATTTAAATTTGGGGGGGGAGCATCTGGGTTATTTAACCCAGATGTACTAATTGTTAGGGAATCTGAGAATCCCTTTTGTGGTTCTTGGAGGACTCTGGTGGTGCAAGGTTCCCTGTGACCTGCAGGTGGCGTTGTCGCCCTGGGTCGGAGTTGAACCTGCACCGCAAGACTGTACCTTTTTGTCCTTTCCTGGCGCCGGTACAGCGGGGCGGGGAACCCGCTGTGACGCAAAGGGAGAGGAGATAAAAGGGGCGGACTCCCTGACCTTGGGGTTCAGAGTTGGAGGACGCGGCCGCGCCCAGGCACCTTCAGCCTGGGTGCTGCCATTTCGTAGTTCCGGGCCCAGGTGCCCTTGACCTGGCTGGAGCGAGGGATGGAGTCCATCCCAGGCACCTTAAGCCTGGGGTGAGGTACTACGGCCAAGGCCTGGGACCCAGTAATTCCGACTGGGTTCCGCGAGGGTGGAGGAGTCCGAGGGGCCCTAAGGTGTTGAGACCCGTATCTGAGGCGAGGAGGCCGGGGAGTGTAACCCTTCCGAATAACCTGGTACAGCATTAATCCGGTGACGGCGGGGCCTCTGGTAACTCCCTTGGAGGGATGTCTTCCCCCTGACGGGCTGCAACGTAGCAAAGGTAACTCCAGTTCCTGTTCACTAGAGTCGCTGGAAGAGACTCTGTACCAAAAGTCCATTTAACAGCCACTGTGCTTAGCAACCGTTGGTGAAACCTCAACGGTTTAGTTTCTTTGAGGATTGTGCCTTGACCTACTTCCCACCAGTACTGAACTGTTCTATGGGTCTCAAACTGTCTGCTCGCAAAGGACTATTTGTTTGCCGTTATGGAATAAATACGTGTTGGACCTTTTTCAGTGTGTGGTACTCCATTTACTGGGAGCAAAAGAGGGTTATCAGCAGAACAGACCTGGCTCTGAGCGTATACACAGCCCGGGTGTAATCTGATACTGGCCTTCACCTCTACACGCAGTAATCTAGAGAACATGGGCCGTGGCGCACCTCGCTCTCCCCTTCAAGGTACCCCTAGACCGAAGCCAAAGTAACCGTTAAAGAAGAGAGAGAGGGTGAGGCCACTACATATACTTATACAAATTGCATTCTTATGCCTAGTACACACAGTGAGTAAATTGGATGACAATTACCGATTTCGTAGCAATTGTACGGTAATCTGATCGTTAGTACACAGCCTTTGAGAGCCGATCATGACAATTAATGCAAAAATATCCCAGGGGACAAACACGAAAAACATTCATTCAAGCACGATACCAGAACGAACAACTTTTGTTTAGTTTTGATCCAATACTAACTAGAGATTTAGGTGCCACACCCAAAATCACTCAACCTAAAAATAATCACTCAGGTCCCGGCTCTTTAGGGACAATTCATACTCCTCAGACCCCTTTGTAGTCAAGCAGAGGATACCAAATCAGGACTAGATGTGGTCAACCTTTCTTCCTATAATCTTTCCCAAGTAGATATTGAGGTTTTGAGGCTTGGTCTAAGCTTCTGTCCGTCGCAAAAAATTGATAAATTTACTCTTGCAAAGGATCTACATCTTTTTGCTAGAAATCTGACATATAAATACATCTTTGATAATGACAGGGGAAAGGTGATAGGAAGAGAAGAAGACCTATACAAGGGTTTTAAAGTACAGGATTTCAGGGCATTAAAAATACTAATCCAATTGCTGGATGAAAATGAGAGCTCTGGAGACCAGGCTGATCCTTCATCAGATGAAGAAGAATTAGATACCGAGGTATCACAAGAACCCTGTAAATTTAAGGCCAAATCTCAGAAATTCCCCAATTTACAGACATGTCCGGCAGTCTGGGCCTTCCTCAAGCAAACAAAAAAAACAAATAGAAAACTTTTCTTTCCCTAGGTATACTGAGGCAAACCTATCACAGGTACAGCAACAAGCGCTACAAAATATTGTCCAGAACGACCAGATCATAGTCAAACCATCCAACAAAGGTGGGAATGTGGTCGTGATGGACAAAAGCCAGTACATTATTATGTGTAACAAAATTCTAAATAACCAGGAATGGTACCAGCAGGTCCCATTCGAACAGCTAGCTACGGCTAGACTACAGTATAAATCTATCATTACAAATGCATTTCAACAGAACCTTATTGATAAGGATCTCTATGAGTACCTTGAGATTAAATGGCCAATCACCCCCACGTTCTATTCTATACCTAAGGTACATAAAAACATAAAAAAAAAACAGGGATGTCCGATAATATCGGGAATAGGTTGTCACACAGAAACAGCTAGTAAATACGTGGATAGCCAACTTCGCCCTCATGTGATGGGTTTGCCCTCCTATCTTAAGGATACCATGGATCTCCTGAGGGTAATTGAAGGTTTGACTGTACCATCAGGAGCCATATTGGCCGCTATCGATATTGAGGCGCTGTATTCTAGCATCCCCCATCAAAAGGGGTTAGAAATTATTTCCGGATTCCTTAGGGAACAGGATAGGAACAACTGGAAGCTATGCCAGTTTGTGACCACTCTGCTGGAACACATCCTTACTACCAATATCTTTTTGTTCGATGGCTCCGCTTACCTCCAGGTACAGGGGGTTGCGATGGGGACTTGCTGTGCCCCATCGTATGCCAACCTGTACATGGGGGGGGTCGGAGAGGACCTTATTCTCCGACGACGGCGCCTTGATGTACCTCCGCCACATTCTTCTGTGGCGGAGGTACATTGATGATGTCCTGGTCATCTGGACGGGATCTGCTGGTGAACTATCTGAGTTTATGACGTTCATTTCCTAGAACACTTTTATTTACCTTAAATTCACTATCCAATTGGATACTTCCAGTATACCATTCTTGGACTTACGGCTTTTCCTAAATGCTGATGGAACTATATATAGTAGTCTTTATAGAAAGGAAACAGCAGGGAACACTATCCTTCACTACTCAAGTGCTCATCCTCGCCCTCTAGTCCATAGCATCCCCTTCAGTCAATATCTGAGACTGCGCTGCAACTGTGCTAAGGAGGAAGACTTTGAAATGGAAGCCAAGGCACTCTATTCACGGCTATTGGGTAGAGGCTACAGCAAAAAGGTTCTTAAAAAGGCCTATAACAGAGCAAAGTCCCATACCAGGGAATCATTGATCTTTAAACCCAAAAATCATGAAGGAAAGTCAACTACCAAATTCATTACAACTTTTAGTTCACACCAGGATGTGTTCCGCAAGTTGGTGGCCAGTAATTGGCACTTCCTCTCTGAGGACCCTGTTATCTCTAAATATGTGGCAGAAAAACCAGAGATTGTTTATAGAAGGTCACGATCTATCAGAGATAACCTCGTCCATAGCCATCTTCCCCCAGACGTTCCAAGTCTGGGGGCTATGGGTGGACTAGGTACCTTTAGATGTGGTAGCTGTGACCAGTGTCCATGGATAAGAGAAGGAGCAGGTTGCCCCCTACCTAGGGGAGGCTACCATAAATCCAAGGGTTTTGCCGACTGCCAAACCATTGGTATTGTTTATTTGGCCACCTGTTTATGTGGCGCGTTTTATATCGGTAAAACTAAACGCCCCTTTGCAAAACGCATACAAGACCATCTATACTATTTGGATGCAGGCCTGCTCTATACACCGATCTGTAAACGTGTCGGACTACATCATAGCTATGACCCCTCATTTATCTCTTTCTTTGCGTTAGAGGTCATTCCTGAACAAGAAAGGGGAGGAGATTTCAACAAGAAAATCCTTCAAAAAGAGGCGAGATGGATTTTCAATCAGAGAGCTACCTATCCACCGGGGCTCAACACGGCATTATCATTTAAACCCTTTTTATGATTCATTCATCCTTTTCCCCAATTATATCATTTTTAATTTTTACATTCTTCTTATTATCATTTATTTTTAGAATTTATTATTTTGTCCTTTACCATTTATTTATATTGTTTATAATGCCCTGCTGAGATCCCGTAGTAAGCCTCTAAATATCTTGTCCAGCAGAGAATCCATCATTATGCTGGTATGCTATTGGCCTGTGTATTTAACAGTGCCATCTGGTGGTATTAACAGTTAATGCATATGAATGCCTCTCCCCTTTTCTCCTGTTAATATTCAAGCCTGTGTTCTGTTTTGTTTTTATTTTATTTTCATTTTTATTTCTGTTTTTGTTTTTGTTTTGATTTGGTTCTTGTTTCTGTTGTTCTTGTTTCTGATCTAGTATAATTAACTGAATCTATATTAGCCAATGACACATTTATTGTATGGCCTTTTAAATATATAAAAAATATGACTGAGATCGCTGGCTATCTATATGTTCCATTTTTGCATGGTCTTCCATGTGATTGGATGGCTGCGGCTTTGCGGTCGAGGTTGTCATGAGGATGGATCGGCTCCCCTGATCCATGATGCAAGTGGAGCTGCTCGTGCGTCCCATCTGGGAAGGAGTCCACTCTGCCTCCCCTTACCTGACCCGCACTAACCAGTGTGTGGCATACGACGCATGCGCGGTACGACCAAACCATGAGTCCTGCAACGCAAGCGTCATTTCCAGGACACCCGCGCCGGAGGTGATGTCAGGGGTCAAGTTGACCCTTTACTTCCGGTGGGATCGTGTCCACAAAAGCTGATGCTGCCGACAATATGTCGACATACGCAGCTTTGTGGGTGTAGGGCTAACACGGCCATCGCTCCAATCTTTGGGACCACTATTTGAACAAGGTAATAGTATTATTTACTACCCTATCTTTACCTTCACAAGTTCATTCTGGGCTTTATCTTATGGCATTTTAATAATATTATGACTCTTTAGTACAGGGTATGTGTGTTTTTTGTTGTTCGTTTTTTCATTTCTTGTGTCTTTCTCTCTGGTTGTCTGACTCTCTTACTTGGCTTCAGATTAACCTTGGCCACATACATATCACTAGCTCCAATGGGTATTTTCTTGTATATTCCCTGCAGCTTGGAGTTTGCTTTTACCCCCTCTTCATTACTATATGCCCATATTTGGACACATTGGTTAGAGTGAGTGTTATAACCATTTGCTACTAATGTTTCTATATTTGAGCAACCCAGCACTAGGCCATGCTAGTAATTCACCTATGATGTGGCCTTTAGGCTACCAGCCTTTCTCTCTTCTCTTCTTTCCCCTTTCCCCTTCCTGTCTCTTCTCTTTCGCAATATCTTCATTCTTTTTCTCCATTCTTGCACATGCCCTGAATTTCAGTTCATTAACTATTATTAATTATTCCTTGTTCAAATTACCAGTGGTGCGTCTGCTTGGAGGGGAGCCAGTAGCCCTATTCTTCTATCTATACCTTTACGGATTTAAAAGAGGATATACAAAATATAGCTACAGTTGCAGGTATATATGCAAAACTTCTTAGTGTACTATGGTATATATATATATATATATATGTGTTGTGTTTTCTCTCCCAACTTTGCTGTTCCTAGTTGCTGTGGCTATCTATTTCAATTTATTTTATAGACTCTCTACTGTGTGTACTATAGTAAGGATTTACACGGTCCAGCAGCTCCACGCATTGGCTTGGTGGGTCTGGCTCCCACAGGCCACATAGTCCTGTGAACCGATCACAAGCCTCCACATTTGTGCTGACACTCGACCGGCAGCTTTCCAAACACAGGTAGACCAGGTGAGCACATGTAATTAATATTGGAAATTTGGTATCATGAAACATACTAAAAGTGAATAATGTTGCAATTTACTCTACTGAATGTATAATTGTTGTATACTAATGTCATATATTTTTGTGTCTTGTATAATTAGATGCAAATGTAGATGGATGCAGCACCCTGACGACGCACATCTGCGAAACATGTTGGCTTCCTGCATCAATTTCCATCTATTATCACGCATCCAATACTGCTTCATGGTCTAACTGTATCCATGACTATGTCATGTTTTTACTAAGTTATTATTAAAATTTATTATTTTTCTAACTATCGTTTCTGAGTGCTCACCTATAAACAGACACATTATCTCCACAACAGTCCTATTTTCGCTCAGAGAGAGCTTTGTCTCTGTCTTCATCTTCTTTTAACACTACTGGGGACTGGAGAATAGTGTCTGCTTCTGGAAACTGTCCAAACTAACGCATCTCTATATATTTTGTTTAGTACAATATTCATCCTAAAAAAAGACCACACATGCTCGGAAATGAAAGAATAAATTACAATACAATACATTACATCACTTCCGAAGGTGTATTCTATTGTATGAGTAATTTAGTAACTTTAGTAACCTATTGGTTTTTGATATGGAGACTAGCACGCAAAAAAAAAAAACAGATGATCATTCATCTGATATTCTCATTGTGTGTACGAGGCTTAAAGTATAACTACAGGCAAAACATTTGTTTTATTTTGGATAGAGTGGAGACAGATTAGAACCCCTGTCAGTTGTTATTGCTGTCTGTGCCCCCGTTAGGGAGATTCACCCTCTCTATTTAGAGGGGAAATACTCCAATGGGGGCACTGGTTCTGATGACTTGGGGGGTCCCCAAGGAATTAATTTAATTTGCAAGGATTTCCCCTCACTTTCTGTTTGGCTATGGGACAGGGAGTGAAGGGAAATCTCCACAATAGGACACAGATGGCGAGAAAAAAAACCTGACGGATTCCGATTAGCCCCCTGCCCGCAGGCCCCCACAACCACCGGGCAAGGGTTGTGGGAATGAGGCCCTTGTCCCCATCAACATGGGGACATCCTCCCCATGTTGAGGGCATGTGGCCTGGTACGGTTCAGGAGGGGGGGCGCTCTCTCGCCCCCCCTCTTTTCCTGCGGCCTGCCAGGTTGCGTGCTCGGATAAGGGTCTGGTATGGATTTTTGGGGGGACTCCACGCCATTTTTTTTAAAATTTGGGGTGGAGTTCCCCTTAAAATCCATGCCAGATCTGAAGGGCATGGTATGGATATTTGGGGGGAACCGCACGCATTTTTTTTTAAATTTGCGGCGGGGTTCCCCTTAATATCTATACCAGACCTGAAGGGCCTGGTAATTGAATTTGGGGGACCCCCACACTTTTTTTTTATTTTTTATCAATGTATTGCTGGGAGCCGACAATTCATTAATAGCCGCGAGTGAGTTTTAAAAGACTTATTTTCCTTCAAAAATGACATTTTATGCAGGGACAGTTCTAAGCACGGGAAACATGTGCCACTTTACATGCATATCATACACACCCCCTAGGTACGAAATTTAAAGGAATATTTCAATTTTATTGTTTCACTTTAAGCATTATTAAAATCACTGCTCCCGAAAAAACTGCAGTTTTTAAAACTTTAAAACTTTTTTTTGCATTGATACCTGTCCCCTGGGACAGGACCCAGGCCCCCAAACACTTTTTAGGACAATAACTTGAATATAAGCCTTTATAATTAGCACTTTAGATTTCTCCCATAGACTTTTCGAATTTGCCACAAACACCCCAATTTGTTCGCTGTTCGGCGAACGGGCGAACAGGCAATGTTCGAGTCGAACATGAGTTTGTCTCGAACTCGAAGCTCATCCCTAGTCAGGAGACTGAGATGGCCACTCCAGAACCTTCACTTTATTCTACTGTAGCCAATGACAGGTCGATGTGGCCTTGTGTTTTGGATCATTGTCATGTTGGAATGTCCAAGCACGTCCCATGCACAGCTTCCTGGCTGATGAATGCAAATGTTCCTCCAGTATTTTTTGATAACAAGTCCAGAAACTCATTGACCTTTTATACACACAGTAATTACAAGCAAACAGATCACAGGCGAGCATGGTTACCTTTAATAGCCATTCAAACCCCTTTGTGTCAACTTGTGTGCATGTTATTAGGCCAAAATCACCAGGGTATGTAAACTTTTGATCAGGGTCATTTGGGTAGTTTCTGTTGTGATTATGATTTAAAAAGAGTAAACACAATTGATTGATTGATAATAAATGGCTTCAGACAAACACTAACCATGAGTGAATTTTTTTTTTTGTGTTATCATTCATATTCTCCGAAAAATGGCCAAGAAATCATAAATTCTGTAAACTTATGAGCACAACTGTACTTGGTCTGTGCAGTGGTTTTGCACAGAGCAGCCCAGATCCTTCTCTTCTTGGGTCCCTCATCGGAGGGATTTAGACACGTAGCTGCGGCCCGGCCCCACCCCCTTTCTCTTCTCAATGGCTGACTGACTTTGATTGACAGCAGTGGGAGCCAACTGGGACGTGCTGCTGTTTAAGACAATGAGGAGGGGAGTCTCGGGCAGCCGAGACACTCCTGCAATATAGCTGGCTTTAGGTGGACCTCAGGTAAGTATTAGAGGGAGCTGTGGGGGCTGTTGCACACAGAAGGCTTTTTATCTTGATGCATAGAATGGATTAAGATAAAGAAAACGTATGACTTTACAATCACTTTAAATTAAGTAACTCAACCCTACAGTTTGTTGACATTTGCAGCAGTCAGTCACTCCCGAATACACGGTATGTAATGTATACATACTGTAGTTACTTAGCAGACTGCAGTCATTGCTTTTCTGATTACCATTGCTAGTTCTGTATGGTTACTTATCAGTCAATGACAGTTCTTTAGACATTGATATGGGATAAAGAAGACATACGTGTTGTGCTGATGTTTGTACTGTTGTACATTTGGAGAGAAGTGCCACAACCACATACCTGCAATACTTCATTTTGCAATTAATGTCTTCTTCTCCCTGTTTCTTTTACACACAAGCAGGGGCAGATGTCTCTTTTGTATTATTGTTTTACTACAGTACAGTACTGTATATAGTTAATAGCCTAAAAAAACATTCAATAGAGAACGTACCCTAAGAACTTTAAATTTTGCCCCATTCTCACAAAAGCTGGTTAATTTGCACAGAACTAGTGGACATGCAGGTTCGCTGGTCGTAAAACTATGCCAATTTGTTAGGGATCACTTACACTTGAGGTACCCTGTGAAGAGTGATTCTTTATAGGGCATTTGACAGGTAGTGAGGACATGACATGTTTGTTTTAACCCCTAAAGCCTGCACCATAGAGCTGCAACCACATGCACTGCAAAATTCAGTTTGCATCTTAGCCAATGCCATGCTACGATGCAAAAAATCACTGCTAGACATGTGCGATTCGTTTCAAATTAATATTCAAACAAATTTTTCATTATTCGGAGATTCGGATATGTCCGGATACTCAAATTACAATATAAATACATTTTACCCAATGCTCCGAATAACGTAACGAAATTCGTCCGAATTTTGGAAATTTGGACTGAAATTTGAATCAAATTTTACATTGAACTCCAGTCGAATTCTTAGTACACATAATGCTCAAATCAAAAACTGTGTGTTATTAGAGTACCATTTTGAAATAATGCTGTTTTGTTAAGCCAAAGGTGATTTAAAGGGTCATTGTGATCATTTGATGAAGATTTTTCTTATGTTTTGTTCACTTTGCTGCATTCAAATCGAAAACAATATAACATTTTGGTTTCGACCGATTCGAAAATGTATCCATTTTGAACATTTTGAATCGAAAAAAATCTGTAAATTCAAAGAAAATTCGAAATGTTCGAATTCCGAATACGAATTCCGAATACGAATTGATCGAATCAACCGAATTGAACTAAACAAAATAACTAGATTAACTAATCAAAATGTAATGAAACGAAACAAATTTTTTAGTCATGCACATGTCCAATCAGGGCCGTGGCATGTGTATACCCCTGTCTGCTGTCTTTGTAGCTCAAAGGGAAGTGGCTGGTGCAGTGGTAAAAACACAGCTCAACCCTCTACAAATGTTAGCGAGGCCTTAAAATCAGGCTCCTTTGTGTTATGCGTTCACTGAAAATAATGTATATTTTCATGCGCAGTTACTTAATGTACCTGAATGTGTTTTTATATTAGTTCCCTATACGTATGGAAATTTGATGCCTTTTGGCCAGACTCATTGGCTAACTATGATCTCTGGCTGTCCAGCTATAAACTCTGAGTATCCATTGGCTTAGTGGTGGTGATGTCCTTGTCAATCTTTCAATCGGATGGACCAGAGTACATGACTGATGTAAGGGAGCTAAATATATAGGAATGAGATCAAGGCTGTATTACAATACTTACATATTATTTAAAATGTTAATGTTTTATTTATACTTATTGTAAAATACATGTAAAATACATATACACATGTATTTATTTTGCTCCTTTATTTTATTATTGGGATATAATCAGGGCTGGTTGTGAATTAGTATTTTATAATTATATTAGAAATATCTAGAAATACACAGGGTTGGCAGTCCCTAAGCCTTTTCTACGTGCATTAGAGTACTTTTACACTGGGGCAGCGGGTCCATTAGCGGTAAAGCGCCGCTTTTACCGATGCTTTACCATCGTTTTAGCTGCGCTTTTCGGGCCGCTAGCGGGACACTTTTAACCACTTCAGCCCCGGACCATTTTGCTGGTCAAAGACCAGGCCACTTTTTTGTGATTCGCTTTAACTGACAATTGCGCGGTCGTGCAACATGGCTCCCAAACAAAATTGATGTTCTTTTTTTCCCACAAATAGAGCTTTCTTTTGGTGGTATTTGATCACCTCTGCGGTTTTTATTGTTTGCACTATAAACAAAAATAGAGCGACAATTTTGAAAACAAAATAATATTTTTTACTTTTTGCTATATTAAATATCCCCAAAAAATATATAAAAAAATCTTTTTTTTCCCACAGTTTAGGCCGATACGTATTCTTCTACATATTTTTGGTAACAAAAATTGCAATAAGTGTTTATTGATTGGTTTGCACATAAGTTATAGCTTCTACAAAATAGGGGACTGTTTTATGGCATTTTTATTAATAATTTTTTTTTTTTTTACTAGTTATGGCGGCGATCAGCGATTTTTATCATGACTGCAACATTATGGCGGACACATTGGACACTTTTGACACATGTTTTGGACCATTGTCATTTTTACAGCGATCAGTGCTATAAAAATGCACTGATAAGTAAGAAGGCAAGCATGGTGGCCTGGATTTATGGGAGGAGCCCTGGGGGCTATATAACCAGCCCGCTCGCCTGCGGGCTTCATCGGTTTCCTGTGCGCAACACATGGTTTCCGGCGCACGTTGCTACGTCACCAAAACCGACTCATCAGCAAGCACGATCGGGTATCCACAACTTCCGAGACATTCGTTCCGGTTCATTACGTTACACACATACCTGGCTTGGCTGCCACAGGTAGGGTTTTGCAAACCTTTGTCGTGCATAGATGTCTTGTACCGGAGACTTCGTTACTAACTTACGAACCTCTGCCTTAGGAAACCCTGCACAGCCGTTTATTTGTCTCGCACCGTTAGTTGTTACCAGGCGTCACGCCGACTCCACACTCTTCCGCGTCGCACCGAACGTTCAGGCATGCCAAACTCGTTGCTGATGCACCCATACCGCATCCCCCTCACCCCAGAACATTTCAGCCACTTCACTCATTCCCTGGTCACGTACCGTGCTCCGGTTCGAATCCAAGGCGCATCCACGTGCACCGATTTGTCCCGGCGTGCCCCAGTCCTCTCTGCCTCATTTCAGTACATGCGCCAGAGTCGCTAGTTGTTAGTCGTACCTGCAGCGCACCAACTAGTGCCTCTATCATGCCAGAGACTTGTCATTCACATCACCAGCACGCATCTGAGCACAAGCAGCGCGTAGGCACACGTGCAGCTTCATCTCAGGCGCACCCCCATGGCTGGCCCGATTTCACTACATGACCCAGAGCCCAATCGTTGCTAGTCGCACATGCGGCGCACCGATTCGCGTCTCCAAAAAAAATAAAAAATACGATTTGTCACGTACCTGATTCGAAACCTCACACATTCGTGAGCAGGCCTGTCTCAGAACAAGGCCCTAGTTGTTTTTGGCCCCATTTCAGTACATGCTCCAGAGCCCGGTAGTTGTCAGTCGCAACTGAAACGCACTGGGTCATGTCTCTGTCATGGGACATTTCTGCCACTCACTTAGCTGTGACACATCTGTTTGAGTCTATGCACATTCTCAGGTACAGCTTCGCCCCAACATGCCCCAGTCCTGCATGGCCCCATTTCAGTACATGCTCCATAGTTCGCTAGCCACAAGTCGCACCACGCCGTACCGATCTGAGTCTCTGTCATGGGAATTTTGGTCACTCATTTCACTGACACGCATTTAGATTTGAATCCTTGCAAGTCTCGCGAGCAGGCTCGTCTCAAGTGCACCCCAGTGGTTGTCAGCCTCATTTGAGTACATGCTCCAGAGCACGGTCGTTGTCAGTCGCAACTGCAACGCACCGATTCACGCCTCTGTCATAGGACAGTTCTGCCATTCACTTCACCGCCATACTACCGCATCCGATTCGCTCACTTAGGTACGTTCAAATCAGCCAGTACCCCCCCCCGTCACTTATCATCTGTCATTTCTCCTCCAGGTCAGTCAAAATCCAGTAGGTCCATCCTGCACTAGGTTGGATGTCATTTCTACAGGTAAAAAATAAAAAATAAATTATATATACACAACCCAAAAAAAAAGAAAGAAAAGAAAACCCATAGAAAACAGAAACAACCACGATTCTCGTGTCACCCCCTATAGGTATCGGTCTACCAATTCCGACCTCAAAGACAGAATATCGCATCTAGGGCACGAATCACTCAGAGCCATGTCTCAGGCCAGCAGTGAAGACCTCACCGCCCCTCCCTCACCTCCTCCCGTCTCAGAGAGCGGCAGCACACACTCCTTCAGGGGATGGACTATCCCCAAATTGACGACAGAATTGAGGCGCCGGCAGGTGCCCTTCCCTGCCACAGCCAGGAAGGCAGAGCTCTTCAGGCTCCTATTCCCGCCGCCAGCCTCAAATGATCTCCCGATGCCAGCCTCGCCTAGACCAAGTACACAGCAGGCATCCTTGCAGTCCATATCTGCTGCCGTTTCTCAACTCCACACCATGATATCATCCCTGTCTACCTCAGTTACAGCCATGCAGGCTAGAATGACACTCCTGGAGGCTTGTCCACCCACCATCACTCCTGACCTGCCCGCAGTTCAGGTTCCGACACCCCCCCCGGCAACTCCCGCAGGCAAGTGCCCCACTGTCCTCCCAGCATATTTGGTCCCAGCCAGCATTAGGAAGGACATCCTGGACGGCAAGGACATCAACCTTGCCTCCCTCCTCATTGCAGTACACGATGTAGCAGAAAACAAGGCCTACACCTGGGGAGACGTGTCAGTGGTCCTCAAGGCCAAAGATCCAAGGCTCAATCGCAAATTGTCTGTACCAGAGTTTGTGCTGGCCTTCGGGATGCTCAGGGATGTCCTATGCTTGGCCTCCCCCAACAGGAGGGAAGAATTGGACCTATATCTCCACACCTTGGTGGATCTAGGTTACAAATACGGAGGCTTTTCGTTTTACGATTACCACCACTCCTTCTCAGCCAAAGCAGCTGCCAGGCTGTTACAATTCCAAACTACCACAGACTGGAGTCTCATGGACACCAAACTATTCTGCCGTCACTTCGCCGGCCTGCGCTCACCTCTATGCGCCAACTGCCAGTCTTCTACCCACACTGCCACTTGGTGCGCCAACACCACAAATAGTCGCCCCTTCGAATTCCCCTCCACCTCAAGGGCAGCTCTAGGCCTACCGGCCCCCCAACAGACGACCCAGGTGGACAAGTTCGGACGCCCAATACAGACAGCAGGGGGAGCAGTCATCTGCAACAATTTCAATTACGGATCCTGCAACTTCAGCCAATGTCGCCTAGTCCATATCTGTGTCATATGCCACAGGGCACACCCCAAAACCCTATGCCAAGTCAAACAGCAGAAGAAGTCTTGACTAGGTCGAGTAAACATTCTGTGGCTGGAGCACTACCTCACTTCACACCCCACTCCCTCTCTCGCCACCTTCCTGATCCAAGGATTCACAGCAGGCTTTCACACAGGCCTCATTTCCCTGCCCCACACGACTTATGAATGTAGGACTCTACGCTCAGCCGCCACAGACGAGCAGGCAATAGACCAGCTGTTGCAGACCAAGCTGGAGCGAGGCTTTATCATAGGCCCCTTCACTCAGCCCCCTTTTAACACCTGGAAAGTCAGCCCTATTGGGCTTGTCAAGGGCAAGTTCTCAAATAAAGTCTGTTTGGTGTACGACCTGTCTGCGCCTCATTCTTCCCCCATCCCCAGTCTGAATTCCCTAATCCCCTCGGAAGAGTTCTCCCTAAAGTACGAGTCCGTAGACATGGCAATCCAAGCCATAATCAAAACTGATGTGGAAAAAAAGGTGAAGTACAGCGCTAAAAAATGTTTGACCATATACCTTAAAATAAGAATATAAAAAATGTAATGAACAAGGAAATTGTTGGCACCAATGATCTATGTGAAAAAAGTGACTCAAACACAATGACCCGTGTAAACAAAAACCTTCAAAAAATGACAAAATAACAATGGAACATAATATCCCTAGGTGATAACCTGTGAAAAAAATTTGTTTAGAGAAATGAACATCCAGATAAGGATCCCAAATCAAATGAATATGAATTGCATGCTAACAACTGAAAATAAAAACAAAAAAAGAAGGAAGTGAGTCCTAAAACGATAAAGTCTTAGAAATAAATTTCCTCAGTATGGAAAAGATTTTTTCTGTGGTGTAAAAAAGAAGATTTCCATCCACCAGTGAAGACACCAAAGAAGCTGATAATGCAGTCTCCTTACCAGATCAAGTTGACTACTATGACAGTGGTCTATACAGGCACCGGGATTTAAGGTCTCCCTAAAGACCCACAGCTGATCACTGGATCGGAATATGGACGGTGGTTGGTGTCTCAAAACATAAGGAAAGAGAACTCCATAGTGTGATACTGTATGGTATTTATTTAAAAGTAGAAAATATTGCACTTACAAGATCACGGTAAATCGACAGCGGTATATATAAAGATGGAGCGCGACTCACGGCGTCTCATCCAGGCTTCCTCCGCTCGTGGCACTCGTTCGCGTCTATGTTCTGCCTATGGAGAGGGCGTAATGACATCAGTATTGCAAGCCACACCTACGCGTTTCGTCACTAGCGGACGTCGTCTGGGATTGGCTGTATAATCAAAACTGGCACAAGCGCCTGGCTCTCCAAAGCCGATATCTCAGACGCCTTCAAACTCCTGCCTATCCATCCATCCCTCTGGTGCTGGCACGGCATTAAATGGAGAGACTCATACTATTTTGCTACCAAGCTGACCTTCAGCTCCAAGAGTAGCCCCTGGCTCTTCGACACCTTCGCACGGTCTCTCTCCTGGATACTATTGCACCAAGCCCAGTGTCAAGAAGTCATCCACTACTTGGACGACTTCTTGTTAATTGAACAGCCCGGTACGCCCCCAGGAGACCTCGATAAGCTAAGACTCGTCTTCGGAAAGCTCAACGTTCCCATTGCGGAACATAAAGTTGACGGTCCAGCACACTCTATCACTTTTCTCGGAATCAATCTAAACACTATCTCCATGCAAGCCAGCCTCCCCCCGACAAACTGACCCGCATTAGGTCAGTACTCCAAAGCTTCACCCGTACACAGGGGTGTACTAAGAAGCAGTTGCAATCCCTTCTGGGAATGCTCAATTTCGCAATAAGGATCATTCCCCAGGGGTGGTCCTTCGTATCACGCCTCTTGGTTTTCCTTTCCCAGTCACAGGACCCCGATCAGATGCTTAACCTAGATACCGCAGCAGTAGCGGACCTGTTGATGTGGGAAGAGTTTCTCACTAAGTGGAACGGTATATCCATGTTCATACCCTCAATGTCGCCCCTCTCTCCGCAGGTAGTTACAGACGTCACAGCCTCCACAGGCTTTGCGGCAATTTTTGGCCACCACTGGTTCACAGGACCATGGCCTCCAGAGATACTAGCAATCCCAGGCTTCACCCAGACTTCCTCCCTGTTTGAACTGTACTCGGTGGTAGCAGCCGCCCAACTTTGGGGTCACATTTGGACAGGACAAACGGTAGCCTTCACCACTGACAACCAGGCCACTGCCGACATTATAAACAAAGGCAGGTCCAAGTCGCTCATAATAATGTCCTTCCTACGTAGGCTGGTACAACTCTCATTACGACACCAATTCAATGTTCATTGTACGTACCTTCCGGGCAAGTATAACCTTGCCGCAGACGCTCTGTCCCGCTTTAACTATACTTCCTTTTTTCAGCAGACTTTTTCAATCAAACTTTAGCCCCTATCCCTCCTTGGTCTGAGCTGACCCTGGACTAGGACACCACCTACAGGAAGCAACCCAGCTCATCAACCAATCCCTTTCTCACAACACTCTTAAAGCCTACCATGCAGCTTGGGACGCTTTCAGCAAATTTCTGGCACCCCACTCTACAAATACGACCGTAGACGTCAAGCACATACTGGCCTTCATTTCATACTGCCATAATTGCTTGACCTTATCCCATAATACTATCCATCTGTACTTAGCTGGCTTCCAGCACTTTCTGGCCTTACAAGATCCCGCAAAACCCTCATTGTTCACATCCCAGAGACGTCCATCGCGGAGTCCAGAAACAACAACCAGTCGTCAACGCCAAATGTCTACCTATAACCAGTGCCATCTTTAGAGACATGTCTACCATCCTCACCACATCTCCGGTTTGGCCTCCTCCCTAGCTTGGTCATACAAGCGGCCATCTACTTAGCCTATTACGGGTTCCTACGGCCAAGCGAGTTCACCTACAACAGCCCCGCCAGCCAAGTTCTGTGCAGACTTCACTTGGTTCGCCATCAAGGTAATTTCACACTCCACCTTGTAGTGTCCAAAACCCAGCAATTAGGCAACGGCGTAGACATCTGCATATATAAAACAAACAACATCTGGTGTCCAGTAATACAGTATACAGCACTCCTACACCGTCGCAAAGATGCTGCTTGCAGGACTTTTTTCCCGTCCCAGTGTGACAGCACTCGGGCTTTCACACTGGGGAGGCAGGAAAGGCAGTTTTCATACCCTGGCAGAATTTATGATGTTTTGGCCAGTTTTCTGAGAATATGAATGATAACACAAACTTTTCTTTCACTCATGGTTAGTGTTTGGCTGAAGCCATTAATTATCAATCAACTGTGTTTACTCTTTTTAAATAATAATGACAACACAAACTACCCAAATGACCCTGATCCAAAGTTTACATACCCTGGTGATTTTGGTCTGATAACATGCACACAAGTTGACACAAAGGGGTTTGAGTGGCTATTAAAGGTAACCATCCTCACCTGTGATCTGTTTGCTTGTAATTAGCATGTGTGTGTAGCGGGGTCCTCTATTTAAGGGAAGTGTTTGAGAGGTAGTTTGCTCAAACACCCTAATTTGTCAGGGTTTTTACAACTATTTCTATCCACAGGGAGAGTATTGGTGTGTAGTTCCCTGTGGCCTACAGGTGGCGCTGCCATAGTAGGCTAGGGTTGAACCGCTGATACAGTGCTGTGCCTTGTGTGTCCCCTCTCGGCAGCCATACGGTGGGTGTGTTCTACCTGCTGGGCATGCTGGGAGGGGATATAAAAGGGGCAGACGCTGCATGTTCAGGGTTCTGCTCTGGTCTGTCAGCGGGGTCCTACCCCAGGTTCTTGTTCCTGTCCGCCCGGGGCGCCTTTGGCCCGAGGGCGGGTTGTCGTTGGTTCGGTTATCGGGAGTCCTACTCCCAGGGAGTGTTCGGGTTCCATCCTGGGCACCTTTACCTCAGGGTGAGGTACTATCGTGTTGTTCCTGTCCACCCTGGGCATGTAAGCCCAGGAACCGCAATGGAGGCCTGGGGCCCAGCACCTTCGGCTGGGGTCCACCAGGGATCGAGGAATCTCAGGGTGCCGCCTTGCGAAGGGACCCGTATCTAGGATGAGGAGGCCGGGAAGGAACTCTCCGAAGACCCAGTGCGGAGTCATGGTGACGGCAGGGGCCCGGTAACTCTCCGGAGGGATGTCTTCTCCTAAACAAGGGCCATAGCTAAAGAAGGGGATCAGTTTCATCAGGTCTGTGGCAGAGACCAACCTCACAGTCTGTGGCAGAGAGTGTGCGCCTAGTTAACTTTGCTCGATAAGCTGAGCGAACATCCGTAACGTTTGTGCCTGGACCTTATCCGCACCTTGTGCTATTCTGTTCCTTACTCCAACCTTTCTTCTATCAGAGACTGTGTTATTGCTAAGAGAAAATAAACTCTGAGTTGGAGTTTCAGCTTGTGTGGACATTCACTTTAATGGGAAGTTAAGGACTTGTCTCTAATTAACATAGAGATGAGAATCAGGCTCTGGAGCTTTTCATGTTCTGACCGTAGAAAGACCCAACAACAACCCTGCTCAACCTCTTGCACAGGAGGGTATGGGCTGTTAGTGCGGTGTGCCTCTCTCTTCCTGCGAGGGGCCAATGTTAATGCAGGTAAAGAAAGGGGTCTGTGCACTACATGTGGGGGCTCGTCCGGGATTTTCTACGAAAGAAAAGTGTGAAAAAGTGTTGGAAACCCCCCAGAGTTTGAACTTTATTCGCTGTGAGTTCCGTGGAGGTCGGCCATATTGAGAGAAAAGTGTCTGCGCCACGAGGAGAACCCATACTGCGTAGTTCGTGGGCGTGCCTACAGAGAAGAAGCCCGCGAACATTGCAGAGAGATGGGAGGAGCAATGCCATGTGAGGAGTTGCACGTGGTGGCTTTGGCGCCAAAGGGACAGTGCGACATGGATCGGCAAGCGGGTAGCATGGCGTCTGATGCTTCATGGGTTCTGGCTTCTTCTACCATGAATGTGACCTCGTTTGCTGCTTCTGTGACTGACACAGGGATTTGGCTGAAGCCTCGGGGTCGCTTTGCTCTTTATGTCTGCAAAGAGACGAAAGGCCCTTGGAGTGGTTTGTCCCAGATTCCAGGGACTGGTGGTGCATCTTAGGCCATTTGGAAGATGTGAACGGTGCAAGGAATTCCTGTTCGAGGTGGAGCAGCCTACTGGGAAACCTCGGGCCTTTTGTTTGGACTGCCTTACGGGCGCCACCACTTTAGAAGAAGAAACCAGACTTTCTGCGGCCACCCCTACGCGCACTGTCGGGACTTCGGAGGAAGTCGCAACCGTGAATGTTCCAGTGATTGAGGAACCGGAGTCGGAGAGACCGGAGGATGTTGCTTCGGTAGCCACTGGATATTCGCTTCTGCCGCCCAAGAGGAAGATTGGCTTCGTAAAGGCTTCCTGCGGCCGTGGTGGAGTTACACCCCAGCGCTTGCTCGGATCGGATGCTTCCGTGGGAAAAAGTTCCGGACGTCCTGCTTCAGCTACAAGCCGGGGAAAGGGGCCTTGGACAAGGTCCGAAGTGTCGGGGATCCCAGAGTTATTGAACATGTTCATGGCGGTGACTCGTCGTCTACCCGGAGTTACCTGCCAGCGGAGGAATGTGATAGCTCTGACCTGGAGTCAGTCTCCGATGCAGGAGATGATGCTGCTATTGATGAGGTGTTTGAGGAGAAGGGTTAGGATAAGGTACCCCTGTCCTCGTCTCGTAGGAAAAGAGACTCACCCATGCTTACTGGGGATACTACACCCCATGTGGAGGACCCGGAGCCTGAGGAGGGATCTGTCTCACCGTCTGCCCTTCCATCCTTTGTGAAATCTACACCTGCTAGTTTGGTATCGAGAGTGTCATTGCGGGCTCCTGTGTCTAGCCCAGAGGCAGTGAAAGTGCCTCGACACCCGGATGCCATCGTTCTGCCAGGAGCGGGAGATCGAGCAACCGTGCCACCATTGTCCCGGCTGCAGCGGTTGTTTAATCAGAGGGTGGCCATCGAATACGGGTGAGAATATCCGTATCTGCCCAAGGAACTTTTATTTGAAGTGGAAGTTTATAGATGTCGATGGTACGCGGACTTTGTCTGGACTCATTTGAAGGTACCCGAGACTCGAAGGTACTATTCTTGTTCCATCGCTGCAACTAAGAGGTTTAAAGGCTGTAAAGAATCCTGGATGCTAGGTAGACACATACACACGGACAGAGTGGTCATTTACAGGAAAGATAAAGACAATGTTGAATACCACATAGACACCTTTGACAAACATTGGAAACCACTTGTGTTGCCAGATCCGCAGTACTACCTCTAAGAGACTGGATTTTTTCTTTTGTTTGCTTTTATTTATTCTGGAGTGTACTCTCCTGGAGCCTAAGAACTTTGCCCTTACCAAAAGAGGTAGTCTCCTTTGCTACAAACGGGAGCAGTTTTTTCCTTTGCTCACAGCACCTGAAAGACATTAACTTTAGGGGTAGAGTAGTTCAGAGCAGGGCTAGAGGAGAAGAAGGAAGATTTACCCCTCAGGAAAAAAAGTTATTTTTTGGGATGAGTGTCTTGACGGTAGGACTTCCACTAGGTGGCGGTGTTGCGTAACTTTTACATTGAAGTTTATTTGAATGTGTTTACTTTTTGGAAGGAAGGGATTTTTCCCTCGGGGAAAGTCTTTTCATTCTAAATGTTTCAAAGATAGAATGTGCATATTGGTTGTGTTTTTCCTTCTCTACAGGTGGATGTCGAGCAAGTCATTGAGAATGGGGTGGCTTAGCTATTGTAGTCGGAAGGGAAATGTAAATTATAAATGTGGTTTATTGTGTCATTGAGAATGTGATGTACACATATGTTTCTCTACTCTTCTTTCACCTCTGCATTTAACTCCCCTTTCCCCATGTTTAGGTTCCGGCACAAACAAAAATTTTTTTTTCAAATTGTTGTGTTTTTTAGATAGTCTCTGGAGTAGGTCCATGTTGACTCAGGATTGAGAGGCATGGGTTTGATCCAGACACTGGGGACCAGTGTCCATTAGTAGGGGGAGTATGTAGCGGGGTCCTCAATTTAAGGTAAGTGTTTGAGAGGTAGTTTGCTCAAACACCCTAATTTGTCAGGGTTTTTACAACCATTTCTATCCACAGGGAGAGTATTGGTGTGTAGTTCCCTGTGGCCTACAGGTGGCGCTGCTATAGTAGGCTAGGGTTGAACCGCTGATACAGTGCTGTGCCTTGTGTGTCCCCTCTCGGCAGCCATACGGTGGGTGTGTTCTACCTGCTGGGCATGCTGGGAGAGGATATAAAAGGGGCAGACGCTGCCTGTTCGGGGTTCTGTTCTGGTCTGTTAGCGGGGTCCTACCCCAGGTTCTTGTTCCTGTCTGCCCCGGGCGCCTTTGGCCCGGGGGCGGGTTGTCGTTGGTTCGGTTATCGGGAGTCCTACTCCCAGGGAGTGTTCCGGTTCCATCCTGGGCACCTTTAGCTCAGGGTGAGATACTATCGTGTTGTTCCTGTCCGCCCTGGGCATGTAAGCCCAGCAACCGCAGTGGAGGCCTGGGGCCTAGCACCTTCGGCTGGGGTCCGCCAGGGATCGAGGAATCTCAGGGTGCCGCCTTGCGAGGGAACCCGTATCTAGGATGAGGAGGCTGGGAAGGAACTCTCTGAAGACCCAGTGCAGAGTCATGGTGACGGTAGGGGCCCGGAAACTCTCCGGAGGGATGTCTTCTCCTTAACAAGGGCCATAGCTAAAGAAGGGGATCAGTTTCATCAGGTCTGTGGCAGAGACCAACCTCACAGTCTGTGGCAGAGACTGTGCGCCTAGTTAACTTTGCTCGATAAGCTGAGCGAACATCCGTAACGTTTGTGCCTGGACCTTATCCACACCTTGTGCTATTCTGTTCCTTACTCCAACCTTTCTTCTATCAGAGACTGTGTTATTGCTAAGAGAAAATAAACTCTGAGTTTCAGCTTGTGTGGACATTCACTTTAATGGGAAGTTAAGGACTTGTCTCTAATTAACATAGAGATGAGAATCAGGCTCTGGAGCTTTTCATGTTCTGACCGTAGAAAGACCCAACAACAACACCGCTCAACCTCTTGCACAGGAGGGTACGGGCTGTTAGTGCGATGTGCCTCTCTCTTCCTGCGAGGAGACAATGTTAATGCAGGTAAAGAAAGGGGTCTGTGCGCTACATGTGTATAAAAGGTCAATGAGTTTCTGGACTCCTGACAGACCCTTGCATCTTTCATCCAGTGCTGCACTGACATTTCTGGATTCTGAGTCATGGGGAAAGCAAAAGAAATGTCAAAGGATCTGCAGGAAAAGGTAGTTGAACTGTATAAAACAGGAAAGGGATATAAAAAGATATCCAAGAAACAGAGAATGCCAATCAGCTGTGTTAAAACTCTAATCAAGAAGTGGAAAATGAGAGGTTGTGTTGAAACCAAATCATGGTCAGGTAGACCAACTAATGTTTCAGCCACAACTGCCAGGAAAATTGTTCGGGAGTCAAAGAAAAACCCACAAATAATTTCAGGTGAAATACAGGACTCTCTGAAAACATGTGGTGTGGCTGTTTCAAAATGCACAATAATGAGACACTTAAAGAAAGATGGGCTCTATGATCGAATCACCAGAAGAAAGCCATTACTACGCAAATTCCACAAAGTATCCCGCTTACAATATGCCAAACAGCACAGAGACAAGCCTCAAACCTTCTGGCACAAAGTCATTTGGAGTGATGAGACCAAAATTTTGCTTTTTGGCCACAACCATAAACACTACATTTGGAGAGGAGTCAACAAGTCCTATGATGAAAGGTACACCATTCCTACTGTTAAACACGGAGGTGGATCGCTGATGTTTTAAACTACAAAGGCACGGGAAATTTGTTCAAAATTGATGGCAAGATGAATGCAGTATGTTATCAAAAAATACTGGAGGAAAATTTGCATTCATCAGCCAGGAAGCTGCGCATGGGACGTACTTGGACATTCCAACATGACAATGATCCAAAACACAAGGCCAAGTCGACCTGTCATTGGCTACAGCAGAATAAAGTGAAGGTTCTGGAGTGGCCATCTCAGTCTTCTGACCTCAATATCATTGAGTCACTCTGGGGAGATCTCAAATGTGCAGCTCATGCAAAACAGCCCAAGAATTTACAGGAACTGGAGGCTTTTTGCCAAGAGGAATGGGCAGCTTTACCATCTGAGAAGATAAAGAGCCTCATTCACAAATACCACATAAGACTTCAAGCTGTCATTGATGTTAAAGGGGGCAATACACGGTATTAAGAACTGCGGTATGTAAACTTTTGAGCAGGGTCTTTTGGGTAGTTTGTGTTGTCATTATGATTTAAAAAGAGTAAACACAGGTTGATAATAAATGGCTTCAGCCAAACACTAACCATGAGTGAAATAAGTTTTTGTGTAATCATTCATATTCTCTGAAAAATGGCCAAGAAATCATAAATTCTGCCAGGGTATGCAAACTTATGAGCACAACTGTATATGTTTTGCCTTTCAATTATATTTCAAACTAAATGGGTTGCTTTACAAGGTGATCGTTTACAACCACTATGAGCTGGCTATACACTAATAGAATTTAATTTAAAAAATTTCATTTTAACAACATTTGTTCCATTTTTATATCATTACTGGAGTCAAATCAACAATAGTTTTTGACAACAATGATGAGAAAAATCAAAGGATCAGGATGGATTTTTTTTCTCTAATGAACGCATTTCTAACAGTGAATTCGGTTTTTGTTTGGTACAGTCCAATGCTTGATAGATCGGCCCCTTTCACATGGGCTTTCCGATCAGGTCCGCCTGTCAGTTTTTCAGGTTGACCTGATCGGTCCCTAATTCACTCCTATGGAGCGACGGATGTTAGCGATGACATGTCCACTGACACCCGCTGCTATCCAATCTGATCCTGTCCGTGAAATCCGTCTGGCGGATCGGATGAAAACGCAAAGGAGGTCCTGTTTTCATCCAATCTCCCCATAGAGGTCTGTCTCAGCACAGTGAGTGGAGACGGACCTGTCATCCGCCTGCTCAGCGGGGATCAGTGGAGCGATTCCCCCACTAAGCAAAGCGGAGACTGCTCGTGTGAAAGGACCCATATGGCAGTGCTCAAAACATCCTGCATATCATCCCACTGGCTCTCTTTGCTCTGGGTTCTGCTGGTTCCTCAAGGAGAACATCTAGCTCTGTCCTCCCACAGCAACACAAAGCCCAGGCTTGCACTCTGTGTATATCAATCACATTTCAGTGTGAAAGTACAAGCTTCAGCTAAAGTCCCTGCTCATTGGCCACGCCCCCTTATGCGTTTCACTCTATGATAAAGCCCAATTTGAGTAAAACGCATCAGTGTGGCATAGGCCAATGGGTAGAGACTGTAGATGAAGCTTGTAATTTCAATTTGAGACATGTTTGATAAACACAGAGTGCAGCCTGGGGCTTTGTATTACTTGTAGTACTGTGTCCATTTTGAAAGGCTCAAAGATATTTTATGTAACAATTTTCAGCTTGGTAGAAATGTGATAAGATTGAGAACACTGTCCTTTGTCAAGAGTCGAAAGGAGATAGTGGTTTAATTTATCTGGACAATGATGAGTATTTAAAGCCAAAAATGTAGTTTTTACCCTTACTCAATCAAAAATCCCTATCTTTGAATTGGATTTTTGATGGCAGGGGCGTGAGGTTAAAATATAGTAAGGTTTGCATCTAGCAATGTTGTTTTAAGGAAAGCTTGACAGCTCTGCTAGACATGTATACTGAAATCCAGTGCAAAAGGTCTCTATTATCCACATTTTCTTAGAGGTATAGAAGATTGATGGCAGTAAAAGATCAAGTGGATCCATCAACAAATATGTCTTTCTTTGTTCATCTCCATTACACAGAAAATGGGCAGATTATTAATTTACAGAATAAAGATAACATTGTTTTGCTTGTAGCTGAGCTCACAGGATGTGACGAGGAAACTGCATTTATGGCATAATCAAAAGATATTTATTCTAGCCCTATTTTGGAAACTTTCCCAGTTTGAGGTAATGCCTTCATATTTTTGAGCTCAGCTTTATACGGAGAACAGTAAGTATACAGATTAAATACATATACAAGATCTGTTTTACCTGCCAAAAGATTTGTATTTCTCTCCATACAGTGCTGAGTTTTACACAGCTCTGTTACACAGTCCAGTCTGGTGGGGAAGTGAACAAGGGGGGAGAGGGACTGATCTTTCTATGCTTTAATTTCACTTTTACCTGTGACTGGACAGTGAAAGAAGAAGCAGCACACTGAGGCGCTTATATCTCTTTCACTCTTCTCTCTCCACTTATCAGCATTCTGGTTGTACTGCAGCATAAATGGTTAGCTCCTTGTGCTGATTTTCCTTCCCCCTCTAAAATTTGCTGTACAGTAAACTGCATAAGGCTGATCCAGGTACTTACACTGCTTTCATTTAAAAATTGCATTTGATGGTGAATTAATAAATAGAGAGCTGCATTACCACTTGCCGTCTGTTCACTATAAATGGTAAGGACTTCAAGCTCACAGCTGCAGCTGTGCCCTGTGCTTGGTACGATTTTTAAAGCCAGCAATCAGATTTTTAGTAAGCTCTACAGCTGCCCAATCACTTTTTACAGTACTGAGAATGGGGCACTCCCCCATCCCCTGCCACTGCTTGGCGTGGTTCACACGCTCTCAAGTTCCCCCATGGAGCTGGGAAACACAATTACTTGCTTCAAGATGGAGGGCAGGAGGAGCTCAGGGAACCTCTGTTCCTCGTACTTCTCTGCAGTGAATGAAGCCAGAAGCGACAAGAGTTTATTCACTTCCAGTTTCAGTTCATACATTCCCTAGCTCTTGAAGTCAAGGAAGCAGCTAATCAAGTATGATTTGTGCTTGATTAGCTTCAATGTAGGAAAGAGGTGACATTAAGGGTCTAATAGTCCCTTGATGTCTCCAAATGCTGTAGCTGTTGGCTTTTGATATATGGACACTTACCTGTCCAGGGAGTCCACGATGTCAGCACCCCAGCTTATTTTGGGATCAGCTGTTGAGTGCTGCCGCCGCCATCTTCACTAAGGGAAACCGACCGTTAAGCCTTTCAGCTTCACGGCCAGCTTCCCCAGGGACGGCGCCGCGGTGCAGTCTCCCGAAAGTGGGGACGGGGACCTGTGTAAAACAGGTCCCCGTTCCCTCCTCCCCCCTGAAAGGTGCCAAATATGGCACTGGAGGGGGGGAGGAAGCAAATAAGCAGAGGTTCCACTTTTGGTTGGAACTCCGCTTTAAGGTAATTTCTAGAAAAAAAATGTATGAAAAATGTATGAAAATTTTAACAATTTTGTCCCAGAATTTAAATGTTTGTTAATTTGTGACTTTTCTATGTGCCTGGAATTCACTTTAAATTTTTCTCCCTCATTTTTTTTAGCCACCCCACCCCCCACCTCCATTTTGCTCTGTGAGATTCACAGCAACCTGAAGTCAGGGCTAGACTACAGACTGCACAAGTCTCAGCTGGGAGGAAACAATGAAGCTGAGAGGTTTGAAACAAAGGACTTCAGTGTTAGTAGACAATTCCCTTAAAGGCTAAGTTTGTTCTCCTTTTTTTCTTCTAAATTCCAGCTCCTCTATGTACCAATATAGCATTAATGTACTTATTTTGCAAAAATAAAACAGTTTCCCATTTATTCTACACAGTCTTACCTCAATCCCTTTATTGATGTTTAAAAACACGTATCTATTACTTTTGCCTTACTTCCTAAACAGACTTTAGGTCATGACACAGGAAGAAGTTAACCAGCTGAGGGTAGATGATGCAAGGGTATGTGCTAATGAGGTCAGCTTGTCAACTGCTTCCTGTGTCATGACCTAAAGTCTAACCAGGAAGTAAGGCAGAAATAATGGAGCAGTGTTTTTGAACAGCCATGGAAAGCTGCTTTATTTTTTCAAAAGAAGTACAGTAGCCACCCTGGTGGTATGATTATGTCAGATTTTTGCATCTGAAAGCGGTACATTGTTTTGCATTGAAATTTGGCATTTTATATTTTAGGCCTGTAATTCTTAGTAATAACACACTTAACTCTGTTCAAACAAGAGTCTAGTAGACATCCCGGGTATAGTAAAGTTTGAAACACTAAAGCATAAATTATAATATAATAAATAACTATTAAAAAATTATAAAAAATAATAATATAATAATAGTAAAATAAATTTCCTCACGATCGCTCCATTCTGCAAGTGTTCTAATTTACTATCACTGTTTTCTAGCTGGTCTAAAACCGCTTTTGACGTAAAGGGACACTTTTTTGTTGCCATGGACAATCCCAAGTTTCCAGGCAGAAAGAACAGTATATATAATATAAAACTGCATGCAGGGCACTAGACAAAGCACTAGGGACAATAGGGACGTGAAATTATTTCATACAGTAATGTAATCAGTAAGATTTCAGTGTACTGTATGTATTATGAATTTTGTACTTTTTGAATTTGCCACCGGGCTCCGCCCCCATGCATCGCGACACTCACAGGGAATGGAGCCTGACACACAGAGGCATCGTGCGGAGGACACAGCCCGCGGACACAGCGGGTGGACATCGCAGGATCCTGGGGACAAGGTAAGTACACTGCACCAGGATCCTGCAATGCAATCCCGTGGCTCAGGGTTACAGCTAATGGTACTGAAATTTAACCCCGATCCACACTCGGGAATACCGCCAGGGAGGTTAATGCTATATTGGTACATTGGGGAGCTGGAATTTAGGAGAAAAAAAAAATCCTCTCAGAGCTTCAGCAATAGTATCTTTTACACAAAAACGATATCATAAATTTTGAAAAAATACTCTACATTACTAATTATTTTTAAATATTAGAAGGCATTTACAATTGTATTATTAAATTACGGTACATTTAAAGTAAAATTGGAATGTCAAAAGTAACTGTTTAATGGTTTCTTACACCCAGGTCTCCTTCAACAAAAGTATTGTATCCAGTTTTCATTTTTTCATCCCATACTCATAGTATCTTTTTCCTGTCACTGATAAACCTAAAAAATGTTTGTCTCCTTTGGATTTAGCCATTTCCACTACTCTATAACTAGACTTGCTGTTTCCATGTATCTTCAATATACTGAATTTGTTCCCTTTTACTATCTTATATGCCTTTGTAGTGAACCACAATGTTTTTCTCTTCTGTATACTTTTACTAATTTACCCAAAATACAGTATAAACTAGTTGCCACCAGGATGGTAGACTTTAATAGTGCCCACTGTTTACTGACTCCTGCTGTTTTACTCCAAACTTTCAATTTTTCTTTTTAAATTTGCCTATTTCAGCAAAATTTGATATTACAGATAATTTGAGCAACATGTATCAGATACTGATAAATGGGACTAATTAGAGAATATAGCCTAATGTTCTGCACCAGGGGACATGTATCAATCCAAAAAAAAGTTTTAAAAACGGCCGTTTTTCGGGAGCAGTCATTTTAATGATGCATAAAGTGAAAAAAAAAAAGTCAAATATTCCTTTAAATATCGTACCTGGGGGGTGTCTAAAGTATGCCTGTGAAGTGCCACGTGTTTCCCATGTTTAGAACTGTCCCTGCACAAAATTACATTTTTAAAGGAAAAAAAGCCATTTAAAACTGCTTGCGGCTTTAATGTAATGTCCAGTCCCGGTAATATGAATGAAAATCTTTAAGAAAAATGGCATAGCTACCCCATCAACCCCCCCCTACCCCAGCCCATTACTAGCCCCTTTGGGTCTTGTATGGATATTAAGGGGAACCCCGCACACAAAATAAAAAAGGCCCTATATACTCTGAACAGCCGTATACAGGCGGTGCATACAAGACAGGGACTGTAGGTTTGTTCTTATGTAGAATCTGTTTGTAATTTTGAACAGGTACATTGTTTAAGTGTAGCTCCAGCCAAGAAATCTATTTTTAAGCTTTTTGGAAAACATAGGGAAGGGTTATCACCCCTGTAACATTTGTTTTGCTGTCTGTGCAGTGTGCACCTGTTCAGAACAGTTCACCTCACTTTCCGTCCTAATGACAAATGTTTTTTGAAAATTTGGGGTTTTTATTGAAGCAAGAATTGGTGATAAAGAATCAGTGGAGAGGAGACACTTTTTTTCCCATATTAACTCTTACAGGAGAGAATTTGCCTTCCTAGGGGTAGATTTCCTCTCACTTCCTGTTGTATCCTTCCGTTTGCAAGGAGGAGTCGTTTGTAAGTTGGATGTTTGAAAGTAGGGGCCTGCCGTATATACTCAGCTGAAATTTGCCCCTTACATGTTGGTGTTGCCACAACACTGTGAGCCCTCACAGTTACTCTTGGTGGGCGCATGAATGGGCCCTGCTGTGAATTATTAGATCAAGAATTGTAATTGCATGCCCCTGTTGAACAGGGGCTGAAAAATTGGGCCTTTGGAGGTGGTGGTGGTGGTGTTGACACAACACTGTAAGGCCTCACAGTTACTCTTGGTGGGCGCAGGAATGGGCCCTGCTGTGAATTATTAGATCAAGAATCGTAATTGCATGCCCCTGTTGAACAGGGGCTGAAAAATTGGGCCTTTGGTGGTGGTGGTGGTGGTGTTGACACAACACTGTAAGGCCTCACAGTTACTCTTGGTGGGCACAGGAATGGGCCCTGCTGTGAATTATTAGATCAAGAATTGTAATTACATGCCCCTGTTAAACAGGGGCAGAAAAATTGGGCCTTAGGCACTGGTGCCACAACACTGCAACCCCTCACAGATACTGTACTTGGAGCACAGCAATGAGCCCTGTTGCAAAGTATTGCATCAAAAATTGTAATTACACGCCCCTGTTAAACAGGGGCTGAAAAATTGGGCCTTAGCCACTGGTGCTGGTGCCACGACACTGCAACCTCTCCCAGATACTCTAGTTGGAGTGCAGGAATGAGCCATGCTGCAAAGCATTGCATAAAAAATTGTAATTACATGCCCCTGTTAAACAGGGGCTGAAAAATTGGGCCTTAGCCACTGATGGCGGCACCCAGAAACAAAAATGTTCTTCCAAGCTATCATCATCAATCGGATCATTGAGGAGGAGGAGGATAGTCAGTCAACATAACAGGACAGTCTCTCAGCATCAGCATCAGTCTTGAAGGGATGTGACATTTGAAAATAAATTAGTCTGTTATATCAGCTTCAAGTGTTTGGTAGCTGGTGGTGATCCAAGACTGGTTCATCTTTATGAAGGTCAGTCGATCAACAGAGTCGGTGGACAGGCGCACCCTGTGATCCGTGACAAATCCTCCACCAGCACTGAATGTGCGTTCTGAAAGAACGCTTGATGCAGGACAGGCCAGTAGCTCAATTGCATACTGTGCAAGCTCTGGCCAGTGATCCATCCTCAAGACCCAGTAAGCCAGAGAATTTTCGGTGGGGAAGGTGTCCAAGTCTGACCTTGCCCCTAGGTATTCCTGCACCATGTATATCAGACGCTGGCGATGGTTGCTGGAACCGATCATACCTTGGGGCTGCGGACTAAAGAATTGTCTGAACGCATCGGTTAGACGGCCACCTTCCCCACCGCTCCTTCTTTGACTGACCAAAGCCTCAGCAACTCGTTGTCCAGGACCAGGAGTTTGTAACCTTCCAGTCTCTGGGAACGCGTTGCACAGACCTTTCTGCAAGGCCTCCCAGAGTTGTCTCATCCTCTGCTCCCTCTGCGACGGTAAGATAAGGTCCGCAACCTTACCCTTGTAACGTGGATCAAGGAGAGTGGACAGCCAGTAATAGTCCCTCTCCTTGATCCGAAGAATACGAGGATCCTTCCGCAGACTTTGCAGGATCAGGGAGGCCATGCAGCGTAGGTTAGCTGAGGCATTCGGTCCGGAGTCCTCTGGGTCACTAAGGACGACATGATCCGCAGCCACCTCCTCCCAGCCACGTACAAGTCCACTGGTTTCTTGGGACTGTAAATCATCCCTAAAAGACTGCTGCTGATGAGGCTGAGTGCCAGGCTCCACCACCATGCTGACACAATCCTCCTCCTCCTCCTCCTCCTCTTCTTCCTGTGCGATGGGTGGGACAGAAGGAACACTGTCTGGGTAAAGGGGGCCTTGAGAGGCAAGGAAGTCCTCCTCTTCCTGCCTCTGTTCTGTCTCAAGTGCCCTGTCCATTATTCCACGCAGCGTATGTTCCAACAGGTGGACAAGAGGTACAGTGTCACTGATGCATGCACTGTCACTGCTCACCATCCTCGTGGCCTCCTCAAATGGTGCCAGGACAGTGCATGCATCCCTGATCATGCCCCACTGGCGTGGTGAAAAAAACCCGAGCTCCCCTGACCCTGTCCTGGTGCCGTAGTCGCACAGGTACTCATTGATGGCCCTCTGCTGCGTGTGCAGCCGCTGCAGCATGGCCAACGTTGAGTTCCACCTGGTGGGCATGTCACATATAAGGCGGTTCTTGGGCAGGTTCCACTCCTTTTGCAGCTCAGTCAGGCGAGCACTGGCATTATAAGATCTGCGGAAATGCACACAGACTTTCCTGGCCTGCCTCAGGACATCCTGTAAGCCCGGGTACCTGCCCAAGAACCGCTGCACAACCAGGTTAAGGACGTGAGCCACACAGGGCACATGGGTCAGTTGTCCCTGTCGGAGAGCGGAGAGGAGGTTGGTGCCATTGTCGCAAACTACCATTCCTGGCTTAAGCTGGCGTGGCGTCAACCACCTCTCGGCCTGCCCCTGCAGAGCAGACAGAACCTCTGCCCCAGTGTGGCTCCTGTCCCCCAAACACACCAGCGCAAGCACGGCATGGCATCTTTTTGCCTGCGTACTTGCGTAGCCCCTTGAACGCCTACGGAGCACCGCTGGTTCCGAGGACAAAGCACAGGAAGAGGCCATGGAGGAAGAAGAAGAGGAGGGGGTGGAGGACAGAGGTGTGTCACAACCAGTAGTAGCATTTTTGAGGCGTGGCGGTGGAACAACCTCCAACACTACTGCACCTTGTCCTGCATCCTTCCCAGCTGCCAAAAGAGTGACCCAATGGGCCGTGAAAGAAAGGTAACGTCCCTGTCCATGCCTGCTGGACCATGAGTCAGCGGTAATATGCACCTTACCGCTGACCGCCCTGTCCAGCGAGGCCAAGACATTGCCTTCCACATGCCGGTAGAGAGCCGGAATCGCCTTCCGTGAGAAAAAGTGGCGTTTGGGAACCTGCCACTGAGGAACCGCACATTGCACAAACTCACGGAAGGGGGCCGAGTCTACCAACTGAAAAGGCAGCAGTTGAAGCGCTAGCAATTTAGCCAAGCTAGCATTCAACCGCTGGGCATGTGGATGGCTGGGAGTGAACTTCTTTCGACGGTCCAGCAGCTGGGGCAGGGAAATTTGCCTGCTAGAATCGGACGTCGGTGTACTGCTAGCAGAGTGCCCGCAAGTACTTGGCTGTGACACACCTAATTCTACACCTTCATTCCTCTCAGTGCAGGTTTCAGAGAGGACTGAAGGTATAGTGGGGTTGGAGATCCCAGCTGATACGGTGCAAGAAGAGGTCCGCTTTGTTCTTTGGTGTGGGTCTTTAAGGTAGGCTTGCCAACAAGCTGCATGGCAGGTCAACATATGTCTGGTCAAGCATGTGGTGCCCAAGCGGGTGATGTTTTGGCCACGCGATATACGCTTGAGACATATGTTGCAAACAGCAGCTGTGCGATCTGATGCACTTGACTCAAAAAAGGCCCACACCAAAGAACTTTTTGAATAACGGGCAGAGGCAGCGCCCTGCACAGGCGGAGCTCTACGGTGTGATTCCGTCGGTGTGCTGCCCTTATGCTGGCCCCCTGAGGGCATCCTGCCTCGTTGGAGATGTGCCTCCTCCTCATCCTCCTCCTCCTCCTCCTCTCTCCTATTAGGCTCCCACGTGGAGTCAGTGACCTCATCATCCCCTCCCTCCTCATCACTGGAGCCAATCTGGCAGTATGCTGCAGCTGCTGGAACATGACTGCCAGATTGGTATCCTTCTTGAGCATCCCCTCTCTCTGCTCTCACGCTACTGCCTTCCTCTAGCTGGGTATCATCATCAGACCCTTCGAAACGCTGGGCATCCTCCTGGAGCATGTACCGAACACTGTGCTCAAACAGTTCGGGGGACTCCTCAGGAGGACTTGGTTGGTCTAGGGAAGGAGTGACTGATAATGACATTGATACCAGGGAAAAGGACGCTTTAGCAGCTGCTTTGCCAGCACCCTGAGCCTGGGTGAGAGAGGATGAGGAGGATGAGGAGGGCTTGGTCATCCACTCTACCAAGTCTTCGGCATGATGCGGCTCAACACGTCCAGCTGCCGAAAAGAAGGACAAGCGTGTCCCATGGCCACGTGCTGATGACGATGCATCGCGTCCACGACCAGCACTGTTGTCTCTAGACACAGAGCCTGCTTGCCCTCTTTTATTGGCTCCTGACTGTCTGCCTCTCCTTGTTTGCCTTCCAGACATTCTAATGGCCTGCAGGGAAATGGGAAAACCAGCAATAAGGCCTAGCTTCAGGAGTATATTTTGCAGGAATCACACTATGCCTGCTGTAGGTGCCGCAAATGCCTGTTGGTGTAACACACCAGGAAAAAGCAGCAATACAGGCTAACTTCAGGTGTAGTATGATCAGGAGGCACACTCCGCCCGCTGTAAGTGCTGCAAATGCCTGTTGGTGTAACACACCAGGAAAAAGCAGCAATACAGGCTAACTTCAGGTGTAGTATGATCAGGAGGCACACTCCGCCCGCTGTAAGTGCTGCAAATGCCTGTTGGTGT
Source organism: Rana muscosa (assembly GCA_029206835.1). Lineage (NCBI taxonomy): Eukaryota > Metazoa > Chordata > Amphibia > Anura > Ranidae > Rana > Rana muscosa. Next base: position 851,867,831 of record CM055118.1, read on the forward strand.
AACACACCAGGAAAAAGCAGCAATACAGGCTAACTTCAGGTGTAATATGATCAGGAGGCACACTCCACCCGCTGTAAGTGCCGCAGATGCCTGTTGGTGTAACACACCAGGAAAAAGCAGCAATACAGGCTAACTTCAGGTGTAATATGATCAGGAGGCACACTCCGCCCGCTGTAAGTGCCGCAAATGCCTGTTGGTGTAACACACCAGGAAAAAGCAGCAATACAGGCTAACTTCAGGTGTAATATGATCAGGAGGCACACTCCGCCCGCTGTAAGTGCTGCAAATGCCTGTTGGTGTAACACACCAGGAAAAAGCAGCAATACAGGCTAACTTCAGGTGTAATATGATCAGGAGGCACACTCCGCCCGCTGTAAGTGCCGCAAATGCCTGTTGGTGTAACACACCAGGAAAAAGCAGCAATACAGGCTAACTTCAGGTGTAATATGATCAGGAGGCACACTCCGCCCGCTGTAAGTGCCGCAAATGCCTGTTTGTGTAACACACCAGGAAAAGGCAGCAATACAGGCTAACTTCAGGTGTAATATGATCAGGAGGCACACTCCGCCCGCTGTAAGTGCCGCAAATGCCTGTTGGTGTAACACACCAGGAAAAAGCAGCAATACAGGCTAACTTCAGGTGTAATATGATCAGGAGGCACACTCCGCCCGCTGTAAGTGCCGCAAATGCCTGTTGGTGTAACACACCAGGAAAAAGCAGCAATACAGGCTAACTTCAGGTGTAATATGATCAGGAGGCACACTCCGCCCGCTGTAAGTGCCGCAAATGCCTGTTGGTGTAACACACCAGGAAAAAGCAGCAATACGGGCTAACTTCAGGTGTATAATGTGCAGGAGGCTTAGTAACAATGACACTGACACTGTCCCCTGCCTATCCTTATCTCTCCCTGCACACAAGGTTTATCAAAGTATATGACACTGACACTGTCCCCTGCCTATCCTTCTCTCTCCCTGCACACAAGGTTTATCAAAGTATGACACTGACACTCTCCCTGCCTATCCTTCTCTCTCCCTGCACACAAGGTTAAGCAAAGAATGTGACACTGACACTGTCCCCTGCCTACCCTTCTCTCTCCCTGCACACAAGGTTTAGCAAAGAATATGACACTGACACTGTCCCCTGCCTATCCTTCTCTCTCCCTGCACACAAGGTTTATCAAAGTATATGACACTGACACTCTCCCTGCCTATCCTTCTCTCTCCCTGCACACAAGGTTTAGCAAAGAATGTGACACTGACACTGTCCCCTGCCTATCCTTCTCTCTCCCTGCACACAAGGTTTAGCAAAGAATATGACACTGACACTCTCCCTGCCTATTCTTCTCTCTCCCTACACACAAGTTTGAGGTACAAATAGCACTGACACTGTCCCTGCCTATGTAACTCTTTCCCTGCGCCGGAACACACTACACAAGGCCGTCGCGCTGGCGGCCTTTTATAGTGTGGGGCGTGTGCTAAACCCCCTGAGCTATAATTGGCCACAGGCAACCTGCCTGTGGCCAATTATGGCTCTCCTAGCTGCCGGCGCTGTGATTGGCCAAGCATGCGGGGTCACAGTGCATGCTTGGCCAATCACAGCGCCGGGATTGCACTGCGATGGCGCAGTGTATTGTGGGCCGTCCGCGTCACTCGAATTTGGCGCGAACGCCCCAAATCGTTCGATGTTCGCGAACGGTCGAACAGCCGATGTTCGAGTCGAACACCGAGCTCATCCCTATTTGAGATAAACTTATCCTTGAAACTTGCTTTGCTGGTTGGTTGTTCCATCAACTTCTGTGATCCAGTTCATAGAGTTTGTCCCATTAAAATGCAGACATAATATGTTTATTTTGGAACTTAAAGCTGAACTTCACTCTCTCAATCAACATTGACCATTTTGAATCCTTACGCCAGTGTTTCTCAACTCCAGTCCTCAAGGCGCCCCAACAGGTCATGTTTTCAGGATTTCCCTAGACGATATGGCTGTGGTAATTACTGAGGCAGTGAAACTGATCAAATCACCTGTGCAAAATAATGGAAAGCCTGAAAACATGACCTGTTGGGGCGCCTTGAGGACTGTAGTTGAGAAACACTGCCTTACGCTGCTAGCATTAGTAAATAGGTAGGAAAGTGTATCATATTTACTTTGCTTTGAATAGTAAAAATTATTTATTTAGCGTTTGTCGTGTTAAGATGCAGTGTAGTTCCACTTTAATGTTGCAATACATGGCACATCATGCTACCCACCAGTACTCCATGCGCCCTGCCCCTAATCTACATGCAGGGCATTGATTTCTATGTTTGTTTGTTTTTTGAAGCACGTGATTAGCGAATTGGCTTCAAATAAGGGTGCTCTGCTCTCTGAGCCCATCCAGTTGTGTGATAATAGCAAATTAATTGTAGCGGGGTATTCCCCTTTAATAGAGAGAGACAGGACTTTCCGGGTGAGAGGTGAGTCGGGAGGGAGTAGAGAAGAGACTTTACTGGAAGTGAAAGCAGAGGAGAGAGACTACATTACCCAGAACCCCTTTCAGCAATGTTTCCACCCCAGAGACTCATGGGAGGGGTTATAAAAGGAGGAGGCGAGGCTGGGCTCGGCCTCTTTGGGACACGAGACTTCAAGGGAGAGATCTTCCTGTGCGGATCCACCGTGGTGCAGGGCCTGAAGCCTGGGCCTTGCGCTGTTACCCAAAGAGCCTTCCACCCCATCTCGAGCCTGGGTGGCATCTGACTCGGTTTTCTTCAACCGCTGCTGAGCCGGAGACCAGACTGCTGCAGAGCTGTGTGAGGAGACACAGCAGGTGGAAGTTCCTGGACTGGGATCGCGTCCGGAGGGGTGAGCGAGCACTTGCTCAATTCACAAATACTCGATATCATTGTTAGGCCTACAGACTGCCATGGCCCACTAGTTCCTATCTGAGTTATTTTCCCCATTTGAGATCCAAAGCAGAACTGAGTTGAACGGATCTTTAGTGGAGTGTACTGTGTTGGCATTTTTACCCCCCCTTGGATTACAAATGTGTTCCTGAAATGTGCACCACCGTTTAAAGACTTGCATGCAAAGAATTTTACCCCTACTAGAGACTAGGGATGAGCTTCATGTTCGAGTCGAACATACGTTCGACTCGAACATCGGCTGTTCGATCGTTCGACGAAGATCGAACGATTTGGGCCGTTCGCGCCAAATTCGAGTGATGCGAACGCCCCACAATGCACTACGCCATCGCAGTGTCATCCAGGCGCTGTGATTGGCCAAGCATGCACTGTGACCCCGCATTCTTGGCCAATCACAGCGCCGGCAGCGAGGAGAGCAATGATTGGCCACAGGCAGGATGCCTGTGGCCAATTATTGCTGAGGGTGTTTAGTACACGCCCCACACTATAAAAGGCCGCCAGCACGGCGGCCTAGTGTAGTGTGTTCCGGAGCAGGGAAAGAGAAGCATAGGCAGGGACAGTGACATTTAATTTTTTTTGCTTAACCTGGATTCCTTTAGTTTAGGGAAAGAGAAGGATAGGTAGGGAGAGTGTCAGTGTGTTTTACTGTGCGAATCCTTGTTTCTAGGGACAGGGAAGGACAGTGAGGGAATTCTCCTTGTGCTATAGTGTGCTTTAAAAAAACATTTTTTCTAGGGACAGAAAACTATAGGTAGGGAGAGTGTCAGTGTGTTTTACTGTGCGAATCCTTGTTTCTAGGGACAGGGAAGGACAGTGAGGGAATTCTCCTTGTGCTATAGTGTGCTTTAAAAAAACATTTTTTCTAGGGACAGAAAACTATAGGTAGGGAGAGTGTCAGTGTGTTTTACTGTGCGAATCCTTGTTTCTAAGGACAGGGAAGGACAGTGAGGGAATTCTCCTTGTGCTATAGTGTGCTTTAAAAAAACATTTTTTCTAGGGACAGAAAACTATAGGTAGGGAGAGTGTCAGTGTGTTTTACTGTGCGAATCCTTGTTTCTAGGGACAGGGAAGGACAGTGAGGGAATTCTCCTTGTGCTATAGTGTGCTTTAAAAAAAACATTTTTTCTAGGGACAGAAAACTATAGGTAGGAAGAGTGTCAGTGTGTTTTACTGTGCGAATCCTTGTTTCTAGGGACAGGGAAGGACAGTGAGGGAATTCTCCTTGTGCTATAGTGTGCTTTAAAAAAACATTTTTTCTAGGGACAGAAAACTATAGGTAGGGAGAGTGTCAGTGTGTTTTACTGTGCGAATCCTTGTTTCTAGGGACAGGGAAGGACAGTGAGGGAATTCTCCTTGTGCTATAGTGTGCTTTAAAAAAACATTTTTTCTAGGGACAGAAAACTATAGGTAGGAAGAGTGTCAGTTTCTTTCACTGTGATAATCCTTGTTTCTAGGGACAGGGAAGGAAAGTGAGCGAAATTCTCCTTGTGCTATAGTGTGCTTTAAAAAAACATTTTTTCTAGGGACAGAAAACTATAGGTAGGGAGAGTGTCAGTGTGTTTTACTGTGCGAATCCTTGTTTCTAGGGACAGGGAAGGACAGTGAGGGAATTCTCCTTGTGCTATAGTGTGCTAAAGCATTCCTCATCAACCATCTTTGAAATCCTTGTTTTTTTGGACAGTCAGGGAAATTGTCGTTGTGCTATTCTGTGCGAAAGCAATCATCCTCAACCATATTTAGAAATCCTTAAGTAAAGGGACAGAGAAGGACACCTGAAGGTAGCCCTTATTGCTTTTTTCCCATCTCCCTGCAGGCCATCTATTACAATGTCTGGAAGGCAAACAAGGAGAGGCAGACAGTCAGGAGGCAATAAAAGAGGGCAAGCAGGCTCTGTGTCTGGGGGCAACAGTGCTGGTCGTGGACGCGGTGCATTGTCATCAGCACATGGCCATGGGACACGCTTGTCCTTCTTTTCGGCAGCTGGACATGTTGAGCCACATCATGCCGAAGATTTGGTAGAGTGGATGACCAAGCCCTCCTCCTCCTCCTCATCCTCTCTCACCCAGGCTCAGGGTACTGGAAAAGCAGCTGCCAAAGCGTCCTCTTCCCTGGTATCAATGTCAGACTCATCATCAGTCACTCCTTCCCTAGACCCACCATGTCCTCCTCCTGAGGAGTCCCCCGAACTGTTTGAGCACAGTGTTGGGTACATGCTCCAGGAGGATGCCCAGCGTTTCGAAGGGTCTGATGATGAAACCCAGCTACAGGAAGGCAGTAGCGTGAGAGCAGACAGAGGGGATGCTCAAGAAGGACACCAATCTGGCAGTCATGTTCCAGCAGCTGCAGCATACTGCCAGATTGGCTCCAGTGATGAGGAGGGAGGGGATGATGAGGTCACTGACTCCACGTGGGTGCCTAATAGGAGAGAGGAGGAGGAGGAGGATGAGGAGGAGGCACATCTCCAACGAGGCAGGATGCCCTTTGGTGGCCAGCGTAAGGGCAGTACACCGACGGAATCACACCGCAGAGCTCCGCCTGTGCAGGGCGCTGCCTCTGCCCGTCATTCAAAAAGTTCTTTGGTGTGGGCCTTTTTTGAGGCTAGTGCATCAGATCGCACAGCTGCTGTTTGCAACATATGTCTCAAGCGTATATCGCGTGGCCAAAACATCAGCCGCTTGGGTACCACATGCCTGACCAGACATATGTTGACCTGCCATGCAGCTCGTTGGCAAGCCTACCTCAAAGACCCACACCAAAGAACAAAGCGGACCTCTCCTTGCACCGCATCAGCTGGGATCTCCAACCCCACTATAACTTCAGTCCTCTCTGAAACATGCACTGAGAGGAATGAAGGTGTAGAATTAGGTGTGTCACAGCCAAGTACTTGCGGGCACTCTGCTAGCAGTACACCAACGTCCGATTCTAGCAGGCAAATTTCCCTGCACCAGCTGCTGGACCGTCGAAAGAAGTTCACTCCCAGCCATCCACATGCCCAGCGGTTGAATGCTAGCTTGGCTAAATTGCTAGCGCTTCAACTGCTGCCTTTTCAGTTGGTAGACTCGGCCCCCTTCCGTGAGTTTGTGCAATGTGCGGTTCCTCAGTGGCAGGTTCCCAAACGCCACTTTTTCTCACGGAAGGCGATTCCGGCATGTGGAAGGCAATGTCTTGACCTCGCTGGACAGGGCGGTCAGCGGTAAGGTGCATATTACCGCTGACTCATGGTCCAGCAGGCATGGACAGGGACGTTACCTTTCTTTCACGGCCCATTGGGTCACTCTTTTGGCAGCTGGGAAGGATGCAGGACAAGGTGCAGTAGTGTTGGAGGTTGTTCCACCGCCACGCCTCCAAAATGCTACTACTGGTTGTGACACACCTCTCTCCTCCACCCCCTCCTCTTCTTCTTCCTCCATGGCCTCTTCCTGTGGTTTGTCCTCGGAACCAGCGGTGCTCCGTAGGCGTTCAAGGGGCTACGCAAGTACGCAGGCAAAAAGATGCCATGCCGTGCTTGCGCTGGTGTGTTTGGGGGACAGAAGCCACACTGGGGCAGAGGTCCTGTCTGCTCTGCAGGGCCAGGCCGAGAGGTGGTTGACGCCACGCCAGCTTAAGCCAGGAATGGTGGTTTGCGACAATGGCACCAACCTCCTCTCCGCCCTCCGACAGGGACAACTGACCCATGTGCCCTGTGTGGCTCACGTCCTTAACCTGGTGGTGCAGCGGTTCTTGGGCAGGTACCCGGGCATACAGGATATCCTGAGGCAGGCCAGGAAAGTCTGTGTGCATTTCCGCAGATCTTATAATGCCAGTGCTCGCCTGGCTGAGCTGCAAAAGGAGTTGAACCTGCCCAAGAACCGCCTTATATGTGACATGCCCACCAGGTGGAACTCAACGTTGGCCATGCTGCAGCGGCTGCACACGCAGCAGAGGGCCATCAATGAGTACCTGTGCGACTACGGCACCAGGACAGGGTCAGGGGAGCTTGGTTTTTTTTCTCCACGCCAGTGGGGCATGATCAGGGATGCATGCACTGTCCTGGCACCATTTGAGGAGGCCACGAGGATGGTGAGCAGTGACAGTGCATGCATCAGTGACACTGTACCTCTTGTCCACCTGTTGGAGCACACGCTGCGTGGAATAATGGACAGGGCACTTGAGGCAGAACAGAGGCAGGAAGAGGAGGACTTCCTTGCCACTCAAGGCCCCCTTTACCCAGACAGTGTTCCTTCTGTCCCACCCATCGCACAGGAAGAGGAGGAGGAGGAGGATTGTGTCAGCATGGAGGTGGAGGCTGGCATTCAGCATCATCAGCAGCAGTCTTTTAGGGATGATTTACAGTCCCAAGAAACCAGTGGACTTGTACGTGGCTGGGAAGAGGTGGCTGCGGATCATGTCGTCCTTAGTGACCCAGAGGACTCCGGAGCGAATGCCTCAGCAAACCTACGCTGCATGGCCTCCCTGATCCTGCAAAGTCTGCGGAAGGATCCTCGTATTCTTCGGATCAAGGAGAGGGACCATTACTGGCTGGCCACTCTCCTTGATCCACGGTACAAGGGTAAGGTTGCGGACCTTATGTTATCGTCGCAGAGGGAGCAGAGGATGAGACAACTCCGGGAGGCCTTGCAGAAAGGTCTGTGCAACGCGTTCCCAGAGACTGGGAGGTTACAAACTCCTGGTCCTGGACAACGAGTTGCTGAGGCTTCGGCCAGTCAAAGAAGGAGCGGTGGGGAAGGTGGCCGTCTGACCGATGCGTTCAGACAATTCTTTAGTCCGCAGCCCCAAAGTATGATCGGTTCCAGCAACCATCGCCAGCGTCTGATAAACATGGTGCAGGAATATCTAGGGGCAAGGTCAGACTTGGACACCTTCCCCACCGAAAATCCTCTGGCTTACTGGGTCTTGAGGATGGATCACTGGCCAGAGCTTGCACAGTATGCAATTGAGCTACTGGCCTGTCCTGCATCCAGCGTTCTTTCGGAACGCACATTCAGTGCTGCTGGAGGATTTGTCACGGATCACAGGGTGCGCCTGTCCACCGACTCGGTTGATCGACTGACTTTCATCAAGATGAACCAGTCTTGGATCACCACCAGCTACCACACACCTGATGCTGATATAACAGACTAATTGATTTTAACATGTCACATCCCTTCAAGACTGATGCTGATGCTGAGTGCCTGTGCTGTTATGTTGACTGGCTATCCTCCTCCTCCGAGTCCTCAATGATACGATTGATGATGATAGCTTGGAAGATCATTTTTGTTTATGGGTGCCGCCACCAGTGGCTAAGGCCCAATTTTTCAGCCCCTGTTTTACAGGGGCGTGTAATTACAATTTTTTTAGCAATAATTTGCCATAGGGCTCATTGCTGTGCTCCAAGTACAGTATCTGTGAGGGGTTGGAGTGTTGTGGCACCAGTGCCTAAGGCCCAATTTTTCAGCCCCTGTTTAACAGGGGCGTGTCATTACAATTTTTGAAGCAATACTTTGCAACAGGGCTCATTGCTGTGCTCCAAGTACAGTATCTGTGAGGGGTTGTAGTGTTGTGCCACCAGTGCCTAAGGCCCAATTTTTCAGCCCCTGTTCAACAGGGGCATGCAATTACAATTCTTGATCTAATAATTCACAGCAGGGCCCATTCCTGCACCCACCAAGAGTAACTCTGAGGGCTTACAGCAGTGTTTCTCAACTCCAGTCCTCAAGGCGCACCAACAGGTCATGTTTTCAGGATTTCCCTCAGATGAAACAGCTGTGGTAATTACTAAGGCAGTGAAACTGATTACATCCCCTGTGCAAAATAATGGAAAGCCTGAAAACATGACCTGTTGGGGCGCCTTGAGGACTGGAGTTGAGAAACCCTGGCTTACAGTGTTGTGGCAACACCACCACCACCACCACCACCACGAAAGGCCCAATTTTTCAGCCCCTGTTCAACAGGGGTATGCAATTACAATTCTTGATCTAATAATTCACAGCAGGGCCCATTGCTGCACCCACCAAGAGTAACTGTCAGGGCTTACAGTGTTGTGGCACCAGCACCACCATCAAAGGCCCAATTTTTACTACCACTGTTCAACAATTATATGTCATTAAAATTCCTGATATAATAGTTGACAGCAGGGCGTTCCAGCACCAACCAAGAGTAACTGTGAGTGCTTACAGTGTTGTGCCAACACCAACAACTAAGGGGCCTATTTATGCAGAGTATATACGGCAGGTCCCTACTTTCAAACATCCAACTTACAAACGACTCCTACTTGCAAACGCAAGAAGACAACAGGAAGTGAGAGGAAATCTACCACTAGGAAGGAAAATTCTCTCCTGTAAGAATAAATATGGGAGAAAGGTGTCTCCTCTGTACTGATGCTTTATCAGCAATCCTTGTTTCAAGAAAAACACCACATTTCAAAAACAGTTGTCATTGGGACGGAAAGTGAGGTGAAATGTTCTGAACAGGGGCACAGACAGCAAAACAAATGTTACAGGGGTGATAACCCTTACCTATGTTTTCCAAAAAGTTAAAAAATAGATTTTTGGGCTGGAGCTACACTTCAACAATGTACCTGTTCAAAATTACAAACAGATTCTACATAAGAACAAACCTACAGTCCCTGTCTTGTATGCACCGCCTGTATACGGCTGTTCAGAGTATATAGGGCCTTTTTTATTTTATGTGCGGGGTTCCCCTTAATATCCATACAAGACCCAAAGGGGCTGGTAATGGGCTGGGGTAGGGGGGGGGGTCATGGGGTAGCTATGCCATTTTTCTTAAAGATTTTCATCCATATTACCGGGACCAGACATTACATTAAAGCCGCAAGCAGTTTTAAATGGCTTTTTTTCCCTTTAGAAGTGTCATTTTGTGCAGGGACAGTTCTAAACACGGGAAACACGTGGCACTTCACAGGCATACTTTAGACACCCCCCAGGTACGATATTTAAAGGAATATTTGACTTTTTTTTTTTCACTTTATGCATCATTAAAATGACTGCTCCCGAAAAACGACCGTTTTTAAAACTTCTTTTTGCATTGATACATGTCCCCTGGTGCACAACCCGGGTTCCCAAACCCTTTTTAGGACAATAACATGCATAATAGTTGTTATAATTAGCACTTTAGAATTCGAACGTTCGCATCCATTGTATTTAATAGGGTTCTAATGTTCGTACGAACTTTCGGTCCGTTCGCGGGTTCTGGTGCGAACCGAACCCGGGGGTGTTCGGCTCATCACTACTAGAGACTGAGTTATATGGTCAGGCCTGGCCATCTAGGTAGTTTATTTAGTTGCTGCGCCATAGGGTGCATAGTGAAGTACTGTTACACGTGGCGCGTGTGCGCCATATCTCTATAGTTATAGTGTGACTACTGCTGCAGGGCTCTGCAGATAGATTCTTATGATCTGTTATCACTGTTGATTTCCATTGCCATAGAAAGTAAATTTGTTATTCTTTTATCACTGTGTTGGTGTTTGAATTTAATCATAGAGCATAAGATATACACATATTACCCTAGACCAGTAGTTCTTAACTCCTGTCCTCAGGACCCACTAACAGGCCAGATTTTAAGTATTACCTTGGGGAGAAGCAGACTAGAATGCTGCAATCACTGAGCAGCAAATTATATCACCTGTGATGTATTTCAGTTATCTTGCAAACCTGGCCTGTTAGTGGGTCCTGAGGACAGGAGTTGAGAACTACTGCCCTAGACTAACTGTGCCAGTAGGGGGTCGAGTAAATTGCCGGGGGTTGGCGGAGCTGTCTTCAGGGCCCAAACTAAATCTGCGGCCCTCTTAGTTGAAGGCATCGCTACATAATATTCACTATTGTCTTCCTGATTCTCCTCCTGGCCAATCTGGAAGCTGGTCCTGAGACCTGATTGGCCAGGTAGTCTCAAGACCCACTTCCTGTTCGGCCGGGAGGAGAAGTAACGGCCCCAGAGCGAGAAGAGAGATCCCTGTCATCTGCCTCCTAAGGGAGTTGATCGCTGCCTTCATGTCCATCTCCAGCAAAAATTTTGATAATTAATGTTGTGACAGCAAATAGAATTTTTGACTGCCCATTTCTTAGATGTGATGGCTGCATTCATTTTCTTTTCTAGGCTTTCTTCATCTTGTTATCTGGCCAGTAAGTCTGTTGTTTTCAAAAGAACAAGCTCTCCAGCAGAATGTATCAGTTTCAGAGATGAGAAAAAACATTTACAACTGGCAGGGGTTCTTGCAATGGTCAACTTTTATTTATATATTGTGACAGCAGGAAGGTAAAGTCACCTGGTTGCATCCAGGGGGGTAGATATATTTCGCCCAGATTCAGGCTTTACGCCGACTTATACAACTAGGTGGAGAGTTGTATAAGCCCAGCTAAGGCTAGTGGGCTCATGGATGACTCATACCTCTAGGGAGAGTGTGGGGCGTCGTGCAGACAGGGAGTTGATGAGACCAGCTGAAGCTTGTCAGCTCATTTAGGCCTCTATAAGAACTCCCAGCTTCATTAGATGTTAGCTCATGCCTGGACCCAGACCTGTGTGGACTGTCTAGGGAGAGTGAACCCCTGTGCGGTGAGACAAAGCCTGTGTGGCTATTTGCTTGGACATTTAAAACCAGGGACTTAGGGACTAGGACAGCACTAGGCTGATCCCAGTTGTTAGTTAGGAAACCTGTATGTTTAGTCAGAGGTCAAGTTGACCAGGATTTATTTTGTTTATGTTTCTTTTGGCTTTGCTGTGTTTTGTCACTGTAAATAGAAAATAAACCGCACCTTTTTTGATTTTGAAAACCACAACCTCCGCTTGCTGGGCCTGTTTTTGTGTGGGGAGCCCATCCCGGGGGTCACACACACCCGCTGCCGAGCTAACCCCCTCACAGTTGGTGGAGAATGCGGGCAGTTTTTTTTTAAGCCAGCATGGAGGAGATACTGAAGCAGCTGGCTCTAGCAAATGCCAATCAACAGCAGACAAATGCAGGTTTGCAAAAGAGCCTTGCAGCTCATCAACAGAGCCTTGCAGCTCAACAACAGAACTTCGCAGCCCAGCAGCAAGCTCATCAACAGAGCCTTGCAGCCCAGCAGCAAGCTCACCAACAGAGTCTGGAAGCTCAGCAACAAGCCCAGCAGCAATCTGAGGCCCACTTCATAGACCTGTTACAGAAGCAAGAGCAGAGACTACAACAAATGGAAGCAGTAATGCAGCAACGTCCGCAGACCAGTGAGGAAAGCCGTCCCACTAATACCGCGTCCTTTGGGGTGAGTCGTTTATTGACAAAAATGACTGGAGAGGATGATCCAGAGGTATTTTTGACCACATTTGAAAGGACTGCTGAAAGAGAAAAGTGGCCTGAGGAGCAGTGGGCTGGACTGGTGGCTCCTCTGTTAACTGGTGAATCGCAGAAGGCTTACTATGACCTAGAGCCTGACCAAGCAAAAGACTATGTGATTCTAAAAGCTGAAATATTGGCAAGGCTGGGTGTCACCCAGGCTGTCCGGGCTCAGCGTGTGCATAACTGGACTTTCCAGCTTGGAAAACCCCCCAGGTCTCAAATGTATGATCTCATTCACCTGAGCAGAAAGTGGCTACAGCCAGAGACTTTGTCCGCACCAAAGATTGTGGAACGTGTTGTAATGGATCGGTTTTTGAGAGCTCTTCCTACTGCCATCCAAAAGTGGGTAAGCCATGGAGACCCAGAGACGGCCGATGGTCTTGTGGATCGTGTGGAGAAATACTTGGCTACAGAGAACCTGACGGCCTCTTCCAGAGACACTCGGACTTTCCACCCTAAGACCAGACCATCCCAAGAGGCGGCAAGAAGGATCGTTTGCTACCGCTGCCGGCAAGCGGGACATATTGCAGCCAATTGCCCGGTTGTGGAGGAACCCATGCAGTGTGACTTTCTGACGGGCAGACGTCAGTCGCTGTGTGCGACAGTCGCATGCACTGCCATTCGAGGAACTGAGAAACATTTATGCAAAATGTGTGTTAATGGTAGAAATGTTGTGGTATTGCTGGATTCAGGTAGCCTTGTGACCCTGATAAAGGCTGAGTTAGTTTAAACAGAGGTCTCTGGGAATAGCAAGGTAGCTGTTATTTGTGTGCATGGGGACACCCGAGAGTATCCAGTGACTACAGTGTGTTTCGAGACCCCCAAAGGTACCCTCTCTCATCCAGTGGGCTCAGTATCTCAGTTACCGCATGACGCCATTGTGGGAAGGGATTTTCCGAAGTTCTGGGAACTGTGGGATGATCCTGAGCCCCCCACTGGTGCCCCTATGTACCAGGAATGTGATAGCCAGAACTCCCCTGAGAGTGGTGAGGACTCTCCAGAATTTCCCTTATCAGTATTGGCAGGGGAGACTCAAGAAACTGGAGAGGAGCCCACCTCCTCAGACGAAAACCTACCGTCTGTGGAGTTTTCTGATCTTGAGGTTCACAGGGAAAACTTTGCCACAGAACAGTTGAAAGACCCCGCCCTAATAAAGGCACGGGAAAACGTAGTGAAAATAGATGGCGAGTTAGTGAACCCAGATAATACCTGCACTTACCCATACTTCAGCGTAGAGAAGGACCTACTGTATCGGGTGGCAAAAAGGGCAGAAGAAACCGTTGAGCAGCTTGTGGTGCCCAAACCTTACAGGAAGTTGGTGTTGGAGTTGGCCCATGGGCACATTCTTGGAGGTCATCTGGGGACAGAGAAAACCCGAGAGAGGGTATTACAGAGATTCTATTGGCCGGGGGTGATGAAGGACATAGAAAATTATTGTTCCTCCTGCCCTGTGTGTCAGAGGTCGGCCCCGATGCCACATTTCCGTAGCCCGCTGGTCCCTCTACCCATCATTGAGGTCCCGTTTGAGAGGATCGCCATGGATTTGGTAGGTCCTATAATCAAGTCCGCTAGGGGGCACCAGTACATATTAGTTATAATGGACTATGCCACCCGTTATCCAGAAGCGATCCCTCTCCGAAATACCTCGGCCAAAACCATAGCCAAAGAGCTATCTCTTGTGTTTAGCCGGGTGGGTATTTGTAAAGAACTGCTTACGGACCAAGGTACACCCTTTATGTCCCGGGTTATGAAGGAGCTGTGTAAATTGTTCAAAGTGACGCAATTACGTACATCTGTGTATCACCCCCAAACCGATGGGCTGGTTGAAAGATTCAACAAAACCCTAAAACAAATGTTGAAGAAAGTGGTGGATAGAGATGGAAAGGATTGGGACTGTCTACTTCCTTATCTGATGTTTGCTATTAGGGAGGTGCCCCAATCCTCTACGGGATTCTCCCCCTTTGAGTTACTGTATGGGAGACACCCAAGAGGGCTGTTGGATATTGCCAAGGAAACTTGGGAAAGTGAGAGTTCTCCCCACAGGAGTGTGATTGAGCATGTCGCCCTGATGCAAGACCGAATTGCACAGGTAATGCCCATCGTGAAGGAACATTTGGCCCAAGCGCAGTTAGCACAGCAGAGAGTGTACAACCATGGAGCCAAGACCCGTACCTTTTCCCCGGGGGATAGGATACTGGTACTTGTCCCTACGGTTGAAAGTAAATTCCTTGCCAAATGGCAAGGCCCCTACGAGATAATGGAAAAAGTGAGCGAAGTGAATTACAAGGTCAGACAACCAGGAAGGCGAAAGCCCGAACAGATCTATCACGTTAATCTGTTGAAAGCCTGGAGGGATAGAGAGTCCCTAGTCGCAGACACTTGGTCACCAGCTCAAACTGGTTGCGTGATTCCTGAGGTTGGAATAGCAGCCACCTTGTCACAACCCCAACAACAGGAGGTTAAGGAGTTTGTGCTTCGCAACAAGGAGGTATTCTCTGAGCTGCCGGGACAAACCTCTGGGGTAGAGCATGACATCATTACCCCGCCCGGTGAAAGGGTGAAGTTAAAACCCTATCGGATCCCAGAGGCCCGACGGGAGGCAATACGGGAGGAAGTACAGAAAATGCTGAACTTAGGGGTGATAGAGGAGTCCCAAAGTGATTGGTCTAGTCCCATTGTGTTGGTGCCTAAACCGGATGGGAGCTGGCGATTTTGTAACGATTTTCGTCAGTTGAACAAAGTTACAAAATTTGACACCTACCCCATGCCACGTATAGATGAGTTGATCGACCGGCTGGGAACAGCCCGATACATGACGACTCTTGACCTCACAAAAGGGTATTGGCAAATCCCCCTGGCCAACTTGGCCAAAGAGAAAACCGCATTTGTAACCCCAGACGGGGCGTTCCAATATAAAAGAATGCCGTTCGGGTTACAGAATGCGCCGGCCACATTCCAGCGGAAAATGGACCAGATGCTGAGGCCCCATCGGAAGTATGCTGCGGCTTACCTGGATGACGTAATTGTCCATAGCACAGATTGGGCCTCACATCTGCCAAAAGTGCAAGCAGTCCTGGACTCTGTTCGGGAAGCGGGGTTTACGGCTAACCCCAAGAAGTGTACCATTGGGCAGGAGGAGGCCAAATATCTTGGGTACACCATTGGGAGGGGAGTAATAAAACCCCAACTCAACAAAGTCGAGGCCATCCAGAGTTGGCCACGTCCCAACAGCAAGAAGCAGGTACGAGCCTTTCTGGGAATCGCTGGGTATTATCGGCGATTCATTCCCCACTTTGCTTCTAAGGCTGTGCCCCTAACCAACCTAACGAAGGGGAAAGGGTCGGTCATGATTAAATGGACCCCCGAGGCTGAGGCAGCATTCCAATTCTTGAAACAAGCCTTATGTAGCCAGCCAGTGTTGTACTCACCCGACTTCTCTAAAGACTTTGTCGTACAAAGTGATGCGTCAGATGTGGGGTTAGGAGCAGTATTGTCCCAGGTCTGGAACGGGGAAGAGCACCCAGTCATTTACCTCAGCAGGAAGTTGAAGTCCCATGAGGTAAATTACGCCACCGTTGAAAAGGAGTGTTTAGCGGTGAAGTGGGCTCTAGATTCCCTTCGGTACTACCTGCTAGGTAGGCACTTTGACATGGTTACGGATCACGCTCCGTTAAAGTGGATGGCTCAAAACAAGGAAACAAATAGAAGAGTGAATAGGTGGTTCCTGGCCCTCCAGGAATTCAACTTCACAGTAAAGCATCGCCCTGGCGTTCAAATGGGGAATGTGGATGCTTTGTCTCGAGTACATGAATGCCTGATTGCTGGTGTTCCAACCCCGAGGTTAAAACAAGAGGGGGGGGTATGTGACAGCAGGAAGGTAAAGTCACCTGGTTGCATCCAGGGGGGTAGATATATTTCGCCCAGATTCAGGCTTTACGCCGACTTATACAACTAGGTGGAGAGTTGTATAAGCCCAGCTAAGGCTAGTGGGCTCATGGATGACTCATACCTCTAGGGAGAGTGTGGGGCGTCGTGCAGACAGGGAGTTGATGAGACCAGCTGAAGCTTGTCAGCTCATTTAGGCCTCTATAAGAACTCCCAGCTTCATTAGATGTTAGCTCATGCCTGGACCCAGACCTGTGTGGACTGTCTAGGGAGAGTGAACCCCTGTGCGGTGAGACAAAGCCTGTGTGGCTATTTGCTTGGACATTTAAAACCAGGGACTTAGGGACTAGGACAGCACTAGGCTGATCCCAGTTGTTAGTTAGGAAACCTGTATGTTTAGTCAGAGGTCAAGTTGACCAGGATTTATTTTGTTTATGTTTCTTTTGGCTTTGCTGTGTTTTGTCACTGTAAATAGAAAATAAACCGCACCTTTTTTGATTTTGAAAACCACAACCTCCGTTTGCTGGGCCTGTTTTTGTGTGGGGAGCCCATCCCGGGGGTCACACACACCGCTGCCGAGCTAACCCCCTCACAATATGTAAAACCTTTATCCCCAAAAAAAAAAAAAAATGATATGCTGTAAGTGCTTATAAAGTATTAGCCAGAGTTTGGCTTCAATGTGTTAGTCTATTTATATCTACTAGTACATCTAACACTTCCCTCGCCCCAGACTGACAATGCTGTTGTTCAAAGGTCCCCCCGTGCTCATTCATTGAGAGTGGAGGTGCTCTAATAGAGGAGGGTTGTTACTGGCCAGATCACCAGGTGAAAATAGATGAAAAAAAAGCCTGAGGCCTCGTACACACGACCGATTTTCTCGGCAAGAACCAGCAAGAAACTTGCTGGCAGAGAGGTCTTGCCGAGTAAATCGGTCGTGTGTACGCTGCTATCGGGTTTCTCGTCAAGAAAACCGACAAGAAACCTCAACGAGAAAATAGAGAACCTGCTCTCTATTTTCTCGTCGAGATTCTCCTCGGCATGTTTCTCGACGAGAAAAGTGAGTGTGTGTACACTTACCTGTCCTCCCCGAAGCCCGCGCATGTTCAAAATGAATTTGACGCATGCGCGGTAGCTTCCTAGGCATACGTAGGGTATACCAAGATGGCGGCGACGGCATCGAATGTGACGAGCGCATGCTCGACGTAGTCGATGACGTCACCGCGTACGCTCCTTTCAAAGAACCGCGGGTTCTTTGAAACGAGCGTGTGTACACTCGGCCGGGACAAGTTTCTTGTCCAAGAATCTCGTTGAAAAAAACGACATGTTTTTTTCAACGAGAATCTCGGCCGTGTGTACGAGGCCTAAGAAAAGAAAACTGATCTAATGATTGGTAAGCTGCAATATATTAAATTTTTGGTTTAGTGTTTGACCACTTGCCGACCACCGCACGCCGATGTACGTCGGCAGAATGGCACGGCTGGGCATATTGGCATACAGGTACGTCCCCTTTAATATGCACAGCCGTGGGTCATGCTCGCGACCCGGTCGGGTACTCCGTGACCGCGCCCGCGGGACTCGCGGACCCGATCGCTGCCGGTGTCCCGCGATCGGGTCACAGAGCTGAAGAACGGGGAGAGGTAAGTGTAAACAAACCTCTCCCCATGCTTCCTAGTGAGCCTGTCACTGACCGTCTGTTCCCTGTCATAGGAAACGACGATCAGTGATGTCACACGCCAAGCCACGCCCCCTACAGTTAGAATCACACATTAGGTCACACTTAACCCCTTTAGTGCCCCTACAGGTTAACCCCTTCACTGCCAGTGTCATTTTCACAGTAATCGGTGCATTTTTATAGCACTAATCGCTGTAAAAATGACAATGGTCCCAAAATAGTGTAAAAAGTGTCCGATGTGTCCGCCATAATGTAGCAGTCACGATAAAAATCGCTGATCACTGCCATTACTAGTAAAAAAAATTTTTTTTAATAAAAATGCCATAAAACTGTCCCCTGTTTTGTAGAAGCTATAACTTTTTTCGCAAACCAATCAATAAATGCTTATTGTGATTTTTTTTTACCAAAAATATGTAGAAGAATACGTATCGGCCTAAACTGAGGAAAAAAAAATGTATATATATTTTTTGGGGATATTTATTATAGCAAAAAGTAAAAAATATATATATTTTTTTTTAAATTGTCACTTTATTTTTGTTCATAGCGCAAAAAATAAAAACCGCAGAGGTGATCAAATACCACCAAACGAAAACTCTATTTGTGGGAAAAAAAGGACGTCAATTTTGTTTGGGAGCTACGTCGCACGACCGCGCAATTGTCAGTTAAAGCGACGCAGTGTCGAATCGCAAAAAAGGGGCCTGGTCCTTTAGCAACAAAATGGTCCGGGGCTTAAGTGGTTAATACTGCTTTAAACCATAAGAATCATGAAAACCCTATGTTCTGTAAATTGACCATTTGAAAACTCCTGCCTCTTTAGAGGAAGCTCTTATATTCATAAATACACCAATAAATGCATTTCAATGCAAGCAGAGTAAATATCTGAATTTGGCCTGGTATTAACTTCTTCCAGTGAATGTACATTAAAGTTCAGACTGGGTTGGTTAAAGAGCACAAGGAGCCTGTCACTGGCTGAGGGGATAAGACCTGAAAAGTGCTACTAAACCGCATACAAATTGCCAGTAACAGGATCACTAGTGGCAGAGTTGCCCATTTGACAGTCCAGGATTGGAAGGCAACTGTCCCCTGGGTCAGTACTAATAAGGAATATTGGGCTGTCGGCTCTGAGTATTATTCAGACATAGGTCAGAGCACGAACCACAGACAGTGACACATGCTGGCCATTATATAGCTACTTTCTTCCAGCACCACTTACCTTTGTGATTCTGCAGGTTTTGTATCAATAGATTAATATGTCCCTGCCAACCAGGCTAAACTGATGCATTTTAATCTAAAACGTGTTGGATTAGCACGGCTTCGGGGAAAATATTAAAATATCAATACAATGCCTGCAATTACGCAAGATCCCCTACCAGGTAGCAGTTAAATGTTGCTGCGATGTAGAACTTTTTTGTTTTTTATGCTGTACTATATATCAGCCATAAAGTGTTTTTATTTACATATTTTTTATGATGCAGAAATAAAGAAATTGTTAATTTTACATTGGTAAAGATGATTACAGATTGTTGCCTATAAAGTCCCATGGGAGATGTTTATTCATGTGGCTTAGGCTTTTTCTAACTTTAATAATCTGTCTGTACCATAAAAGGGTTAGAATTGGTTGTGTTAACCTGCAAACCAAAGGTTTCTCCATTTATCCTTGGTGTACCTATTTGGCCTAACTAAGGCTGGTCATAGACGGTGTGAATTTCTTTCCTGCCGCCACGGGTTGCAGGAAAGAAATTTGCACGGTTCCCCCATCAGCACAGGCAGCAGTAACAGGGGAATCCCTCCTGCCGGGCCATTGTCTTCTCCGGGCAGGGGGTAGAAGTGAGCGGGGGGGAAGCCATCCCTGTCGTGAGAAGACAGTGATTATCACTAGTGGCTCTAGCATTCAGTTGCAATAATTGGAAGCGAATCCAGCAGGCTGGTTGTACCCAAGTTGTTAAATCGATTAAATTGATACATTCAGCCTGCCCATTAATGGTTCGAATCTTGGCCGGTTCCTGCTAAACCGGCTAAGATTCGAACTGTGTATGGTCGCCCTAAGGGAAAAGTTTCATTAGATGAAGTGTGGATTAGTGTTTTATTTTTGTTTTAAAGGCTGGCAGGTATATCATCCCAAACTTTTTTTTATTAGTTTTCCATAAAGTGGAGACCCTCTTTGTTAGCCTTCTCTCCCAATGACACCCTATAAGGGGAAACCTCACCGATGTTGACACACATACCACTGAAATAGGCAGAGCTCCTCTCCATTTAAAAAAAAAAAAGGATATATTATTGCATTGTGTGTCTGTTTGAGAGATTTCTAATCACTTCTTGTCCAACCAACAAGAAGGGATGAGTAGACGGGAAGTAAGAAAAAACACTTACAGGCAGCAATAAAAACCTGACAGAAGGCTAATTTTCCCCCATTCTATGAAAAAATTGTTTGGTCCAGAGTCGGACTTTGGACACATATAGTAGTTATGACAATAGCTATGCGTGGGTTGCTCCTGCTTACCATTCCTGCGTGTAGCAGACCATGGTCGAGCTTGTGCTGCTGCTGGTTGTTGTTGTGGTGGTGGTGGTTGGGCAGCCTGTTGTGCCCGAATCCGATGTGCCACAGGGATACGGGGGCTGCTGACATACTCCTCGTACTGAAGTGGTTCAATGTGTACAGAACGTAGACTCTGCTCCCGCAGCCTTTCTTCTCTACGTCTCTTCATCTTACGTCTTAGAAAACTGCACAGGCAACACAGCAGTACTATGAGTCCCCAGATAAGCCAGAAACCAGCGAAACAACTGAGAAAAGTGTATGTGCCCTGAGACATAACCATCTTATTCTGCCATACAGAGGGGCACGAACCCCCAAACACGCACTGCAGATTTACAGACGGGGGCACCAGGGTCAGGTATTCCTTATGCAAAGATGGCATATCATTCCCAGCTCCTTCTTTCCGTAATCTTATTATTCATTTACTCTTCATCTTGTGCTTTGTTCTCGTGGTGATTACCGTACATTAATCATTTTGTTCGCAGACTGCTTGGGGTTATCTTTCTGAAGTCCAATAGATTACAAAGAGTTAGCATTTGGTAAACATAACCTGAAGTATATTTTATATTGAGCGCAGATTGTGGAAATCAGTTTATGTCAGGAAGCATAGTGCATGGTTTTGGAAGATTATTTTTGGATGATCTTATTAAATGTTTGTAGAAACCAGGGATATGGCTTTTTAGAAAAGTCTAAGGTCTTCTCTGGATAACATTCTTTTATAAAATTTCATTTTTTTTTTAATCTAATTTATCTTGAAGTTGTGTTTCCTCTGTCCAGGACGTTATTGTTAGCGTATAATCTGCAAACAAAAAGAATGAATATGTATTCAATTATGAAAAACTAAAATGCTAAATTGTGCATTAAAGTCATTAAAACAGTACATTCTGATACACAACAGGACCGGTATACACTCCAAGAAAGTAAAGCTAAACTCCAGGCAAACATTTTTTAATTTTGGAGTGAGAGGAGTTGCTTGTTTAAGCTAATGTCTCCCTCAGAATGATTTCTTTCCTCTTCTTGTCCTCCTTTTACTGGAACAGGAAGTTGGGAAACATGTCTCCAATAGATACATAATTACTAATACAAGTACCAGTTTGTAGTTCAGAATCAAAATGTGACAGGAAGTCACTGAGACAGGAGGAAAGAGGAAATCTCCCCAATGATGATATCAACAACAATAAAAACCAATAAAGGATCCAAGCCATCTGTATTCTGTTTAAAAAGAAAAAACATGGATTTTGGCTGAAGATGGCCCAAAAAGTATATATAAACAACATACAAACCAATGTGTTAGGTTCATGGATGCCAAAAACCATACAAAGCAGTCTTTCCTTTTATACCTATTTTGTAGAAATGCAGAACCATTTGAGAATTTGCACATACAGTATACAAAAATTATGCAGGCTGACCACAGTCTTGGTTTATTAGTGGATGTTCTGCAATGCTAACTGTTGCTAGACCCATAGGAGGAGATTTACTAAAACTGGTGCACACAGAATCTGGTGCAGATGTGCATAGTAACCAATCAGCTTCCAGTTTTTATTGTCAAAGCTTCATTAAACAAACTGAAGTTAGAAGCCGATTGGTTACTATGCACAGCTGCACCAGATTCTGTGTGTACCAGTTTTAGTAAATTTCCACCCATTGTACATGGTTCTGTAGTAGTAAACAACTGCATAACAACAATTTTGCTTGGAAAAGTTGAAGGGAAAAGAATAGGGCAATTAATAAGATTATAGTTACAGAAATCATGGTCATGCTATTGGAACAACTTAAGGCCCAAACAGAAGACAGTTCATTCTGCAGAAACACTATGGGGTTGATTTACTAAAACTGGAGTGTGCAAAATTGAGTGCAGCTGTGCATGGTAGCCAATCAGCTTCTAACTTCAGCTTGTTTAATTAAGCTTTGACAAAAAAAAAAACTGGAAGCTGATTGGTTTCTATACAGAGCTGCACCAGATTTTGAACTCTCCAGTGTAAGTAAATCCACCCCTATCTGTTGACTTGACAACACTTAGGCCCCATGCAGCTGCTGTTAGCAGCGTTAGACGTTTTTTTTTACAGCTGCAAAACGCCCATTCATGTTATTCTATTGTGTCATGCACACATAGAGCTTTTATGAGCTCCAAGTGGCATAGGCGTTTTCCAGCTGCAAAAAAAAACCAAGACCAGTGGGTTCTGGAGCTCCAGGTTCGAGCTGCAAAAACGCCCAACGCTATTAAACGCGCAAAAACACCGCGATTGCGTTTTTGAGCTCCAGCATTTTTTTTTTTTTTTTTAAATGTCAAAAAATGTTTACAAAACATGGACAGGCGTTTTTAAGCTGTAAAAAACGCGGCTGTAAAAACGCCCTGTGTGCATGGGGCCTTAATAGTAAAGAAGTAAACAAAAACATTGCCTGACATGTAATTAGGTTTGAGGTTTTGGTAATATTGGTTCTATACTGTTTACGGTTGAAATCTACAGGTCTAACCATTTCTATATGTCCCCCCATTAAAAAAAAGTGCCAATCTCTACTTATCCTCTCCATGATCCTTTACTTCTCTCTCAGTCAAGTGCTGGCAGTATGCCCATCCCTGTGAGGCCAGTCTGTTTTTTACATGCCCCCCTAATGGAGACGTCATCAGGCAGGCTGGGCTCACAGTACTCAAGGACTAAACAGCACTCACAACTCATTACATGAACAGTACTCTGTCCTGGAACCTACCTGCCACCGCTCGAGAAAGAAGAAGTGACGTCAGACCATCTAAAATCCTGCAGGGAAAGGGTATTTTCTTCCTTTTAATAAAAATATTTTGGGGGACAGGTGGCAGAGGGAATGCTGGAGTTCCATTTTAACTTTAGGCCGGATGCACAGCTATGTGTTGATGTTAATATGTGTTGAAAACTGCTGCATGATAATTTGCAGTTATATGCACTATACATGCACTATACAAGTGTTGGCAGTCATTCTGATTGGCACCTCAGTGCATATGAATAGTAAAAAAAAGCATGCATACCCTTCAAGCACACTATAACAAACAAATGTGAATGCCCTGTGCATTGTAATGAACTTTGTTGCCCAAAAGTAGAAAATGTTTTTTATAAATTCAGAGACCATTAAAAGTAAACAGGCTGCGCAAAAAACATATGCTTAGGTGTGAATGTGGCCTCAAAGCAATAACAAAGCTGCAAGCACCTAGACCAATTTCAATTGATTTGTGGGGGTTGAACTGATAAGGAGGCAATTAGACAGGTAGGAAATTCAATATTTTTTACTGGTGTATAATACATTACAACATTTTGTTCCAACCTGATTTTTAACAGTATTCAGGAAAATGATCCATTGAATGATAATTACTTTACAATAATTGCAATAAATATGAGAGTAATTTGGGCCAAATAAAGAATAGCAATGTGTATGGCATGCTGAAAAAACATACTTCCATTTATGGCATCACAATGAAAACTTAATTTTGCTATTACACCTTGAAATGATAAGCAGGGAGAATACAGTCATTTTCACTTATATTACCTAATGTCGTATATTCAACACAAAATTATATATATTTGAAACATGACTTTTCTTCATACTAGATTTTGGAAATTAGACCCCATTTCTTTGGAGAGCCTTGATACATATCCCTTCTGTCAGATCTGGATGTGCCAATTTTGCAATATTGCAGCTAATTATTTCACAAGCAGTTTTTGAGGAATATTAATGAGGTGTTAACAATATGTATACCTAAACTGGCGCAATATCAACTGGTCAAGTCTATAAGATGGCTACATTCATTGTGCGCAGTTATCAGATGCATGTTTCTTAAAGTAGTATATGCATTATTGCATTAGCTTTCCTACTTCTACATGTTGTTAAAATTCAGACCAATATGATGGTCTTGTTAACTGGCAAAATGTAGCATCTGCTCTTCTCGCTTACAGTGCCATAGAGAATCATTGCTCAAACCCATGCCAGTATTTTTATCTGCATTTTGTTATACTGTGTATAAAATAAAAATAAGTTATTCTCAACAGAGATCCCTGTTTTGACCGTTTTATATACAGTTTCTTAAAGCAGATCTAAACCCTAGCTGGCTGACATTTTAATTTGCTAAAGCACTGTGTATCAGAAATAGCTTCCATGTTATTGTTTATTTTTACAAAATTTGGCTTCATTCTGTTTTCATCTCAGCTCTGCTGATCTCCTTTAGGCCCCTTTCACACTTATACGACTTGTCCCACGATTTGCGATGGCAAAGTAGCATGACAAGTCGTTTCCCATGTTTTCCAATGACAACAATTCATATTAGTACAACTTCAAGTCGTTCCGACTTCAAAGTAGTCCCTGCACTACTTTGGTCCGATTTTGATGCCACTTACACAGGCATTCCCTGAAATCGCGGCCACAAATTTGCGGTAAAATCGTGTGAATGGTGTAAAAAAAAAACTACACATTGACCTTCTGCATGGTTGTTTTTGGAGGCTGACTCACCAAAGAAATTAAGAAGCTATACAGAAAAAATTGTATGAATATCCACTTCAATTATCCTGAGAAAACGATAATTATTATGTGAAAAGCATCAGCACATGATTGGGTAATCAAAATGACAGGAATTTGGTTTCCATATGATCAGATATTTTAAGTGAATATTCACACAATTTTTGATTGAAGATTCCTAACTTCTTTAGTACGGCAGCCTTAAGCCATACTCAATTTGTTTTTGTTTTTTTCAGCCCTCGAGCTGAAATAAAAAAATCCTAACTGATTCCTTTATCCACGCTATACAGCGCAAATGGACGAATCTCCCACTGCAGCTATTGTCTTCTTACAGCCGATACCAGCTTTAGAATACACAAACAGTGGCTGCATTTGACTGGATGCAGCCACTGTTTTCTGGACACGTTTACCTCCTGTTGGAGGATGAGGAGGATGACTACAGGGCTGCCCCTGTAGCAAATTTCAGACAGTTCATCAGGAACATGAAAAAATTGTAATATGGTCAACTTCAGTGTCTTCACTATAAGGGCCTGTAACTGGGAAAGCAATATCTGCCCAAAACAGCAAGTGCCTGAACAAAGACCTTTATGGTAGGATTAAAATTCAATGAGATTTTGAAGAGTCGATAATGATTTATTTTTGTAATTGGGTTTACATCTCCTCTAAGAACAAATTATTTTTTCCGCATTTGCTACAGTCACTGGCAGGCCTGCCAATACTTTGAAATGCCATATGTGCATTTTTCTGCTGTTGGTTACCACTGATAGAACTTATTTCATAAAGCAAGTTGACCACATGTTCCCTCTGAGCAGAGAAACATATGATTCCACAGGTTCTGATTAATTAACGATGGAAGATAAATGGAAAATTGCAGATTATTTTGTCTGGTCAGAGTCAATTAGCTCCCCAACCTCTGTAAATAATGTGTTTTTTAAAAGGATCATTTGGGCACCCTACCACAGATCCTATGTTGCTGCTCTGGTGCCCAGAGAATAGGATAACCAGTGCAGGATGTCCTCTGCCTACCTTCCAGAAACCACATTTGTGGAGTCTAATTCAGAATAGCTGACATATTGCAACAAAGGGTAGGCAGTAGGATTTTAAATACCCCTCCATTGATCACACAAGTACACTTATGTAAGAAAAAATATGTACAAAATCTTTATTTTAACAATAAAATATTAAAAACACGTGTCAAATTGTGATGGCTTGCATACTGATACCAGCAAAACATTATCCACCATAAAAATGTGTAGCTGTTTGTCAAGATGCGGAACTGGGGCCAACGCATTTCTTCAGGACCTCTTAAATGTACATGATCACATAAGTGGATTATTTTTCAGGCATTTCAATTTATATACTTGTCATGCATCTTATAACTAGACCACACAGTATACAGAGATGTACTGGTGGAATATCCAGTGAGGTACAGTCTCGCCGGCTCATGGGAGAAAGATCATCTCCAGAGTAGAGCTCTTTGTACAGAAAGACCCCAGAGTCTCCACATGGTGTGGTAGTATGAGAAGCAAGCCTAATTAAAAATAGCTGACAAGCTACCCTGTTTGAAGGCAACAAAGGCCATAGCTGAGATCCATTAATCTGTGTCCAGCAACCTGATGTAAAATGAATGTATGCAAATAGTCTATAGCTTGTAAGGCCTGGTTCACACCTATGCAGGTTGCAGTTTGCATATTCCAGGTGAAAATTATGTTTTTTAATACACGTTTTTGATCCATTGAAATCTATGGAACCAAAAACCAGAAAGAAGTCTGTGGCCCGTTCCATAAAATGCACAGATGTGAACGTGACCCATAGGACAACCATGTTAAATGGACTGTAGTGTGTTTCTGCAAAACTGAAAACGCACTAAAAAATGCATAGGTGTTAATCAGGCCTTATTATCTTTTTACATACTGGTAGATGTGTTGCCTGTCTACAATTACCTACAGCTGATAATGTTAGAAAAGACACAACTCTGTCAGCTCTAAGTCACCACAGACTGATACAGACAAACATGGCTTATAGGAATTTGTAAACAAAAAGATGATCTTCCCACTGATTTGCCTTGCAAAATGTATTTTGTCAAAAATGTACATTACCCAGTTGTCAACCAGCTGTCAATTGACGGCGGCAGGAAGACACTGTTATCCTGGGCGGACGTCATATGACGTTGCGCCTTTAATGTCCACTAGGGGGCACGCGCGCCAGCCGAGTCGCTGGGCACCCGATGCGCATGCCCGGCGGCCGTGATGGGCGCCGGGCACCCGCGATTGCCCAGTAACCGAGCAGGACCGTGGATCTGTGTGTGTAAACACACAGATCCACGTCCTGTCAGGGAGGGGGGACAGATGGTGTATCCCTTGTACATAGGGACAACCATCGGTCACCTTCCCAGTCAGCCCCCCCCCCCACAGTTAGAACACATCTAGGAAACACATTTAACCCATTCCTCGCCCCCTAGTGTTAACCCCTTCCCTGCCAGTCACATTTATACAGTAATCAATGCATTTTTATAGCAGGGATCGCTGTATAAATGTGAATGGTCCCAAAAATGTGTCAAAAGTGTCCGATGTGTCCGCCGCAATATCGCAGTCATGATAAAATACGCAGATCGCCGCCATTACTAGTAAAAAAAATGTTTTAAAAAAATGCTATAAATCTATCCCCTATTTTGTATTTGCTATAACTTTTGCGCAAACCAATCAATATACACGTATTGCGATTTTATTTTACCAAAAATATGTAGAAGCATACGGCCTAAACTGAGGAAAATTAAAAAATATTTTTTAAAAAAATGGATATTTATTATAGCAAAAAGTAAAAAATATTGTGTTTTTTTTTCAAACTTGACGCTCTTCTTTTGTTTATAGCGCAAAAAATAAAAACCGCAGAGGTGATCAAATACCATCAAAAGAAAGCTCTATTTGTGGGAAAAAAAGGACGCAAATTTTGTTTGGGAGCCACGTCGCACGACCGCGCAATTGTCATTCAAAGTGTGACAGCGCTGAAAGCTGAAAAATGGCTTGGGTAGGAAGGGGGTTTTCGTGCCCGGTAGGCAGGTGGTTAAAGTGGAATGTGCCTTTAACGTGTAAAGCCCCATGTTAATATTAGGCCATCAAGCCAAAAAAATTGTTTTACTAGCAGATGGACTAAAGGCTTCTAAAAACGACATCATCCTCCTACAGAGTGATGGAGCGCCTAAGTATAGTCCATTAGATCAGTGTTTCTCAACCTTCTTTAAGTCAAGGTACCCTTTAAAATGATGCACAATCTCAAGGCATCCCATTCTAAAATGTAAAAACTATACTAAAATTTTACATATCACAGCAACATCCACACACATAGGACACCAACGTTAGAGGTGAGTTATTCTTCCAAAACAAATACACCTTTGCACACTGGTACTGACTAGTGCTTCCAACATTTCTCTTCTCCCTCACTTTCTCTCCATCACTCAGCTAATGTGACCCCCATGAAGAAGGGCAGGGGGCAAACAAGGATGCTGTGTAGGTGCCTGAAATTCTTCTTATCAACTGATGACGTCACTGGTTGTTAGAATGCCAGTGGCTGGAAGACTGTAATGGTGTGAATGGAAAAAGTGTGGCTTTGTGTAACTAAAAGGCAGGCTTAAAGCAGAAGTAAACCCATCTATTTAACAGTTTCAAAAAGCAGTTACATTACCGGCATGCTGGGAATGCCAACTGTCACATTGGTTGCGCTCTCAACCAAACTGTCAAACCATCCAATGACTGGTGTCATAACTGATCACATGTGCAGCATCATGGCAGTTGAAGATTAAACAGAGGCCAAGATGGCAGCTTCCTTGCCTGAAAATGATAGGAGGGTTTACTTCCACTTTAATCCATTTATTGGCTTGTCTACAAAAATTGGGCAATTTTTGGGCATTTTGCCAAGGCCCCTCTGAAGAAACCTGAAGGCACTCCAGTGTGCCTGGGTACCCTGCTTGAAAAGGGCTGCATTAGTGGATTAGATCCTTTAGCTGTAATTCTATCTATTTATCTATCTATCTATTAATTTTTTTTCCACCAACATGCTCTATCACTCAAGGTTACACAAAATACACCTCAAATTCTTCAACGTTAATAACATATTGTACAGATGATTCATACATATTGCGTAATTCCCACAAAAAGATACGTCTTGTGTTCAAGTGGGGTCCAACTTATGACCCGTACTTCCTATTTTTATTCCTTTTCATCCAAAGGTGTAAAGCCGCAGCAACAAAGCACTATATGTACATGCTTAGTGCACAGATACAGCAGGCACAGGTTACTGAGTAGGTAGCTGTGAGGTCATGCTGTGCTTTTATAGTTTCTAGGATTAGGCAGGCAATCAGTGGTACGAGCACACAGGGATAGGTTTCTTACCATTTTACACAAGGTCGTGATTGAGGCAGTGTGTAAATAGAAACAGGATGCATGCAATGAATATATATTGACACAAATAGACTAGATCTTTAGATGCAGCCTACGTCACTGCAGATATCTGAAAAGAAATCCATCTCTTCTTTGAGCAATGACATTCATCTTTCTTTATGAATGTGCTCTTCATATATGAAGTGTTGAGGCTTTTAAGCTAATTTAATTATGGTAAGAACCTCCGTTTTGTAGAACAAAAGACAGCACATTAGGATTTGTGAGGTAAGGTGTATATTTTTAGCCAATGAAGCTTATTTTGCAGGCAGTTGTTTAATCTAGTATGGATTTGTACAGCTAAGGTGTAAGGATCCTCCACCATTTCAATGTTTTGACTGCAAACAGTAGTGTAACAATAGCCATAGCAGCCTATGCAGCTGCTATGAGGCCTATGGGTGGAAAGGGTCACATTAGGAGGTCTGTTTAGGAAATTTTAATATAGAAAATCTGCGTGCATGGGATGATAACACATACCCTTCACTGCATTAACCACTTCAATACAGGACTTTTCCCCCTTCCTGCCCAGGACAATTTTCAGCTTTCAGTGCTGTCACACTTTAAATGACAATTGAACGGTCATGCAACACTGTACTCAAACTAAATTTTTATAATTTTTTTCCCACAAATTAAGCTTTCTTTTGGAGGTATTTGATCACCACTGAGGTTTTTAAATTTTTGCTAAACAAACTAAAAAATACCAACATTTTGGAAAAAAAAAAAAAGTTTTCTTTATTTCTGTTAATAAATTTTGTTTTCTCCTTCCCTGACGAGCAGTGTTGGTCATCTTACTTTAAAAAAGTAATTAGTTAAGTTACAAATTACTTCTCTCAAAAAGTAATTGCGTTAGTAACTCAGTTACTACATTGCAAAAGTAACTAGTTACTCAGCAAAGTAACTGTGACTTTTTTAAAATATTCTAAAGGCAGTAGCAGTGGTGGTGTACTTGGGGGGGTGGCAGCGGTGGTACATGGGGGGGTGGCAGCGGTGGTGCCATCCTCTCCCACCACCACCTCTGCCTCTTACTGATCCCATCCCCCACCACTGATCTCATCCCTATCCCCCTCCATCACCTCTGTTGTAGAAGTGATGGTGGGTGGGTAGGGATGGGATCAGTAAGAAGCAGAGGTGGTGGAGGTTGGGATGGATCGATTGCACTGCAATTCGAATCGTCACTTACTTCTGTGCCTCCAGGGATGCCTTTCCTCATGGGGAGAGAGAGACCCTCCCCTTCACTCGATTGGTGTCAGCTAGTCAGCTGACTTCATTTTTCAGTGTTCGCCCCGCCTCCCTACATTCTCTCTCTCTGGATAGGCGGGGTGGGATGGGGCGGTCCAGAGTCTCTCTCAGCCTGTCTTCTCAGCTCAGTGGGCGAAAGCCCCCCTCCCCGCGGCGGAACGAACGGCCAGGCAGCGCGGCCACGGCGGGCCTCCCGGTACCACACAGCACAGCCATAATGGTGGGCCTCTCACAATGGCAGACGGGCAGGCGGTGGGCCCCCCTGACCCTGAAGTGGCGAAACTGCTATTCTACAGACTACAGTCCCGCAAACAGCGCCGTAATTACACTACTGCCATCTAGTGGCGGTAGATGTAATTGCGGTAACGCCGCCCAAGTAATGGGAATTGCGTTACCATGAGGTTTACTTGTTACCCTCTAAAGTAACTGCGTTAAGTAACTCAGTTTATTTTAACTCAGTTACATACATCACTGCTGACGAGCGCAGATGAGGCTGCAATGACGGGCACTGATGGACACTGATGAGTTGCACTGATCAGGCGGCACTGATGGGCACTGATGAGGAGGCACAAATATGTAGAATTGATGGGCACTGATAGGCGGCACTAATATGCAGCACTGATAGGCGGCACTGCTAGGTGGCACTCATTGGCACTGATAGGTGGGACTGATAGGCAGCACTGATGATGAGGTACTGACAGTCATTACTGGTGAGCACGGATTGGCATCTGTGAAGGACACTAACTGGCATTACTGATGGGCACTGATTGGCACTTTGGTGGGCACTGACTGGCAGCTGTGGTGGACACCTCTGATGGGGGTCCACCCGCTGATAGGAGAGCCGCCGATCAGCTCTCCCTGTCAGCGCGAACCGAGGAAAAGCCAATATCCGGCACTTCCTGGTTACACACTGTGATTAGCTGTGGTTGGTCTCAGCTGATCACATGGTAAAAAGCCTACGCCATATGCTCTTTACCATGATCGGAGATGCGGTGCGTCAGAGTGACACACAGCACCACTGATCGCCGTGCTGCATGACCCCGCTGCCCCCTCTCTTCAGCCACCCCCCTCTATGACTAATGGATAGATTCATGCATTGCATTGCCACTGTCACCCGCAAGCCTGACCCGCCACCAAGACAGGGCGAGCGGGCGGGGGGTCACAGTGGCAGCATTTGATGTGGCAGAGTGGCACTATTTGATGGGCACATTGGCACTATTTGATGGGGCACAGTGGCACTATTTGATGAGCACATTGGCACTATTTGATGGGGCACAGTGGCACTATTTGATGGGCACAGTGGCTGCATTTGATGGCACAGTGGCTGCGTTTGATGGACACATTGGCTGCGTTTGATGGACACATTGGCTGCATTTGATGGACACATTGGCTGCGTTTGATGGGCACCGTGGCTGCATTTGATGGGCACAGTGGCTGCGTTTGATGGCACAGTGGCTGCTTTTGATGAGCACAGTGAGGCTGCAATTGATGTTTTTTTTCAGAAATTTTCAGTTTGTTTGCGCCCCCTCCCCCCAAAAACTATTTGAGCACCAGCCGCCACTGCCTGTGAATGTCCCCATCAAGAAGAGGTGACTTCAGATGCACAGGAGGAAACTTTGGAATCATTGTCGTGTAGCACCCACTAGTGTTGCTAGAGTGCTAGAGTTAAAGAGAAAGTAAAGGCTTCCTCTTTCATTGTACCTACAGGTAAGCCTATAATAGGGCTTACCTGTAGGTACTGAAAATATCTCCTAAACTTGAAAATAAAAACACAAGGAAAAAGAATGGAACTTTAGGCTCCATGTACACAGAAGCTCAAAAACGGTCGTTTTGAACGCCAGATTTCTGGCAGAAAAAGCTGCTTTAAAATATAGCTTTTATCAGCGTTTTTTACTAGCGTTTATTAGCGTTTTTCAGTGTAGCGTTTTTTCAGCTTTTTTTTTTGTTTTTTTTCAATGGATCAAAAAACGCTAAAAAACGCTGGCGACCAGCATTTTTGAGCGTTTTTGAGCGCTTATTAGCGTTTTTCAGCGTTTTTTCCTGCCGAAAAACTGCACTTTTAACGCAAATTTCTTGCGTTCAGAAAAAAAACCATTAACTCCACTGCTCATTAACGCTAAAAAACGCTATGTGTACATGAACACATAGGCTAACATACAGTAGAGTGCAGTTAATGGGCTTTTTAAAAAAACGCCAAAACGCCAATAAACTGCAGTTTATCAGCTTCAGTGTACATGGAGCCTTAAATGAGGTTTGTTACTGCAAAAAATTAGTGTATGGAGTAAACATATAATGATAAAACCTTTATTATAGCAAATGCAGTTCCATGGTCTAGAAATGCATGATAACGTTTTCATAACATAGACACAACCATATAGGCTGACACAATAATGTAAATATACCAAATGGACATTTACATTGTATACAATTATAGTACAAAATTATACATATACACAAAAGTAAAGTGCATACTGGATAAAAAGCCAAACTGTCTCGGCATCACATGAATTGGGAACTTATTTCGGGAAATTCGTGAATCACGTTCACTCATCAGGAGTAGGGATGAGCTCGGTGTTCGAGTCGAACATACGTTCGACTCGAACATCGGCTGTTCGATCGTTCGACGAAGATCGAACGATTTGGGCCGTTCGCGCCTAATTCGAGTGACGCGAATGGCCCACAATGCACTACGCCATCGCAGTGTCATCCAGGCGCTGTGATTGGCCAAGCATGCACTGTGACCCCGCATGCTTGGCCAATCACAGCGCCGGCAGCGAGGAGAGCAATGATTGGCCACAGGCAGGATGCCTGTGGCCAATTATTGCTGAGGGTGTTTAGTACACGCCCCACACTATAAAAGGCCGCCAGCACGGCGGCCTAGTGTAGTGTGTTCCGGAGCAGGGAAAGAGAAGCATAGGCAGGGACAGTGACATTTTTTTTTCTTGCTTAACCTGGATTCCTTTAGTTTAGGGAAAGAGAAGGATAGGTAGGGAGAGTGTCAGTGTGTTTTACTGTGCTAATCCTTGTTTCTAGGGACAGGGAAGGACAGTGAGGGAAATTCTCCTTGTGCTATACTGTGCTAAAGCATTGATCATCAACCATCTTTAAAAAATCATTTTTTCTAGGGACAGAAAACTATAGGTAGGGAGAGTGTCAGTGTGTTTTACTGTGCTAATCCTTGTTTCTAGGGACAGGGAAGGACAGTGAGGGAAATTCTCCTTGTGCTATAGTGTGCTAAAGCATTGATCATCAACCATCTTTAAAAAAACATTTTTTCTAGGGACAGAAAACTATAGGTAGGGAGAGTGTCAGTGTGTTTTACTGTGCTAATCCTTGTTTCTAGGGACAGGGAAGGACAGTGAGGGAAATTCTCCTTGTGCTATAGTGTGCTAAAGCATTGATCATCAACCATCTTTAAAAAAACATTTTTTCTAGGGACAGAAAACTATAGGTAGGGAGAGTGTCAGTGTGTTTTACTGTGCTAATCCTTGTTTCTAGGGACAGGGAAGGACAGTGAGGGAAATTCTCCTTGTGCTATAGTGTGCTAAAGCATTGATCATCAACCATCTTTAAAAAAACATTTTTTCTAGGGACAGAAAACTATAGGTAGGGAGAGTGTCAGTGTGTTTTACTGTGCTAATCCTTGTTTCTAGGGACAGGGAAGGACAGTGAGGGAAATTCTCCTTGTGCTATAGTGTGCTAAAGCATTGATCATCAACCATCTTTAAAAAAACATTTTTTCTAGGGACAGAAAACTATAGGTAGGGAGAGTGTCAGTTTCTTTCACTGTGCTAATCCTTGTTTCTAGGGACAGGGAAGGACAGTGAGGGAAATTCTCCTTGTGCTATACTGTGCTAAAGCATTGATCATCAACCATCTTTAAAAAAACATTTTTTCTAGGGACAGAAAACTATAGGTAGGGAGAGTGTCAGTTTCTTTCACTGTGCTAATCCTTGTTTCTAGGGACAGGGAAGGACAGTGAGGGAAATTCTCCTTGTGCTATACTGTGCTAAAGCATTGATCATCAACCATCTTTAAAAAAACATTTTTTCTAGGGACAGAAAACTATAGGTAGGGAGAGTGTCAGTTTCTTTCACTGTGCTAATCCTTGTTTCTAGGGACAGGGAAGGACAGTGAGGGAAATTCTCCTTGTGCTATACTGTGCTAAAGCATTGATCATCAACCATCTTTAAAAAAACATTTTTTCTAGGGACAGAAAACTATAGGTAGGGAGAGTGTCAGTTTCTTTCACTGTGCTAATCCTTGTTTCTAGGGACAGGGAAGGACAGTGAGGGAAATTCTCCTTGTGCTATACTGTGCTAAAGCATTGATCATCAACCATCTTTAAAAAAACATTTTTTCTAGGGACAGAAAACTATAGGTAGGGAGAGTGTCAGTTTCTTTCACTGTGCTAATCCTTGTTTCTAGGGACAGGGAAGGACAGTGAGGGAAATTCTCCTTGTGCTATACTGTGCTAAAGCATTCCTCATCAACCATCTTTGAAATCCTTGTTTTTTGGACAGTCAGGGAAATTGTCGTTGTGCTATTCTGTGCGAAAGCAATCATCCTCAACCATATTTAGAAATCCTTAAGTAAAGGGACAGAGAAGGACACCTGAAGGTAGCCCTTATTGCTTTTTTCCCATCTCCCTGCAGGCCATCTATTAGAATGTCTGGAAGGCAAACAAGGAGAGGCAGACAGTCAGGAGGCAATAAAAGAGGGCAAGCAGGCTCTGTGTCTGGGGGCAACAGTGCTGGTCGTGGACGCGGTGCATTGTCATCAGCACATGGCCATGGGACACGCTTGTCCTTCTTTTCGGCAGCTGGACATGTTGAGCCACATCATGCCGAAGACTTGGTAGAGTGGATGACCAAGCCCTCCTCCTCCTCCTCATCCTCTCTCACCCAGGCTCAGGGTACTGGCAAAGCAGCTGCCAAAGCGTCCTCTTCCCTGGTATCAATGTCAGACTCATCATCAGTCACTCCTTCCCTAGACCCACCATGTCCTCCTCCTGAGGAGTCCCCCGAACTGTTTGAGCACAGTGTTGAGTACATGCTCCAGGAGGATGCCCAGCGTTTCGAAGGGTCTGATGATGAAACCCAGCTACAGGAAGGCAGTAGCGTGAGAGCAGACAGAGGGGATGCTCAAGAAGGACACCAATCTGGCAGTCATGTTCCAGCAGCTGCAGCATACTGCCAGATTGGCTCCAGTGATGAGGAGGGAGGGGATGATGAGGTCACTGACTCCACGTGGGTGCCTAAAAGGAGAGAGGAGGAGGAGGAGGATGAGGAGGAGGCACATCTCCAACGAGGCAGGATGCCCTTTGGTGGCCAGCGTAAGGGCAGTACACCGACGGAATCACACCGCAGAGCTCCGCCTGTGCAGGGCGCTGCCTCTGCCTGTCATTCAAAAAGTTCTTTGGTGTGGGCCTTTTTTGAGGCTAGTGCATCAGATCGCACAGCTGCTGTTTGCAACATATGTCTCAAGCGTATATCGCGTGGCCAAAACATCAGCCGCTTGGGTACCACATGCCTGACCAGACATATGTTGACCTGCCATGCAGCTCGTTGGCAAGCCTACCTCAAAGACCCACACCAAAGAACAAAGCGGACCTCTCCTTGCACCGCATCAGCTGGGATCTCCAACCCCACTATAACTTCAGTCCTCTCTGAAACATGCACTGAGAGGAATGAAGGTGTAGAATTAGGTGTGTCACAGCCAAGTACTTGCGGCCACTCTGCTAGCAGTACACCGACGTCCGATTCTAGCAGGCAAATTTCCCTGCCCCAGCTGCTGGACCGTCGAAAGAAGTTCACTCCCAGCCATCCACATGCCCAGCGGTTGAATGCTAGCTTGGCTAAATTGCTAGCGCTTCAACTGCTGCCTTTTCAGTTGGTAGACTCGGCCCCTTTCCGTGAGTTTGTGCAATGTGCGGTTCCTCAGTGGCAGGTTCCCAAACGCCACTTTTTCTCAAGGAAGGCTATTCCGGCTCTCTATCGGCATGTGGAAGGCAATGTCTTGGCCTCGCTGGACAGGGCGGTCAGCGGTAAGGTGCATATTACCGCTGACTCATGGTCCAGCAGGCATGGACAGGGACGTTACCTTTCTTTCACGGCCCATTGGGTCACTCTTTTGGCAGCTGGGAAGGATGCAGGACAAGGTGCAGTAGTGTTGGAGGTTGTTCCACCGCCACGACTCCAAAATGCTACTACTGGTTGTGACACACCTCTCTCCTCCACCCCCTCCTCTTCTTCTTCCTCCATGGCCTCTTCCTGTGCTTTGTCCTCTGAACCAGCGGTGCTCCGTAGCCGTTCAAGGGGCTACGCAAGTACGCAGGCAAAAAGATGCCATGCCGTGCTTGCGCTGGTGTGTTTGGGGGACAGAAGCCACACTGGGGCAGAGGTCCTGTCTGCTCTGCAGGGCCAGGCCGAGAGGTGGTTGACGCCACGCCAGCTTAAGCCAGGAATGGTGGTTTGCGACAATGGCACCAACCTCCTCTCCGCCCTCCGACAGGGACAACTGACCCATGTGCCCTGTGTGGCTCACGTCCTTAACCTGGTGGTGCAGCGGTTCTTGGGCAGGTACCCGGGCTTACAGGATGTCCTGAGGCAGGCCAGGAAAGTCTGTGTGCATTTCCGCAGATCTTATAATGCCAGTGCTCGCCTGGCTGAGCTGCAAAAGGAGTTGAACCTGCCCAAGAACCGCCTTATATGTGACATGCCCACCAGGTGGAACTCAACGTTGGCCATGCTGCAGCGGCTGCACACGCAGCAGAGGGCCATCAATGAGTACCTGTGCGACTACGGCACCAGGACAGGGTCAGGGGAGCTTGTTTTTTTTTCTCCACGCCAGTGGGGCATGATCAGGGATGCATGCACTGTCCTGGCACCATTTGAGGAGGCCACGAGGATGGTGAGCAGTGACAGTGCATGCATCAGTGACACTGTACCTCTTGTCCACCTGTTGGAGCACACGCTGCGTGGAATAATGGACAGGGCACTTGAGGCAGAACAGAGGCAGGAAGAGAAGGACTTCCTTGCCTCTCAAGGCCCCCTTTACCCAGACAGTGTTCCTTCTGTCCCACCCATCGCACAGGAAGAGGAGGAGGAGGAGGAGGAGGAGGATTGTATCAGCATGGAGGTGGAGGCTGGCACTCAGCATCATCAGCAGCAGTCTTTTAGGGATGATTTACAGTCCCAAGAAACCAGTGGACTTGTACGTGGCTGGGAGGAGGTGGCTGCGGATCATGTCGTCCTTAGTGACCCAGAGGACTCCGGACCGAATGCCTCAGCAAACCTACGCTGCATGGCCTCCCTGATCCTGCAAAGTCTGCGGAAGGATCCTCGTATTCTTCGGATCAAGGAGAGGGACCATTACTGGCTGGCCACTCTCCTTGATCCACGGTACAAGGGTAAGGTTGCGGACCTTATGTTACCATCGCAGAGGGAGCAGAGGATGAGACAACTCCGGGAGGCCTTGCAGAAAGGTCTGTGCAACGCGTTCCCAGAGACTGGGAGGTTACAAACTCCTGGTCCTGGACAACGAGTTGCTGAGGCTTCGGCCAGTCAAAGAAGGAGCGGTGGGGAAGGTGGCCGTCTGACCGATGCGTTCAGACAATTCTTTAGTCCGCAGCCCCAAAGTATGATCGGTTCCAGCAACCATCGCCAGCGTCTGATAAACATGGTGCAGGAATATCTAGGGGCAAGGTCAGACTTGGACACCTTCCCCACCGAAAATCCTCTGGCTTACTGGGTCTTGAGGATGGATCACTGGCCAGAGCTTGCACAGTATGCAATTGAGCTACTGGCCTGTCCTGCATCCAGCGTTCTTTCGGAACGCACATTCAGTGCTGCTGGAGGATTTGTCACGGATCACAGGGTGCGCCTGTCCACCGACTCGGTTGATCGACTGACTTTCATCAAGATGAACCAGTCTTGGATCACCACCAGCTACCACACACCTGATGCTGATATAACAGACTAATTGATTTTAACATGTCACATCCCTTCAAGACTGATGCTGATGCTGAGTGCCTGTGCTGTTATGTTGACTGGCTATCCTCCTCCTCCGAGTCCTCAATGATACGATTGATGATGATAGCTTGGAAGATCATTTTTGTTTATGGGTGCCGCCACCAGTGGCTAAGGCCCAATTTTTCAGCCCCTGTTTAACAGGGGCGTGTAATTACAATTTTTGAAGCAATACTTTGCAACAGGGCTCATTGCTGTGCTCCAAGTACAGTATCTGTGAGGGGTTGGAGTGTTGTGCCACCAGTGCCTAAGGCCCAATTTTTCAGCCCCTGTTTAACAGGGGCGTGTCATTACAATTTTTGAAGCAATACTTTGCAACAGGGCTCATTGCTGTGCTCCAAGTACAGTATCTGTGAGGGGTTGGAGTGTTGTGCCACCAGTGCCTAAGGCCCAATTTTTCAGCCCCTGTTCAACAGGGGCATGTAATTACAATTCTTGATCTAATAATTCACAGCAGGGCCCATTGCTGCACCCACCAAGAGTAACTCTGAGGGCTTACAGTGTTGTGGCAACGCCACCACCACCACCACCACGAAAGGCCCAATTTTTCAGCCCCTGTTCAAAAGGGGCATGTAATTACAATTCTTGATCTAATAATTCACAGCAGGGCCCATTCCTGCACCCACCAAGAGTAACTCTGAGGGCTTACAGTGTTGTGGCAACACCACCACCACCACCACCACCACGAAAGGCCCAATTTTTCAGCCCCTGTTCAACAGGGGCATGCAATTACAATTCTTGATCTAATAATTCACAGCAGGGCCCATTGCTGCACCCACCAAGAGTAACTGTCAGGGCTTACAGTGTTGTGGCACCAGCACCACCATCAAAGGCCCAATTTTTACTACCACTGTTCAACAATTATATGTAATTAAAATTCCTGATATAATAGTTGACAGCAGGGCGTTCCAGCACCAACCAAGAGTAACTGTGAGTGCTTACAGTACTGTGCCAACACCAACAACTAAGAGGCCTATTTCTGCAGAGTATATACGGCAGGTCCCTACTTTCAAACATCCAACTTACAAACGACTCCTACTTGCAAACGCAAGAAGACAACAGGAAGTGAGAGGAAATCTACCCCTTGGAAGGAAAATTCTCTCCTGTAAGAATTAATATGGGAGAAAGGTGTCTCCTCTGTACTGATGCTTTATCACCAATCCTTGTTTCAAGAAAAACACCACATTTCAAAAACAGTTGTCATTGGGACGGAAAGTGAGGTGAAATGTTCTGAACAGGGGCACAGACAGCAAAACAAATGTTACAGGGGTGATAACCCTTACCTATATTTTCCAAAAAGTTTAAAAATAGATTTTTGGGCTGGAGCTACACTTAAACAATGTACCTGTTCAAAATTACAAACAGATTCTACATAAGAACAAACCTACAGTCCCTGTCTTGTATGCACCGCCTGTATACGGCTGTTCAGAGTATATAGGGCCTTTTTTATTTTATGTGCGGGGTTCCCCTTAATATCCATACAAGACCCAAAGGGGCTGGTAATGGGCTGGGGTAGGGGGGGGGGGGGGGTCATGGGGTAGCTATGCCATTTTTCTTAAAGATTTTCATCCATATTACCGGGACCAGACATTACATTAAAGCCGCAAGCAGTTTTAAATGGCTTTTTTTTCTTTTAGAAGTGTCATTTTGTGCAGGGACAGTTCTAAACACG
This sequence comes from Rana muscosa, assembly GCA_029206835.1. Taxonomy (NCBI): domain Eukaryota; kingdom Metazoa; phylum Chordata; class Amphibia; order Anura; family Ranidae; genus Rana; species Rana muscosa. The sequence continues at coordinate 851,907,972 of CM055118.1, forward strand.
GGAAACACGTGGCACTTCACAGGCATACTTTAGACACCCCCCAGGTACGATATTTAAAGGAATATTTGACTTTTTTTTTCACTTTATGCATCATTAAAATGACTGCTCCCGAAAAACGACCGTTTTTAAAACTTCTTTTTGCATTGATACATGTCCCCTGGTGCAGAACCCGGGTTCCCAAACCCTTTTTAGGACAATAACATGCATAATAGTCGTTATAATTAGCACTTTAGAATTCGAACGTTCGCATCCATTGTATTTAATAGGGTTCTAATGTTCGTACGAACTTTCGGTCCGTTCGCGGGTTCTGGCGCAAACCGAACCCGGGGGTGTTCGGCTCATCACTAATCAGGAGTAAGGATGCAAAAGTTCACTGTAAGTATGGAAACAGTTGAAAATGTAAATACAGTATACCCTTCATAAAAATTAAGGGAGGTAAAGATTTCTGAAAATTCTGCTCAAATTTTTTCTAATGAACTGATACTTACAGGTCAGTTCGAGAAATATGCCGGTTTATATGAGGATGAAGGGATTGGAATAGGAGGTCCCCAGCAAGTGTCTGGCCCAGAGCTGAGGCAGGAAAAACCCAGACTAGATCAAGGGGTCCGCCAAGTGGCAGATCAGGTTATCACAGAGAAATCCCCAAGAGGATTGATGATATGGTCTCAAACGATCTGCATCAATCTGGAAAATATAATTGTGTGCTGAATGGTGTGTGAAAATAATAAATGCGAAAAAAGTGTGGAAAAAAAAAAAAGAAAAGAAAAGATAAAAATAATTAATGGAAAATATGTGGGTGTTGAAGAATGTGGAAAAAAAAAAACCCTAAGTAGGAAAAGGGCAAAAAAATTAGAATGGAGTCACAAGAGACCCCTACCTAACTTGTGAGAGACACTGCATCACTGGTTTTCACACCGTCATCCCACACGCAAGTTTGGTAGGGTTCTCTTTTGACTCCATTCACAAATTTTTGCCCTTTTCCTATTTAGGGTTTTTTTCTCACACATTCTTTAACACCCACATATTTTACATTATTTATTTTTATCTTTTCTTTTTTTCACACTATGTTCACATTTATTATTTTCACACACCATTCCCCACACAATCATATTTTCCAGATTGATGTAGATCGTTTGAGACCATATCATCCATCCTCTTGAGGATTGCACTGTGATAACCTGACCTGCCAATTGGCAGACCCCTTGATCTAGTCTGGGGTTTTCCTGCCTCAGCTCCGGGCCATACACTTGCTGGGGACCCACTCTTCCATTCCCTTCATCCTCATATGAGCCGGCATATTTCTTGAGCTGACCTGTAAGTATCAGTTTATTAAAATATTTTTTAAGGGAAACATTTTTGGGGGGAATTTTAAGAAATCTTAGAATGCACAAATTACAAAGCAGCTCCTTGAGGTGTCGCACTACACTGGTGATTAACTAAAAAAAATCCTGCACTTTTTCTACTATATTTCTGACACTGTCTGGTCCCACATAGGGTGCTGACTATGCTAACAGCTCTCCTGCTACCTGTCCCTAAAAAAGAAAAACTTTTCAACAACCAAATATCAATGACAGTATCTAGGTTGCCCAGGAGGGCTCTATCAAAATTTTGCTATTGAGTTCTATGATCTGTACTTACACCCCTGACTGTAAGTGCAACAGGATGCGTCATCTGCAAAATGATCAGACAGAAAGCAAATGTAACTTGCAGTTTACAAAACATGAGCAAAGATAGAATCAATGATGCAAAACAGGGTGAAAATGGCAAAAAAGAGCATACATACACTGTAGAATAATGCAAAACAGATTATGAAAGCTGCACAAACATGGACTCTTCAAAGAAATGTCTCTGTAGCTCAATCAAGGTAACATATGGATGTTTAGCATAGTCTCTATAAGACTCTATAGCAACAGAGAGTCAAGATGGGAATCACTACTTCAGTAAAACAGTACAAATCATAAATATCCACTTGCCCTTTCATTGTAGACCGCATTTCACTCAGTGAAGTCCATGGTCACTTTGGTAATCCTGGAAAAGAGCTGGAGGTATCCAAGGCCTAAAAACAAAGTGCTACCCCACTGGAACTAGAGTATTCTAGCAACCACTGGGGATGCCAGACGTGAATAGATCATGTAGGAAAGTACCCTCTTTTAAAAGATTAAAGCCTGAAGTTTTGGTATTTCAGTGTGCATTGTGGTCAGGTGTGCTGGCAGTCCATGACTCTATGGTTGCACAGCTTCTGCAGGTGTCCTGAAAAAATCAGCAACCCGGCAGAAAATCAAGCCACGTCACTTCCGCTTTCTTTAAACCATCAGCAATTGCTGATTTGGACGAATTGGTGTTTGGACACAACACCGGCTACCGAATACAGTCCGGTACAGGAAGATTTTGCTGTTTTCACAGCACAGCGGTTAACAAGGACAAAGTTGTCGCCGCCTTGGTGGAGGACATTTTCTTGGTTAGTTTTGATTGCCAATGTTGTGTCCAAACACCAATTTGTGAAAATAAACAGCAATTCGTTAAAATTTGCAATTCATGATGGTTTAAAGAAAATGAAAGTGATGCGGGTTGCTCATTCTGCATTCAATATTTTGTCAGAACACAGGCACCTCAACTTCCTGTTCCTCCACTTCCTGTTGAGGCATGTACGGTATAAGGGGTCTCTCCTGGGGCACGGCAGTCACTGCTCTACTCCTCCATGTGTTGGGCTGTGGTCAACCATGCAGTCCATTGTTCCCCTGCCTGTAATGTGAAGTTTATGTTTTTCTTATATATTATTGACATTTTTTTTTTTTTTGGTACTACCAATTTTTTCTGGGGTTTTGCCCCCTTTTTGTTTTTTTGGTTTTTTCCATCTATTGTTTTGTTTTTATGTTATTTCATCACCTTCAGGATCTCTGCATGTGCAAGCAGTTCCTTCCTTCCATTTGGCCATGACAGGAATACACAGTGTGGCATGTTTTTAACCAATTTTCATGGGCTGTTCTTTCATAAATTGTGTTTACCATCATTTCATCATTTGTGTAAGGGATTTTGCAATCCAGTTATAGGTGGGGGCAGTGGCCATTTGTTTGTACTGTTGGAATACCGGTGAGGGGACACACTGGACACCTTTTCTGCGATTGTGCTGTATTCTGGGTGTCCAGTGTGCCTCTGTGCTTTTATTGAGGGGTGGGCTCCCTCCAGGCTAACCTGCCTATCCATTATAGTCCATGTGCTTTCTACTCTATAGGCTCTTAAAATTTGGAGTTAGGAATGCAGATAATATTGGGGTGCCGTGAAGTGGCTCTGCAGATTACGCATGTGTGAAAACTAAACCCCAGTATTTATTTTTATTTTTATATCAATATTTCTTTATTGAAGTTTCACAAAGAACATAAATGAAAGCCATAACAATAGGTACAAACAAATGTTTCGTCTAAAAGTAAAAAAGTAAATGAGTAGTCCATAAACTTGGTTTTATAAAGATCTAGACGGATAAACCCCTGTTTTAACCCATAATGTTAGACAGGATAATTTGGTTGGTTGCAGGCTCGTCGGTAGGTTGAGCTGGGAATTTTCTTTGGTTTTGTTTGATAACTATATTGAGTGTAGTGTGGCACCAACATAAACAATTTGTTTCCTTCTGTAAATTTATTTTACTATATTTTTTATTTTCAATATGAAGGTCCATTGTATTGACCCTGAGGAAGAACAAGTCTCAAAATATGTCGGGCACATGTGGGCAATATATACGCTTCATGTGGGATGAATATGCTAGAACATACGTTGTGCCACAGGTATACACAACGTCTCTGCAAGCAATATATGATGTTTAACAGTTTCCAGCCTGTGTATGACCTTTCTATTTGTTTATTTTACACCGTGGCTCTCTTATAATATATGGTGCCTTTAAAGTCCTTGTCACCCGCTGTTTTGTTTGTACTTATGTGATGACTTCAGAACAGCTTCCCCTCTCCTCATCTCCCTAACATATGGAGGAGGTGTTCTGTAATTCACAGAGGTGAATTGGGCAGGGCTGATAATAGTGTTAAAGATTTCAGTGTAGCAGAAGTCGAGTGTACAGGAACTCACAAGCTTAGTGGATTTCTTGCAGGAGCAACTAGTATTTTTTGCACAGGTATAACAAAATTAGAAAAAAATATTTGGTTCTATACTAAAAGAAAAACACACAAAGAAAATTGGCAAAAAAAATAAACAGATGATATTTGAAACAAGTACAAAAATATACAAATAAATAATTTTTCAAGTGCTCTGCCTTTTTTTATATTTCAAAGCACCACATTATGAAGATCATTCCAAAGGCCTGAAATGTTCCCCCCAGACCAGTGTTTCCATATATAACTCACTAGAGGTGAATGACCTTTGTTTTAGAAAATGCCTCAAGCTATTTTGATATTAAAAGATCATGCTTAGACCTGCCATCTCCACAGACTTTTCCTAATTTCATTAGTTTAATACATTGCAGAAAATAAGACAAAAGGCCCCAGATAGAGATGTACCATTTAAAACTACTTTAATTTTAAAGCACTCCTTAGGAGGAATTTTGACAAGATGGATAACTAGTGCGTGCTCAAGCTCCTTCTGACAAGTTTCGTCCAAAGGTTTCCTTGACCAGGTCCTTTGGACGAAACAGGTTGGGGGAGCCTAATTGTTTGTAATCAAATATAACAAAATGATTTAAAGAAAAGTTTTTTGATAAAGTTATAATAAACCCTTACATAAGCACACTAAACGGACTAACAAGGAGAGGGGCACCTCTGAGAAAGTATCAATAAAACATTTAATAAGCAGCAATATTCACTCACATGAGGGAATGAAGGGTTGCATCCATGGTATACAGCCGGGTAGAAGGATGGAGGTGGGACTGCAGGTCGCAGCAAGTCCGTCTGGGCTGGCACCACGGCAGGTCCTTGGCAGAAGAGCGTGGGATGACAAGGCACAGCAATTGTCCTTCAGGGACCCAGTTTGTTCATACCTCAGTCAGAAGAAAAAAGTGTCCATCTGGCATTAGTATAGGTTCCAACAGGTGAAATGAAAGGGGTGAGACCCTATGCGTGAAAAAGGAGTGCCGCTGTTCCCCCACCAATAGCGAGCTTGCTCTGAAACGCGTTGCATGTTGATGACGTCACAGCCTGGCGCCGCGCTCTGTTGTGCTGTCCAAACCTCGCTCTGGCTGTAGATCACACGGCCGTGTCTCTCAACTACATCCCGGAAGCCAGACGAACTCTATCAGCCACAGCATGGCCAGCCATCCAGCCCTGATGTCTCACCCCTTTCATTTCACCTGTTGGAACCTATACTAAAGCCGGATGGACACTTTTTTCTTCTGACTGAGGTATGAACAAACTGTGTCCCTGAAGGACAGTTGCTGTGCCTTGTCATACCACGCTCTCCTGCCCAGGACCTGCTGTGGTGCCAGCCCAGATGGACTTGCTGCGACCTGCAGTCCCACCTCCATCCTTCTACCCGGCTGTATACCGTGGCTGCAACCCTTCATTCCCTCATGTGAGTGAATATTGCTGCTTATTATATGTTTTATTGATACTTTCTCAGAGGCGCCCCTCTCCTTGTTTTATTTTAGCTCCTGGACTAATTGGTACCTTACTGAACTCATATACTGAGGTACTTGTGGATTGCGCCTTTTTCACTTGTTTTATAAACTGACTAACAGCACGTGATACATAGTAATGAATGGAATCCTTCTACATAAGCTGCACCTGTTTATCTGCAGCCCTCTCTCCTCTACAGTCTTCCAAAGTACACAGATTCAATGGTATTTCTCATCTTTCAGTAGGCAGGGGCAGGGATCTGATGTTACACACTGCACAACACAGAGCTGTGTAATCTGAGACCTGAGTGGAGGGAATGGACACTCCTGCGTTCTCCAAGAATTGTCTGGTGTCTGGAAAAACTGAAGTGACTCATGCAAGGAGGAGGAGAGAGCAGACAGGATGCACACTACATGCTATGAACCGAGGCAAGTACACACTATATGAGGATATGTTTTGTTCATTTTTAATCTCAGAGGTTTACAACCGCTTTAAGGGTTATACTTAACCACTTCCTGCCCGCCATATAGCAAAATGATTGCCGGAAAGTGGTTTCATTATCCTGACTGGGCGCCATATAATGTCCAGCAGGATAAGCCGCTATCGGTAGTGTGGTGTGTCAGTTTGACACACCGCATCTCTGATCTAGGTAAAGAGCTTATGAAGGTTCTTTACCATGTGACCAGCTGTGTCCAATCACAGCTGATCACAGTTTAAACAGGAAGAGTGATTTATCGGCTGCTCTCCTGACAGGGGGGTCTGCGCTGATAATCTGCGCATTAATTATCAGTGCAGACCCAGCGAGGATGCCCACTTCACACCACCAGGGATGCCCACTTTAGACCACAAGGTGAGCCCACCAGGGGTGCCAATTAGTGCCCATTAGGATGGCACTCTGTGCCCATCAATGATGCCTGCCAGTGCCTCCTGATCAGTGCTGCCTATCAGTGCCATCTTTCAGTGTTGCTCATCAGTGCCACCCATCAGTGCCCACCAGTGCCACCTACCAGTGCCACCTATGATTGCCCATCAGTGCCACCTATGAGTGCCCATCAGTGCCACCTGATGCTGTGTCATCAATTGTGCATAACAAAAAGATATATAGGCTGAAGATGAGTCTCAAGCATATAAAACGGTGTGGTTTAAAAAACAAAGTGCAGTTCCCTGAAAATATTCATATGAAACTAAAGTCCATGTGCAAAGTTCATAGAGAAAAGTGTGTTAAAAAGATGGTCAAACACCCAATGGTGTGACACCCATCACCAAAAAGCTGAAATGGAGGCTTACCAGAAAGCCGGCAACCCCCCTTACTCAGGGAGGTCATACAACGCTTGACTGGATCTATGATCCACTGAAGGGAAGCCCGGATGTTCTCTCAGGTGTCCTTGGTTGGTATAACGGAAGGCTCTCAACAGATCAGGAAGTGGTACCAAAAGACCATCAATAGACCACAATGCTGGAGTATATACGGGACAACACACTCCACATAGCGCTGTATGTATGTATATTGAACTGGAAACAAATGAATGGACATGATTCCTCGTCATCTCCAAGGTACAACACAGACTATTCTAAACTTAACAGATTCAATAAATTTGGTAAAAATATATATATTATATAAAAATTTATGTTAAATCAATACAATTATTTAAAATACAAAAATAATGATAGGAGAAATGATGATTTGAAAAAACAAAATTTACTTGTGTATACAAGACATTAAAAACCCATCATATAGTGACTCTGAGTTAGGAGATATAAGGTACTAAGTGAACGGTGGAGGGGACATCAGCTATTGTTAATAAAACAATTGATGTCCCACTCCACATTCAAACTGTGAGGCACATAAGAGCCCAATTTATATATCCAGTTGGTTTCGGCTCTAGAGATACTTTTCTTCCCATTCCTTCCACACCAATGGGGAACATATTTTTCCAGGGCAACAAAGATAGGGATCCCTATTATGTTTTAAATCATAATGCTTAGAAATGTTTGTCAAAACCGTTTAGAATGTTGGCTATATGTTCCCCCAGTCTGATATGTAACATTCGTGTGGTACGACCCACATATTCTAAGCCACAGGGGCACCGGAGAAGGTACACAACACATTTTGTCATGCATGAAATTAAGGACTTAATTGGATAAGTTACTCCTGTGCCTACTGAGGTAAATTCAGTGATCCTCCTCCCTCGATGTGTATTAATTACGGTATACAAGCTTGGCTCTTTCCACAGAGGTAGTATCCCTTTAAACAAAGTGGGTCTAATGGGGGGTTAATAACTTTAGGTGCCACTCTGTTTCTCAGATTGGGTGCTCCCCTGAAGATGACCTGAGGCTGATCAGGCCCTAGAAGACCAAGAACACGGTCATACTTTATAACTGCCCAGTGTCTCTTGATTATCCTTTTAATGGCCCAATGATGGTTCAAGTAAGTGGTAAAGAAAAAGTCAAACCGAAATCATCAGAATTGCCACCCTGATGGGGGTTATCAGTTAACAACTGCTGGCAATCCCGGTTGCCAACTTCCTGTATAATACAGTCCAGAACTTTTTCATTGTAACCTTTGGCCAGAAACCTAGTCCTCAAAATAGATGCTTATCGGTATTCACATTTTATATATATTTTATAAGTACCGTCTGCCATTGCAGCTGACAGCTTGTAGTTCTCATTGAACTGCGAGGGTGCTGGTGAGCCATCTCATAGGTCATTGATATTCCTGCTCTCAAGTAATTTTCTGCCTTTATCTGAGGCACGGGCAAACAACTATCCTGAGAGTCTGCAGGAGCCTGGCATTGCATCCGTGATCTGCCAATAGCAGGTCCAATGCTCTTCAGACTTCATTGGAAAAAAATAAATGTACATTTTTTTAGCTACAGAAAAATGTGCATTTATAATTTTTTCCCAAAAGGTGAACTTAACCCCAGTAATTTTTTTTTTTGCCATCTGTGTTCCATTGTGGAGATTTCCCTTCACTTCCTGTCTCATAGCCAATACAGGAAACAAGAGCAAATCCATCCAAATCCATCCCTAGTGTCCCAAATTGTCCCTCAATTACTGTTCTAGGAACAACCTAAAATTCAGATAATAGGATTTTTATAACAGCTTACCTGTAAAATCCTTTTCTTGGAGTACATCACGGGACACAGAGCGACATAGTCATTACTAATGGGTTATATAGATACCGTCAGGTGCTGGCACTGGCAACTTCCAAAACCGGAAGTACCCTCCCCTATATAAGCCCCTCCCATCCGGGAGCACCTCAGTTTTGTAGCAAAGCAATAAGTGTCCCCAAAGAGGGGCGGGAGCTCTGTGTCCCGTGATGTACTCCAAGAAAAGGATTTTACAGGTAAGCTGTTATAAAAATCCTATTTTCTTTCTCGTACATCACGGGACACAGAGCGACATAGTCATTACTAATGGGATGTCCTAAAGCAATGCCAAATGAGGGGGGGGATACACCATATATAAGCTGAGCGCCATCAGACATGAGGATCTTTTGCGGCCTGCAACACACTGCGCCCAAAGGCGACATCCTCCTGACTTCTAACGTCCACCTGGTAGAACCTAGTAAACGTGTGAACTGAAGACCATGTTGCGGCCTTACAGATTTGAGCTAGGGAGGCCTGGTGATGCACTGCCCATGAAGTTCCAACTGCTCTCGTGGAGTGCGCTCTAACTTTGAACGGAGGCGGTCTCCTTCTCAAGCCATAGGCTTGTATTATGACCTGTCGAATCCACCTGGCTAAAGTAGATTTTGACGCTGCCTGACCCTTTCTGGGGCCTTCCGGCAGAATAAACAAAGTATCCGTTCTGCGAATCTGAGCAGTGGCTTTTAGATAAGCTTTAACTGCTCTTACTACATCCAAAGAATGCAATAACTTTTCCTCTACCGAAGTAGGTTTGGGGAAAAAAGAAGGAAGAACCACATCTTGGTTCAAATGAAACCTCGATACCACCTTAGGAAGAAAGGCTGGCTGAGGACGTAATACTACTCTGTCCTTATGGATAACCAGATATGGCTCTTTACAGGACATAGCTGCTAATTCCGACACTCTTTTAGCCGAACAAATGGCTACTAGAAAAATCAATTTCCTGGTGAGAAACACCAAGGAAATATGCTGTAATGGTTCAAATGGTTGTTTCTGTAAAACCGACAGAACCAAGTTTAGATCCCATGGACATATGGGAATATTAACCGGAGGACTAATACGCATCACTCCTTGTATAAAGGCTTTGACTAGTGAATGCGAAGCCAAGGGCCTTTGAAAAAATATTGACAAGGCCGAAATCTGACCCTTGATAGTACTCAAGGCAAGCTTCCTATCTACAGCCCATTGTAGGAAGTCCAGAATCCTACCTATTACGTATTTACGTGGATGCCATTTCTTGGCCTCACACCAGGCGATGTACGCCTTCCAGATTCTATAATAGATCTGCCTGGATACCGGCTTCCTGGCATTGATCATGGTAGATACCACAGCATTAGAGAGCCCTCTCTTTTTTAGAATGTGGGCTTCAATAGCCAGGCTGTCAAACCTAGGGCTGGTAAGGAAGGGTGGTATATCGGTCCTTGCGAAAGCAGGTCCGGACGATGTGGGAGGGTCCAAGGACTCCCCACAGACATTTTTACAATCTCCGCGTACCATGCTCTTCGGGGCCACGCTGGAGCCACCAGAATCACTGGTTTCTTTTCTACCCTGATTCTGCGGAGTAATCGAGGTAACAATTGTGGCGGTGGGAATGCATATATCAGCTTGAACTGATCCCAAGGGAACACTAGGGCATCCGAGCCGCAAGCTAGGGGATCCCTTGTCCAAGAGACAAACCTGTCCACTTTTGTGTTGAATCTGGATGCTAGCAGATCTACATCCGGTGTTCCCCACCGCTGACATATTGTCCGGAAAACCTCGGGATGAAGGGACCATTCCCCTGGGCATAATTGTTGGCGACTTAGAAAGTCCGCCTTCCAATTCTCCACTCCTGGAATGAATACCGCAGATATGGCTGGGACATATCTTTCTGCCCATCTCAGGATGTAATTTACTTCCCTTTGGGCTGCACGACTCCTGGTGCCCCCTGACGATTGATATATGCCACTGTTGTGGCATTGTCTGATTGAATTCTGACAGGGGACCCTTGGAGTTTGGATGTCCATGCTACTAGGGCATACCGGGCTGCTCGTATCTCTAAGAGATTGATGGGCAGGGCCTTTTCCGCATCCGACCATCTGCCCTGGAGAGACCATTGCTCCAGTACTGCTCCCCAGCCTATAAGGCTGGCATCTGTAGTGACCACCTTCCAGGAAATCGGACTGAAGGATTTCCCTCTTTCCAGATTCTGGGGAACCAACCACCAGCGGAGGCTCTTGCGAACGGAAGGGGACAAGGACATTGGTAAGTCCAGAGCCTGAACTTTTTTGTTCCAGGCTGACAGTATGGCCCTTTGCAACTTCCTTGAATGGAACTGACCGTAGGGTACTGCTTCGAATGATGCCACCATTTTTCCCAGCAGCCTCATGCACAGGCGTATGGATGGCTGTCTTTTTGAACCCACTAAGTGGATCAAATCTCTCAAAGACGACCCCTTTTCTTGAGGCAAGAAAATTTTTCTCTGGTCTGAATCCAGCCTTAGCCCCAAGTATTCCAGACTTTTGACTGGTTTTAGGGCTGACTTGTCTCGGTTGATAATCCAACCGTGATATTCCAGATACTTGATTGTCTCGTGAACAACCACTTCTAGTTTTTCCACTGAGTGGTCTATCAGCAACAAGTCGTCTAGATATGCCATTATCGTTACACCTCGTGTTCTTAGATTGGCCAATAATGGGGCCAGAATTTTTGTGAACACTCTTGGTGCTGTGGCCAGACCGAACGGTAAGGCTCTGAACTGAAAATGGCGCCCTTCTACCGCAAAGCGTAGAAATTTTTGGTGGGCTGGAAAGATGGGAATGTGCAAATAAGCATCTTTGATGTCGATCGAGGCTAACCATTCCTCCCCTTGTAGGGCAGTGGCTACCGATCGGATCGACTCCATCCGGAAAGTCCTGATATGTAGGAATTTGTTTAGCCCTTTTAGATTTAATATGGGCCTCACGTCCCCGTTTGGCTTCGGGACTGTAAAGAGGTTTGAGTAAAACCCGAACCCTCATTCTTCCAGGGGAACCTCTATAATTACTGCTTGGAGCAATAATTGTTCTAGTGCCAACAGAAGGGATCCTCTCTTCTGGGGATCCCTTGGCACGTTTGACCTTATAAAGCGGGAAGGAGGGGAGTTTTTTAACTCCAATTTGTATCCCAGATTTACTGCGGAGAGCACCCATCTGTCTCGGATCGTGTCCCGCCAGGTCTCTGTGAACAACTGAAGTCTTCCCCCCACCCGATTGGGTGGGGGCAACCCTTCATGCATTTGACTTTGGGGGAGGTTTTGTACCTCTCCTGCTCCAGGGCTTCTTGTTACCCTGCAATTGTCCCTGATTTTTACCTCCGGGATTTGACCGAGGAGGCCGTCGGAACTGTTTCACAGCCGATGTCCTAGGGACTGGAGAAGCAGGCCTCTTAAAAGAGGGACCTCTAACTCTATTTTTAACCGGCAAAAGTGTACTTTTACCGCTGGAAATTCTCTGGATATATTTGTCCAGGTCTTCCCCGAATAAGCGTTCACCATGAAATGGGAAGCTGACCAGCAATTTTTTACAGGGAGCTTCAGCAGACCAGTTTTTGAGCCATAGAAGCCTGCGCATATGTACTACAGACAGCGTAAGGCGGGAGGCCTGATGGATTGAATCCTTTATAGCGTCCACCGCAAAGCATAAGGCTCTAGGTAGATCAGCTAGGGCAAGAGCCTGCTGATCTGGCAAGTCCCTTAAGACCTGTTTCAACTGATCCTTCACTGCTTGGCAGACCCCAATAGCTGCCACTGCTGGTTGTGTCACCAATCCTGCTGTAGAAAAAGCAGATTTTAATAAGGACTCCAATTTTTTATCTATTGGGTCCTTGAACATTTGGACATTATCCACCGGACATGTCAGTGATTTATTCACACAAGAGATGGCTGCGTCCACTGTAGGGACCCTCCATTTTCTGATGAACTTATCCTCCATGGGATAGACCACCGGAAATCTCTTGGGGGGAGTAAATATTTTGTCAGGATGCTCCCAATCCTGGTAAATGAGCCCTTCCAGTAAAGGATGGATCGGAAAGGAACAAACAGTCTGGGGAGCTTTTAGCGACCCCAACGAGGAGACAGAAGTGGATGATGGCTCCGCAAGTGGCATTTTAAATGCTGATCGGACCATATTAGTCAGGGACTGAACCCATAACCTTTCAGCATGTGATGCTGAGAACGGCTCTTCCACTGTTGATTCCTCTACAACCGAATCGACCTCATCCTGATCCCCTTCAGGTAGGTCGATCCCTGTATGGGACTGTTGCTCTGTTAACAGGCACTCTGAGGGAGGAGACGGAGATCGGGCGCTTTTCTCCTGTGACAGGGAAGCCGCGATCAATGCTGACAGTCTCTCTTCCAGCCCTCCCAGAGCTGAGGAAAAAACCTCCTCTGTTACATACACAGGAGCAGGTGAACTGAGGACAGCCACAGTACCAGGTACTCCTGAGGGTGCTCTACGGTCACTAACCTCTGATTCTTCAGGGGAGACTGGTGCAGCCAAAGCATGCCCAAGATCCTCAGAGCCCGATGGAGACCCCCTATTCCTCCTGGAATTTCTAGTCCCGGAGTTTTTAGACGGCATATTCCTAAGCCACAAAGCTGAGGTATTCCAGCCGAAATACACCAGTTACTGACAATAGTCTAGCATAAATGCTGCTATAAGAAACAGTTGGTGTCTACTAATGTGCCTTTCTAGGGGATGCCTGTATCAACCGCTTGCTGTATGCCTTCTTTTAATGTTGCCAGCTCTGTCTCTGTACTTCATAGCCAGCTCACCACACAAAATTGTGGTTTTTAACATGCTGGGACGCCCGCACATGCGCAGAAGCGCTGCGGCGCGCACAGAGCGTCATCCCCCAGGCTCCGCCCCCTTTCCCGGCTCACCTCTATATATAGAGGAGCGTGCACGCGCACGCGCGCGGCCACGTGCGCCTTCGGCGCTAATTTCGAAAATGGAAACCAGGGACAAGAGCCAGGGCCCCTTTGCCGCAGGCCGGGGGATGGACGAGCATTGCAACATGGCAGAGGAAGCAGTTTCCCATAAGAGAACTCACCATCTGCCTGGACTCGCTCTGATGAGAAGAAACTAGTCCACATGACAAGAAACGTTCCACAGCGGCCTCTAGTGGACAAACACAGGTACCGCAGTCTAATATATTAAATATATATATATAAAAAAAAAATTATTTATTTTTTTTTCTTGACCACCATTAAAAATTATTAATTTTTTTTAGTAGTTACAGGCATGCACAGAATTTTGCGGGAATACCATTAGGTAACAGACAGAAAGACAAATTAGGCTTGGGGGTCCCCCAATAGAACCAAGTTCCTGGGGGCCCCCACTTACCTGTTCCCCGCCGCAGGACTTTGTTTGGTCCACAAAAGCCCAAACTTCACCTATCACGGCAGGCATTGTAATCAAACCTTCAGGGACCGGGTTCCCAAGGATTCCACTCCCCTGGACCTGTATAGCACCCTGCACAGAAAACATCTTGGTCGTGGGTATGACCAGAGCTCTGGATCCCAGGGTCCAGCCCTCCTAAGAGAAGCATTACAGGCAAAACCTTGCTCTTCTCTGCAAGGCCCGGGTACCGACCGTTTAGCTATGAAGCTTTTTTGGTCGGATCCGGAATAGCTTACTGAGGCCCAAAAGAACCTGTACGCAAGCTCAGTGAAAAACACATGTTTCTTCTTGGCCAACACCTTAGACACTGGCAAAAAACTGAGGTGCTCCCGGATGGGAGGGGCTTATATAGGGGAGGGTACTTCCGGTTTTGGAAGTTGCCAGTGCCAGCACCTGACGGTATCTATATAACCCATTAGTAATGACTATGTCGCTCTGTGTCCCGTGATGTACGAGAAAGAAATTTATTTTACTTTCTGTTTCAGTGATAATGGTAAACGAGACAAATAGAAAGAGTAAACCCCCCCAACGTGGGCACAAAAGCAATAAAAACCTGACAGGTGTTCTAATTCCTCTCCGCTATATTCAAAAGAAAAAAATAGTTTTGCCTATAGTTATACAGTACTTTAAATACTTGTATTTATTTACTATTAGACTGTGAAAGCCATATTGATTGCATTGTTGCTTATATAAAATATATTCTAGTTCACATGTAAAAATATGATTTCAAGCAGTGCATGACATTAAAGTAGAACTGCAGCCAAAAGTACATTTTTTTCATTTTGGATAAAGCATAGGACGGTTATAACCCCTGTCAGATTTCCCTTCACATCCTGTCACATAGCCAAACAGGAAGTGAGAGGAAATCCCTGCCAATTCAGGGAACCTCTTGGGGACACCAAGGTCACCAGAACTAGTGTCCCTTTTGGAAGATTTCCCCTCTATCACTTTTATAGGGAGAATCCAAAATTTGGGATTTTCTTTTATTTTCACTTTCAATGATAATGATCATGATAATGGTAAACAGGACAAATAGAGAGGGTGAACCTCCATAATGGGGGCACAGACAGCAAAAAAAACTGACACGTTTTCTAATTCTATCCAAAACAAAAAGAAAGTTTTGCCTTTAGTTATAACTTAAAGCGGAGTTCCACCCAAAAATTAAACTTCCGCTTTTCGGAACCCTCCCCCCTCCGGTGACACATTTGGCACCTTTTAGGGGGGAGGGGGGTGCAGATACCTGTCTGAGACAGGTATTTGCATCCACTTCCGGCATAGACTCCCATGGGAGTCTACGCCACTTCCCCCCCCCCCCCCGCTGTCTCCTGGGAAACACACTGTTCCTAGAAGAGAGCGGGGACCAGTGATGGCGCGCCGCGCTACTCGCACATGCGCCGTAGGGAACCGGGCAGTGAAGCCGCAAGGCTTAATTTCCTGATTCCCCCACCGAGCATGGCTGCGGCAGCATCCGAGGACCGAGTGATTGCTCAGCCTCGTCTGCCGACACCGCGGGCGTGCTGGACAGGTAAGTGTCCATTTTTTAAAAGTCAGCAGCTGCAGTATTTGTAGCTGCTGACTTTTAAAAAAAAAAATTTCGGGTGGACCTCCGCTTTAAGTAAGAACTTATTTTTAGCTGTCTAATAGGTGCAATGCAGGGTAGTGACGTGTATATCTTTCAATCATGTCTTTGTGATGGAATGAGCGTTCTGTGGTAAAAATGTGGGCTGTAAGACTATCACACGGCTGCCCCATTTATGTAAGTACTGATTTGTATCTACAATGCTCAGAAGCAGGATCATTTTGCAGACAGAATGTGTTTCTTGCTACAGGCCCAGAATCCTTTTCTTTCAAAAGTGCTATTACATTACATTATACAGTATATGACCATTTAGATCTATTCAAGAATCTGTGGTATACACTGGAATTTTATTTTCTGTATGACATTAAACTCTTAAAGCTTAAAGGGGTTGAAAACCCTTGTGTTTTTTCACCTTAATGCATCCTATGCATTAAGGTGAAAAAACTTCTGGCCCTCACCGGCCCCCCAGCCCCCTGTTTTACTTACCTGAGCCCTGGAATTCACTCGGCGGAGACGCGCTGTCCCTCTCTGCACGGGGTCCCGGCTCTTGATTGGATAGATTGATAGCAGCGCAACCATTGGTTCACGCTGCTGTCAATCAAATCCAATGACCCAGGGGGCGGGGCCGAGTCCGGCATTTGTGTCTATGGACGCAAATGCTGGACTCAGGAGCGCGCCCGCAAGGTAACCCCCAAAAGAGCGCTTCTCCTAGGGGTTTATCTGATGCAGGGAGGAGCCACGAAAGCCGCGGAGGGACCCCAGAAGTCGAGTATCGGGGCCACTCTGTGCAAAATGAGCTGCACAGTGGAGGTAAGTATGACATGTTTGTTATTTAAAAAAAAAAAAAAGAAGAAAGCTTTACAATAACTTTAACTCCAGGCACATATTAAAACACAAATGAATGCAGTAACATGTTCATTGAAAAGAAAATATATTTAAAATGAAGCTAGTGTGGGTACATGAATTTGACTTGATAAGAGCTCAAATCCTACGCACAGCAGCATTCAGATAGGGAGGGGGAGGACTATGAGCCATTGAGGTGTGCTGCTTTTACATGTGCTGACTGGGAACATGCTGACAGGAGGAGAAAGCTAAAGTATGAGCACATCAATCTGCTGTTTTTTTTATTGTCCAGGCAGACAATATCCTGTCTGGCAGGGTTTTGTAACTTGCAGGACTGTATGAACAAATATATAAAATACTATGACAGTGAAAACAAATCCCATATACACTACAGTAGTGACAACACTGAAGAAATGACACTTTGCTACAATGTAAGGTAGTGCGTGTATAGCTTGTATAACAGTGTAAATTTGCTGTCCCCTCAAAATAACTCAACACACAGCCATTAATGTCTAAACCGCTGGCAACAAACGTGAGTACACCTCTAAGTGAAAATGTCCAAATTGGGCCCATTAGCCATTTTCCCTCCCTGGTGTTATGTGACTCGTTAGTGTTACAAGGTCTCAGGGGTGAATGGGTAGCATGTTTGTTACGTTTGGTTTTATCGCTCTCACTCTCTCATACTGGTCACTTGAAGTTCAACATGGCACCTCATAGGTTGAAGGGGTGGGGGAGTCAGCCTGTCAGTGCTCAGACCATAAGCCGCACACTGCATCAAATTGGTCTGCATGACTGTCGTCCCAGAAGGAAGCCTCTTCTAAAGATGATGCACAAGAAAGCCCACAAACAGTTTGCTGAAGACAAGCAGACTAAGGACATGGATTACTGGAACCATGTCCTGTGGTCTGCTGAGATAAACTTATTTGGTTCAGATGGTGTCAAACATGTGTGGCGGCAACCAGGTGAGGAGTACAAAGACAAGTGTGTCTTGCCTATAGTCAAGTATGGTGGTGGGAGTGTCATAGTCTGGGGCTGCATGAGTGCTGCCGGCACTGGGGAGCTACAGTTCATTGAGGGAACATGGAGTGGCGTTGCGTCCATAGAGGGCGCCGGAGCGCCGCCCCCTCTCGCTCCTGCACCGCCACTGAAAAACAATACATAGGTTCGTGCATTGCATGAACCTATGTATTGTCACCACTGCTGCGCCGCCCACTATTCAGATGGCCGGCCCCCTGGCGAGCGCCGGCCATCTGAATAACGGCAGCTGGTTGGCTGTGGAAGTGTCTATCAGAGCCAGCGGCTCTGATAGGCTTTCCAATTACAGCCTGAGGGCTCTAATTGGCTTCCGAATAGCTAATTAAGTGGTGCAGTATGCATTACATAGCACCGCACCTCTGGACCCCTTTACATTACACAGCTCCCCACAGTTTGTTACACAGACACCCCCCTAACAGTTCTGGACCCCCTGCATGTTACACAGACCTCCCTACAGTACAGTACAGTACAGTACAGACCCCCTCTCTACAGTGCAGACCCCCTCCCTACAGTATAGACCCCCCTACAGTACAGACCCCCCTACATTACAGACCCCCTTACATTACAGTCCCCCTCTACAATACAGCCGCCCTCTACAATACAGACCCCTCTACATTACAGACCCCCTCTACAATACAGACCCCCCTACATTACAGACCCCCTCTACAATACAGACCCCCTCCCTACAGTACAGACCCCCTACCTACAGTACAGACCCCCCTATATTACAGACCCCCCTACAATACAGACCCCCTCTACAATACAGACCCCCTACATTACAGACCCCCTCTACAATACAGACCCCCCCTACAATACAGAACCCCCCATACAATACAGACCCCCTACATTACAGACCCCCCTACAATACAGACCCCTCCTACATTTCAGACCCCCCTAAAATACAGAACCCCTTACATTTCAGACCCCCCTACAATACAGAACCCCCCTACATTACAGACCCCCCTACAATAAAGAACCCCCCTACATTTCAGACCCCTCCCCTACAATACAGAACCCCCTACATTTCAGACCCGCCCTACAATACAGAACCCCCCTACATTACAGACCCCCTACAATACAGACCCCCCTACAATACAGACCCCCTCTACATTACAGACCCCCCTACAATACAGACCCCCCTACAATACAGAACCCCCCTACATTACAGACCCCCCTACAATACGGACTCCCCCTACAATACAGAACCCCCTACATTACAGACCCCCCTACAATACAGAATCCACCTACATTTCAGACCCCCTACAATACAGAACCCCCCTACATTTCAGACCCCCCCTACAATACAGAACCCAATACATTACAGACCCCCCTACAATACAGAACCCCTCCTACATTTCAGACGCCCCTACAATACAGAACCCCCTACATTTCAGACCCCCCCTACAATACAGAATCCCCCCTTCAGACCCATAATGTACCTCAGATCAGCGCGGGACTGCATGTCGGGTCCCCTCCCCCTGTGTGGACATAAAGGAGGAGGGGGAGGCGGCTTGACTCTGCTCGGCTGTGTGAGACAGCCGAGCCGAGACTGATCAGATCATCAGTGCCGCGGCCGCCTTGCCAGAGAGAAGGGGATCGTTGCGGGTCCCGGCCCCCTGATGTGCCGACGGGTGTCACTGTTACTCGAGTGCGGCTCCGACTCGCAGCTGAGAGTGCACTGGGGGGAGACGTGACATGTGGCCTGGCCAGTCTGGGCCTGCATATCATCCATGTGTGCAGGGTGTGCAGTGAACATTGGCCCCGAGGGAAGGGGGCCCACTGTCCCCTGACACACATGGCACATGTGGAGTAAATTGCAGTTAGTCCTAAATATGTCCTTGGGCCCCATAATTTCTACCAGAGGAGCCCAAGAGGTGGTGGCAAGGATGTACTTTAAATTTTCAGCCAAGAGGCGGAGGCACATGCGTTGCATTTGCCCATGCTTGGATCAAAGGTCCAGCTGCCCCGCATACTCCTTGTAGCCCTGGCAGAGTGATACTGTAGCTGCCTCACTCATTATCGGCAGATGGAAGCCAGGGTTGTAACCAGCATTGTCTTGGAGGGTCCAAAGCAGCAATATAGTGTGCAGGTGGCAGCGATAGCACTTCTGTTAGGTAAGTTGGAGGAATCTACAGTACACAGGCTTGCAGCCCTGGCACAATGATACTGTAGCTGCCTCACTCACTATCGGCAGATAGAAGGCGGGGTTGTAGCCGGCAGTGTCTCAGAGGGTTCAGAGTGGAGATATAGTGCTCAGGTGGCAGCGGTGGCACTTCTGTTAGAGAAGGAGGCATTTACAGTACACAGGCTGCAGATAGTGTTCTTTGAAGGCCTTTAATTCATTGTATACTATTACTGCTCCTGACAGGGGTAGTATATAGTGCAAATACTATCTGCAGCCACAGCTCACTCAGCACCTGTGATTATCATTATTATCATGATGATCAAACAGTACGGCCTGTACAGTATATTCATCATCATGATAATGGATGATCACAGGTGCTAAGTGAGATGATTATTCTTAGAGGCTATTTACACTTGTGTTTGGAAGATAGCAAAAATGCACATTTAGGGCCACACTAGAACACGGAGTGGGAAATCTGGTGTTCTGTGCATATTTCCCGAACCGCGTTCAAAATGCACTGTATTTGCGATTCATTTGAGAGATTCACTACTCTATTTGTACTGGTGACTATTCTTACAGAAAAGGAAAGAAAGGGAAAATGCAACCGTTTGGACCTGTCTTATGCCGCATACACATGTTTGGAATTTCCGATGGAAAAAGTCTGGCGGAATTTTTTCATCGGATATTCCGAACGCGTGTATGCCCCATCTGACTTTTTCCTTCGGAAATTCAGACAGACTTAGAAAGAGAACATGTTCTCTTTTTTTCGGAATTTCCGTTCATCTGGATGCAATTCCGACGAATTAAGAAACCACGCATGCTCAGAATCAAGTCGACGCATGCTCGGAAGCATTGATATTAATTTTTCTCGGCTCGCCCCTAGTGTTGTACGTCACCGCGTTCTTGACGGTCGGAATTTGGTGTGACAGTGTGTATGCAAGACAGCTTGAACGAAATTCCATCGGAAAAACCCGTCGGCGTTTATTCCGACGGAAAATCCGGCCGTGTGTATAAGGCATTAGGGGAATACTTTCAATTGGAAATCTCTTTTTGTGATATCTGTCTAAAGCTGAGCATACACGGAGCGAAAATTCAAAGGAGCCGGGTGGAAAATTGTTGGCCAAACAGCGTCTACATCCAAGCATATGCACTGTTTGTGTATTTTTACAACTGGCTAGGCCTGCTGTCAAAATACATTAACCACAGCAGATTTGTTCATCCGTTCTTTATAGCCAGGTTAGAGGAATCTGTTAGATGACTTCCATTGAAGCCTGCAGGCTGAACAACACTAAATCTATATGTATTTAACCACACCCCCTTTAAGCCATGCCCAACATTTAGCAGAATTTAAACCATGCCCACTGTTTGGAAAAGATGAATATTCCCGAGCTACCTTAATCAGAACAGTGAAACACTAGTTGCAGCAAACACCGAGTTGGTCAAACTGT
Source organism: Rana muscosa (assembly GCA_029206835.1). Taxonomy (NCBI): domain Eukaryota; kingdom Metazoa; phylum Chordata; class Amphibia; order Anura; family Ranidae; genus Rana; species Rana muscosa. Next base: position 851,929,123 of record CM055118.1, read on the forward strand.
ACCAAATAAAGTGTATGTAAAAATTCAATAAATTATGTTGCACTTTAGTGGGTATCAACTTGCTAAAAACTATATAGAGTGCTATAAATTTATGCAAAACGTCAAATGTGCAAATGATCATAATACACAGTATAAAGTGCTCAGTGCTCAAAAATCTGATAGGATTCACAGTGTGCACAATCAAATAGTCTCAGTGTGCACAATAGTATAATGTTGGAATAACCTATCCGAGACTATTTGATTGTGCACACTGTGAATCCTATCAGATTTTTGAGCACTGAGCACTTTATACTGTGTACTTTGATCATTTGCACATTTGATGTTTAGCATAAATTTATAGCGCTCTATATAGTTTTTAGCAAGTTGATACCCACTAGAGCACAATACCACTTATTGATTTTTTACATGCCCACTGTTTGCGGCATCACGCTGCATTTTTATCTTTCTTGATGCCTAGGGCCCACTTTTGATCTTGCACACGGGCCCACTGATTTCATAATATGCCCTGTGACGGACCGCCTGGCACCCAGCCTGGGTGCCTCCGCCAAGATACAGCTTCCTCCACTCTGGAACCAGGAACCAGGTATTATAGCTATGCATTGCACCCAAGAACTAGACGACACTAGCTTAAGTGCAAAGTGGAAATGACTTTACTGTAAATTCACACAGAATATATACCACACAAGATCAGGTAAGAGCTTGATCCTATTATTCTAAACAATGCAAACTGTAAACAGTAATCTCATTAGCACATCTAAGGAACAGCCAACATAAACATAAATAGTAATCAAATTAAACAGTAAGACAAGACTAGGTGACTCAGGTCAGTGCCCACCCAGACAGTTCAGGACCAGTATCCAAGAAGATCCAGGGCTGTCCAAATCTCATTAATCAGCTTTCTTTTCACATACATCTTCTCACTGAGTTTTAAGTTGGCAGAGAACATCATGGATTCCTTGACTGTTAAATCATCTTGCATTATATAACAGGACATCTTCCTGAATGCTCGTAGCTCCCTCAAATGCCAGGGCCCATATTAAGGAGGCTACCCTGCAGTGCTTTTCAAAAGCTCCTGTCCCGGTTGGGTCTGTGACACACCCCTGATAGAATACATTAAGATAAAAAAACATTCTGCCTTTAGAACCACTTCAGGTGGTTGTAAACCTCAGACATGAAATATGAATAAAGTACAGTTGAAAAAAAAAGTATGTGAACCCTTTTGGAATGATATGGATTTCTGCACAAATTGGTCATAAAATGTGATCTGATCTTCATCTAAGTCACAACAATAAACAATCACAGTCTGCTTAAACTAATAACACACAAATAATTAAATGTTACCATGTTTTTATTGAACACACCATGTAAACATTCACAGTGCAGGTGGAAAAAGTATGTGAACCCCTAGACTAATGAGATCTCCAAGAGCTAATTGGAGTGAGGTGTCAGCCAACTGGAGTCCAATCAATGAGATGAGATTGGAGGTGTTGGTTACAGCTGCCCTGCCCTATAAAAAACACACACCAGTTCTGGGCTTGCTTTTCACAAGAAGCATTGCCTGATGTGAATGATGCCTCGCACAAAAGAGCTCTCAGAAGACCTACGACTAAGAATTGTTGACTTGCATAAAGGTGGAAAGGGTTATAAAAGTATCTCCAAAAGCCTTGCTGTTCATCAGTCCATGGTAAGACAAATTGTCTATAAATGGAGAAAGTTCAGCACTGCTGCTACTCTCCCTAGTAGTGGGCGTCCTGTAAAGATGACTGCAAGATCACAGCGCAGACTGCTCAATGAGGTGAAGTAGAATCAGCTAAAGACTTACAAAAGTCTCTGGCATATGCTAACATCCCTGTTAGTGAATCTACGATTCGTAAAACACTAAACAAGAATGGATTTCATGGGAGGATACCACTGCTGTCCAAAAAAAAACATTGCTGCACGTTTACAGTTTTCACAAGAGCACCTGGATGTTCCACAGCAGTACTGGCAAAATATTCTGTGGACAGATGAAACCAAAGTTGAGTTGTTTGGAAGAAACACACAACACTATGTGTGGAGAAAAAGAGGCACAGCACACCAACATCAAAACCTCATCCCAACTGTGAAGTATGGTGGTGGGGGTATCATGGTTTGGGGCTGCTTTGCTGCGTCAGGGCCTGGATGGATTGCTATCATCAAAGGAAAAATTAATTCCCAAGTTTATCAAGACATTTTGCAGGAGAACTTAAGGTCATCTGTCCACCAGCTGAAGCTCAACAGAATGGCTTAAACAGAAGAAAATATGCCTTCTGGAGTGGCCCAGTCAGAGTCTTGACCTCAACCCGATTGAGATGCTGTGACATGACCTCAAGAAAGTGATTCACGCCAGACATCCCAAGAACATTGCTGAACTGAAACAGTTCTGTAAAGAGGAATGGTCAAGAATTATTCCTGACCATTGTGCATGTCTGATCTGCAACTACAGGAAAAATTTGGTTGAAGTTATTGCTGCCAAAGGAGGTTCAACCAGCTAATAAATCCAAGGGTTCACATACTTTTTCCACCTGCACTGTGAATGTTTACATGGTGTGTTCAATAAAAACATGGTAACATTTAATTATTTGTGTGTTATTAGTTTAAGCAGACTGTAATTGTCTATTGTTGTGACTTGGATGAAGATCAGATTACATTTTATGACCAATTTGTGCAGAAATCCATATAATTTTTTGCAACTGTATATGCTTCTATGAGTACTTGCCTCTATCCACGGCACTGAGTGTGATTTTTGTTCCTCTGTTATCAGCATAAGTCAATGCTTGTTCTTCTGGGGGGTGGTGGGCTCAGAGATTTCCTCACTGAGATCTGTACTGGCTGTACTGCAAAACTAACTTCAGATCCTCACACCCTGCTGCTAGAACTGAGAAAAAAATCCTTTGATCTGTGTGTTTTTAGAATGATTTACAGAAAAAATAACTGCTGATAAACAGGTACAACTTATTTAGGAGGATCAGGGCTAGATTAAGAGCATCATGGGCCTGGTGTTGAGGATTTTGGTGGGCCTTAAGGGCCATATGTCGGTTTGCGCCCTGAGGTGGAAGGGTGCAGCGATGCAGGGCTAATACAACACTATGGAAGCAGAATACCAGGCTTCTGTTAGGACTGCCCACCACGTGCCTGTTATTGACACCACCATCCGGGTTTGGCTAGGCGGTTCGTGCAGAATTCAGGGATGGTCAGGCCAGGGGAGATCTCTCCCTGTCGGCCCATTGCATTCTGTGCGTGGCCTGTTATTTTTGGGCCACTTGGTCCAGGGCTTTTCTTCTCAGAGAATAGGTGCAGTACATAATCCACAGAGCGCTGGGCACAGGAATACATAATACACAGAGTGCTGGGAACAGGTATAAATAATACACAGAGTGCTGGGTGCAGGAATACATAATACACAGAGTTCTGGGCACAGGAATACGTAATACACAGAGCGCTGGGCACAGGAATACATAACACTCAGAGCGCTGGGCACAGGAATACATAATACACAGAGCGCTGGGCAAAGGAATACATAATACACAGAGTGCTGGGCACAGGAATACATAAAACACAGTGCACTGGGCACAGGAATACATAATACACAGAGTGCTGGGCACAGGAATACATAACACACAGAGCGCTGGGCACAGGAATACATAATACACAGAGCGCTGGGCATAGGAATACATAATACACAGAGTGCTGGGCACAAGAACACATAAAACACAGATCGCTGGGCACAGCAATACATAATACACAGAGTGCTGGGCACAGGAATACATAAAAAACAGAGTGCACTGGGCACAGGAATACATAATACACAGAGCGCTGGGCACAGGACTACATAATACACAGAGCGCTGGGCACAGGACTGCATAATACACAGAGCGCTGGGTTCAGAGGTTTGCTATGCACAGAAGACACTTCTGCCCCCATCCAAAGCTCACCTCTGCACTCTTCTCTCACAGATCTCTGCAGCCACCTCTTAGTCCTTCCCCCACAACAGCTAAACTTTCCATCTCTCCATGCAGCTGCTTCAGCTTTGACCCCTGCTCCCCCATTGCCTTACACACCTGTGCACAAACAACCCCTGCCCCATCTAGTCACCTCAGAAGCCGCCATTCTCAGCCTCCCACATAGTCCATTTGTGGCTCTGCCTCGCCTCCACTGGGCAGCAGCAGTAAGATCGTCCAGCAGGGAGCGTTGGCAGCCGAACACCAGGCTTTTTTTTCAGCCAGCAAGCCTTCTCTAAAGCCCATAACACATCCGTGCATCTGCAGCTGTCCCTCTGTGTCTGCCCTGCGTGCTGTGCGGGGAGGTTCTGAGGGAGCCGCTGGGAGAAGTGTTCTGTCACTTGTAGCACAGAAGCCGGGCTTCTGTGTTTACAAGTGACAGTAAAGAGCGGTGACAGCTGCTTCATTGCTGCTCCCAAACAAATTCTAACCTGCCTTGAGAGTTACATGTAGCGCCCCTTTACTTTTCAGGGGTGCTATGTACTTAAATTTAGGGGGTTAGTCTGAGCCTATAGCCAGGCTCAGACCACTTTGATTGTTAGTACTCGCTTCTGTCTATGTAATTCAACCTGATGTACTGTTCCCTGTGGCCTGTAGGTTAGGGTGACCAGACATCCCCGGTTTCAGGGGACAGTCCCCGGATTGAGGACACAGTCCCCAGACCAAGTCTGTCCCCGGTTTTGTCCCCGGATTGGATTTGAACAGGGGCTGGGGCAATTTCAAAGACAGTCAGTGCAGAATTAAAAAAATAATAATTACACACCCCCCGCTCCTTCGCTCCTACTAGCTTAGGGGGGTGTATTTTTTTCCATTATCTGTGCCCCTTTCTGATGATGATGTGCTGGTCGGAGCGGAGGGAATATTTCTTCAATTTCAGGTGCATGCCCATTCAGCTATGCTTGCATGTTCTTCTGTCTTGGCCCAAGTCCCGGCCAGCCGCCTGCCTGTTTATCTCCTTGCCTTCCCCGGTGGAGTTATCTTCCTCCGCTCCACACCCAGTAGTAGCCGGAGCCTGGAGAGTAAGACTTGACAGGCTGTGAGGCAGGGGGTGGCGATGGGCAGAGAGTCGTTGATTGCCGCCATTACTAGTAAAAAAAAAAATATGTCCCCGGATTTCATTTTAAAAATCTGGTCACCTTACTGTAGGTGGCGCTGCTATATCAGGTCAGGGTTGAACTGTGGGTGACATTGCTATGCCTTAGGGTGTCTTCTCTCGGCAGTGGTGCGGTGGGCTTGGTTAGCCTGCTGTGCATGCTGGGAGAGGATACATAAGAGGCAGACGCCATCTTTTGGGGCTCTTCTTTCGTACCACCCTGCCCTCCAGGCCAGGGGTGTGCGTGTGTATCAGTCTCAGGCACCTTTAGCCTGGGGCTGCAACTCTACTATAGGCCCAGCACCTTTAGCTGAAGCCTATCTCCAAAAGAGGAATCCTAGGGTGCCCTGGAGAGGGTGGTCCCGCTCTAAGAAGAGGAGACCGGGGGAGGGCCTTATCTGATGGACCGGTGAGAGTCTCACGGTGAAAGAAGGGCCTGGTAACCTTCTAGAGGGATTCAAAGATCCGCCAAAGGCCTTGCAACGTGCTGTCGCTGGCACCTGTCTTTGTGTTGCAAGTGTTGGGAAGTTTGGGACTTAAAGATTCTGTGGCAGAGGATCTCCCGATCGTAACTCTAGAAAAACGAAGGAAAGTTCGAGCATCACTTCGGCTGCTAGAATCCGCTCTTACAGGGAACTATCCGGGTGAGCTAAACCCACTCGGGATCGAGTGGCAACTATTGTACCAGTTTATGCTTGGACCTATCTCCCAAACCACACTGTCCTTTTCTCTCATCTACCTTTCCTGTCTGCTGAACTTGAACTTTGCTTATAAAATAAACTCAGCGTTGGAGTTAAAGTGGTGTGGACATTGGCCTTCCTGGGGAGAAATAGAGACTTGTCCCTATACTCTAGGAGACGAGAACCAGAGGAAGGGGAAAACTTGCTGCAGGACCCAAAAACTGTTAACACCGCTCAGCCTCTTAAAACAGGAGGGTACGGGCATATAGCGCGGTGTGCCTTGACCTGCAAGTGAGCCAAAGGCAGGAAAAAGGTCCGTGTGTTGCACGTGGGGGCTCGTCCGGGATTCTGCAGCTATACCCCCCAGAGTTTGGACTTTATTTTTCCCGTGTGGTTCTGTGGAGGTCGGCCATTTTGGAGAATTTGAACTACGCCACTAGTGAGGGAAATGGAGGTACAGGCCTAATTGTATTTCTAACTGCGTAGTTCGTGGGCGTGTCTCAAACATAGAAAAGCCTGCGAGCTACGTGCAGCAAGAAGAAGAGGGGGAGGAGTCCCCGCCAAGTGTGTGTTGCACGTGGTGTCTTGGCGCCAAAGGACAGTACAGATTGGACTAGTGAGTAAGCAACATGTCTGCCGCCCCATGGATTTCTGTTTCACCGGGACCTCGTGTGTTCCCACCTGTTTCATCCATGAACGTTGCTCCACTAACCGCCCCCCTGACGGATACAGGGATCCGGCTAAAGCCCAGAGGCCGCTTTGCACTCTACACGTGCAAAGATGCAGAAGCCTTGGGCATGATCTGTCCTAACTGCCAGGGACTGGTGGTGCAGCTTTGGCCCTTTGGAAGATGTACCCAGTGTGGAGAGTTCCTTTTCAAGGTGGATCAACCCACGGAAAAGCCCCGGGCCTACCGGGTAAATTGCCTAACAGGCACTACCACTCCGGAAGAGGAAACCTGTACTCCCACAGCCATGCCCACCCGCACCACCGCGACTACCGAGGAAGTCAAGGAAGAGGTTCCGGTCACCACAGAGCCTGAGATGGAGAACCCAGTGATGCTGTCTGCGTCACTACCGAGACCTCCCTTGCACCTCCCAAGCGGAAGGTGTGCTATGTTAAATCCTCCCGTGGTCGAGGTCCACCCCAGTGCCTGCCTGAACCGGAGCTTCAAACGGAGGGACCTCCAGGAGATCCACGTCAGGGGACGGTAAGGAGGCTGGGGACAATGCAGTACAAAGTTTGCCGGGGAAGGAAAAGAAGCTATTGGGGATGTGAGGACAGCCCACCCGCGGAAACACTCTAGTTCTGGGGACGGTGTGTCGGTGTCTACCAGAAACTACCTGCCCGCAGAGATGTATGACACCTCTGATCTAGATTCATCATCTGATGTGGGAGATAACTTTGCCATCGATGAGGTCTACACTAAGAAAAGCTGGGATAGAATACAGGTGACTTCTCCCCGTAGCTGCCGGGAGGGATCACCTATGGACTCTGGGGAAACTACACCCCGGCTGGAAGCCCCTACTCCGGCAGAAGGCCTTGTCTCCCTACCCGCTTTGCCTGCTCCGGAACCCACTACATCTCCTATTGCGGAGGCTCATTCACCTTTGCGGCCACCTATGCCTCGGCTAGAACCCATTCCATATAAGAGGTCTTTGGATGCCATTGTTCTTCCTGGAGCGGGGGGACCGGGCCACCATGCCGCCTTTAGCCCGGTTGCAGCGGCTCCTCAACAAAAAGATTGCCATTGAGTATGGGTGGGAATACGTTCCCAAGGAACTGCTGTTTAAGGTCGAGGCCTACAGAGATCGGTGGTACTCTGACTTCGTTTGGGACTACCTGAAAGTACAGAGAGGCCACCGGTATTTCAAATGTTCTGCTGCCATGACAAATCGCTTCAAAGGGTTACCAGGAGGACCGGACTCTTGGTCAGCATATTCATGCGGACAGGGTAGTGATCTGCAATAAAGACAGAGACGATGCTGTGTATTCCATAGAGACAATTGATAAAGAATGGAAAACTCCTGTCCTCCCCGACCCTCACTATTACCTCTAGAGTGGGAACTTGTGTTTTTTTTTACTCACTGTAGAAACCAAACTGTTTGGAGCATATAACTTTGTCCCTGCCAGGGAATCTACTCAGCTGAGGAACCGGAGAGCTGTTCTATGTTTTTTTTTTACTCTCTCCTCCTCAGCCGGAAAAGAACGTTTTTTTTTTTTTAAAGAACTGAACTTTGGGGTAGATTTAGCTAGGGTCAAAGCTGGAAGTCACTGTGTTCAAAATGGGGAATGTTCCATAACAGTGATGCATTTCCATGAGAATTAGTGCCAGGTGTAACCACAGTTGCACTAGCACCAGGTGGCGGTGTTCTGCAGAACTTTCATAGGAAAAAGTTTGAGCACTTAGTGAAGGGAGCTATCTTTCTTCGGGAGATAAATCACTTCTTTTGTATAGCGGTAAGGCTGCTTTCACACTGAGGCGCTTAAAAAATTGCCAGTAAAACACTGAGCGCTTTTGAAGCGCTTTTCAGGCGCTTTTGAAGCGCTTTCAATTCATTTCAATGGAGAGGGGCGTTTTTTCAGCACACTATCTCAGTGTGAAAGCATCCATTGATTTTAATGGAAATAAGTTTTCAGGCGCTTTTTTTAGTGTGAAAGCGCCTGAAAAGCGCCTCAGTGTGAAAGGGGCCTTAGATAGGATGTTTGTTCTGTGTTTTTTTCTCTCTTTCCCTCTGCAGGTGAACTACAGGAGAATGGGTGGAGTGGTAGTTTAGAGGGGGTGGAACCTGTATATTATGCCATGTAAAATGTGACATTGAGAATGGGATGTCAATGTTTGTACTCTTTGTTATCTATTTCTTCCTCTCTGTTATTTCTGCCCCTTTCCCATTATATTGGTTCCGGCACAAAAATAAAAATTTTTGTATATAGTTCGGGAATAAATCCGCGCTTGCTCAGGGTTGAGGGGCGTGAATTTATTTCAGACACTGAGGACAGTGTCTATTTTAGAGGGGGTGTATGTAGCGCCCCTTTACTTTTCAGGGGTGCTATGTACTTAAATTTAGGGGGTAATCTGAGCCTATAGCCAGGCTCAGACCACTTTGATTGTTAGTACACGCTTCTGCCTATGTAATGCAACCTGATGTACTGTTCCCTGTGGCCTGTAGGTGGCGCTGCCATATCTGGTCAGGGTTGAACCGTGGAGGACATTGCTATGCCTTAGGGTGTCCTCTCTCAGCAGTGGTGCGGTGGGCGTGGTAAGCCTGCTGTGAATGCTGGGAGAGGATACATGAGGGGCAGACGCCATCTTCTGGGGCTCTTCTTTCGTACCACCTGGCCCTCCAGGCCAGGGGTGTGCGTGTGTATCAGTTTCAGGCACCTTTAGCCTGGGGCTGCAACTCCACTATAGGCCCAAAAGAGGAATCCTAGGGTGCCCTGGAGAGGGTGGTCCCGCTATAAGAAGTGGAGACCGGGGAGGACCTTATCTGATGGATCGGTGAGAGTCTCACGGTGAAAGGGGGGCCTGGTTACCTTCTAGAGGGATTCAAAGATCCGCCAAAGGCCTTGCAACGTGCTGTCGCTGGCACCTGTCTTTGTGTTGCAAGTGTTGAGAAGTTTGGGACTTAAAGATTCTGTGGCAGAGGATCTCCCTATCGTAACTCTAGGAAAACTAAGGAAAGTTCGAGCATCACTCCGGCTACTAGGCTCCGCTCTTACAGGGAACTTTGCTTATAAAATAAACTCAGCGTTGGAGTTAAAGTGGTGTGAACATTGGCCTTCCTGGGGAGAAATAGAGACGTGTCCCTACACTCTAGGAGAGGAGAACCAGAGGAAGGGGAAAACTTGCTGCAGGACCCAAAAACTGTTAACACCGCTCAACCTCTTAAAACAGGAGGGTACGGGCATATAGCGCGGTGTGTCTTGACCTGCAAGTGAACCAAAGGCAAGAAAAAGGTCTGTGTGCTACATACACATCATAGATTCAGGGAGCAGACCCAGCTGCCCATCCAAAATATGAGAAAGGAATAGAGGTTGTTTTCTTATATCTGTTCCATAAGTGCATAAAATTCTTGATGATAATGTCTGAAATTCAGAGCTGTTCTTTCTCCTGTGCAGACCTCCTTAGTTACCTCAATGAGCCTAACTAGCCTCCTAGTTGTTATTTTGGGAATGCTTAGTGTCTATGTTGAAAAGTACAGGATAGGAGGAAGGTTTGAGTAGTTTAGCAAAAGACAAATTGGCAGGTCTGACACCACTCAGTTTACAAAGTGCTCTGTATTGTTGACCCACAACAGGACTTAGGAGCTGAAAGTATTTTTGGCAGATCAGTTGTTTTTCTGTAGGGTCTTTAACCACTTCAATACCGGGTCATTGTAAAATGACGCCGGCAGGAACCCTCTCTCCCTCCAGGTGGACGTCATATGACGTCCTGGGTTTGAGGGGGGATATCTGAATGATGCCTGCAGCTAGAGGCATCATTCAGATATCCTTTTTGTTAGCCGGCGAGCCTGTGCACCATAAGAACGATCATAGCGGCGGTTCCGCCACTTGATCGTTCTTATAGGCGGCGGGAGGGGACAACCCCCCCTCCCGCCACCATCCGGTGCTTCTCCGGGCTCTCCTGTGCCATCGGGGACCCGGAGAGAATCGTCCGGCGCCGGTGGTGGGTCACGTGACGAGCATAGAGATGACTGGTGACCAGAGGGTCACCAGTCATCTCTATGACCGTCGGAGGCCCGGGCGCGATGTGATGACGTCACGCCCATCCTCAAATGTAAACAAAGCCACCATTGCGGCTGTAAGTAATCTTTTTTTTTCTTTATCTTTTTTTTTTAAACGCCCGTCCCCAGTAGCTTGCGCTTAGAAGCGAACACACACGTAAGTCCCGCCTGCATATGTAAACACCGTTCAAACTACATATGTGAGGTATCGCCGCGTGCGTTAGAGCATGTGCAACAATTCTAGCACTAGACCTCCTCTGTAACTCTAACCTGGTAACCTGTAAAATGTTTCAAAGCTTCGCCTATGGAGATTTTTTTAGTACCGAAGTTTGGCACCATACCATGAGTGTGCGCAATTTTAAAGCGTGACATGTTAGGTATCTTTTTACTCGGTGTAACATAAGCTTTCATATTTTACAAAAAAATTGGGCTAACTTTACTGTTTTGTTATTTTTTAATTCATGAAACCATTTTTTCCCCCAAAAAAGGCGTTTGAAAAATTATTGCGCAAATACTGTGCAAGATAAAAAGTTGCAACGACCGTCATTTTATTCCCTAGGGTGTCTGCTAAAAAAAACATATATAATGTTTGGGGGTTCTGAGTAATTTTCTAGCAAAAGAATGATGATTTGTACATGTAGGAGAGAAGTGCCAGAATAGGCCCGGTATGGAAGTGGTATAAAAAGCCCTGTATGGAAAGAGTTAAAGAGATAAAACATGGAGAAATGTGCATGTATTGCATATGGTTTTTTTTCCCATAATACACTTTAAAGAAGTTTTCACTTCATAATATTTCCAATAGCTGACAATAGTGATTGGTAATGACAAAGGCATTCCCCATCAGGAGCACCGACACTTACCCCATCTATGGTGGGCATCGCTTCACCCAGGCGACGGGCGGCAGTTTTCCCTTCCCCTGCTCTCCTGTTCGGCATTACGGGCAGGGGCTTTCCCTTTCCCTGCTCTCCTCCACAGGCATCACATCGGCTTCTGCCGTGCGTCTCTTCCCTCCTACTTCTAGGCCAATTGGACCGCTTCTCCTTTCGGCCAATCAGGAAATAGGTCACAGACCTGCTTCCCGATTGGCCGGGAGGAGAATTAGTGTGACAATAGCAAATATTAATTTGCTATTGTCACACAACTGGGTGGGATCAGGGTGCAGTACTCTGCACCCCGAGCCCACCCTTTTTTGAAGCCTATTACAGCCTCTGACTCTAATCACGTGCTTAAAAAAACAAGACAAAACCCCATTGGAATCCATGTGTCCGGCGCCGTGCATGTAGATTAGGTGGGCCAAACTCATGGATGGGGGGGCGGTGCCACTTCTGAATCTGAATAAACCACAGCTCCAGTTGTCTGTCAGGTCTGACACAGGCAGCTACAGTTCAGAGTGAGGGCAGAGTCCCTTATCTTCTCCCCGACTCCGGTGACATTAAGCCTAGCACACACAGGAAAAAAATGTTTTTTGTTCAACCCAAACAAAACAAAAAAATGAGGAGGTCACTGTACTAACTATACAAGGTTAGTACAGCAATCTCCCCCGTTGTGCTATTGTGTTCTGACATTGGGACTGCTCCCCGCCAGAATACTCTGGTCAGCGCTGATCGGCTACTGGTTTTCCAGCATGCTCGTTTGCCTGTTGCACGAGGAGCTGTACACATGGGCTGAAAGTTGGCTGGCAACTGCCGAACCCACCATTTTCAGCTGATTTTCGGCCCGTGTGTACCTAGCATTACACAGCTGAGGGAGGGCTTCCCCTCACTCTGAACTGCCTGGTTTGACTAGTGAGTGTTTAATAAAGGATCTGTACTTAGTAGAGAGAATTTGTACTGGTGGGAAAGATACAGTCAGTGGCGGAACTACTGCCATAGCGACCCACGCGGGCGCTAAGGGGCCCGCAGCCGAGGGGGGCCCTGTGAGTCGACTGTGTGGGCGGCGGGTGAGCCGCCGAGCTGCCCGTCCGCTCGGCGTTTGCACAGTCACACTGACTGTGCGAGCGGATGCAGCTGGGCGGCTCGGCAGGCGGGTGAGAGAGCGGACGGGGGAACTGCCAGCTAAGAGGCTCGGTGGGTGGACTGGCCAATCAGCGGGTGGCAGGGGGAGAAAGATGACATCATCTCTCACCGCCTGGGCCCGCCCTGCATCCCGGCAGTTCCGCCCTCACTCACTGTGCAGGCAGCAGAGAGATTACATCATCTCTCTGCTGCCTTACTCAGACTGGGACATAGGAAGTGACAATCCCCATTCCCCACCTTAGCAGGAAAGTGACAATCCGCAACTTGTGGCAAGTGACAATCCGCAACTTGTGGCAGGTGACGTGGCAAGTGGACAATTTGCAACGTGTGGCAGGTGTCGTGGCAAGTGGACAATCCGCAATGTGTGGCAGGTGACGTGGCAAGTGGACAATCCGCAACTTGTGGCAAGTGACAATCCGCAATGTGTGGCAGGTGACGTGGCAAGTGGACAATACGCAATGTGTGGCAGGTGACTTGGCAAGTGGACAATTTGCAACGTGTGGCAGGTGTCGTGGCAAGTGGACAATCCGCAATGTGTGGCAGGTGATGTGGCAAGTGGACAATCCGCAACTTGTGGCAAGTGACAATCCGCAATGTGTGGCAGGTGACGTGGCGAGTGGACAATACGCAATGTGTGGCAGGTGACTTGGCAAGTGGACAATCCGCAACTTGTGGCAGGTGACATGGCAAGTAGACAATCCGCAACTTGTGGCAAGTGACAATCTGCAACTTGTGGCAGGTCACGTGGCAAGTGACAATCTGCAACGTGTGACAAGTGACAATCTGCATCTGGTGGCAGGCGACGGTGGCGAGTGACAAACTCGGGGCTCCCACTGATTCTGCATTATGGTGAGTTGAACTATTTCATTTTATATAACAATGTAATAATATAAATAATGTGCTACAATCATCCTGACACCATAACAACCCTGGTGCCGTGATGATTGAAGTAATTTCCCAAATAAATTGCCCGCAAAAAAATCCATGGAGGTCAGCAATGTGTGTCCTTCAGGGGCTGCATACAGTATACTGCATACTTTGTTGTTCGAAATTAATAAAAGCTGTTGCCTGGGTACTGTGCCACGTGAGTGTGGTAATCTGTTGTTCAATGGCACTAGTTCATTTTTTTGGTGGGGGCTGTTTGCAGGGGGGGGCCCATACAACATTTTGCTATGGGGCCCTGTGATTTCTAGTTACGCCCCTGGATACAGTATGTACTGGGGGAGATCTAAACGGGGTGGAGCTGTGCTGATGGGCAGGTGTACTAACGTGGGAAGGGAGATCTGTGCTGTGGGAGGCTGTAATAAGGAGTAGATATGTGCAGAATGAAAAAATGTGTTTAGTTTCTTATGGTTTTGTTAAGTTTAACATTTTGTTTAGTTACATTTGTTATGTTAGAATGATTTGTTTTTGTAATTCATTTCATTTTTGTTTAGTTTTCGATTCAATTCAAATTTTTATGGCCATATTCTAATTGAATTTGATTTGAATTTGAATCGATATTGATTTAAATAGAATATCTGAAAATTAGTTAGGTACTACGTGTTCATAGTCTGTTTAAATATTTGTGATTTTATCAAATAAAAAATAAAAAATTTTCACAACATGAAAGCTTCCATTATGGGCCCAACAGGATATGTAACATGAAATTACAGGTAGGTTATCATCATTATAATTTATAAAAATTGTTGAACTAGTATCCACACGTCCTGGACCTCAAACACCTTGATGCTATTTATGAAATACCACAAAATTCTTCTATTGGAAACTATGGTGGCCACATTTGGAGTTGTATAAAAATGTAATTACTATTAAATTTACTAACATGCATATGACGTGATCGAATATACTATCTTTTTGTATATCTTAAACACACACATGCATAACAATTAGGTTGCGTATAGTCATTACAAACATGGTATGCCTTCACTTGTGCACACCATCCATTGCTGCCAGAATAGGGTTGGGGGGAAACAAGGAGCATTAAAATCAGTATTCTATACATATACAATGCCATTTAAGAAGATCCAATAAGTTATATACTGGTAATGGTAATGGATTGGATAGATACTGTACAATAGATTCCTATTTTAGATTTGGTACAATTTATGCACAGTAGATCTGTTCCACTGCATTTAAAGGCCGCTCGTATTCTCATCATCAAGTAATGTAATCTATGAAAATAAAGGTGGCAGTTTTAGGTAAGTTAGTGCAAGAGATAAGATGAGCATACAAAGTGCAGTAATAGTAACCCTAAACCATGCCAAATCATTACATTCATTTTTAATTAGATTAGTGGAAGGTTATTTCAAGTTGATTAATATGAATAGGATTAAAGTGATTGTAAAGGTTTGAGTATTATTTTTTAAAAATAACAAACATATCATACTTACCTCCACTGTGCAGTTCGTTTTGCACAGAGTGGCCCCGAACACCATCTTCTGGGGTCCCTCTGCGGCTCTAGCAGCTCCTCCCTGCATCAGATAACCCCCTAGAAGTGCTCTCCCGGGGGGTTACCTTGCGGGCGTGCTCCCGAGTTCAGCATTTGCGTCCATGGACACGAATGCTGGACTTGGCCCGTCCCCGGCACCCGCGTCATTCGATTTGATTGACAGCAGTGGGAGCCAATGGCTGCGCTGCTATCAATCTATCCAATCAAGAGCCAAAAACCCCGGACAGAGGGACGGCACGTCCCCGGGTTGGGTAAATTCCAGGGCTCAGGTAAGTAAAACGGGGGGCTGGGGGGCCGGTCACTGCCAGGTGTTTTTTCACCTTAATGCATAGGTTGAATTAAGGTGAAAAAACACGAGGGTTTAAAATTGTAATTTGTATATCATAACTGGTTCTTGCCATATGCATATGTCCCCAAAACAATTATGTTTTTTGGTGATTATACAATAGCTTGTCAGTTATCATTGTCCCCTCCCCTGTGGCCAAAAGGGAACAAGATTTTTTTGATGAAGTTGGAAATGTCACATTTGGCCCAAAATGGCACAATTTTCTCCTAACTGTGTATGACCATATCTGTGGAATGGTAAATCTACCCTGTAACAGATTTGTCAATCACTAATAGGGCCTACACATTATATGATAATCAGAGGGAAAATTATTTATTTGGAATGATCATAAGATTTTCATATAGTGTGTACACCATTGAGAAATATTACGCATGTTCGGAAAAAATTAAAAATACAACCCAGAAGAACATGCAGCTTTTCATACCCATGAAGTAAATATCATAGGCATTATAATAATAATGTATAAAAATATGTATATGACAATATGTATGACACAATTTCCTTTTATTAATTGTGAGAGTCATGCAGCAACATGTTAGTCTTCTTGTTTCTGTTGACCTACGGAGCAGTATGAAGCAGAAAATAGGTTCTATCCTATTTGACCAGCACTCTTGGAATTAGCGCACCCAATATTTATTTTTATTTTTTCGACAATCCCTGGTTGGTTTTGATTGTCTAGTTTGATCCTTAAGAGTTTACTTTACTTATTTGTACTTATACGTATGTACGCCACTGTTGTTTGTTATTCTCAAACTGTGTCTTGCCCCCATTGCTTGCAAGTTCTACCTATATTTACCATAAAAGTTCTATGGCTGTACTGTTCTCTATTTGTACTTACAGTAAAGCCGGACATAGATGGTTTGAATCTTCAGCAGCGACTGGCTGAGATTCAAACCATCTATGGGCAGGATGATTGTACCCAATGATTGGGTACAACCAGCATGTCAGATTTTTCATGCTATTATTGCCATTGGCTATAGTTGGTAGCAATAATCACAGAAAGTTCCCTGGTAGGGATGGTTTCTCGCACCCCCCACTGGGAGAACACATTAGCTTTGCGGGAGGAATACCCCCATCAACACACTGTGACCTGTGGTTGCAGAAAATAAAATTACACCATCTATGACAGGCTTAAACCTTTAATAAAAGGATTAAAACAGAAAAAAATTGAAAGGTCCTAGGTTATAAAAGGAATGCATTATATGTTGATCTGGACACAAATGATGCTAAAATGATTCATTTACCAGAAATATTGATGTAGTTTGATTTTTGACATGTTAATCTTCTTTGTATTAATAAAGTTTATTCAGAATATGTGAAGTGTTCCAAGTCATAAAAAAAATATATCTGACTTCAACATTTTGCTGTCTCTATGTACATTACGTTGCAAACATTTTAGGCAGGTGTGAATAAATAATGTAAAGTAATAGTTAGCAATAGTTTGAAAATTTGTTTTAGAATTAGAATTAATTTCAATTTCAAATTCTAACGACATTTTATTTCGTTATCATTTATTTTGCATTTGTTTAAATTGGTTCCTATTGTGAACAAAACGAACCGCACATGTATACTAAGGAGGGGGAGATCTGTACTGGGGGGTGGAGCTGTACTGGGGGGGGGGGGTCTATGCTGGATCTACACTTGTGATTCTGGTGTTCTCTGCATTTTGCACTCCTGACTCTACACTCTGCCGAACCTACTGACTTCTGCACTGTGTGTTTTGCAGTCCCATCCCCTGCACTTTATACATTATGCAGTTCTGACCCCAGCGCTCTCTGCATTATGCAGTCCTGACTTCTGTGCTCTATATTTTTATTTTAGACACTCCAGGCCCTCTGCGTTCTGTTTGCTATTCTACCTTTTTTTCTCTGGCTGCCCAGAGCTGACCACCCACCCCCCACCCCCCTCCCAGGGGATCGTAAATATCTATGGTCCTGGGTAGCTGGAGTTATAAGTAAATATCTTTCTTGCAAAAATATACCTTCATCTTGCACCCTCTTGTCTGCTTACCCTACCTATTGATCAATAAAGTTGCCCATCGCATTACAGGACTAACAGGGAGGTTCATGATGTGGAAAAGAGTGGACCTAAATCTTAACATTAATGGCAATCAACTATTTACTGGGGAGGGAGATCTGCACTAAGGTGAGCTGTACTGGGGGAAGCTGTAGTAAGGGCGGGGAGGGGGACTGTACTAGGAGGAGCTGTAAGGGGAGCTTTACTGGATGGAAGATCTGTACAGGTTCTGAAGTCCTGACTCCTGTGTACTGTGCATTATGTGATCTTTATTCCAGCACATTTGTTACAGAGTAGTGAAAGGACCTCGACTGAAGTTTTACCATAGAGCAGCAACACTGTCCAGGGTGCTTCATTCATTTCATCTAAGTAGGAAAAACCAGGGGGTCACCCTTTAGCCTCGTACACACGATCGGACTTCCATCGGACAAATCTGTGGATTTTTGTCCGAAGGGCGTTGTCCGTGAGAACGGCAGAACATTTTCAGTCAACATACACCAAACCACTTGGTTTTTCAGCTCTTTACTGCCTCCCTTTGGGCAACTTCTGCTATTGTTGTCTGATGTTTAGCATTGGTTCGGGGTATGCATGTTTGTACTTTGGATTTTAGTCCGATGGATTTGTGCACACACGACCGGATAATCCGACGGAACACATTTGTTGTCGGACAATTTGAGAGCATGCACAGCCAACATTTGTTGTCGGAAAGGATAGTCACCTCACTGGATATATGTAAGGGTTTACAACCAATTTAACCTTTTTCACATTGTAAGGCTGTCTTCAAGAACGACTTTACATTATACCCTCTTACTGCTGATGATGCTCCACAACTATAGTAAAGTCAAAGTCCTCTGGGACCCATTAATCTGTACATACACATAGCAAATTTTTTAGGGACAGTACATTTAACTCCCCAAAATTAGCTCACTTACTGATACTTTCAGGACATATAGCATCTATTAAGAAACCTCCCCAAAAGGAACCATAATATTGCTATTGGCCATATTATTTTTAGACATTTCAGAATCACAAAAATGCCATCCCTGAATGAATAGATTAAATCTAAAAAAAATAAAATAAAGATACCTCTGACAATGAGAACACCTTTGCGTGAAACATGAAGACTTGCATTGGCTTATAAAGGCCCAGTTGGCCACATTCACTCATCTGGAAGTGAATTTGTTTGAAGTTGGACCTTATCATAGTTTCAATACCAGCTCAGACATCATTCAGGCCTCCATCAGCAATGAAGTGCTGCAGTTTAAGGTTCTGCCCCCCTCCATTGCTTACACAACCAGCTGGAAAGGGCTTCCTTGCATTATGCATGTAAGGGTACTCTTTCTTATGCTCTTATCTTACCACTGACTGAAAACAGCGGTGATGATTGGTAGCCAATGACTGTGACCTGGCTGAGAGCTAAAATAGCAATGTAATTTTGTCATGCTTTCATGTGCCTTACTGATTTATGTGAAGTACTATTTTTTGATAGTTCCACTTTAAATGACTGTACAATTATGTAGTGTTAAAAAATAACTATCTGTGCTGCTCATAATATTTTCTCATATGTCTACTTGAAATGTATGAGGTCAATATTTTTTTTCCATTAAAATGTCTAAAAGAATTATTGTCAGTGCCCATAGTCAGATGGTCAATTTCGTTTTCAAACCTGCACTGTAAAATTACAGTTAAAGAATAGCCCAAATCAAAGTACTTTTTTTAATTTTGGATAGAAGTTGGTTAAAGTTGTTCTTTGCCATCTGTATCTTATTATGGAGATTTCCCTTCACTTTCTGTCCTGTAGACTCAACAGGAAGTAAGAGGATATCTTTTCAATGGGTGGGAAATTCTTCTTAGACATTTTTCAAGGAAAGTGTCCCCATTGTAAAAATTCCCATCTATTCCTGTTCGTGTGGCAACTCAAAATGTTGGATTCGCTCTCACTTTCGTTCTCCGTGACATTGGTGATTATTAAAATTTGAAAGAGTGAATCTCCCTAACAAGAACACAAACCCCACACCACTCTAATCCAAATCTTAAAAAAGAAAAAAAAAATACTTAACTTTTCACTGAATATGTACAACACAGACTGTTCTAACAAACAGTTTACCAGACCAGTTTGCCTAAAATCAGGAATTTTTGCAGTGCACAGTTAAAAAAGACCTACTTGTAAAACGCACTCAAACCCAGTCATTGAAACAATCTATCTTCATGGTAGATAATCCTAATGAATGTTGACAATAAATAAGAAACCATTGTTCTGGTCTAATTTTGTAGGTATTTAAAGCTTTAAACTCCAAGAACAAAACTTTCATTGAAATACATTACTCAATAGCCACAAAGGATATAAACCCACATTGTGCACACCAATTGCTTTTACGAGATTTTACTTTATATATATATATATATAATCAGTGACATCATCAATGTGTTGCACACAGCCTGTGTAGAGACCAGAGCTGTGGGAGGGGCCCAACAGCTCCACCCACTACAGGCTGCCCACAGAGAACTACAGGAGGGGGTGGAGACAAGACCAGTCACCCTGCACGAGTAAGAGAGCAGCAGTGACTGGTCTTTATTACAGAAATATCCTGCACAGAGGCAGTGTGTCACATTCGCCTCTTTTTCTACAGATCTGGAAGAAAAACACAAAGCACACCAAGATTTAAATAATAATTTGCATGACTCTTGTATTTAGACAATATTTACTTAATCTGGAGTTAAGCTTTAAATGTGAGTATATAAAGTTAGATGATAATTAGCCTGACCACAAATGTAGAGGCGTTCTAAATCATACTTAGCTCTTCAGTTCCCCAACTTTATATGTCTGGATTTTAAAATTTAAGCAGGCTTGAGAAGGAGAACAATTTCTGAACTTGAATGGATGAGCATTGTTGCTGAGAACTTGCCAAGGCCCACCAGCCTATCATCCATGTGTGTGTATGTCTTTAGAAGGTCAGCAGTAGAAGGCACAACTCATAGTAGTAACTTTAATAGACATAAACGGATAAACAAATCAATTTGTCAATAGACAGAATCTAGCACATTTCGATGAATCAAAGGCACATTTTCAGTTCTCCTGAATATGTACATTTAGATTTGTCCAGTCAGTGGAAATCAAGCAATCAAGATTCATGATGCTCTGTATAGAGGCATGCGCAAACTCAGTTGAATTGAATATTTGCATTCCTCCAAGATGAGGTTTGCTTAATTCTTTGGATTCCTAAAACAATTTGTTAATTTTTAGACATAGATGTTTTACTAATATTTACATGCAGTACTGGTGGGCAACAAAACATCTGAAAGACAATTGATTTGAATTAATTTCCACATTTAGCATAATTATTCAGCTTTTCTTATTTTTATCCTAATTTTTATGGAATGTTTATCAAATATATTTCAATTTTTTTTACATTTTTAGAAAATACTACTTAAAAGTAACAATATGAATACCATGTCACGTGGCAGCATGATTATATACTTGCCCTGGTAGGTAGCCTATAACCATACAGGAAAGTTCACACAGTACCATTGAAAATGTTAAGTTCCTGTTTCTAACTCCAGTTGCCTTTATTGTGTGTATTAAATGGTTGTGTAGTAGTTAGCTAGAGTTGTGTCGAAGACTGCAGAGAAGCATATAGGTGTCTGGTGTATACTAAAAATGTGACATGTCCATATGTGTTTTTTACAGTGCAGCTACGTATGCTACAGTATGGGCAATGCCTATCGTGACTGAGTTCCCATCCACAGCAATTGCACAATTAGGCTAGTGATAATGAAGTAAAATCAAGATATTCAGCATGGCATAAGGCCCATATCATTTAGGTATTATGTACATAGTGAGAGTTTGTTTAGATAAATATGCATTTGGAAGAAAAGAGTTTATATGTCGTGTTTATTGAAATACCAGTAAAAATCCATGTTTAATTCATGGTGTATGCTACTTCTATCTTAGGATCCACATCCATAGCACATTCGTTAGCAACAGAGTAGAAGCAACAGGGAGATGCATCATATCTACAGAATAACAAATAGAGACATTATGGATAACCCAATCTTATAATCAGACTATGCCAATACATACTCTGCTGCTTCCATTATTCACACATTTAATATTGCCTCCATATGGTGGTAGCAGAAAACTGTGTACACTTCTGTTAGCTCTCCAAAAATGTATATATATATATATAAATATATATATATATATATGTATATATACACATATATATATATATATATATATATATATAACAATCATGCATACATTGTACACCGTGAGCTACCCCTCCATGCAGCATGCAATGCAATGCTGTACATCTATGCATGACACATAGGTATAATCTCCCCCCCCCCCCTTCACATCCTGTTATACATCAGACTCACCTCTTATTGTGTCCCCAATGATATATCACCCCTTATCTTATTGCCCCTCCCTTTGCAGAGGTTCCCTGGTACCTGAGGTTGTAGGGTAGCCTTGTGATTGGAAGCAAAGCTCTGCAGGAGACAGGCAGACAGAATGGTGCCAGCCTTTTGTTGCCTGGTACACTGAGCTGACAGTCTGTCTTCCTCCTTCCTACAACTCCCACCCCCAGATTTGGCTTGTGAAGATTTGAGCCTCCCTGGGCTGCGTTCTTGTCTCAGTAAACGACTGCAGCTCCTCTGATGTGTGGTGTTGGTGGCACACTCCAAGGGACATGCAACATCTTATTCAGTGCCCGCAGCTGGGGAGTCTGGCAGTATCTTTCAGGCACCAAAAACCTTGCTTAAAGTCCACCCACAGGCTGTAGAATCAGCAGGCACCAGTTCATTGTGAAGGGTTGCAGCAGGCGACTGGGAGTTCCTATCTCCCTGAGTAGTGACGAAGAGAGAATTCCCTTCTGCTTCCTTTTCCTCACCTGAATTAATGCCCCTTGTTCTGTGTGCCTGCCTAGTTGTCATCATCATCATCATCATCATCATCAGCCCTGTTTGCCAGCACCACGTCTCCTCTCACTCTTGCTTTCTGTGATTCCTCCTCTCCCCCTCCTTATGATTTTCACTCATTTTCCACTGTGCCTTATGTCAGTTCTTATTTGCTTCCTCTGTACGCCTGTCTTGTAGACATCACTCTGTTTTGTCAAAGTGCCTTTTTTTCCTTCCCTTCCACCTTTAGTCTTTATTTCTTACCTTTATTCTTTTTTTTTACACCCAATGATCTCAAAATTGCGTTTCATTGATCCAGGCAAGATCATTTTTCTTTTGCTTTACAGCGTCTCCTATTTCCTGGTCTCGTTTGCAATTTCCATTTTCTTTTTTTTTCCCCTATAACTCCTTCCTAGCTTTTTTTTCTTCTTCTTTTCCCTCCCTCAGCTTTGCAGTTTGCCACTCTCGCAAACCCTCTAGTTTTATCTGTCTCTTTACCTTTCTGTCACACCAGAGAGCTCTCCCTTAAGGATTACACGCATCCACACACGCTTTCCTTTATCCTTGAGGGATGCACTGTCTGTGTCCCCCAGTGCCTGGGTTCCCTTCTTTCACACTCCTTTCACACTCCTAACCCACCTCCTCCTCCTGCAATAATTTCCCTTTTTCCGCTCCTCCCATTAGTACACCAAAAGCATCTTGCTTAATTGATTACATTAAAATCTTCTATTTGATCAAACGCCGAATGTACGACGAACGAATGGGCACATAACGAACACAGTAGGTGCCTATGTGGTATGACGGTGTGGGTGTAATGATTGCTTGTGCTGTTCTGTGTGTGCACACGTGCAATGTATATGTGTTGGCATGTGTTGCCGAATTCCTATTCATTACACTGCTCCCAGCTGTTGTCATGGTAACAGAGTATCCAGGAAATCACGACGCTCACAGGCACATAATGTGTCAGCACTGCTTTAGGGAAGGCAGTTGGGGGTGTTGAGGGGAAAAGTGCTTTAATAACTGGTCTTATTATATACAGAAAATTAGTCTGGGAGGGGAAGTGGACTAACTGGAGAGATGGAAAGCTTTGTGTCCGGTCTTCTGTTTTCTGCATGAGAGAGAATCGGAAACAAGTCGTTCTTTCAGACTGCATGTCAGGCCCAGTGTTACATGGTTGCATATTACATATGTTAAAGACAATATGGGCATCTCTCTATCCGGTCATAATTACATAGTTACATAGTTAGTCAGGTTGATAAAAAGACAAAGTCCATCCAGTTCAACCATAAAAAAATAAAAAAATAAATAAAATAAAAAATATCGTACAATCCCATATACCCAATTCTATACCCACAGTTGATCCAGAGGAAGGCAAAAAAACCCAGAAGAGCATGATCCAATTTGCTACAGCAGGTGAAATAATTCCTTCCTGATCCCCCTAGAGGCAATCGGATTGCCATTGTCATGCCTCAGACAAGTAAAACATTAGCTTTTACATTCTTTAATGTATAGCAAATCTTTGTTACTAGGTAAGTCATCCTATCACTTTTCATTATCCTTAGCATTTTTTTTTTTCTACATCTATGTGGATTTAGTTTTTTAGAGTGTTCTCAGTTACAGCAGCTAAATGAGATGACTGATTCTGTTATGATGACGGTTTAGTGCTATTTTCATTTGTCAGTAATGTTGTCCCTACCTTTGGCTTTGCAGTGAAAAGCATAACTTCAAATTATGGGGCTCCAAAGTAAAATAATAACAGGGCACCCTTTTGCTTGTGTTATCCTGCTCCAACATTCTTGTCTAATACCCCTGATATTGCTGGCTTAAATTGGTTCTAAAGCCACTCTATGCATTAAGGTGAAAAAACATTTTGTGCTACAGCTCCCCCTCAGATCCCTGACACGCCCCCCCTTTTTTCTTCTTTGAGCCTGATCCGATCCAGCGATGTGCACGAGTGCAGTGGCTCCCGCCGTTGTCTCCTTCATTGGACAGATTTATAGCAGCGGGAGCCATTGGCTTCTCCTGTTGTCAATCAAAAGCTGTGACACAGGAGCGGGGCCGCGTCGAGAGCGAGCAGGCACGGGTGCCCCCATGGAAAGCAGCTTTACGCGAGGGCACCTGTCGAAGAAGAGGGGCCTGGAGCGCCAGCAGGGGACCCAAGAAGAAGAGGTTCAGGGTGGCTCTGTGCAAAACCATTGCACAGAGCAGGTAAGTATAGACATGTTTGTTATTTATTTATTTTTAAATGAGGCTTTAATAACACTTTAAGCTTTGGCTGTATACTACACATATCTTAAAAAGGAAGTGATGGGGTGGGAGGCCTCAAACATTTGTTACTGCCATGAAAGAAGTTTCCAGCGCTTAGGATAGGAGATTCAAATCAACTAGCCTGAATTCTTATTGGGTGTCAGGCAATAAATGGAGAAAAGTGTCCAGTAGGAGGCTGAAATGGGGATAAATAGTCTGAGACACTGAAGGGCAGAGTTCCTTCTCCCTAGGAGAGATCCAGAGGCGCAGGACTGCTGATGTCAAGCAGTCCATGTGTAGCAAGGTTCCACTTTGCAATGTAGATATAGACTACAGTTTGACAATTTAGAAGGAACTTAGCTCCCTCCGGTGTTCAATTTGTTGTATTGCAGTAACTTATTTGCTGCAATAATGTTAAAACAATACATTGTGAATCAGACTAAACTACCCACAATGCAGCTGTTTTACCAGGGTGCACTGCATCACCGCACAGCCTGCTGGGAGAGGTTATTTAACCACTTGTCCCCCGCCCACTGTCAATTGACGGCGGGCGGAGGATACTCTCGTTCTGGGAGGACGTCATATGACGTCCTCCCTTTAAAACGAGCTAGGAGGCGCGCGCTCGCCGCCAGCGGCGCGCGCGCACCCCCGCCGCGTTCACAAGGCCCCGGTGCGCGTGCCCGGCGGCCGCGATTGCCGCTGGGCACCCGCGATTGCCGCCGGGCACCCGCGATTGCCCGGGAAACGAGCAGGAAAGTGGATCTCTGTGTGTAAACACAGAGATCCACGTCCTGTGAGGGAGAGGGGACCGATGGTGTGTCCCTTGTACATAGGGACAACCATCGGTCACCTCCCCCAGTCAGTCACCTCCCCCCACAGTAAGAACACATTGAGGGAACATATTTAACCCCTTCCCGCCCCCTAGTGGTTAACCCCTTCCCTGCCAATCACATTTATACAGTAATCAGTGCATTTTTATAGCAGGGATCGCTGTATAAACGTGAATGGTCCCAAAAATGTGTCAAAAGTGTCCGATGTGTCCGCCGCAATATCGCAGTCACAATAAAAAATCACAGATCGCCGCCATTACTAATAAAAAAATAAAAAAATAAAAATGCTATAAATCTATCCCCTATTTTGTACACGCTATAACTTTTGCGCAAACCAATCAATACGCGCTTATTGCGATTTTTTTTTTTTTACCAAAAATATGTAGAAGAATACGTATCGGCCTAAACTGAGGAAAATTTTATTTTAAAAAAAATAAATGGGTATTTATTATAGCAAAAAGTAAAAAATTGTGTTTTTTTTCCAAACTGGACGCTCTTCTTTTGTTTATAGCGCAAAAAATAAAAACCGCAGAGGTGATCAAATACCACCAAAAGAAAGCTCTATTTGTGGGAAAAATAGGACACAAATTTCGTTTGGGAGCCACGTCGCACGACCGCGCAATTGTCATTCAAAGTGTGACAGCGCTGAAAGCTGAAAAATGGCTTGGGCAGGAAGGGGGTTTTCGTGCACAGTAGAGAAGTGGTTAAAGGATGGGAGGAGTTACATTCTGTCTCTTGGGATGCGGCCATCTATCAAGAAGGAAGCCTGCATTGAGGCCGGCTTCCAGAGTGTCTAGGCCCAAGACGCCTGGGCCCACCATCGCCAGAGCCTGCCTGTCTATTCTCGTGAGAGGGATTCTCATCCGGGGTGTCCAGCTCACACTCCAGAGCAACCAGAGTCGTCCATCCATCGACATCTACTACGGCTGTGCGGAGGATAGGAGGCTGCAAGTTGCGGAGCATACCGGAGAACCAAGGCCTTGTTTGGTGAGTAGGGCACCTGCCCAACGACAATCAACTGAATCGCAGGGAGGTGGGCCTTATAGACTTGCCACCATTGTTTTCTTTGGAAAGTTAACACGCCACGTGCAAGGACACATTGCATCCTGCAGTGGCAGTGTATTTAAAGTATTGGCGCCTGTGTCGCTTGCAAGTCATATACATTGGTAATTACTTCGGATGTTGTTTCTGACTTACCCATACTTGTTGGATTACAAATGTTTTAACGTGCACCAACGAGAGCTAGCGAAGACCCTTACTACATGAAGGAACTTTTACTGGATTCCGTTTACTGGTCTGAACTAGAAAGCGATAGGACACTGTAACAGTAGTGCCTGCTAGAGGGAGTCAAAGAGCTCATAGATACATATATATATATATATATAGATAACAGAATTGTAAGTTGTTTGGTAATCCTTTATTCTAGTATTGACTCTTACAGGGCCCGTAAGCAGTCAACTGTACTTGTTTAACTTTATTATCTTTTCTCACTAAGTAAACCATTATCATTTGGTTAAGCAGAAACATTGTGTGAGTCTTATCTGTTTTACCTTCTTGGACCGGTGGCCAGCATAAGGTAACAATATCTAATTGTAAGCTATATCATTTTATGATATCATTGTGGTTCCCAGTCAACAGTGGGTTTCACTATTATTGTGTGGTTCAGTTGTGCCAAGAGAGGGTTCGAGCCAAACTTTGGGCAGAACGTAGACCCAAACAAAACCAGCAGCTCCTTCGGGGGTAGTGCTACACATGGACCATGCAGCTGCTCTAGAAGGCTTCAGAAGCTCCAAGAGTAAATGGACTTCACTCAAACTGCTCGCAGAACCACACCACCAGGGAACTGGTCCTGAGAGGCACCATCTGACTCACTGTTTTGTGTGCAGAGGAAGCCTGAATCCTGCAGCTGTCCTGGGGACTTGTAAGTAGTGACCCTAAGTTGATCTTCGAGGATGTGTGTTCAGAATCTGCACTGGTTACCGATTGCTGTGCTTAGCACAAGGTAGCCAGGCATCCAAAAGACTTGCTTCATGGCCTTCAGCTGTGAGGCCCAAGACTGTCCAGTATTCTATTAGTTCTAAGCAGAAGCATTTATGCCAAGGGGATTTGTCTTATGGTCCCCAGCTGTGTGGCCCTAACCTTTTAAAGAATTACCTCATGGTTTTAAGCTGTGAGGACTGGGACTGTCCACCGTTCTCTATTTTATGCCAAAGAACTTTGCTTAATGGTCTTCAGTTGTGAAGCATTAGTCTATTCTGAAAGTTACCTCATGGTCTTCAGCTGTGGGGGTTTAAGACTGTACATAGAAATATAGAAAAGTGACTGCAGAAAAAAGATCAAGTAGTCCATCGAGTCTGCTCGTTTTTTGTTTGTTTAAAAAAAAATTTTTTTCGTTAACTTTTATGTCTAAGTATAGATCTATGTTTGTCCCAAACATGTTTGAAGCCATTTACTGTTGCTTGTCTCACTACTTCTGCTAGAAGTTTATCCCAAACAACAAATACCCTTTCAGTAAAATAATGCTTTCTAAGATTCGTTTTGAACTTTCTTCCATTTAGTTTGAGGTCATGTCCCTGTGTTCTTGATTTTGGTTTCATATTGAAAAAACTGCCATCCTGAACCTTATTCACCTCCTTGATTTATTTAATGGTTTCAATCATATCTCTACTTTCCCTTTTTTCCTCCAGACTGTACATATTAAGTTCCTGAAGTCACTCTCGATATGTTTTATCCCCCAGACCTTTCACCATTTTTGTTACCCGTCTGGACTCGTTCTATCTTATTAATAGCTTGTTGCTGAGGTCTCCAGAACTGGACATAGTATTCTAAATGAGGTCTCACTAAAGATCTATATCAGGGGTCTCCAAACTATGGCCCTCCAGTTGTTCAGGAACTACAATTCCCGTCATGCTTAGTCATGTCTGTGAATGTCAGAGTTTTACAATACCTCATGGGACGTGTAGTTCCGTAACAGCTGGGGGGCCGTAGTTTGGAGATCCCTTGATCTATATATAGGGGAATCAGAACTTCCTTCCACCTGCTGGTGATCCCTCTAGTGATGCATTGTAGAATTCTATTTGCTTTTTCCACTGCCTGGTCACACTGTTTGCTCATTTTGCAATCATCTGTAATAAGTACCCCCAAATCTTTTTCTTATGTAGTGCTGGATAACACTGTACCCCCAATGTTTGACTCTCTCAAGAGGTAATTTTTCCTTAGGTGCATTATTTTACATTTAGAAACATTGAACTGCAGTTTCCACTGTTTTGACCAATCTTCCAGCAATGCCAAATCATGTTCTATGTTACATACACCTCCAGGGATATCAAGCCTATTACACACCTTTGTTTTATAAGCAAAAAGACACACCTTACCCAACAAATCTTTAGTTATATCACTAACATATAGATAACGGTAAGTAGAACAGGACCTTGTACAGACCCTTGTGGTACATTAATATTGACTGGTCTCTGTTCTGAGTGAACCCCATTTACAATCACACTCTGTAATCTATCCATTAGCCAACTGCATATCCACTGGGTAAAGTCCCAAGGGTTAAGTCCTAGCTTGTACAACTTTTTTTTTTTTTTTTAGCATGTCCTTCTATAGTGTGTACTAGCCTCAATCCAAAGCACAGAGTGTGACTTCTGTCCGCTCTCATCACCTATCTGCACGAGTCGTTCCTAACAGTCTTTGCCAACACCAGACAGTTCTGGGAAAAAGCTCCACCATACAGTAGATGATTGAAAGCCTCAGCTTATGTTTCCCTAATGAGACTGTTTTAAAGGAGGGGGGAGCCCTTTCCCTTAGGTCTCAGATTACACTCAGCTCCCTGCTCTATGGTGTGCAGTGTGTGACATCAGATCCCCACCCACACCTTCTGGATCTACTTCACCTCTGTGCATCACCTGAGGCTGGTTACTTCACTAGGTATATGTAAGGGTTTACAACCACTTTAAGCGGTCTCATCGACACTACACCTAGCATGTAAGGACTACAGAACAACCCCTCCTCATCTTCATAATACAGGTGGAAGGGGTTCTGTAGTTTACAGAGGTAAAGTGGGCAGGGATTTCTGGCAGGCCAACATACTTTTATCACACTTAACGATAAATCAAAACACTTTTTGATTTACTTGTTTGAGACCAAGCGTCCCTGTCGCTTGTACAACTTTTGTATTAGATCATTATGTGGAACTGTATCAAATGCCTTGCTGAAATCAAGATATGCTATGTACACAGCACCACCCTGGTCCAAACCTTTGGTAATATAGTCAAACAATTCAATCAGATTAGTCTGACATGATCTGCCCTTAGTAAA
Organism: Rana muscosa; assembly: GCA_029206835.1. Classification (NCBI taxonomy): domain Eukaryota; kingdom Metazoa; phylum Chordata; class Amphibia; order Anura; family Ranidae; genus Rana; species Rana muscosa. The sequence goes on from CM055118.1 coordinate 851,958,764, forward strand.
GCCATGCTGATTTTGGTCCAGCAAGTTGTGTATTTTTAAGTAATCAATGATCCTTCTTTTCAGGAGTGATTCCATTAACTTGACTACAAGTGATGTTAGGCTGGGTTCACACTGGTACGACACCACAGTCATACAACTTTCATCCTACTTTGCTCTGCGACATCAGTCCTACATTGATCCTACATTGGTCCGACATCCATCCGACTTTCATGAGCAGGATACTACTTTGATCTGACTTTGTGATAGTCTGACTTGTCCTTTGACCAATCAAAACAATCCCAGGATGAGATAAATTCCTTTTACTGCTGCTGTAATCACCATGTCAGATGTCAAATGTCGGATGGTTAGGACAAGGATCCTACTTTGATCCGACTTCAATGATATTCAATGGGCTGAAGTAGGATCAAAGTCAGACCAAAGTAGTACAGGGAGCATTTTCAAAGTCGGACCGACTTGTGTCGGACCAGTTAAGACAGCTCTCATAGGGAAACATTGATTTTCACACGTCATGCGACATGAGCTCCCAATGTCGGAGCGTTTGTCGGACCAGTGTGAACCCAGCCTGAAACTCACTGACCTGTAATTGCCAGCTTCTACCTTGCTGCGCTTCTTGAGGATAGGTACAATTTTAGCTGTCCACCAGTCATGGGGAACTTCTGTTGGAAGAGATTAATTAAAAATATCTGTTAATGGTCCAACAACTATACCTCAAAGTTCTCTTAGAACTCTGGGATGAATACCATCAGGGCCCATTGCTTTATTAAAGCGGTGTTCCAGCCGGAAACAATTTTGTTTAAAAGTCAGCAGCTACAAACACTGTAGCTGCTGACTTTTAATAAGGACACTTACCTGTCCAGCAAGCCCACGATGTCGCCCCCCCCCCCCCCCGAGGCCAATCTGTCCATCGGATCGGGTGCCGGCGCCTCCATTCTAACTAAGGGAAACAGGCAGTGGAGCCTTACGGCTTCACTGCCCGTTTCCTACTGCGCATGCGCGAGTTGCGCGGTGCTATGTGAATGGTCGGCTGTCTTCTGGGACACACACAGTTCCCAGAAGACAGCGGACCCAATTTTCCCAGGAGACAACACGAGGGAGGACCAGAACGAGGAGCTCCGCGGACTAGGAAGTGGAAGATTAGGACGACTGCCTAGCCACAGGCATTTCTGGTAAGTAAATTTTTTTTTTTTCAAATGTTTTTTAACAGATTTTAAGGAGCCTGTTAATGTAATTTTTTTTCATGGTGTACCTCTGCTTTAAGTTTGAACCGAGCTAGTTCCTCTGCTACCTCTGTCTCCAGAAATCCTAAAAATGAACCGTCGTTACTAGAGCCAATATGATTCCCCAACTTGTTATTGTTAATACAATATATTTCTGAGAAGACTGAACAGAAGTAATTGTTAAAATGGTTTGCTATATCCAAGTCTTCCTCAACATGTGTTGTGCCCAGTTTTTATTTTTAATGATCCCATTGTATTTTTTCCTTCTATCTCTAATGTACCTAAAATGGTTTTTAATCTCCTTTCTTAAAGTGGTTGTAAACCCTTTACAACCACTTTAACCTACAGGTAAACCTAGATTAAAGCCCTGTACACATGATCAGATTTCCTATGGATTTTAAACCGATGGATTTTTCCATCGGAAATCCGATGAAGCTGACTTCCATCAGTCTTGCCTACACACCATCAGTCAAAAAACCGATCGTCCCAAATGCTGTGACGTAAAACACTCCGATGAGCCAAGGAAAATGAAGTTCTATGCTTCTGAGCATGCGTCGACTTGATTCTGAGCATGCGTGGGTGTTTTATCCGATGGAGTTCCCCACAGATGATAGTAATTTGCTATTGTTTTTTTTCCCATCGGATAAATTTAAAACATGTTCTATTTTTTAACACTGATGGAAAAAAGACCGATGGGGCCCATACACGATCGGTTTGTCCGATGAAAAAAGTCCATCGGACTGTTTTCATTGGTAAAACCGATCATGTGTACAGGGCTTAAGGCTTACCTGTAGGTGCTTGAAATATCTCCTAAACCTACACGGTCTAGGAGATATTTGCAAATCGCCGTACGGCGCGCTGTGCTGTTTCTAGCTCGGGTCATGCCGTGAGTGATCTCACGCGACTCCGGCCAGTTACAGAGCCGGAGTTCGCGGGCTGGAAGAAAGAGGGGTGAAGAATGGACGCTCGCTGCTAGCGAGAAAGACGGGGACATTGCGGGCTTCTCCTGCAGGTAAGTGTCACATAATGGGCTACTATGCAATGCATAGTAGCCCATTATGCTTTACCTTTGCAGGGAAACAAAGAGGAAGTAAAACCCATCAGGGTTTACTTCTTCTTTAATATATTTAGCAATTTTCTCCTCTTTCTGTGCGTTTATAATGTGTTTGGCCTTCTTTTGTCTATTTTTATACTCTTCTCTGTCAGCTAACACCTCCTGTTTCCTTGAATCTTCTATATGGTGATTTTTTTTCTTTACTATTCTACTTACTCCTTTAGTGAACCATATTGTTTTTTTCTTCGGTTTATTCTTACTAACTTGCCTGACATTTAACAGTGCCCACTGATTTCTTGCTCCTGTCATTTTACTCCAACCTTTAAATACATTTTTTAGTACACCCTAATTGTTGAAGATCCTGGCTCAATTCTGAAAATCCTTCTGTACAGAATGCACATCATTCTGGGACAAATCATTTGTGCCAAGGTGCACAACAACATGAACATTGCACTCTTCAGTGGCTTTTTTGATAATTTTTAAAATGCAGCTTTTATCTCTCCTGTTTAGCACTGGTGCACATTTAAGAAGAAAATTGTCCTCCAATTGTCACTCGTTTTGATGTATTCTATGCCCCCAATCCCCATCCTGTTACAATTTTTTTTTTTTTTACAAGCAATAAACCTAAAAAAGACAATCTAGACTGCCTATTGGAGCTGGTGTGCATGGACTGTTGCTTGGGTGACAGGTGGCCCCTTGCATCGTTTTGGGAAAAACAGGTAATATCAGTGGCCCCTGCAGGGGTAGCTCTACAACAGGAAGATAGAAGAAAATATTTATTAAAACCTTTCTCGAGAACTGGACTGCTAGTAACATGATAGGAGAGCCTAGGAGGGTTTGATGGAAGGTCTCTCAACCTTGGCCTAACTGCAATAATACCCTTTGGTGATATAGTTATTGTTACACAGCTCAGAAGAAACATGAAGAAAATTATATTCTCATGCCCTGAGCACATGGGGGCATTGAAAATGCACATATCTGCCTCCACAAGAGGAGAATGGCCAATAAATAAGACAGGATTAAAGTTGAAAATTATACTGGCTGTATGAGCTTTTTCCTATTAAAGTGGTTGTAAAACCTTACAACACACTTTATGCTACAGGTAAGCCTATAATAAGGCTTACCTGTAGCTACCCTGGATATCTCCTAAACCTGAACGGTTTAGGAGATATCCCCTGTAATCGGCACATGCGCACTGAAGCAATGGCACGTACGTGCCGTTACTTTCAGTGACTGTGCCATTACCAGCGGGTCCCGCGCGCATGCGCGGGAGTAACGTCATCGCGGCTCTGGCCAATCACAGCGCCGGAGCTGCGATACCCGGAAGTAACTCCGGAATGACATGTCGCCGGCCGGTGCTGTGTCGGGCACCGCAGCGGGGGCTTCGATCTCAGGTGAGTATTACATAATGAGCTAGTATTCTATGCAAACTAGCTCATTATGCCTTTGTCTTGCAGGTGTTAGATTTTTTATTTTTTTTGCAAAGTGGGTTTACAACCAATTTAAGAACATACTGAAAGATGGCAACCCCAGAACTGACCTAATGATTATGCAAAAGAGGGAAGGAAAACACCTAAAGCAGAAAAAGACTGTGACTTTACATTACTGTGACAGGTACAGTTTGTTGGAAACAACATGAAGGCCAGTGGGAAACCAAACATGAGCTAGATAATGAAAGCAGCAGATTTCCTTAGTGGGTGATATGTTTCTTCCTAGTGAATAATTTTTGTCATTGTCTTCTAAGCACTCAAAGGGGCATGTATTTATCCATAAGCAAAAGCATCATGAACAAAATTTTAGACAGGGAGGACAATGATTAAAAGGAATGAGAAGAAAAGGAGTCTCTAAACTAGATCTAATGCCGCGTACACACAACCGTTTTTCATGATGAGAAAAATGTCATTTTTTTATTTGGTCATTAAAAACGATCGTGCGTGGGCTCCAGAGCATTTTTCACGACGTGAAAAATGACCATTAAAAATTTGGAACATGCTCTAATTTTTCTCGTCGTTTTTCACGTCGTCGTTTTTCTCGTCATGAAAAACGGCCGTGTGTACGCTTTAACGACGTGAAAAAAATGCGCATGCTCAGAAGCAAGTTATGAGACGGGAGCGCTCGTTCTGGTAAAACCAGCGTTCGTAATGGAGATGGCACATTCGTCACGCTGTAACGGACTGAAAAGCACGAGGCTAAAAAGCGCGAGTCGTCTCTGAACAAACTTTACTAACACAAGGATCAGCAAAAGCAGCCCAAAGGGTGGCGCCATCCGAATGGAACTTCCCCTTTATAGTGCCGTTGTACGTGTTGTATGTCACCGCGCTTTACTCAAGCATTTTTTTCCACGATAGTGTGTAGGCAAGGCAGGCTTGAGAAGAATCACGTCGAGAAAAACGCAGTTTTTTTTCAATGACATTAAAAACGGTTGTGTGTACACGGCATAAGAACCTAAGAAACATCAATCATCATCTGATGATTTAGGAAAGATTAATTTTTTTTTATAGATTATTTTTTGGGAAACAGTAGCACCACTGCAGTGAGCACAGCTACTATTTACATTTGACAATGACACAGCGGGACATTGGACAATGAAATAAAATACATCTTTCCAAGGGTACAATGGGACCATCACCGTAAATTTTGCCCAAAAGTCCAATAGTAGGGTCACCTATCAATGAAATAAAATAGACTTTTATATATAGAATAGAATATTAAAAAAAATATTCCTGTTGGGAAATGGGCCATTGATGTAAGCAATAGCAAGACTATTGAATGTCACGAGCGCAGTTAGTACTGATCATGGTCTGCAAACTGTTGTAAAAAATGTGCCCCGTTGTTTATGTAGGACAAGAAGGAAAATGACTTGAAAATGAAAAGACTATTTGCACTGCCACTCAGAAACTAGCAAAAATGGGTCAAAGACATCAATAGAAGAGAAACATACTGGCAGTTCTAACCTTTCTGTACTCTGTATAAAGTGTCTCACAAGGTAAAACCTTTTTTTATTTTTTGGATAGAGAAGGGTGAGAACCTCTGTCAAGCTTATATTTTAGTCTGTGCTCCTATTGCAGAATTTCACCTCTCCATTTGTACTGGTGTCCATTGTCACGAGAATGAAAGTGAGGAGTACTTCAAAATTTTAGAGCTGTCCCCAGAACAAGACGTAAGGGGAGCTATATCTAAGAGGAGAATTTATCACGCTTTGGGAGATTTCCTCTGACTTCCTGCTGTGTCTCTGGGACAGAAAATGGAGGGAAACCTTCTCAATGGGACAGAGACATCAAAAATAAACTGGCAGGAGTTTTAATTTTTCCTTACTGTATCCAAAACATATACTTTAAGAAAAAAAGTGTCATTGCTGCCCATATTAATTTCCACTCAGTCCCTATCCCAGGTGGAACCAGTCATCAGAACACAAAGTGTAGAGAAATTTAATTTTTCCTCACTCTGTCTATAAATAAATAATGTTTTTTGATGGCTTATACAACAGAGTTTTAGGTCTCTGTGTACTTCTCACACACCAAAAATGCTTAGCTGGGATTGGCAATTTCTATGGGCTCTTTGTACATGTAGCTTGAATAGCTTGGAGCTGTTACAGACAAACTGTATATTGGACCATCTGTGCTATCTGCATGTTTAAAGAAGGTGCATGTTCTAAAAAGGGATGAGGTTTCAGAGTACTACCAACAGATCTACACCAGAAATACCTAGCAATACCTAGCATGGTGTTCTCAGCAGTCTCAACGTCACTAGATTGATGTGTGGCTATAGAAATGGAGACTTAATCAGAAAGCACACCTGGTCCTGGGTAGTCAAGAGGAACATGGTTCCTCTATGGTTCCTTGGGTCACTGGGAAAGTTATTCCGATTGTATGCTGCCACCCAAAGTGACTCTAGCAGCCATCTTGGGTCAGGCAGAGCCTATGTAAAGTGATACTAAACACACTTTAATTTACATTGTCCCTTCTATTTCTGTATGTGGATGATGGCACTGTAATTATTTTGATTAAAAACAAATCCTCTAAATACTTTTTACTACTCGATATACAGCTGTCACATGACCCAGCTCTTTCCCAGCCTGTCCGCATGGAAACATAAGCAAGAGGAACTTCAAGTCTCCGGGTGCTGGTCACATGTTTTAAAAAAAAAACAGCCTTTGGAATACAGAGTAAAAATAAATAAATAAATAATATCAATAAACTGTTTTTAACCACTTAAGGACCGCCGCCTGTACATTTATGTCAGCAGAGCGGCACGGACAGGCATAAACCCGTACCTGTACGTCCCTTTTAAGATGCCGCCGTGTGGTCGTGCGCGCACCTCCGGCGGCACGCTCGCGACCCTGACGATTTCTCCGTGAGCCCGACCGTGGGTCCTGCGGACTCGATCGCCGCGGGGATACCTGCGATCGTCTCACGGAGAGGTAGAGCGGGGAGATGCTAGTGTAAACAATCATCTCCCCGCTCTGCCTAGTGACAATGACACTGATCTCCGCTCCGTGTAGTCGGAGTGGACATCAGTGTCATGTCACACACAGCCCATCCCCCCTACAGTAAGAAGCACTCCCTAGGAAACACTTAACCCCTACAGTGGCACCTACTGATTAACCCCTTCACTGCCAGTGTAATTTTCACAGTAATCAGTGCATTTTTAGCACTGATCGCTGTAAAAATGACAATGGTCCCAAAAATGTGTCAAAAGTGTCTGATGTGTCCGCCATAATGTCGCAGTCATGATAAAAATCGCTGATCGCCGCCATAACTAGTAAAAAAAAAATTATTAATAAAAATGCCATAAAACAGTCCCCTATTTTGTAGAAGTTATAACTTTTGCGCAAACCAATCAATAAATGCTTATTGCGATTTTTTTTACCAAAAATATGTAGAAGAATACGTATCGGCCTAAACTGGAAAAATAATGTTTTTTTATATATTATTTGGGGATATTTATTATAGCAAAAAGTAAAAAATATTGCATTTTTTTCAAAATTGTCGCTCTATTTTTGTTTATAGCGCAAAAAATAAAAACCGCAGAGGTGATCAAATGCCACCAAAAGAAAGCTCTATTTGTGGGAAAAAAAAGGACGTCAATTTTGTTTGGGAGCCACGTCGCATGACCGCGCAATTGTCAGTTAAAGCGACGCAGTGCCGAATCGCAAAAAGTAGCCTGGTCTTTGACCAGCAAAATGGTCCGGGGCTGAAGTGGTTAATTGGCATACAAATATATTTTTTTAATTAATTCTTTATTTTTTTGTGGAAATAGCATGGTGTGGGTGGATTTCTGACAGTCACAGGCTGTGTCATGCCCCTTCAGTCTTAGAATAAGAGGGAGGTGAAGCCTCCATTAATCTACATATAATATCCTGCCCTGATTGTGTTTCGCTGGTTAGTGGGCATGGAGAAGGAGGAGGGAGGGAGAGGGCTGTCATTTACCACTGTTTATACACCCACATGTGTGACTCTATAGTCACTTGGGCTGCTCAGATGTGATAGGGAAGAAATGCTCAGCATAGAAAATCACTGGAAACTGAGCATGTGCAGAGTTGCCACCACAGCTGCAAAATTTCCAGCTGAATTGGGGACATGAACAGAAGGGGGGGATAGAGAGCAGCAGGATCAACCAGGTTTTCAGCAGAATACAGAAAACAAATCTCATAGTAACTGTCTGAGTATGAACATCATGTAATACAGCATTTATTGTTTTTTATCATGTGGGTTTAGTAACACTTTAAGGCCCTGGCTCCCAGGCTTGGCAAGCATTTTGCATGTGGGTAGTGTTGGGACAGGTCACCCGTCTGATAGGGACAGCGATTAGCGGCAAGGAGAGGTTCCAGATAATAATGCAAATTCAGTTCTCTGCAACCAGACTTCTCTGCAAGCTGCACCACACTTCACCTCTCCACGTACATCGTGATCAGTTATTAAACCAGTCATTTGATGGTCTGACAGTTTGGTTGAGAGCACAACAAATGTGACAGTTACATTCCTGGCACGTGCTGGGAATGTAACTGTTTTTTTAAACTGTTAAATCTATGGGTTTAGTAAGAGAAATATGGAGGCTGTCATTGAAAAACCTAATTCTGAACATGTCAGTTGTCTTACTGATAAGCTGATTTTGATACATTCAATCCACTGACCTGAAACAAGCAAGCCTATCAAAAAAGTCAGAGGAAAGGCAGAAGTCCTTATCTGTACATTGAAAAGAGGCTGAAGATGTTGAAGGTGGGCATGACAGCTAGGGTTGCCACCTGTCTGGGATTTACCCGGACAGTCCGGGTTTAAATCAGGTGTCCCGGCTTCAGTCCACCTGAAACCCGGACACATTATTCAGACAGGAATGTGGCTCGGAACAGGGCTTGACAGGAGGGTGGAGGGGCACTATTTGCACCTCATTTATAGTCTCTTTGGAGTGCCCAAATGTGTCCCAGGTCTGTTACAATCCTATTGTATACTAAAACAAAAAAAAATGTACTGTGCGCCGCTAGTGTTTGGGTTTAGCTTGAAGAAAAAGTAGCAAGCCTAATGACAGCCAGGCAACTAACATTGCAGAATTTGAATAAAGCCATGGCAGTCTGCATGTTTCTTTCAGGAAACCACTAGACGACCAGCCACCGCAGTTATACTGTTGCAGGTTGGCTCGCCTGGGCAAATTGCCATAGGTATATGTGACAGGAGTCACTTTGGGTCGGGGGTTTGTGCGGCTTAGCTTGCCCTGTAGAGTTCTGGAGGCTCCTTGTCCAGCTTCCCCGACGCCTCTTATGTGTAGATCACCCTGTGTCTCTAATAGGGGCGCAGGGTGAATGAGAACCCCACTATGATCTGTGCTAGTCAGATTCAATGCTGTATACATTGTATATATTGTTTGTCATGCTGTTGGACTATTTGCTGTGATGGTTTGGGGTGGGACTGTATTCTATTGTCTATTGTGTCTGATGCCTCAACTATTATGGGATGTGTAGTGTCTTGCTGTGAGGAAAGAGGGAGGGGGGATTTCTCCAACCCCCCTGCTGATAAGACTGTTTACTGAGAAGTTGGAACACACCTGACCTGTATAACAATTGTGATTGGACAGTTTAACCCACCCTGTTTCCCAAGGGTGGGGGGAGTGTTTTGAAGAGAGATATCTGTGAACATGTGCTTGCAATAAACTCATTCCTGTTTTACCCTTTAGGCTGGGTTCACACTGATACGACACGACATTCATCCGACTTTCATCCTACTTTGCTCTGCGACATCAGTTCTACATTGATCCTACATTGGTCCGACATCCATCCGACATTCATGAACAGGATACTACTTTGATCAGACATTGTGCTAGTCTGACTTGTCCTTTGACCAATCAAAACAATCCCAGGGTGAGATAAATTCCTTTTACTGCTGCTGTAATCACCATGTCGGATGTCAAATGTTGGATGGTTAGGACAAGGATCCTACTTTGATCCGACTTCAATGATATTCAATGGGCTGAAGTAGGATCAAAGTCGGACAGAAGTAGTACAGGGAGCATTTTTAATGTCGGACTGACTTGTGTCGGACCAGTTAAGACGGCTCTCATAGGGATTCATTGATTTTCACACGTCATGCGACATGAGCTCCTAATGTCGGAGCGTTTGTCGGACAAGTGTGAACCAGGCCTTAGACAGAGCTTTGTCTCGTTTGTGGGGGGAGAATTATTTGTATGGAGTCTTATTCGGCTGGTTGGAGTGTCTGGTAGCTGCCTTGTGTTTGGGAATGGAATATCTTAAACTACGTTAACCCCTCTCATACTTGGGGTGTCGTTACAGTATACTTTGGCTGCTTTAAGAGCACTAGGAGCAGATGAGCGTGCCCGGCAGCCGCGATGGCCACCGGCCCTCGCGATCGCTCCTGAGAGAGACAGAACGGAGATCTGTCAATGTAAACAGACAGATCTCTGTGCTGCCAGGGGAGAGGAGACTGATCTGTTGTTCATACTAAGTATGAACAACCATTGGTCTCCTCCTCCAGTCAGTCTGATCCCCCCACACAGTTAGAATCACTCCCTAGGACACACAATTAACCCCTTGATCGCCCCATAGTGTTAACCCCTTCCCTACCAATGACATTTATACAGTAATCAGTGGCTATTTTTAGCTCTGATCGCTGTATAAATGTCAATGGTCCCAAACAAAGTGTCAAAAGTGTCCGATCTGTCCGCCACAATATTGCAGTCCTGATAAAAAGTCGCAGATCCCCGCCATTACTAGTATAGCGATACCCTCAGATTAAGAGGGCTTCTAGTTTGTTTTGGGCCTTGTAATGCACCGCTGTCAACCCCTGGCAATTGGCTCTAACCTCTCGTGGCACAGTTAGGACAGAGTAAGGATGGTATAACAGTACTATATCTATACTGTTTTATATGGTACAACCCCTTTATATCCCAGCGCAGTAAGTGAAACTGACAACCAAATTACTTAACTATAACTTTTTACTATTGGTAAAAGTATAAAAGGTAATTAGTATACAGTATCTCATGCAGATCCCTGCAATATAGGTGTACACATCAAAAAGGGTATAACATTCAGCAATGCAATGATAGTATAACAACCCCGCTGCAGCTATCCTCCCTCGTGAGAAAAAATGGCGCCCAGCAATGTCCTATACTACCCAGTCAGGCCTGACTATAACTTGGGGTATAGTTTGTTGAAGAATCTTCGCTAGCAAAACTCGGTGGTGCACATAAAGAACAAACTGTAATCCAAAGGGGTAGCGATAATCGCTAACTTGGTAAAGCTGGAGAGACTAATAAACTCAGTTCAGCAGACAGTCTCCCCAGAATACAGGTCCTTCTCAAAAAATTAGCATATTGTGATAAAGTTCATTATTTTCTGTAATGTACTGATAAACATTAGACTTTCATATATTTTAGATTCATTACACACAACTGAAGTAGTTCAAGCCTTTTCTTGTTTTAATATTGATGATTTTGGCATACAGCTCATGAAAACTCAAAAATCCTATCTCAAAAAATTAGCATATTTCATCCGACCAATAAAAGAAAAGTGTTTTTAATACAAAAAAAGTCAACCTTCAAATAATTATGTTCAGTTATGCACTCAATACTTGGTCGGGAATCCTTTTGCAGAAATGACTGCTTCAATGCGGCGTGGCATGGAGGCAACCAGCCTGTGGCACTGCTGAGGTGTTATGGAGGCCCAGGATGCTTCGATAGCGGCCTTAAGCTCATCCAGAGTGTTGGGTCTTGCGTCTCTCAACTTTCTCTTCCCAATATCCCACAGATTCTCTATGGGGTTCAGGTCAGGAGAGTTGGTAGGCCAATTGAGCACAGTAATACCATGGTCAGTAAACCATTTACCAGTGGTTTTGGCACTGTGAGCAGGTGCCAGGTCGTGCTGAAAAATGAAATCTTCATCTCCATAAAGCTTTTCAGCAGATGGAAGCATGAAGTGCTTCAAAATCTCCTGATAGCTAGCTGCATTGACCCTGCCCTTGATAAAACACAGTGGACCAACACCAGCAGCTGAGATGGCACCCCAGACCATCACTGACTGTGGGTACTTGACACTGGACTTCAGGCATTTTGGCATTTCCCTCTCCCCAGTCTTCCTCCAGACTCTGGCACCTTGATTTCTGAATGTACTTTGGACCACTGAGCAACAGTCCAGTGCTGCTTCTCTGTAGCCCAGGTCAGGCGCTTCTGCTGCTGTTTCTGGTTCAAAAGTGGCTTGACCTGGGGAATGCGGCACCTGTAGCCCATTTCCTGCACACGCCTGTTCACAGTGGCTCTGGATGTTTCTACTCCAGACTCAGTCCACTGCTTCCGCAGGTCCTCCAAGGTCTGGAATCGGTCCTTCTCCACAATCTTCTTCAGGGTCCGGTCACCTCTTCTCATTGTGCAGCGTTTTCTGCCACACTTTTTCCTTCCCACAGACTTCCCACTGAGGTGCCTTGATACAGCACTCTGGGAACAGCCTATTCGTTCAGAAATTTCTTTCTGTGTCTTACCCTCTTGCTTGAGGGTGTCAATGATGGCCTTCTGGACAGCAGTCAGGTCGGCAGTCTTACCCATGATTGCGGTTTTGAGTAATGAACCAGGCTGGGAGTTTTTAAAAGCCTCAGGAATCTTTTGCAGGTGTTTAGAGTTAATTAGTTGATTCAGATGATTAGGTTAATAGCTCGTTTAGAGAACCTTTTCATGATATGCTAATTTTTTGAGATAGGAATTTTGGGTTGTCATGAGCTGTATGCCAAAATCATCAATATTAAAACAAGAAAAGGCTTGAACTACTTCAAGTTGTGTTTAACAAATCTAAAATATATGAAAGTCTAATGTTTATCAGTACATTACAGAAAATAATGAACTTTATCACAATATGCTAATTTTTTGAGAAGGACCTGTATAACTGTAATCACTGATGGGCCTAGGCAAAGTTAGTAGGCAACAAAGTTATTCAGATACGATTCTGAGGTGGCGCTCTCTCACCCGACCGGACCGACTCCTGTCCGGTACCTCCGCTACTGTGAGTCGCTTCACAGTGCCCACGATGCGCCAGGTCTTCGGTCCTCCAGAAGATGGTGGCACCTCAGGTGGATCGGATGCTCCACAGGCTCCTCGGTGGAGCGGAAGGCTCTCTGGAACTAAGGCAAGGTCCAGGCTTTAGGCCTTGCACGCGCAGCAGGTAAGTGCAGGGATCCTCTTGCTGGGAGGGCGGCATCCAAAGAGAAAGAGAGAGGCTCCTCCTCTCCCTTTTAAAGTCCACCCCAGCAGTCCTTGCGCGGGGAAATGCACCCTGGGTGCCACAAAGCGTGCTGGGAACTGTAGTCTGTGGGTAGGAAACGATACCCCGCTACACACTCCCCCCACTTGAAATCTTTGGTCCCCAAAGACAGTATCAACAGTAGGAAAATACAAACTCATTAAGGGCTGCTAGAGAAGTTGGCAGAGGAAACTCCCACCAAAACGGGGAAGGGAGCTTGTCCTGCCCACAGGTCACATCAATGGGGTTGACCTGCCTAACTGTGCCAGAAAGTGAGCTGGGGTTGCCTTCCACCAAATGCACAGTGGAGGGACCAGGTGTTGGTAATGTCCTTCGAGCAGTGGTTACTGTATCTTCAGAACTTTCCCCCATCTGGGTATAGGTTAACTTCCGAGGAGGACGAATAGTTATCTTGGCTCTCTGTTCTCTTGGAGTGACTGTCTCATCTGCCACAGGATCTTCTTCTAGAGTAGGTACACTGGGTTCCAATACTTCCGAGACATCCAGATCAGGTGCAGGAAGGTGCTGAGAGTAATCTTGATGATCAGCAGAAGGTGACCATGTGGCATCTTCCCACTCCTCAGACAGAGGGCTGAACGGAACAAACTCAGTGGCTTCCACATTCAATGTACTATCCACGGTACCTTCAGAGGGTGGAAGATCTATAGACATAGGCTCAGGGCCACAACCATCCAAGCCCTTCTCCTTCGCTCTGATCAGAGACATCCATTTCTCCAGACTGAGATACCTGAGACCGAGTGTTGGGCCCAGGTGTCTCCAAGCTTGCGGATGGTCCAGGGGAATCTTCTATAGGAGGTATCCGAACCGCTTCTGAAAGTGGAAGTAAATGGTTTCTGTGCCATGTCTTCAGCAGCCCTATCTTTCCTTCTGGCTTTAACTGATACATCGGGAGGTCTGGTAACTTCTTACAGATCACATATGGTTCAGGTCTCCATCTGTCTGCTAGTTTATGTTTCCCGGGAACTCCTAGGTTTCGCAACAGCACTCTGTCTCCTGGTTGCAAGTCCTGGATTCGAACTTTGAGGTCAAAGTTCCTCTTGTGACGGGCTCCTCTTTGGTCTGATGCCACTTGGGCCTGTTCAAAAGCTAGCTTCAAACTTTTCCTCAGTCTATCCACATATCCCTTATGTGAGGTCGCTAAAGTGTGATCCGTTGATATTCCGAATGCCAGATCCACAGGCAGTCTTGCTTCCCTGCCAAACATTAGGCAGTATGGAGAGTACCCTGTGGCATTGCTAGTGGTACTATTGTAAGTAGTGATGAGCCGAACACCCCCGGGTTCGGTTCGCACCAGAACCCGCGAACGGACCAAAAGTTCGCACGAACTTTAGAACCCTATTAAATACAATGGATGTGAACGTTCGAAATCTAAAGTGCTAATTATAACGACTATTATGCATGTTATTGTCCTAAAAAGGGTTTGGGAACCCGGGTTCTGCACCAGGGGACATGTATCAATGCAAAAATAGGATTTTTTACTCACCGTAAAATCCTTTTCTCTGAGTCCATGGACCGACACAGCTTCTCTATTGACAAAGTGGGTATTATCCGTTAATTAGGAGTGACTAGGCAGAAAAACTTGTAAAAAGTGTTGCATCACACCTTCTACAGTACCGCCCAGGGGGCGGACCCTCTGGGTATACCCTCTCAGTCTGCATCTTCGCAGATCAGTTCGTCAAAAAGCAGTACAAACTTAAAAGGAGGGGTGGGTGCTGTGTCGGTCCATGGACTCAGAGAAAAGGATTTTACGGTGAGTAAAAAATCCTATTTACTCTTTCGTCCATGGACCGACACAGCTTCTCTATTGACAAAGTGGGACGTCCCAAAGCAGTGTCAGAGAAAAAACGAGGGGTGGTAACAGCATAAAAACAAACTTCACCCCAAACACAAAACAGCACTCCTCCAACGGAGGAGTTGCAACTCTAAACAGGCGCTTGCAAAACCTTGCGGCCAAAAGAGGCATCCGAAGATGCACCTACATCAATTTTGTAGAATTTTGTGAAAGTGTGAGCGGATGACCAAGTCGCCGCTTTACATAATTGGGAAACAGACGCTTGATGTCGGAAAGCCCAATAGGCACCTATTGCCCTGGTCGAATGCGCCGTGACAGGAAAGGGGGGCGCCTGACCCTTTAAGGCGTAAGCCTGGATTACTATCTGTCGGATCCACCTAGAGATGGTGGCCGATGAGACTGCTTGGCCCTTCTTGGGACCAGCCACCGAAACAAACAGTGAGTCTGACTTCCGGAACAGGGAAGTAGCAGATAGGTATACTCTCAAAGCTCGGACAACGTCCAAGGAATGCAACGCCGACTCCTTAGGATTCGACGGCTGAGGACACAAGGATGGAAGTACAATGTCTTCGTTGAGATGAAAAGCCGAAACGACTTTCGGAAGAAGGGAAGGCTGCGGCCACAGCACCACCTTATCCTTGTGGAAAATCAAATAGGGAGCCTTGCAGGACAAGGCTGCCAGCTCAGAGACTCGTCTAACTGACGTAACAGCCACCAAAAAGACCACTTTCTGAGAAAGTGTCAACAGGGGAATATCTCTAATATTCTCAAACGGTGCCTTCTGAAGCACCGAGAGGACCAGGTTCAAGTCCCACGGAGGTAACGGGGGACGGACCGGAGGGGCCACATGTCGGACCCCCTGCACAAATGTACTCACGAGAGAGTGAGTCGCCAGGGGTCGCTGAAAAAAGACAGCAAGGGCAGATATCTGTCCCTTAAATCGTACTTAGGGCAAGCCCTTGGTCCACCCCATGCTGTAAAAACAGCAGGATTCTGGAAACCAAATAGGTACGCGGATGCCATTTCATTTCCTCACACATGGAGATGTAGGCCCTCCAAGTGCAGTGATAGACCTTCCTAGAGGACGGTTTTCGAGCACTTCTCATAGTAGAGATTACTGAGTCTGACAGGCCCCGGTCTCTCAGTACCTGGTTCTCAACAGCCATGCCGTTAAAGCCAATGACTGTAAAGCAGGATGGAATATGGGACCTTGCGATAGCAGGTCCTTCCGTAGTGGTAGGCGCCAGGGGACGTCTGCTACCAGACGTACTAGATCGTCGTACCAAGGACGCTGAGGCCAATCTGGAGCGATTAGGATCATTGGAATTCCCTCTGCCTCCACTCTGCGGAGCAGAAGAGGAAGAAGCCTTAAGGGAGGGAAGGCATAGATTAGCCGATACTGACCCCACGATGCTACCAACGCGTCCGTTGCGTCTGCCCATGGGTCTCTTGACCGGGCCACAAATCTCAATACCTTCCGATTTGAGTCGGGAAGCCAGAAGATCTATGTCTGGTGTGCCCCATCTTTGGCAGAGGAGTTGGAACACCTCCGGGTGTAAGGACCCTTCTCCCTGGTCCAGCATCTGGCGGCTCAGGTAGTCCGCCTGCCAGTTTTCCACACCCGGAATGTACACGGCCGACAGTGCCGGTACGCTCCTCTCTGCCCACTTCAGGATGCGAGCGATCTCCGATGTTGCAGCTGAGCTTCTTGTTCCTCCTTGATGATTGACATATGCCACTGCTGTGGCGTTGTCTGACTGGATCCTGACTGGACGCCCTTGCAGTCTCTGAGACCATTTGAAGAGGCACAGCTTGATCGCCCGGATCTCCAGGACATTGATCGGCAGGAGGGCTTCCTCTGGGGTCCAGCGACCTTGCGCCGACTGAACACCCCAGACTCCCCCCCAACCTGTAAGGCTGGCGTCCGTCGTGATCACTATCCAGTAAACCGGAAGAAATGACTTCCCGGCCATTAGAGCCGGTGCTGTCAGCCACCATACCAGGGATCTCCTGACTATGTGGCTCACTCGGATTTGATAATCCAGAGATGATGGACATCTGTTCCATCTGGACAGAACTTCCTTCTGTAACACTCGAGTGTGGTATTGAGCATATGGAACCGCCTCGAAGGAGGCTACCCTGAGGCCCAACACTCGCATGCAAAAAACGGAGTGACGACCAATTCCTGGAAGTCAGCTGCCGTACTGCAGCCCGGAGGGTCTGCAACTTCTCCACAGGGAGGAATACCTTTGCCTCTGAAGAATCCAGAATCAACCCCAGGTACCCTAGGCGTTGAGTGGGCACCAATACTGACTTTTGCGTGTTTAGTATCCAACCACGGTCTCGAAGAGTCTGACAGGTAATGGACACGCTTACCTCTAATTCTGAGCTTGAAGGGGCCTTCAGCAGAAGGTCGTATAAGTAGCCTGTGATAGCGATACCCCGCTGTCTTAGAAGTGCCAGAATCGGAGCGAGCACCTTGGTGAACGTCCTGGGTGCTGAGGCAAGGCCCAACGGGAGGGCCACAAACTGGTAGTGGTCCTTCCCGATAGCAAATCGCAGAAACCTCTGGTGTCTGGAGTATATGGGGACATGCAGGTATGCGTCCTTGATGTCCAAGGAGGCCAGAAAGTCCCCCGGATGGAGAGCCGTGACTACAGATTGAACCGACTCCATCCGAAAACTTTGTACCTTCACAAAGCAATTGAGGGCTCTGAGATCCAAGCTTGGACGAACCCCCTCCTTCTTCGGCACAATGAACAGATTTGAGTAAAAACCCTGTTCCAGTTCTGGAACTGGAATAACTACTCCGCGTTCCAGTAGACCCTGGACCGCCCCATACAGGGCCTCCCGACGGGTCGGTAGTAGCTGGAGATTGGAGGTGTTGAATCTGTCCGGTGGACAAGAGAGAAACTCTATCTTGTAGCCTGAGGAGATTACTTCGCAAACCCACCTGTTGGAGATTAGTGCTGTCCACTGAGTCGTGAATTTGCGAAGACGTCTCCCCACCCGAGAGCTGGGTGGGGGTGGACCTTCATGCGGACGCAAATTTGTCCGCAGGCTTATTGGGTATGCGGGACCAGGGACGCTTTTGTCCTTGGGCAGGCGCTTTATCGGCCTGGGGTCTTTTCCCTGTCGCCCTAGGGGGACGAAAAAACCACTTGTGTGCAGTAAAGGAGGGCCCTTGCCCTTGGCGTGGCCCCTTACCCTTGCTAATTTGGGGAAGCAAAGTGCTTTTACTTCCTGTGGCATCCTTGATGATGTCATCCAGAGAAGCCCCAAAAAGTCTTAAAAGGCAGATCCAACAGGGCTTTCTTGGAAGTCTGGTCCGCAGACCAGCCTTTTTAGCCAGATCAGGCGGCGTATTGCTACTGCATAAACCGAAGTTTTAGACAGCAGGGGAATAGTATTCATGTCTGACTCGCAGACAAACCTAAGGCCCTGGACCAACAGGTCGGCCAATGTTATCTCATCAGGAGGAGCATCTCGCTCCTTAACCCCTGGAGTAGCAATCTTGCCCATTCAGTAAGTGTGTGAGACACTAGGGCCCCCGCCAATGCCGGGCGTACTGCCGAGCCTACCACTGAGTATAGGTAGCAAGCGAGTGCTTCAGCCTTCTTATCCACAGGGTCCTAGAAAACAGGAGCCCCTTCTACAGGAATTGTGGTGGTTCTATTAAGTCTGGACACCGGAGGGTCCACTATAGGGGGGAGAGGTCCATTTCTTCAGAAAACTCTCCTCAAAAGGGGTACCGTACCGCAAACCTCTTTGGGGCTGTAAAGACCCTCAGTGGGTTCTCCCATTCCTTGTATAAGAGTTTATCAAAAGACACACAAGGGAACACCTTAGCAGTGCGGGTAGGTCTATGAAACCCAAGTAGACCGGAGTCTCTGCTGCTTCTGCAGTATTTTCCAATTTTAGCATATCCCGCACTGCAGTAATAAGGTCAGATACCAAAGCCGTCTCGCGTACTGACCTGGACTTTGAGTCATTCTCACTGTCCGGTCACGGTCTGCAGTCTCTGATGCGTCAGAATCTGGGCCCCGAGCCGTAGCTGGACCTGGTTCTGCACCAGAATTATCCCCAGAAGCTTGCTGGGGATGGGGCGTTTACTACCCCCTGTATTCCCGTGTGCTGCTTCCACCCTGGCAGCAAACGCCTCTAGGATTGCAGTCATAGCGTTCATAGACACCTCAGGGGCACCAGCTGCTAAATCTGGTGTTTCAGGGGAGAAGACATCTGGCTCAGATGCCATGCTGACCACACGCTGACACTCACAGGGCTCCAGGCAAGATATCAATAGGCCACCCTCCTGTGCTGCAGAGAGGCCGGGTCACCCAGAGGACTCACCACCCTGGATAGGTACTGCTATGCTGCGCCTGTGATGCTGTCCCACTGCTGCTGTGTCAGTCTGCTTCTTTTGTCAGCACTTCCTGTGTGAATTTTCGCGCCAGTGTAATGCACCCTAGAGGCCGGAGGCTCTCGAAAAATGGTTGCCAAAAACGTCTGTATGGAAGATAATGTGGGCTCTAAGAAAATGGCCGCCGACAGAAGATAGAGGTCAAGCAGCCATAGCCCACAAAAAGATGGCCGCCGAACGGCAATATCTGCATACAGGGTGGATAAATATGGCCGCCGATCAGCTGATAGGGGCCAGTGGGTGTGGCCGAACCACAGGAAGATGGCCGCCGGGCAGTCACAAGAGGCCAAACTTGGCATGGACCACCTCAAAATGGCCGCCGACAGCATGGAGGAGGAAGGACACAAACACAGGTAAGAAAAAATGACATTTCTTTTAAATGTTAGTTACAGCCAGCCCCGCTCCAGTGGGACCCCCTAGGTGACCCCCAGCACCCAGCAACCTTTAGCTAGAAGCCCAGGGAGGAGGGAAAGGCAGGGAGAGAGGAAAGAAAGGGGCCACAACCACTTACTTGATCTCTCCAGGAATGTCCAGCTAAATCACCCAGCCGAGGCAGGGGAGTTTTACTTACCTATCCTGCATGTATTCTGCTGGAAGACATTCCAAACAGATCATCGTCCGTGCACGGAAGGTGACTGTTGGCCAGGCATGCTGTGATTGGACCCAGAAGGGACGATCATATGTATGCCCTGGAGCATGGCGCTCACCGGACAGGCTGCTGCGACTCGGCCGTAAGGTCAGCCGAAGCTGAGCGGTCCGATGCAAGCCTTGGAGCGTAAGCTCACCGGCCCCCCGTGGAGCGACGGGCATGTCGTGGAAAACCCAGCGCGTAGCTAGGGTTGGCACACGCTCGATGGCCGAAACTGGGGAGACTACAAGGATCGAGGATCCAGCCTGTCACCCAGTCGGCAGTTGATCGAAGATCGCAGGAAACAACAAATGTAGCAAAAAAAAAAAAAATATATATATATATATATATATCTTTTTTCCCCGGACCAATGGGCCCGAAGGGAGCCATGTCCTACTCCTTGCTAGACAGAAAAAAACTGATCTGCGAAGATGCAGACTGAGAGGGTATACCCAGAGGGTCCGCCCCCTGGGCGGTACTGTAGATGGTGTGATGCAACACTTTTTACAAGTTTTTCTGCCTAGTCACTCCTAATTAACGGATAATACCCACTTTGTCAATAGAGAAGCTGTGTCGGTCCATGGACGAAAGAGTAAAGAAGTTTTAAAAACGGCCGTTTTTCTGGAGCAGTCATTTTAATGATGCATAAAGCGAAAAAAAAAAAGTCAAATATTCCTTTAACCACTTCCCGCCCAGTCAATAGCGAATTGACGTCCGGGAAGTGGTTGCAATATCGATACTGGACGTCATATGACGTCCTGCAGGATATTGCCTTGCGCGCGCCCGCGGGGGCGCGCAGCGCGGTGATCGGGGACGGCATGTGTCCCTCGGACACAGCGCTACCCCGATCACGGTAAACAGCCAATTTCATTGGCTGTTTACCATGTGATCGGCTGTGTCAAAGTCACAGCCGATCACCTGTCAAAACAAACTCGGCGGCGCGCTCCGTGCGCGCCGCCACAGGCTTGCAGAGCGGGGATTGGGGAAGGCGAGTGTCCCTTGGACACAGCGCGTCCCCGATCAGAGTAAACAGCCAATGAATTGGCTGTTTACCACGTGACCGGCTGTGTCCAATCACAGCCGGTCACAAATGTAAACAAACTCCACAGGAGTTACTACCTGATCCCTGCTCTCTCCTCACACACCGATCTGTGAGGAGAGAGAAGAGATCAGTAAGTTAGCTCAGTGTAGTTTGTCTACAAAAATTTACAGTGCACAACACGCCCCCCCCCCATAAAGAGGACCTGTCACACAGCCCAGCACATCAATCAGCCCAGCCAATCAGCCCATCTGTCAATCAGCCCATCTGTCAATCAGCCCATCTGTCAATCAATCAGCCCATCTGTCAATCAATCAGCAAATCTGTCAATCAATCAGCCCACCTGTCAATCAATCACCCCACCTGTCAATCAATCACCCCATCTGTCAATCAATCAACCCATCTGTCAATCAATCAATCAGCCCATCTGTCAATCATCTGTCACAGGCCCACCTCCATCGGTACTGCCATTGGCACTGCCACACAGGCTACCAGTACCGCCATCGGTACCAGTACCACCACCAGTACCGCCACCAGGTCCAGCATCTATACTGCCACACAGGCCCGCTACCAGTATCACCACTAGTGCCGCCATCGGTACCACCACCAGTACCACCACCCGTACCACCGTCGGTAGTGCCACCACCACCTGTACCGCCATCGGTACCATCACCACCCGTACCACCACCACCTGTACCGCCATCGGTACCACCACCACCTGTACCGCCATCGGTACCACCACCACCCATACCGCCATCGCTACCACCACCACCCGTACCGCCACCGGTACCGCCGCCACCACCACCACCCGTACCGCCATCAGTACCACCACCACCTGTACCGCCATTGGTACCACCACCACCCATACCGCCATCGGTACCACCACACAGGCCCACCACTAATACCTCCATCGGTACTACCACACAGACCGCCACCACTACCACCAGCAGTACCATTACACAGGCCCACCAATAAGCACTGCCATAATGTCCCAAAGGGTTTACACACCTGAGGAGGCATATGCCATTCTTGCCATGTCGGATGATGAGAGCAGCGGGGAGCTCCCATTATCCGATTCTGGTTCGGAATACGAGCCAGTGGAGGATAGTGGCTCAGAGTCCGAGTCCCCGGAGGAAACCGTCCCTCCCAAAAGAATGCGATCGGCACCAAGATCAGCACCAAGATCAGCACCAAGATCAGGAGAACTGCCCACCACCAGCAGCGCCATACCCCAGGAAGAGGAGCCCAGTACAAGCAATGGAAATGCACGCCCAACCCGAAGAATCCAGCCCCAATCCTACCTTCCCGATGCCCTGGCAAACCCCTTATGGTTGCCTGCCAACTCAGGATCCGCTATCATCCCCCCTTTCACCGCACAGCCAGGTGTGCAGCCCGACACTACAAATTTTTCTAAATTTGATTATTTTTGTTTATTTTTCCCACAAGATTTGCTGCAGAATATAGTGGATCAAACGAATCTGTATGCATCCCAATTTATTGCTGCCAACCCCAATTCTTCCTACGCCCGCATGTTCCAGTGGCGGCGTCTAACATTGGAGGAATTTAAATTATTTTTGGGCCTTATGTTCAATATGGGGCTTACAAAAAAGAACGAAGTCCATTCATATTGGTCCAAACGCCCCATCCAACACATGCCCATATATTCCGCTGTCATGTCCAGGAAAAGATACAACATGATTATGCGCTTTCTCCACTTCAATGACAATTCACAGTGCCCTCCCCGAGATCATCCCAACTACGACAAATTGTACAAGATACGCCCCCTAATCAATGCCTTTTCCCAGCGATTTGAAGACGTTTTCATCCCAGACCAAAAAATTTGTGTGGACGAGTCCCTCGTACATTTCACCGGCCGACTGCAGTTCAAGCAGTACATACCAAGCAAGAGAGCCAGGTATGGGTTAAAATTAAATAAATTATGTGATCGAGCCACTGGATACGTCTGCAAATTCAGGATCTACGAAGGCAAAGACTCCCAGCTCCAGCCCCGTGATTGCCCCACATATATTGGAACCAGTGGGAAAATTGTCTGGGAGTTGGCATACCCCCTGTTCGGAAAAGGTTACCATTTATATGTTGATAATTATTATACCAGCCTGCCCCTTTTTCGCCACCTTTACAGTAAACAAACCCCGGCCTGCGGTACCTTCAAAAAAAAAACCGGAAGGGATTCCCACAAAATTTATTGACAAAAAAATTGCGACCTGGAGAATCGGCATCCATGAGGAACGAGGAGGTGTTGGCCATGAAGTGGAGGGACAAGAAAGATGTCCACATCCTCTCTACGATCCACAATGACACCATGGTGGAGATCCCAAGAAGACACGGCTCCATTGTAAAGCCTGAATGTGTCCACGACTACAATTTGTACATGGGGGGGGTGGATTTAAACGACCAGATGCTACAGCCCTACTTATCAACCAGAAAGTCCCATTATTGGCACAAAAAAGTTGCGTTTCACCTGTTTCACATGGCCCTTTTTAATTCGTTTGTCTGCTACCAAAAAGCAACTCAAAATCACTGACTCCACTACCTCCAATATATCGAAGATATCATCGATAGGATAGGATAGGACACCTCTGCCTGCTACCTGGACCTGTGCTTTGGCTGTGCTCTGGCTGTGCTGACAGTATCTCTGCCTGTGCGAACTATGGACAGTATTCCTGCCTGCTGCCTGGATGATTGCTTTTGCTGTCGCTGACCTCATCCCTGCCTGCTGCCTGGACCGATGCTCTCCTCTGTGGACCACTGCACTTCTAAAACCACAGGTAATCTTTTGTTATTTGGTATGTACCTGCTATGTGTTAGATATATGAAGGGCCTTCAAAAATGTGATCGGTAGTCAGAAAATGATATGTGCAATTAATGCTGCTAGAATGCCTGGAGGTGCTACTTGGATGTTGGGCCTCTGTATGTGGCCAGGCTGTGTAAAAGTCTCAAACATGTGGTATCGCCATACTCAGGAGGAGTAGCAGAATGCATTTTTGGGTGTAATTTTTGCTATGTACATATTATGTGTTAGAAATATCTTATAAATTGACAACTTTGTGTAAAAAAAATGCATTTTAATTTTTTCTCCACATTTTCCAAAACCTTCTGGAAAAAAATGAACCGTTCAAAAGACTCATAATGCCTCATAGATTATACGTTGGGGTGTGTGCTTTCCAAAATGGGGTCATTTTGTGGAAAATTCCATTGTCCTGGTGCTCCAGGGCCTTCAAAAGTGTAATAGGTGGTTGAGAAAGGATATGTGCGATTTATGCTTGTAGAACGCCTGAAAGTGCTACTTCAATGTTGGGCCTCTGTATTAGTGATGAGCCGAACACCCCCGGGTTCGGTTCGCACCAGAACCCGCGAACGGACCGAAAGTTCGTACGAACATTAGAAGCCTATTAAATACAATGGATGCGAACGTTCGAATTCTAAAGTGCTAATTATAACAACTATTATGCATGTTATTGTCCTAAAAAGGGTTTGGGA
Source organism: Rana muscosa (assembly GCA_029206835.1). Taxonomy (NCBI): domain Eukaryota; kingdom Metazoa; phylum Chordata; class Amphibia; order Anura; family Ranidae; genus Rana; species Rana muscosa. The sequence continues at coordinate 851,983,168 of CM055118.1, forward strand.
ACCCGGGTTGTGCACCAGGGGACATGTATCAATGCAAAAAGAAGTTTTAAAAACGGTCGTTTTTCGGGAGCAGTCATTTTAATGATGCATAAAGTGAAAAAAAAAAGAGTCAAATATTCCTTTAAATATCGTACCTGGGGGGTGTCTAAAGTATGCCTGTGAAGTGCCACGTGTTTCCTGTGTTTAGAACTGTCCCTGCACAAAATGACACTTCTAAAGGAAAAAAAAAGCCATTTAAAACTGCTTGCGGCTTTAATGTAATGTCTGGTCCCGGTAATATGGATGAAAATCTTTAAGAAAAATGGCATAGCTACCCCATGACACCCCCCCCCCCTACCCCAGCCCATTACCAGCCCCTTTGGGTCTTGTATGGATATTAAGGGGAACCCCGCACATAAAATAAAAAAGGCCCTATATACTCTGAACAGCCGTATACAGGCGGTGCATACAAGACAGGGACTGTAGGTTTGTTCTTATGTAGAATCTGTTTGTAATTTTGAACAGGTACATTGTTGAAGTGTAGCTCCAGACCAAAAATCTATTTTTAAACTTTTTGGAAAACATAGGTAAGGGTTATCACCCCTGTAACATTTGTTTTGCTGTCTGTGCCCCTGTTCAGAACATTTCACCTCACTTTCCGTCCCAATGACAACCGTTTTTGAAATGTGGTGTTTTTCTTGAAACAAGGATTGCTGATAAAGCATCAGTACAGAGGAGACACCTTTCTCCCATATTTATTCTTACAGGAGAGAATTTTCCTTCCTAGTGGTAGATTTCCTCTCACTTCCTGTTGTCTTCTTGCGTTTGCAAGTAGGAGTCGTTTGTAAGTTGGATGTTTGAAAGTAGGGACCTGCCGTATATACTCTGCAGAAATAGGCCCCTTAGTTGTTGGTGTTGGCACAACACTGTAAGCACTCACAGTTACTCTTGGTTGGTGCTGGAACGCCCTGCTGTCAACTATTATATCAGGAATTTTAATTACATATAATTGTTGAACAGTGGTAGTAAAAATTGGGCCTTTGATGGTGGTGCTGGTGCCACAACACTGTAAGCCCTGACAGTTACTCTTGGTGGGTGCAGCAATGGGCCCTGCTGTGAATTATTAGATCAAGAATTGTAATTACATGCCCCTTTTGAACAGGGGCTGAAAAATTGGGCCTTTCGTGGTGGTGGTGGTGGTGGCGTTGCCACAACACTGTAAGCCCTCAGAGTTACTCTTGGTGGGTGCAGCAATGGGCCCTGCTGTGAATTATTAGATCAAGAATTGTAATTACATGCCCCTTTTGAACAGGGGCTGAAAAATTGGGCCTTTCGTGGTGGTGGTGGTGGTGGTGGTGTTGCCACAACACTGTAAGCCCTCAGAGTTACTCTTGGTGGGTGCAGCAATGGGCCCTGCTGTGAATTATTAGATCAAGAATTGTAATTGCATGCCCCTGTTGAACAGGGGCTGAAAAATTGGGCCTTTCGTGGTGGTGGTGGTGGTGGTGGTGTTGCCACAACACTGTAAGCCCTCAGAGTTACTCTTGGTGGGTGCAGCAATGGGCCCTGCTGTGAATTATTAGATCAAGAATTGTAATTACATGCCCCTTTTGAACAGGGGCTGAAAAATTGGGCCTTTCGTGGTGGTGGTGGTGGTGGCGTTGCCACAACACTGTAAGCCCTCAGAGTTACTCTTGGTGGGTGCAGCAATGGGCCCTGCTGTGAATTATTAGATCAAGAATTGTAATTGCATGCCCCTGTTGAACAGGGGCTGAAAAATTGGGCCTTTTGTGGTGGTGGTGGTGGTGGTGGTGTTGCCACAACACTGTAAGCCCTCAGAGTTACTCTTGGTGGGTGCAGCAATGGGCCCTGCTGTGAATTATTAGATCAAGAATTGTAATTACATGCCCCTTTTGAACAGGGGCTGAAAAATTGGGCCTTTCGTGGTGGTGGTGGTGGTGGCGTTGCCACAACACTGTAAGCCCTCAGAGTTACTCTTGGTGGGTGCAGCAATGGGCCCTGCTGTGAATTATTAGATCAAGAATTGTAATTGCATGCCCCTGTTGAACAGGGGCTGAAAAATTGGGCCTTTCGTGGTGGTGGTGGTGGTGGTGGTGTTGCCACAACACTGTAAGCCCTCAGAGTTACTCTTGGTGGGTGCAGCAATGGGCCCTGCTGTGAATTATTAGATCAAGAATTGTAATTACATGCCCCTTTTGAACAGGGGCTGAAAAATTGGGCCTTTCGTGGTGGTGGTGGTGGTGGCGTTGCCACAACACTGTAAGCCCTCAGAGTTACTCTTGGTGGGTGCAGCAATGGGCCCTGCTGTGAATTATTAGATCAAGAATTGTAATTGCATGCCCCTGTTGAACAGGGGCTGAAAAATTGGGCCTTTCGTGGTGGTGGTGGTGGTGGTGGTGTTGCCACAACACTGTAAGCCCTCAGAGTTACTCTTGGTGGGTGCAGCAATGGGCCCTGCTGTGAATTATTAGATCAAGAATTGTAATTACATGCCCCTTTTGAACAGGGGCTGAAAAATTGGGCCTTTCGTGGTGGTGGTGGTGGTGGCGTTGCCACAACACTGTAAGCCCTCAGAGTTACTTTTGGTGGGTGCAGCAATGGGCCCTGCTGTGAATTATTAGATCAAGAATTGTAATTGCATGCCCCTGTTGAACAGGGGCTGAAAAATTGGGCCTTAGGCACTGGTGGCACAACACTACAACCCCTCACAGATACTGTACTTGGAGCACAGCAATGAGCCCTGTTGCAAAGTATTGCTTCAAAAATTGTAATGACACGCCCCTGTTAAACAGGGGCTGAAAAATTGGGCCTTAGGCACTGGTGCCACAACACTCCAACCCCTCACAGATACTGTACTTGGAGCACAGCAATGAGCCCTATGGCAAATTATTGCTAAAAAAATTGTAATTACACGCCCCTGTAAAACAGGGGCTGAAAAATTGGGCCTTAGCCACTGGTGGCGGCACCCATAAACAAAAATGATCTTCCAAGCTATCATCATCAATCGTATCATTGAGGACTCGGAGGAGGAGGATAGCCAGTCAACATAACAGCACAGGCACTCAGCATCAGCATCAGTCTTGAAGGGATGTGACATGTTAAAATCAATTAGTCTGTTATATCAGCATCAGGTGTGTGGTAGCTGGTGGTGATCCAAGACTGGTTCATCTTGATGAAAGTCAGTCGATCAACCGAGTCGGTGGACAGGCGCACCCTGTGATCCGTGACAAATCCTCCAGCAGCACTGAATGTGCGTTCCGAAAGAACGCTGGATGCAGGACAGGCCAGTAGCTCAATTGCATACTGTGCAAGCTCTGGCCAGTGATCCATCCTCAAGACCCAGTAAGCCAGAGGATTTTCGGTGGGGAAGGTGTCCAAGTCTGACCTTGCCCCTAGATATTCCTGCACCATGTTTATCAGACGCTGGCGATGGTTGCTGGAACCGATCATACTTTGGGGCTGCGGACTAAAGAATTGTCTGAACGCATCGGTCAGACGGCCACCTTCCCCACCGCTCCTTCTTTGACTGGCCGAAGCCTCAGCAACTCGTTGTCCAGGACCAGGAGTTTGTAACCTCCCAGTCTCTGGGAACGCGTTGCACAGACCTTTCTGCAAGGCCTCCGGGAGTTGTCTCATCCTCTGCTCCCTCTGCGACGGTAACATAAGGTCCGCAACCTTACCCTTGTACCGTGGATCAAGGAGAGTGGCCAGCCAGTAATGGTCCCTCTCCTTGATCCGAAGAATACGAGGATCCTTCCGCAGACTTTGCAGGATCAGGGAGGCCATGCAGCGTAGGTTTGCTGAGGCATTCGCTCCGGAGTCCTCTGGGTCACTAAGGACGACATGATCCGCAGCCACCTCCTCCCAGCCACGTACAAGTCCACTGGTTTCTTGGGACTGTAAATCATCCCTAAAAGACTGCTGCTGATGATGCTGAGTGCCAGCCTCCACCTCCATGCTGACACAATCCTCCTCCTCCTCCTCCTCCTCCTCCTCCTCTTCCTGTGCGATGGGTGGGACAGAAGGAACACTGTCTGGGTAAAGGGGGCCTTGAGAGGCAAGGAAGTCCTCCTCTTCCTGCCTCTGTTCTGCCTCAAGTGCCCTGTCCATTATTCCACGCAGCGTGTGCTCCAACAGGTGGACAAGAGGTACAGTGTCACTGATGCATGCACTGTCACTGCTCACCATCCTCGTGGCCTCCTCAAATGGTGCCAGGACAGTGCATGCATCCCTGATCATGCCCCACTGGCATGGAGAAAAAAAACCAAGCTCCCCTGACCCTGTCCTGGTGCCGTAGTCGCACAGGTACTCATTGATGGCCCTTTGCTGCGTGTGCAGCCGCTGCAGCATGGCCAACGTTGAGTTCCACCTGGTGGGCATGTCACATATAAGGCGGTTCTTGGGCAGGTTCAACTCCTTTTGCAGCTCAGCCAGGCGAGCACTGGCATTATAAGATCTGCGGAAATGCACACAGACTTTCCTGGCCTGCCTCAGGACATCCTGTAAGCCCGGGTACCTGCCCAAGAACCGCTGCACCACCAGGTTAAGGACGTGAGCCACACAGGGCACATGGGTCAGTTGTCCCTGTCGGAGAGCGGAGAGGAGGTTGGTGCCATTGTCGCAAACCACCATTCCTGGCTTAAGCTGGCGTGGCGTCAACCACCTCTCAGCCTGGCCCTGCAGAGCAGACAGGACCTCTGCCCCAGTGTGGCTTCTGTCCCCCAAACACACCAGCGCAAGCACGGCATGGCATCTTTTTGCCTGCATACTTGCGTAGCCCCTTGAACGCCTACGGAGCACCGCTGGTTCCGAGGACAAACCACAGGAAGAGGCCATGGAGGAAGAAGAAGAGGAGGGGGTGGAGGAGAGAGGTGTGTCACAACCAGTAGTAGCATTTTGGAGGCGTGGCGGTGGAACAACCTCCAACACTACTGCACCTTGTCCTGCATCCTTCCCAGCTGCCAAAAGAGTGACCCAATGGGCCGTGAAAGAAAGGTAACGTCCCTGTCCATGCCTGCTGGACCATGAGTCAGCGGTAATATGCACCTTACCGCTGACCGCCCTGTCCAGCGAGGCCAAGACATTGCCTTCCACATGCCGGTAGAGAGCCGGAATAGCCTTCCGTGAGAAAAAGTGGCGTTTGGGAACCTGCCACTGAGGAACCGCACATTGCACAAACTCACGGAAGGGGGCCGAGTCTACCAACTGAAAAGGCAGCAGTTGAAGCGCTAGCAATTTAGCCAAGCTAGCATTCAACCGCTGGGCATGTGGATGGCTGGGAGTGAACTTCTTTCGACGGTCCAGCAGCTGGGGCAGGGAAATTTGCCTGCTAGAATCGGACGTCGGTGTACTGCTAGCAGAGTGGCCGCAAGTACTTGGCTGTGACACACCTAATTCTACACCTTCATTCCTCTCAGTGCATGTTTCAGAGAGGACTGAAGTTATAGTGGGGTTGGAGATCCCAGCTGATGCGGTGCAAGGAGAGGTCCGCTTTGTTCTTTGGTGTGGGTCTTTGAGGTAGGCTTGCCAACGAGCTGCATGGCAGGTCAACATATGTCTGGTCAGGCATGTGGTACCCAAGCGGCTGATGTTTTGGCCACGCGATATACGCTTGAGACATATGTTGCAAACAGCAGCTGTGCGATCTGATGCACTAGCCTCAAAAAAGGCCCACACCAAAGAACTTTTTGAATGACGGGCAGAGGCAGCGCCCTGCACAGGCGGAGCTCTGCGGTGTGATTCCGTCGGTGTACTGCCCTTACGCTGGCCACCAAAGGGCATCCTGCCTCATTGGAGATGTGCCTCCTCCTCATCCTCCTCCTCCTCCTCTCTCCTATTAGGCACCCACGTGGAGTCAGTGACCTCATCATCCCCTCCCTCCTCATCACTGGAGCCAATCTGGCAGTATGCTGCAGCTGCTGGAACATGACTGCCAGATTGGTGTCCTTCTTGAGCATCCCCTCTGTCTGCTCTCACGCTACTGCCTTCCTGTAGCTGGGTTTCATCATCAGACCCTTCGAAACGCTGGGCATCCTCCTGGAGCATGTACCCAACACTGTGCTCAAACAGTTCGGGGGACTCCTCAGGAGGAGGACATGGTGGGTCTAGGGAAGGAGTGACTGATGATGAGTCTGACATTGATACCAGGGAAGAGGACGCTTTGGCAGCTGCTTTTCCAGTACCCTGAGCCTGGGTGAGAGAGGATGAGGAGGAGGAGGAGGGCTTGGTCATCCACTCTACCAAGTCTTCGGCATGATGTGGCTCAACATGTCCAGCTGCCGAAAAGAAGGACAAGCGTGTCCCATGGCCATGTGCTGATGACAATGCACCGCGTCCACGACCAGCACTGTTGCCCCCAGACACAGAGCCTGCTTGCCCTCTTTTATTGCCTCCTGACTGTCTGCCTCTCCTTGTTTGCCTTCCAGACATTCTAATAGATGGCCTGCAGGGAGATGGGAAAAAAGCAATAAGGGCTACCTTCAGGTGTCCTTCTCTGTCCCTTTACTTAAGGATTTCTAAATATGGTTAAGGATGATTGCTTTTGCACAGAATAGCACAACGACAATTTCCCTGACTGTCCAAAAAAACAAGGATTTCAAAGATGGTTGATGAGGAATGCTTTAGCACACTATAGCACAAGGAGAATTTCCCTCACTGTCCTTCCCTGTCCCTAGAAACAAGGATTATCACAGTGAAAGAAACTGACACTCTTCCTACCTATAGTTTTCTGTCCCTAGAAAAAATGTTTTTTTAAAGCACACTATAGCACAAGGAGAATTTCCCTCACTTTCCTTCTTTGTCCCTAGAAACAAGGATTATCACAGTGAAAGAAACTGACACTCTTCCTTCCTATAGTTTTCTGTCCCTTGAAAAAATGTTTTTTTAAAGCACACTATAGCACAAGGAGAATTCCCTCACTGTCCTTCCCTGTCCCTAGAAACAAGGATTCGCACAGTAAAACACACTGACACTCTCCCTACCTATAGTTTTCTGTCCCTAGAAAAAATGTTTTTTTAAAGCACACTATAGCACAAGGAGAATTTCCCTCACTTTCCTTCCCTGTCCCTAGAAACAAGGATTATCACAGTGAAAGAAACTGACACTCTTCCTACCTATAGTTTTCTGTCCCTAGAAAAAATGTTTTTTTAAAGCACACTATAGCACAAGGAGAATTTCCCTCACTTTCCTTCTTTGTCCCTAGAAACAAGGATTATCACAGTGAAAGAAACTGACACTCTTCCTACCTATAGTTTTCTGTCCCTAGAAAAAATGTTTTTTTAAAGCACACTATAGCACAAGGAGAATTCCCTCACTGTCCTTCCCTGTCCCTAGAAACAAGGATTCGCACAGTAAAAGACACTGACACTCTCCCTACCTATAGTTTTCTGTCCCTAGAAAAAATGTTTTTTTAAAGCACACTATAGCACAAGGAGAATTTCCCTCACTTTCCTTCTTTGTCCCTAGAAACAAGGATTATCACAGTGAAAGAAACTGACACTCTTCCTACCTATAGTTTTCTGTCCCTAGAAAAAATGTTTTTTTAAAGCACACTATAGCACAAGGAGAATTCCCTCACTGTCCTTCCCTGTCCCTAGAAACAAGGATTCGCACAGTAAAACACACTGACACTCTCCCTACCTATAGTTTTCTGTCCCTAGAAAAAATGTTTTTTTAAAGCACACTATAGCACAAGGAGAATTCCCTCACTGTCCTTCCCTGTCCCTAGAAACAAGGATTCGCACAGTAAAACACACTGACACTCTCCCTACCTATAGTTTTCTGTCCCTAGAAAAAATGTTTTTTTAAAGCACACTATAGCACAAGGAGAATTCCCTCACTGTCCTTCCCTGTCCCAAGAAACAAGGATTCGCACAGTAAAACACACTGACACTCTCCCTACCTATCCTTCTCTTTCCCTAAACTAAAGGAATCCAGGTTAAGCAAGAAAAAAATAAATGTCACTGTCCCTGCCTATGCTTCTCTTTCCCTGCTCCGGAACACACTACACTAGGCCGCCGTGCTGGCGGCCTTTTATAGTGTGGGGCGTGTACTAAACACCCTCAGCAATAATTGGCCACAGGCATCCTGCCTGTGGCCAATCATTGCTCTCCTCGCTGCCGGCGCTGTGATTGGCCAAGCATGCGGGGTCACAGTGCATGCTTGGCCAATCACAGCGCCTGGATGACACTGCGATGGCGTAGTGCATTGTGGGCCGTTCGCGTCACTCGAATTTGGCACGAACGGCCCAAATCGTTCGATCTTCGTCGAACGATCGAACAGCCGATGTTCGAGTCGAACGTATGTTCGACTCGAACACGAAGCTCATCCCTACTCTGTATATGGCCAGGCTGTGTAAAAGTCTCACACATGTGGTATCGCTATACTCAGGAGGAGTAGCAGAATGCATTTTGGGGTGTCATTTTTGCTATGTATATGCTATGCGTTAGAAATATCTTATAAATGGACAACTTTGTGTAAAAAAAATGCATTTTCATTTTTTCTCCACATTTTCCAAAACCTTCTGGAAAAAAATGAACCGTTCAAAAGACTCATAATGCTTCATAGATTATACGTTGGGGTGTGTGCTTTCCAAAATGGGGTCATTTTGTGGAAAATTCCATTGTCCTGGTGCTCCAGGGCCTTCAAAAGTGTAATAGGTGGTTGAGAAAGGATATGTGCGATTTATGCTTGTAGAACGCCTGAAAGTGCTACTTCAATGTTGGGCCTCTGTATATGGCCAGGCTGTGTAAAAGTCTCACACATGTGGTATCGCTACACTCAGGAGGAGTAGCAGAATGTATTTTGGGGTGTAGTTGCAATTATGCATATGCTGTGTGAGAGAAAAAAACTGTTAATATGACCAGTTTGTGTAAAAAAAAAAAAAAAAAAATTAAATTTTCCCAAGAATTGTGGGAAAAAAATACAACTTCAAAAAACTCACCACGCCTCTTAGTAAATACCTTGGACTGTCTACTTTCCAAAAAGGGGTAATTTTGGGGTATTTGTACTTTCCTCGCTTGTTAGTGTCTCAAGAAATGAGATATCCCTTCAGTACATCAGGCGTGATCAGATGTGATAAATTTTCAGTGATTGCCACCATAGTTTGTAGACTCTATAACTTTCACAAAGACCAAATAATATACACTAATTTGGGTTCATTTTACCAAAGATATGTAGCCGTATACATTTTGGCACAAATTTATGAAGAAAAATTACTTATTTGCAAAATTTTACAATAGAAACTAAAAAAAAGTGTTTTTTTTTTTTAAAAATTGCTGTTTTTTTGCTTATATCGCAAAAAATAAAAAACCCAGTGGCGATTAAATACCACCAAAAGTAAGCTCTATTTGTGAGAAGAAAATGATAAAAAATTTGTTTGGATACAGTGTAGCATGACTAAGTAATTGTCATTCAAAGTGTGAGAGTACTGAAAGCTGAAAATTGGTCTGGGCGGGAAGGTGCATAAGTGCATGGTATTGAAGTGGTTAAATATCGTACCTGGGGGGTGTCTAAAGTATGCCTGTGAAGTGCCACGTGTTTCCCGTGTTTAGAACTGTCCCTGCATTTCTAAAGGAAAAAAAGCCATTTAAAACTGCTTGCGGCTTTAATGTAATGTCTGGTCCCGGTAATATGGATGAAAATCTTTAAGAAAAATGGCATAGCTACCCCATCACACCCCCCCCCCCCTACCCCAGCCCATTACCAGCCCCTTTGGGTCTTGTATGGATATTAAGGGGAACCCCGCACACAAAATAAAAAAGGCCCTATATACTCTGAACAGCCGTATACAGGCGGTGCATACAAGACAGGGACTGTAGGTTTGTTCCTATGTAGAATCTGTTTGTAATTTTGAACAGGTACATTGTTTAAGTGTAGGTCCAGGCAAAAAATCTATTTTTAAGCTTTTTGGAAAACATAGGGAAGGGTTATCACCCCTGTAACATTTGTTTTGCTGTCTGTGCAGTGTGCACCTGTTCAGAACAGTTCACCTCACTTTCCGTCCTAATGACAAATGTTTTTTGAAAATTTGGGGTTTTTATTGAAACAAGAATTGGTGATAAAGCATCAGTGGAGAGGAGACACTTTTTTTCCCATATTAACTCTTACAGGAGAGAATTTTCCTTCCTAGGGGTAGATTTCCTCTCACTTCCTGTTGTATCCTTCCGTTTGCAAGGAGGAGTCGTTTGTAAGTTGGATGTTTAAAAGTAGGGGCCTGCCGTATATACTCAGCTGAAATTTTCCCCTTACATGTTGGTGTTGCCACAACACTGTGAGCCCTCACAGTTACTCTTGGTGGGCGCATGAATGGGCCCTGCTGTGAATTATTAGATCAAGAATTGTAATTGCATGCCCCTGTTGAACAGGGGCTGAAAAATTGGACCTTTGGTGGTGGTGGTGGTGGTGGTGTTGACACAACACTGTCAGGCCTCACAGTTAGTCTTGGTGGGCGCAGGAATGGGCCCTGCTGTGAATTATTAGATCAAGAATTGTAATTACATGCCCCTGTTAAACAGGGGCATAAAAATTGGGCCTTAGGCACTGGTGCCACAACACTGCAACCCCTCACAGATACTGTACTTGGAGCACAGCAATGAGCCCTGTTGCAAAGTATTGCATCAAAAATTGTAATTACACGCCCCTGTTAAACAGGGGCTGAAAAATTGGGCCTTAGCCACTGGTGCTGGTGCCACGACACTGCAACCTCTCCCAGATACTCTAGTTGGAGTGCAGGAATGAGCCCTGCTGCAAAGCATTGCATAAAATTTTTTAATTACATGCCCCTGTTAAACAGGGGCATAAAAATTGGGCCTTAGGCACTGGTGCCACAACACTGCAACCCCTCACAGATACTGTACTTGGAGCACAGCAATGAGCCCTGTTGCAAAGTATTGCATCAAAAATTTTAATTACACGCCCCTGTTAAACAGGGGCTGAAAAATTGGGCCTTAGCCACTGGTGCTGGTGCCACGACACTGCAACCTCTCCCAGATACTCTAGTTGGAGTGCAGGAATGAGCCCTGCTGCAAAGCATTGCATAAAAAATTGTAATAACACGCCCCTGTTAAACAGGGGCTGAAAAATTGGGCCTTAGCCACTGGTGGCGGCACCCAGAAACAAAAATGTTCTTCCAAGCTATCATCATCAATCGGATCATTGAGGAGGAGGAGGATAGTCAGTCAACATAACAGGACAGTCTCTCAGCATCAGCATCAGTCTTGAAGGGATGTGACATTTGAAAATAAATTAGTCTGTTATATCAGCTTCAGGTGTTTGGTAGCTGGTGGTGATCCAAGACTGGTTCATCTTTATGAAGGTCAGTCGATCAACAGAGTCGGTGGACAGGCGCACCCTGTGATCCGTGACAAATCCTCCAGCAGCACTGAATGTGCGTTCTGAAAGAACGCTGGATGCAGGACAGGCCAGTAGCTCAATTGCATACTGTGCAAGCTCTGGCCAGTGATCCATCCTCAAGACCCAGTAAGCCAGAGGATTTTCGGTGGGGAAGGTGTCCAAGTCTGACCTTGCCCCTAGGTATTCCTGCACCATGTATATCAGACGCTGGCGATGGTTGCTGGAACCGATCATACCTTGGGGCTGCGGACTAAAGAATTGTCTGAACGCATCGGTCAGACGACCACCTTCCCCACCGCTCCTTCTTTGACTGACCGAAGCCTCAGCAACTCGTTGTCCAGGACCAGGAGTTTGTAACCTCCCAGTCTCTGGGAACGCGTTGCACAGACCTTTCTGCAAGGCCTCCCGGAGTTGTCTCATCCTCTGCTCCCTCTGCGACGGTAAGATAAGGTCCGCAACCTTACCCTTGTACCGTGGATCAAGGAGAGTGGCCAGCCAGTAATGGTCCCTCTCCTTGATCCGAAGAATACGAGGATCCTTCCGCAGACTTTGCAGGATCAGGGAGGCCATGCAGCGTAGGTTAGCTGAGGCATTCGGTCTGGAGTCCTCTGGGTCACTAAGGACTACATGATCCGCAGCCACCTCCTCCCAGCCACGTACAAGTCCACTGCTTTCTTGGAACTGTAAATCATCCCTAAAAGACTGCTGCTGATGATGCTGAGTGCCAGGCTCCACCTCCATGCTGACACAATCATCCTCCTCCTCCTCCTCCTCCTCCTCTTCTTCCTGTGCGATGGGTGGGACAGAAGGAACACTGTCTGGGTAAAGGGGGCCTTGAGAGGCAAGGAAGTCCTCCTCTTCCTGCCTCTGTTCTGCCTCAAGTGCCCTGTCCATTATTCCACGCAGCGTATGTTCCAACAGGTGGACAAGAGGTACAGTGTCACTGATGCATGCATTGTCACTGCTCACCATCCTCGTGGCCTCCTCAAATGGTGCCAGGACAGTGCATGCATCCCTGATCATGCCCCACTGGCGTGGTGAAAAAAACCCGAGCTCCCCTGACCCTGTCCTGGTGCCGTAGTCGCACAGGTACTCATTGATGGCCCTCTGCTGCGTGTGCAGCCGCTGCAGCATCGCCAACGTTGAGTTCCACCTGGTGGGCATGTCACATATAAGGCGGTTCTTGGGCAGGTTCAACTCCTTTTGCAGCTCAGCCAGGCGAGCACTGGCATTATAAGATCTGCGGAAATGCACACAGACTTTCCTGGCCTGCCTCAAGACATCCTGTAAGCCCGGGTGCCTGCCCAAGAACCGCTGCACCACCAGGTTAAGGACGTGAGCCACACAGGGCACATGGGTCAGTTGTCCCTGTCTGAGAGCAGAGAGGAGGTTGGTGCCATTGTCGCAAACTACCATTCCTGGCTTAAGCTGGCGTGGCGTCAACCACCTCTCGGCCTGCCCCTGCAGAGCAGACAGAACCTCTGCCCCAGTGTGGCTCCTGTCCCCCAAACACACCAGCGCAAGCACGGCATGGCATCTTTTTGCCTGCGTACTTGCGTAGCCCCTTGAACGCCTACGGAGCACCGCTGGTTCCGAGGACAAAGCACAGGAAGAGGCCACGGAGGAAGAAGAAGAGGAGGGGGTGGAGGACAGAGGTGTGTCACAACCAGTAGTAGCATTTTGGAGGTGTGGCGGTGGAACAACCTCCAACACTACTGCACCTTGTCCTGCATCCTTCCCAGCTGCCAAAAGAGTGACCCAATGGGCCGTGAAAGAAAGGTAACGTCCCTGTCCATGCCTGCTGGACCATGAGTCAGAGGTAATATGCACCTTACCGCTGACCGCCCTGTCCAGCGAGGCCAAGACATTGCCTTCCACATGCCGGTAGAGAGCCGGAATCGCCTTCCGTGAGAAAAAGTGGCGTTTGGGAACCTGCCACTGAGGAACCGCACATTGCACAAACAAAGGGGGCAGAGTCTACCAACTGAAAAGGCAGCAGTTGAAGCGCTAGCAATTTAGCCAAGCTAGCATTCAACCGCTGGGCATGTGGATGGCTGGGAGTGAACTTCTTTCGACGGTCCAGCAGCTGGGGCAGGGAAATTTGCCTGCTAGAATCGGATGTCGGTGTACTTCTAGCAGAGTGCCCGCAAGTACTTGGCTGTGACACACCTAATTCTACAACTTCATTCCTCTCAGAGCAGGTTTCAGAGAGGACTGAAGGTATAGTGGGGTTGGAGATCCCAGCTGATGCGGTGCAAGAAGAGGTCAGCTTTGTTCTTTGGTGTGGGTCTTTGAGGTAGGCTTGCCAACGAGCTGCATGGCAGGTCAACATATGTCTGGTCAAGCATGTGGTGCCCAAGCGGGTGATGTTTTGGCCACGCGATATACGCTTGAGACATATGTTGCAAACAGCAGCTGTGCGATCTGATGCACTCGACTCAAAAAAGGCCCACACCAAAGAACTTTTTGAATAACGGGCAGAGGCAGCGCCCTGCACAGGCGGAGCTCTGCGGTGTGATTCCGTCGGTGTGCTGCCCTTACGCTGGCCCCCCGAGGGCATCCTGCCTCATTGGAGATGTGCCTCCTCCTCATCCTCCTCCTCCTCCTCCTCTCTCCTATTAGGCACCCACGTGGAGTCAGTGACCTCATCATCCCCTCCCTCCTCATCACTGGAGCCAATCTGGCAGTATGCTGCAGCTGCTGGAACATGACTGCCAGATTGGTGTCCTTCTTGAGCATCCCCTCTCTCTGCTCTCACGCTACTGCCTTCCTCTAGCTGGGTATTATCATCAGACCCTTCGAAACGCTGGGCATCCTACTGGAGCATGTACCCAACACTGTGCTTAAACAGTTCGGGGGACTCCTCAGGAGGACATAGTTGGTCTAGGGAAGGAGTGACTGATGATGACATTGATACCAGGGAAGAGGACGCTTTGGCAGCTGCTTTGCCAGTACCCTGAGCCTGGGTGAGAGAGGATGAGGAGGATGAGGAGGGCTTGGTCATCCACTCTACCAAGTCTTCGGCATGATGCGGCTCAACACGTCCAGCTGCCGAAAAGAAGGACAAGCGTGTCCCATGGCCACGTGCTGATGGCGATGCACCGCGTCCACGACCAGCACTGTTGTCTCTAGACACAGAGCCTGCTTGCCCTCTTTTATTGGCTCCTGACTGTCTGCCTCTCCTTGTTTGCCTTCCAGACATTCTAATGGCCTGCAGGGAAATGGGAAAAGCAGAAATACAGGCTAAGTTAAGGTTTAATATGGTCAGGAGGCACACTCCGCCCGCTGTAAGTGCCGCAAAATCCTGTTGGTGTAACACACCAGGAAAAAGCAGCAATACAGGCTAAGTTAAGGTGTAATATGGTCAGGAGGTACACTCCGCCCGCTGTAAGTGCCGCAAAATCCTGTTGGTGTAACACACCAGGAAAAAGCAGCAATACAGGCTAAGTTAAGGCGTAATATGGTCAGGAGGCACACTCCGCCCGCTGTAAGTGCCGCAAAATCCTGTTGGTGTAACACACCAGGAAAAAGCAGCAATACAGGCTAAGTTAAGGTGTAATATGGTCAGGAGGCACACTCCGCCCGCTGTAAGTGCCGCAAAATCCTGTTGGTGTAACACACCAGGAAAAAGCAGCAATACAGGCTAAGTTAAGGTGTAATATGGTCAGGAGGCACACTCCGCCCGCTGTATGTGCCGCAAAATCCTGTTGGTGTAACACACCAGGAAAAAGCAGCAATACAGGCTAAGTTAAGGTGTAATATGGTCAGGAGGCACACTCCGCCCGCTGTATGTGCCGCAAAATCCTGTTGGTGTAACACACCAGGAAAAAGCAGCAAAACGGGCTAACTTCAGGTGTATAATGTGCAGGAGGCTTAGCAACAATGACACTGACACTGTCCCCTGCCTATCCTTCTCTCTCCCTGCACACAAGGTTTATCAAAGTATATGACACTGACACTCTCCCTGCCTATCCTTCTCTCTCCCTGCACACAAGGTTTAGCAAAGAATATGACACTGACACTGTCCCCTGCCTATCCTTCTCTCTCCCTGCACACAAGGTTTATCAAAGTATATGACACTGACACTCTCCCTGCCTATCCTTCTCTCTCCCTACACACAAGGTTTAGCAAAGAATATGACACTGACACTCTCCCTGCCTATCCTTCTCTGTCCCTACAGACAAGGTTTAGCAAAGAATAGATTTGACAAGATTTGACACTGTCCCTGCCTATCCTTCACTTTCCCTGCTCCGGAACACACTACACGAGGCCGCCGCGCTGGCGGCCTTTTATAGTGTGGGGCGTGTACTAAACCCCCTCAGCTATAATTGGCCACAGGCATCCTGCCTGTGGCCAATCATTGCTCTCCTCGCTGCCGGCGCTGTGATTGGCCAAGCATGCAGGGTCACAGTGCATGCTTGGCCAATCACAGCGCCGGGATTACACTGCGATGGCGCAGTGTATTGTGGACCGTTCGCGTCACTCGAATTTGGCGCGAACGGCCCAAATCGTTCGATGTTCGCCGAACGCGCGAACAGCCGATGTTCGACTCGAACACCGAGCTCATCCCTAATTGTAAGCATGCACTATTGCTGCTATGTGCTTGCTCCAATGCTGCTTCTGCTCGCTTCTCAGAGTCCCCAACATATTTAACAGAGTCCTGTTGAACCTCTCCGGCTGAGCATCGCCCTGAGAGTTTTCTAGATACCCAAAGAGTCCAGCAATTTCTTAATTAATCGACTCTCAAAGTCTCTCCCTTGGTCTGAGTGCAGGCGCTGTGGCAGCCCGTAATGCACAAAGTATTTCTCCACTAAGATTTTGGCTACAGTGGAGGCCTTCTGGTCTTTGGCTGGAAAGGCCTGAGCATAACGGGTGAAATGGTCGGTTATCACCAGAACATTTCCTTGTCCACTTAAGTCAGGTTCTAGACAGAGAAAGTCAATGCACACCAAGTCCAAGGGTCCTTGACTCTGCAGATGGCCCATTGGGGCAGCTTGACGTGGCAATGTCTTCCTTTGGATACAGCGAGCACAGGAGTGACAGTACTCTTCCACTTCAGCCCGCATGCAAGGCCAATAGAACCTATTCCTTACAAGCTGAAATGTTCGTTCGGGCCCCAAGTGGCCATGACTGTCATGTAATGCAGCCAAAACAGTTCTTCTGTATTTCTCCGGCAGAAACAGCTGCCACTTCTCTTCTAGGTCATCAGAGGGGCCCCTTCGGTAGACCACCCCTTGATGCACCTGTAACTTGTCCCATTCTTTGTGTACCAATCGGGCCACCTTTGAGGGGTCCTTCAGAAGTCTGCCTGGATCCTGGTCTTCCAATGCCTTCAATGCTAATCTTCCCCAGGGATCTTCCAACTGGTCTCTCCTGAGGTCCTTTCTGGACAGCTTTGGTAAGTCATCCTCTCCAACCTGGGTCACATTGCAGTAACACTTGGGCACCCCCACCACCAAAACACCGATCTCTTCAGCCCTTGACCCACCACTAGCTTGAAGTTGAGCTCCTTGACATAAGGCCCGTACCCCATCCGGGGTTACCTGGGTCCAATCTTCTGGATGGTGGGTGGGTGCATGAGCTCTCCTGGACAATGCATCTGCATCACGGTTTCCGGCTCCGGGCCTATACTTCAGGCTGAAGTTGAATCCGGCCAGGGCTGCTAACCAACGGTGACCAGTGGCATCCAGCTTGGCCGTGGTGAAGAGATAGGTGAGTGGATTATTGTCAGTCTTTACTGTGAAGTCAGCTCCATACAAGTAATCTGAGTTTATCCACAACTGCCCACTTTAGGGCCAGAAACTCCAACTTGTGGGTGGGGTAGTTCCTTTCTGCTGGTGCCAGACTTTCACTAACGTAGGCAACTGGGCGCAACTGTCCTTCATATTCTTGATATTGCACCCCTCCTAGACCATCATGGCTGGCATCTACATGCAGTTCATATGGCTTTTTGGGATCAGCATAAGCCAGGACTGGTGCAGTGGTGAGACTCTTTAACATTTGGAAGGCTTCTTCGCACTCCCCTGTCCACTGGTCCTCCACAGACTCTCCAGGCTTCCTAGGGCCAGTATCATCTTCCTCCCCTTCCATCTTCAGTAGCTCATTCAGGGGTTTGGCAATTTTTGCAAACCCTTCCACAAATCTACGGTAGTAGGAGCAGAAGCCTAGGAAGGATCTGAGCTCAGTCACTGTAGTTGGTCTGGGCCAGGAGGTGACTGCATCCAGTTTATCAGGATCTGTAGACACTCCTTCCACAGATACTATGTGTCCCAGATAGTGGACCGAGGACTTGTAAAACTGGCATTTTTCCCTGGAGAGTTTCAGTCCCTCTTCGCTGAGTCTCTTCAGGACTTTCTCCAATCTTTCTTCATGCTCCTCCAGAGTCTTCCCGAAGACAATGATGTCGTCTAGGTACACTAGGACTTCGATCAGATTCATGACCCCAACGGTCTTCTCCATCAACCTCTGGAAAGTAGCAGGGGCTCCCGACAGGCCCTGAGGCATCCTATTGAATTCATAGAATCCCACTGGGGTGATGAAGGCCGTCTTCTCCTTATCTTCAGGGTGCATTGGGATTTGGTAATACCCACTCTTCAGGTCCATGACACTAAACCACTTGGCCCCAGACAGACTCTGCAAAGCATCTTCTATCCTTGGGGTAGTGTACTGGTTGGGTATGGTCCTCCTGTTGAGAGTCCTGTAGTCTATGCAGAGTCTCAGCGACCCATTTTTCTTCCTTACCACCACGATGGGGGAGGCATATGGACTTCTGGATTCTCGGATGACCCCTGTCCTCTTGAGCTCTGTCAACTGCTCACGCAAATCTTCCAAGTCAGCCAGGGGAACTCGTCGGACCCTCTCCCGAAAGGGTTTGTCTTCTTGAAGACGGATTTTATGGGTGGCACTCCTCGCACACCCCACGTCAAACTCACCTTCTGAGAAAATTCTCCTCCATCTAGTCAGCTGAGCCTTGGCTCTCTCCTTCTATTTCAGTGGCAAGGTGGTATCTTCAAGACAGAGTTCCTCCAGGGTGGCTTCTCCTCCCTCCGTCCTCTTCAGTTCGGACAGAGTCACTGGGGTGGCCGGATTCACTTTGCCCAGTAGTACCCGAGCTGGGATCATCACAGGGAAATCTGTGACATTTCTGACGCTCACTGGAATCTGGCCTTTAGCTTTCTTCAATGCCCTCAACGGGACCACTTCAGGGATTACTTCCAATCCTTGGTGAGTGTTGAAAGGGTCTGGCTCCACGACCACAAAGGGGCCCGGCTGCTCCCAGGAGAGTTTCACCGTAGCCTGAAGACAGGTCACCTCACCAGGCTGCAGTATCTTCTCTCTTTTAGACAGTCTCCAGACTCTTCCCACCCCCTCTTCCGGGGTCTTTTGCTCCAGGATCAACTTCTGGTAGACCTGTTGCAGCATGGGGTGAATCTTCTGTTTGGGAGAACTCCGCTCTTGCACTAACGGGGTCAGCAGTCTCCGGACCAAGTCAGTGTTGGTCCCTATCAACATGGACATTGTGTTGGCTCCTGGTGGGCGAGGGCAAACTACCGCCAGGGTGTCAAAAACTTTGGCCTTTCCGGTCACAGAGGGGTCAAAGGCCAGTCTGATTGAAACATAACCGTCGTAGGGAAAGCTACGAGTGCCAATCCCCCCTATCTTCAGGTCTTCCAGCTTCTGCAAAGACACGTGACTTAAATGCTTCTGATAAAAGTCTCTGTATAAGAGAGTCACTTGGGCTCCTGTGTCTAGGAGTGCCTTAGCGTAGACTCCCTCCACTTGAACGGAGTCTAGAGGGGAGGGTCCATTGAATTTATCCGGGAACTTCTTAGGAGGTATTTTCTCCTTTGGACTCCTTGATTTTCCTAGTGGTGTTTTCTTCTTTTTCTTCCACTTTTCTCTGGATCTCAACCCTTTTTGGACCTGGTATGCATTGATCTCTTTCCGGTTGTCAAATTTCAACTCCCGACAAGCGATATGAGGGGTTTTAGGAGGGGCATTGTTCCCCTGTTCTTTTTGCTCTGCTCGTTTTTGAATCTTCTTGGAGCTTTCTGTAAGTAGCGGGCGCCCAGTTGACTCCTTCACCAGGGCCCTCTGAAGTTTTCCGCCGGCTGCTACTGAATGCCTCGGTTCTTCCTTGGACTGGGGCACATTCTATCAGGGTGGCCAACTCCTCCACAATTTAAGCAGACAATTTCCTCCCTCATTTTTGAAGGTGTTGGAATGGAAACATTCCGGTCCGGTTCCTTCTTGATTTCTTCTTTCTTCTTATCCAACAAAGAGGTCAATAAGTCCAGTACTTGGGCTATTTGAGACTTCAAGGTTTCTACTTCTGAGTCACGTTCGGTAACTACTGCCGTTCTGACTCCCACCGAAACTGGTGGGGTGGTCTTCTCAAGCCCCTCTTGATCCTTCATCAAGGCCTCTTCGTCCCTGATGATCCGCACAAGGTCTGTCTAATTCAGAGCCATGACTCCTTCAGAGGTCTTCAGGTGAAGCCAAACTGGATCCGAGCGCAAGGCTCCCCTCAGGATCTGCTTCATCCTGGTAGCGTCTATGACCTGTGGCTGCATTCCCTTTCTCAGTAAAATCTGGCACAGCATTCTATTCAGTCTCCGGACATACTCGGACAACTTCTCCCTCGGCTGTTGGAAGGTATGTTCAAATTGATACACCAGCTCAGACACCTTCTCCAGCTGGCCAAATTCCTCCAGCAATACAGACAGATAATCCATTGCCGTACACACAGTATTGCTGCACCTAAGATTTTTCACAGCCTCAGCAGCACTACCCTTCAAGCTTTCATTGATGCGCTGCTTCTTCTGCACCTCTGGAACTTCCCAACCTTCCACTGCCTGCATGGCCTGCTCAATCCAGGTGTCGAAGTCTTCCTCTCCGGGTGGCACAGGTTGTGCTCCTGAAAACATCCGCAGTTTCCGGTACCCGGCTTCCACATGCACCGTGCTGTTTTTCTGGCACTTAGCAACAAAGTCTCCCAGGGCAGTCAGCAGTTCCGGCCCTATGGCGGTCAGGGGTGACTTTGGAGCTTTCATTTCTTGACTGCCTCCCATTTTGGAGAAGAGTGACAGAGATAACGGTGGGGAGGTTCATGGAGATTCTTTCTTCACAGCCCCAGTATGCACTAAGCGATATGTTCTGTCATTTATGTCCTTTACACTCTGCCCTTTGAACTCTTCTGGGATTCCTCTTGTCCATTCTACTAGTGCATATGCCCCCGAGGTATCTGACTTTACATCCACCGCCCATGCTTTCCATTGTGGCGATATTGACATTATTAGCTGCTTTACTTCTTCTCTCGACTGGATCCCTCCTGGGAGTTCAATAGCTACCGCCCAGACTGGATCCACAGCCTCCTCTGCGCACCATTGTGTCACTGCCTGCCGGTCCATGCTGGTACTTCTGACCGGCTTGATTGCAGCGTGCAATATACAAGGATCCCGGAACCGAGCCCCCACGTATAGCGATACCCTCAGATTAAGAGGGCTGCTTGTTTGTTTTGGGCCTTGTAATGCACCGCTATCAACCCCTGGCAATCGGCTCTAACCTCTCGTGGCACAGTTAGGACAGAGTAAGGATGGTATAACAGTACTATATATATACTGTTATATGGTACAACCCCTTTATATCCCAGCGCAGTAAGTGACACTGACAACCAAATTACTTAACTATAACTTTTTACTATTGGTAAAAGTATAAAAGGTAATTAGTATACAGTATCTCACGCAAATCCCTGCAATATAGGTGTACACATCAAAAAGGGTATAACATTCAGCAATGTAATGATAGTATAACAACCCCGCTGCAGCTATCCTCCCTCGTGAGCAAAAATGGCGCCCAGCAATGTCCTATACTACCCAGTCAGGCCTGACTATAACTTGGGGTATAGTTTGTTGAAGAATCTTCGCTAGCAAAACTCGATGGTGCACATAAAGAACAAACTGTAATCCAAAGGGGTAGCGATAATCGCTAACTTGGTAAAGCTGGAGAGACTAATAAACTCAGTTCAGCAGACAGTCTCCCCAGAATATAACTGTAATCACTGATGGGCCCAGGCAAAGTTAGTAGGCAACAAAGTTATTCAGATGCGATTCTGAGCTGGCGCTCTCTCACCCGACCGGACTGACTCCTGTCCGGTACCTCCGCTACTGTGAGTCGTTTCACAGTGCCCACGATGCGCCAGGTCTTCGGTCCTCCAGAAGATGGTGGCACCTCAGGGGGATCGGATGCTCCGCAGGCTCCTCGGTGGAGCGGAAGGCTCCCTGGAACTAAGGCAAGGCCCAGGCTTCAGGCCTTGCACGCGCAGCAGGTAAGTGCAGGGATCCTCTTGCTGGGAGGGCGGCGTCCAAAGAGAAAGAGAGAGGCTCCTCCTCTCCCTTTTAAAGTCCACCCCAGCAGTCCTTGCGCGGGGAAATGCACCCTGGGTGCCGCAAAGCGTGCTGGGAACTGTAGTCTGTGGGTAGGAAACGATACCCCGCTACACTAGTAAAAAAAAAAAATAATAATAAAAATGCCATAAATCTATCCACTATTTTGTAGACGCTATAACTTTTGCGCAAACCAAATAATATACGCTTATTGCAGGTTTTTTTTACCAAAAATATGTAGAAGAATACATATCGGCCTACACTGATGAAGAAACTTGTATTTAAAAAAATTTTGGGGGATATTTATTATAGCAACAAGGAAAATATATTGCTTTTTTTTCAAAATTGTCGCTCTACTTTTGTTTATAGCGCAAAAAATTAAAACGGCAGAGGTGATCAAATCCCACCAAAAAAAGCTCTATTTTATTTGGGTACAGCATTGCACGACCGTGCAATTGTCAGTTAAAGTGATACAGTGCCGTATAGCAAAAAATGGCCTGGTCATTAGGGGGGCAATTCCTTCCGGGGCTAAAGTGGTTAAACAGTGGTGTTTCACAGTGGGTATTAAAATGATATTTGTTCATTTTGTTACACCCCCAGGTTTTCCTGTACCCAAACTGATTTTGAAAATGGATTCTTTTAAAGCTCTAAAAGAGGACATCTGTCTTGGAATTTTTGGTGCCAGATTTACAGATAAAGATAGCATTAAATAACAAGAGAAAACAGAATGAGATTGGCCTGTACTACATTTCAGTATGATTTCTGTGATCACTGATATCATTTACTCCATTCTATAAAATGTTATATAAAGAAAACAGATGCATTAGAGGTGTAGTGCAACCTCTAATGCATCTTGTGAATAAATCTCACAATATAAACAATGTGCTAATGATTAAAATAGATAAGCATCAATCTACATATAACAAACAAAGTGATATAATTGTGAAATGACAATACAAATAAAATAAATAAAGTCAGTTTGGAAAATGTATCCATTTAAGAAACTTAAATAGTCCACCACCAAGTGACAATGCTTGCAGTATTCAGTGTATACCACCACTCGTGCTCCACTAGCCGCTCACCTCAATGTCATGACCCTTGCATTATCAGTCAGGTCACAACAAACAGTAGTTCCCTTTAAGGGACTCAATGGTAGGAATATGCAGTCCTCAATCCTCCAAATCTCCTCTATCTCAGTGTCAACTTCCAAGTGAGCCGATACACATGTAGAGAGATGCATCTCGCATATATCATATAGCCTTACATCCAAGGCTTGTGGACTTCAACGGCATTTGGTGGTGGACTATTTACATTTCTTAAATGGATTAATTTTCCAAACTGACTTCTTTATTTTATTTATATTGTCACTTCACAATTATATCATTTTGTTTGATATATGGAGATTGATGCTTATCTATTTCAATCTTTAGCACATTTTTTTATATTGTGAGATTTATTCACAAGCTGTATTAGAGGTTGCGCTACACTGTATAGTTTTCTCTATATAATATTTGCAAGTGTTGTGAAATCACTTTATTGTGTCAGCAGCAATTTCGCAAGTGGAAAGTGTACAGAGGGATATTGTGCTGATTGTGTTTTGCTTTATATGCCGCGTACACACGACCGTTTTTCATGTCATGAAAAAAAACGTTGTTTTTCTCGACGTTATATTTCGTGTTTCCTCTCAAGCCTGCCTTGGCTACACACTATCGTGAAAAAAAATGATCTAGCAAAGCGCGGCCGGTGACGTCCAACACGTACGACGGCACTATAAAGGGGAAGTTTCATTATGTTGGCGCCACCCTTTTGGCTGCTTTTGCTGATTTCGTGTTACCGCGTGTTAGTAAAAGTTTGGGAAGAGACGATTCGCGCTTTTCAGTCTTCGTGCTTTAAAGATCGTTTTCGGGAGTTCAGTTTGTGCTTGTGGGTTCGTATCTGGCTTTCAGTGCGTGTAGTGAGTTCGTATCTGTTTTTGCAGTGCGTTCTTGTCCGCTCGTTACTGTTTTTCAGCTCGTTCTTCAGAGGCCTTGCTGTTCTTCAGTGCGTTCTTTTAGTTCGTTCTGATTAGACGACCGTTTTGAAGCCATGTTGCGGGTACGTTCTTGTCGCCGAGATCGTGCTGTGCTTGCTTCTGGGCTTGTTGCTATGTCCCAGATCCGGTCCATGAACAGGGTGAGGAGGAGTTCTTGGACCAAGAATTGGTTGCTCAAGCGGGACCAATTATGTCATATGTCTCTGCTGCGGGAGATCCAGGAGAATAACCCTGATGACTTCAGGAATTTTCTTAGGATGTCTGACCCCGTTTTTCAGCAGCTCTTGGCTTTGGTGTCCCCCTATATCACCAGGCAGGACACTGTTATGCGGGAAGCCATTACTGCTGAGCAGAGGCTCATCGCCACGTTGCGATACCTTGCGACTGGGAGAAGCTTGCAGGACCTCAAGTTTTCGACAGGCATCTCCCCCCAGGCTCTGGGCGTCATTATCCCAGAAACCTGCTCTGCCATTATCCAGGTCCTTCAGGAGGACTATATTGGGGTAAGTTTTCTCCTTTATAAAAATCCCAATCTATGTATTTTTATGCTTGATAATGTATATTATTTTTTGAACTGTCTCTAATTACCATGATTCGAATATGCTGTGATTGTCCCCTTTGTCCCCATGCATGTTGTAAGCTTTGAATGTTCCTTTTTTTGGGCCTACATGCATATTTTTAAAAACCAACCTCTCCAGCATTATATCTTGGGCCCAAACACACCTAGCCTAGTCACTCCCCAATGTTTTTTGTCCGCTCCATTGTAGTGCTTAGATTGCCTGCCCCCCCTCCCCCCCCTAATTATTTGCTTTTGTCTAATCTAACAAAATAAATTACATAGTACTAGAGCTTTTATTTATGATGTCCCCAACTCATCTCAACCCCCCTACCCTAAAAGAATTTCAGAGGTCCATCAGAGTGGCTCATGTTTTTTGTTCTCATTTTTAGCTCTTATTAAAGCGGAGCTCCACCCTAAAGTTTATTTTCCGCTCATCGGAACCCTCCCCCCTCCGGTGTCAAAAATGACACCTTTCAGGGGGGAGGGGGGTGAAGATACCTGTTTAAGACAGGTATTTTCACCCACATCCAGGAGTCATCTCTGCGGCCAATCTGCCGGAGACAAGTCACTTCCCGCAGAATACCCATAGTGTTCTTGGAGACACTTGGCTCCCAGAACACAGGAGGACCAGTCAGAACTGTGCAGCGCTTCTCGTGCATGTGCGGTAGGGAACCGGGCAGTGAAGCTGCAAGGCTTCTCTTCCTGGTTCCCTCACCGAGGATGGCGGAGGGGGCAGCAGAGTGACGAGCGATTGTTCGTCCTCTGCTGCGGACGTTGCTGGACTCCAGGACAGGTAAGTGTCCAATTATAAAAACTCTGCAGCTGCTCTAGCTGGAGCTGCTGGGTAATTTGGTATTATTTTGGCTGCGGAGCTCCGCTCTAAAATCCTCCTTCCAAATTAATGCTATACTGATGTTTTGCCCAGAGTGTTTAGTGCGAACATGCTTGCAATGTTTAGGTAGCAAAGTATTTTTGGTTTGACTCCACAGTTTCCATCGACACCACAGGAATGGCAGAATGTGGCATCTGAGTTTTCGCAGCGGTGGAACTTTCCCAACTGTGGAGGAGCCATTGATGGCAAGCACGTCCGCATCGTGCCACCACCCCAATCGGGATCCTTTTTTTATAATTATAAAGGGTTCCACAGTATTGTGCTGATGGCGGTGGTGTCTGCCAACTATGAATTTCTCTATATTGATGTTGGGAAAAATGGGCGGATGTCTGACAGTGGTGATTTTGCCCAGACCGATTTTGCCGACCGGCTTCTTTCCGAGGACCTGGCATTGCCACCTGCTGAAGAAAATGAACATGGCCTCCCCTTTGTTTTCCTGGCAGATGAGGCGTTTGCGCTTGGACCCCATTTGATGAGGCCTTTTCCACAAAGGACCCTCACCCCTGAGAGGAGGGTCTTTAATTATAGGCTGGCCAGAGCGAGAAGGGTGGTCGAAAATGCCTTTGGCATCATGGCCAGTCGTTTTCGCATTTTTCAGACTGCTCTCAACATGGCGGAGTACAAATGGAACCATTTAATCATGTGCTGTTGCATACTTCACAATTATTTAAAAAAAAATTTGAACAATTATCTCTTTTCAGTTGCCCTTCAGGGCACACAGTTCTTGGATGGACCATTGCCAGCCCAGGTAGCTGGCCCTACAGGCTTGGCCCCCCAAAGCGGCCGTGATGTGCGTGCGGCAACGCTATGTGGAATATTTTATGGGTAGGGGGGCCATTGCAATGCCTGATCATATTTAAAATAATTTTATGAAGAATAAACAAAATTATACTGAAAACATCTTGTTTGCTTTTATTTTGTTGTATTTGTTCTTTCTCCTAGGTCAGTGATGGTGAACCTTGGCACTCCAGATGTTTTGCTACTACATTGCCCATGATGCTCAACTCCACTGCAGAGTGCCTTAGCAACATGGGAAATGTAGTTCCAAACCATCTGGGGTGCCAAGGTTCACCATCACTGTCCTAGGTTATACTAGTGCAGTTGTAGTGCCATGTGTTTTTGTAACAAGTAAATTACCATCATTTTGAGTGTAAACACACACATTTGTTATGGGGGGGGGGGAGCAACATTGATATAAGAAGCCACACATTGTTTAGTTTAGAATATTTATTAGAGGAGCATAATTTTTTTTTATTTGTATAAAAATAAAAAATAAATTTTTTGGGCTTTTTAAAGATCATTTTTTGGATAAAAGTCTTGACAAAAATGTACAACATGTACAATATTAATTTTAGAAATTAAAAGATTCCCCCAAAAAAGGGCAAATCTACAATTAAAACAAAAATTTGAAAACAGAATTGTAAAACATATAACATTTTTAAACCCTCCCAAGAACCTGTTCTATTTTTTTAATTCTTTGCTCCATCTGCTTAGTGTTTTGCCTCATCTGGAACAAGTTCTCTTTCATTGTTTCCAGCTCACGAGAGCAGACCCTCAGTTCTTTCACCAACATCTGGGCAGTGTGTCGGGTGAAGGTTGCTGGGGCCGCAGGCATTAAAGTACCTTAAATTAGAAAAAAAATAAGGTCTTACTAAATATACAGGCCTACATCTATTACCTGAGGCTGTGGTGTATGACACTGACCTGTTGAGTTGGCATTTCCCTCTTCAGCCACATCCTGCGGTTGTGGGTCTTGGGTTGGTGGTGCGGGGTTTGCAGCCTCCTGTCTCCTAGCTCTTTGAAGCCCTAGGAGATAGAACCCAAAGGTAGACTTGTGTAACTAAATATATTTAGGCCTGAAAGAGTAATATTAAGCATTCTTGGGAAGTGTGTTACAATTCTATTTTTGGAAATACTTTAGAAGATGAACACATGATTGTATCCATTTCCAAAGCTGGTAGATTAATCTATTTTGGTCATGTTTCACACATGGAAACACACCAAGTATACACTGGATCACCTGTGTGTGACACCATCAAAAGGTTGTTCTTGTGGCCCACACTTGTGCTAATGAGTCCAGATGTGTAAGCAGCTGCTGAGCATACTCTCGTAACCGTACACTGAATCCAGTTACATTAGTTAAATATAGTTACCAACACCTACACAACCATGTTTCTAATTAATTATCACATAAACAGTTCAAGATGTCCTGTTTCATGTTCTTGGGCACAAGAATCATCAGTCGTCGAAATCCGCGTTCAAACGTTCACTAAATGACGATCTTTTGGTCCGAGTCAGTGTTAACTAGATTTGATCATTCCTAATAATAGGCATGTTCAAATGTAGTTATCACTGTATTCCCCCAAAACATCGTTTTGGGGTTATTGAACGAGGATTTCGCCTGATGAATCTTGTGCCCAAGAACATGAAACAGGACATCTTGAACAGTAAAAGATGTCCTGTTTCATGTTCTTGGGCACAAGAATCAAACGTCGAAATCCTCGTTCAATACCACCCAAACGATGTTTTGGGGGAATACAGTGATAACTAAATTTGAACATGCCTATTATTAGGAATGATCAAATGTAGTTAACACTGACTCGGACCAAAAGATCGTCATTTAGTGAACGTTTGAACGCGGATTTCTACGATCGATTCGTGTGAACAAGAACATGAACCCGGACATCTTGAACTGTACTACATACATTAACGAAAAAGCACATGCAGCACCACGCTATTAATAAAAATCACATTAAATGTAAATATACTTACTTTTTCGGATCACTTTTTAAATTTTTTTATATTGCTCCGGCTCACGCAATTTAAGGTCCGACCATCGTTTGCGGATCTGTTCCCTCGACCTGCGAACACCAAAATTCCTGAAGAGCGTTTTGACCACTTTATCCATGATCTGGGCCTTCACCTTATTTGGATTTTTGTAGGGCCCATGTTTGCCGTCATAATCCTCCCTCAGCAATATGGTGACCATATCCACCATCTCCTCAAATGACATGTTAGTGGCTTTATATCTTCTGGGTCTGGCCCTGCCTCCTTCCACACTTTCCACTTCATCTCGGTCATTCTCCGCCATGTTGTCAGTCTCCGTCATTAAGGACGAGCGAGAAGGGGCGGGGAAAGTAGTCTAACGAACGTCAGGGGCGGGAAAGCGTGCGGAGCGTCACGCATGCGCACTGTATATAACGTTAAAAAAACATCGTGGAAAGCGACGTTCAGTGAGTGGAAGAAGGTCGGAAGCAACGAACGTGTAGATCGCGGGTACGTAACATTTTTCATACTTGATATGTCGAGGGTTGAGCGGCCCCGAACAGAAAATTTAGTGACCGTACAGACCTTTTTTTTGGGCTGGGTCCCAGAGCAGAAACCTAAACATTCACTGTATGTTCGGGGCCGGTGTTGGGCAATATGCATGTAACTTTGCGCTTGCTTCCCGTGCTGTTAGTCCTGGCCCTTCACAAAGTGTCATTTTTGAAGTTTGAATAATCATTTAAAACTCAATTGCGGCTAGAATGTATTCTCGGCTCCTGGCAAATGGCAATACATTGCAAACTCAGTTTTCGAGACCCAAAAAAATGTGGGGGTCCCCCCAAATTCTATTTGCAGGCCCTTCAGGTCTGGCAAGGATTTTAAGGGGAACTCCACCCCAATTTTTTTTACAAAATGGCGTGGAGTCCCCCCAAAAATCCATACCAGACCCTTATCCGAGCACGCAACCTGGCCGGCCGCAGGGGAAGAGGGGGGGACGAGAGAGCGGCCCCCCTCCCTCCTGAACCGTACCAGGCCACATGCCCTCAACACGGGGAGGATGTCCCCATGTTGATGGGGACAAGGGCCTCATCCCCACAACCCTTGCCCGGTGGTTGTGGGGGTCTGCGGGCGGGGGGCTTATCGGAATCTGGAAGACCCCTTTAACAAAGGGGACCCCCAGATCCCGGCCCCCCCTATGTGAATTGGTAAGGGGTACATTGTACCTCTACCATTTCACGAAGAAAGTGTACAAAATGTAAAAAATGACAATAGACGGTTTTTGACCATTCCTTTATTTGTTGGTTTGGCTTTCTTCCATCTTCTTCTTCCATCTTCTTCCTTCTTATTTTCTAGATTCGTATTTCTTCATCCATCTTCCTCTTCCTCTTTATCTTCCTCTTCATCTTACTTCTTTCTTCGGTGTTCTCGTCCGCATCTTGCTCTGGCATCTTCTTTCTCCGGCCGCTCCGTTTGAATTGGAGGTTCCCGCTGTGTGACGCTTCAGTTCATCAGTTCTCCACTTGGTCTGGGGACCCCGCCCCCCTCTGACGCACATGGATTTCACGGGTACTTTCCCAGTGCTGTCAGAGGGGGGCGGGGCCACCGGCTCGCAGCGGACCTAGAGGAGAACTGCATAACTTAAGCGTCACACAGCGGCAAACTTAAATTCAAACGGAGCGGCGCGAGAAGAAAGAAGAAGCCGGAGCAAGATGCGGACGAGAAGCCCGAAGGAAGATGAAGATGAAGATGGAGATGGAGATGGAGATGAAGAGGAAGAGGAAGATGAAGATGGAGGAAGAAACTTGAATGCAGAAAAGAAGAAGGGAGAAGATGGAAGAAAAACAAAAACAATAATAAAGGAATTGTCCAAAAACGTCTATTGTCATTTTTTGAATGTTGTCACGTTTTGGGGTGAAATGGTAGGGGTACAATGTACCCCATTACCATTTCACATAGGGGGGGCCGGGATCTGGGGGTCCCCTTTGTTAAAGGGTTCTTCCAGATCCCGATAAGCCACCCGCCCGCAGACCCCCACAACAACCGGGCAAGGGTTGTGGGGATGAGGCCCTTGTCCCCATCAACATGGGGACATCCTCCCCATGTTGAGGGCATGTGGCCTGGTACGGTTCAGGAGGGAGGGGTGGGCCGCTCTCTCGTCCCCCCCTCTTCCCCTGCGGCCGGCCAGGTTGCGTGCTCGGATAAGGGTCTGGTATGGATTTTTGGGGGGACTCCACGCCATTTTATTCAATAATTTGGGGTGGAGTTCCCCTTAAAATCCTTGCCAGACCTGAAGGGCCTGGTATGGATATTTGGGGGGACTCCACGCCATTTTTTTCTATAATTTGGGGTGGAGTTCCCCTTAAAATCCTTGCCAGACCTGAAGGGCCTGGTATGGATATTTGGGGGGACTCCACGCCATTTTTTTCTATAATTTGGGGTGGAGTTCCCCTTAAAATCCTTGCCAGACCTGAAGGGCCTGGTATGGATATTTGGGGGGACTCCACGCCATTTTTTTCTATAATTTGGGGTGGAGTTCCCCTTGAAATCCTTGCCAGACCTGAAGGGCCTGGTATGGATATTTGGGGGGACTCCACGCCATTTTATTCAATAATTTGGGGTGGAGTTCCCCTTAAAATCCTTGCCAGACCTGAAGGGCCTGGTATGGATATTTGGGGGACTCCACGCCATTTTTTTCTATAATTTGGGATGGAGTTCCCCTTAAAATCCTTGCCAGACCTGAAGGGCCTGGTATGGATATTTGGGGGGACTCCACGCCATTTTATTCAATAATTTGGGGTGGAGTTCCCCTTAAAATCCTTGCCAGACCTGAAGGGCCTGGTATGGATATTTGGGGGGACTCCACGCCTTTTTTTCTATAATTTGGGGTGGAGTTCCCCTTAAAATCCTTGCCAGACCTGAAGGGCCTGGTATGGATATTTGGGGGGACTCCACGCCATTTTTTTCTATAATTTGGGGTGGAGTTCCCCTTAAAATCCTTGCCAGACCTGAAGGGCCTGGTATGGATATTTGGGGGGACCACACGCCTTTTGAAAAACATTGGCGGCGGGGTTCCCCTTAATATCCATTCCAGACATGAAGGGCCTGGTAAGAGAATTTGTGGGAACCAAAATGCTTTCTCAATGTTGGTATCAATGACTTTTCTATGTATTGCATTTGTCGGGAGACAACAATTCATTATACCCAGGAGTGAATTTTGGGTTAATTGTGGAAAAGCACAAATGACACTTTGTGCAGGGACAGTTCGAGGTACTCCTTTACTTTTTTGGAGTCCTTTTAGTCCGCAGATTTACGGGGCTACATTGACTTCAATGGGGTTTGGGTTCGGGGTCAAGTTCGGGTCAAGTCACGTCACGAACTCTAGCTTTTTACCAAGTTTACAAAAAAGAGTTCAACACAAACATCCAGGTGTCCACTCAACTCTATGATGACTGATCAATTGCTACGTTAGTGGCCTATATATGGTGAGAAAGATTTGGAGTAGTCTTGACTGACCTTCGATTTTTGGTGTGTTTTTGGACTTGCAGCAAAAATGCAGGTATTTAAAGGGGTTGCTCCACCGGAAAAAAAAATAATAAAAGCCAGCAGCTACAGCTACAGCAGCTGCTGGCTTTTAATATTTGGACACTTACCTGTCCTGGAGTCCAGCGACGTCCGCAGCAGAGGACGAGCGACCGCTCGTCGCTCTGCTGCTCCCTCCGCCATCCTCGCTGAGGGAACCAGGAAGTGAAGCCCTGCGGCTTCATGCCCGGTTCCCTACGGCGCATGCGCGAGTCGCGCTGCGCCGTTCTGATTGGTGCTCCTGTGTTCTGGGAGCCGAGTGTCTCCCAGAACACCAAGGGAAGTCTGCGGGAAGTGACGTAACTCCCGCAGATTCCCGGAGACAGGACTCCCGGATGTGGGTGAAAATACCTGTCTTAGACAGGTATCTTCACCCCCCTCCCCCCTGAAAGGTGTCAATTGTGACACCGGAGGGGGGGAGGGTTCCAAATAGCAAAAGTTGCTATTTAGGGTGGAGCTCCACTTTAAGGACCCCGATTTCATGATGGAATTCCTGCAAAGATGGAAGAATCTTCCTGTTTTATGGGAGACCAAAAACAAACAAAATAAAAATAAAGAAGCCAAGGAGAGAGCACTGGAGACCTTGCTGGAATTTGTGCAATCTCAGATCCCCACAGCAACACTACAGGATGTGAAGAATAAAATTGGGACCATTAGGGGGACATACCGGACTCAAAGAAACAAAGTCCGAACATCAATGCGGTCAGGAGCAGCTGCAGAGGACAGATATATTCCAAATCTCTGGTACTACCAGCATCTCAGTTTCCTCGATGACCACCTGGAATCCAGGGAATCCCTTTTCACCCTTCCACCCAGAACGAGCTCCAGCCTTCCCTGCAGCCAACCCTCCAGCCTTCCCTCCAGCATTCCCTGCAGCCAACCCTCCAGCAAAGTTGAGGTCTCTTTGGAGGAACAAGCTCAACTCCTGGAGGAGCCGGATTTGAATATTTGGAGCCAGGTATAATATTTAGCTAAATATTTGTATTAATAAAAGTCTAATGTTGTCAAAGTTGAAAAAATTGTGTTAAAAATGTTACCAGATAAACCAAAGTGTCTGACATATCAATAGACATCAGTGGGCAAAAATTAGGGGGACATGAATGAAAAATGCTGGTGTCAGAATGATTAACTATAATATTTATTAGCATTCAATTAGCAAATGTCATGAGGTGACAAATGTGTGTGAAAGATGAAGGCTAAAATAACTATATGTAACTTTTTTAACAGGATGAGGAGGCAGGCCCCAGTGTGACCCACGAGGAGGCAGGTGCCAGTGGAACCCAGGAGGAGGCAGGCCCCAGTGGGACCCACGAGGAGGCAGGTGCCAGTGGAAGCCAGGAGGAGGCAGGCCCCAGTGGGACACAGGAGGAGGCAGGCCCCAGTGGGACACAGCGCAACACCAGGCCCCAGATACCTCCGCTGCGGATTCCACGAAAAAGGGCAAGGAGGCTTCTTCAAATGGAGGAGGAGACCCAGGCCCTAATTAGGGAGGCTACTGCGGCCCTCAGAGAGCCCCCCACCGCTGCAGAGGGATTTGCTGCCCTTATTGGGCACAAACTTCCAGAAATGGAACTGGCCCAGCGGCTAAAAAGCGAGAGCCTGATATTGAAGGTTGTAAATATGGGCATGTTGGGGAAACTGAATGATTTTACGGACGTTGTGGACGTTTCTTATGTCCTTGCTCAAGTTCCTGCCCCACTCCCTGCTCCTGCCCCACTCCCTGCTCCTGCCCCACTCCATGCTCCTGCCCCAGTCCCTGCTCCTGTCCCAGTCCCTGCTCCTGTCCCAGTCCCTGCTCCTGTCCCTACTCCTGCTCCAGTCCCTCCTCCACGGACACAGCCTCCAAGGAAGGCTGCAGGGAAGGGAAAAAAGAAAAGCACCAAATGAGCCCAGGATATGTCGCTCAGATGGTCCCAATTTTCGTCTTTTCATCCTTTGGTGTTTGCTGTGGTGATCTGGGTCTGCACTAATTTCAGCAGGGTCTCCAGTGCTGTCTTCCTGGCTTCTTTAGATTTACTTTACATCTGGTTTTGTTTTGGCTTACCCTTTAATTTGTTTTTAGGCCAGAATAAATTGAATTTTTGTTTGATGTTACAAAATGAACATGTGTTTTTATTCTAAATAGACAGTTTGGTAGTGAGTAGGCAGGGACAGTGGATAAAAAATTGGGAAATTAACAAGGGACAATAACCTCCTTGAGGGAAAATTCTAAGAAATAATAATGTTGTTGGGGTAACTTGACACACTACAAAATATCAAATATGGAAAACCAGTCTAAAATAAAAAAAAAATTACAAAAAAAAAACATCTTCAAAACAAGATGGAAACTCTAAAATATTGGGGATTTAGGGAGATCTGGCTTACAATAAGTATAGATTAATCATGAGAAAACAATAAATACTAAAGACCAAACTTTTACATAACTCTGTGAGAATATCAGCAGCAAGAGAATAGGATTATTGCAGCATTAGAACGAAGAAAAGAATGCGCTGCATTAAACGATGCAATAATTTCCTACATGACGAATGTGCCATCTCCATTCTCAACGGTAGTTTTACCAGAACGAGCGCTCCCTTCTCATCACTTGCTTCTGATCATGCGCGCTTTTTTCACGTCGTTAAAGCCTACACACGACCATTTTTCATGACGAGAAAAACGACGACGTGAAAAACGGTGAGAAAAAATAGAGCATGTTCTAATTTTTCTCGAAGTTTTTAATGTCGTTTTTCTCGTCGAGAAAAACGACATAAAGCCCACAGACGATCATTTTTCTCGTCGAAAGGAAAATATGCAGTTTTTCACGTCGAGAAAAACGGTCGTGTGTACGCGGCAATATTCTATAAAATGTGCCTGCAAAACAGCAGCTATAGACTATGTAGCGGGGTCCTAAATTTAGGGGAAGTGTTTGAGTGTTAGTTATGCTCAAACACCCCAATTGTCAGGGTTCTGTCAACCATTTTTATCCGCAGGGAGAGTATTGGTGTGTAGTTCCCTGTGGCCTACAGGTGGCGCTGCCATGCTAGGCCAGGGTTGAATCACTGATACAGTGCTGTGCCTTGTGTGTCCCCTCTCAGCAGCCGTATCGTGGGTGTGGCAGGCCTGCTGTGCATGCTGGGAGAGGATATAAATGGGGCAGACGCTGCCTGTTCGGGGTTCTGTCTGTTCTGTCGTGGTCGGGGGTCCTACCCCAGGAGTGTGTTCCTGTCCGCCCTGGGCACCTTTGGCCCAGGGGCGGAGGTCGGTGAATCAGTCCCAGGCACCTTTCGTCCTGGGGCTGCAGCAAAGGCCTTGGGCCCAGCACCTTCGGCTGGGGTCCATCAAGGATCGAGGAATCCCAGGGTGCCGCCTTGCGTGGGGACCCATATCTTAGACGAGGAGGCCAGGGGGGGAACTGTTCCGAGGGACCGGTGAGAAGTCACGGTGAAGGAAGGGTCCCAGTAACTCTCTGGAGGGATGTCTTCTCCTTACATAGAGGCCAAGTTTTGAAGCACCAAGTTCATCAAGTCTGTGGCAGAGACCAAGTTCATCAGGTCTGTGGCAGAGACCGAATTCAACCCAGTCTGTGGCAGAGACTGTGAGTCTAAGTTGGAGTACCATTTGGCTGCTAGTCCCTTCCTAGGGAGACTATCCATTTGGGCTGAGTCTGCTTGAGAAGCCGAGCAGTGAAGTGATTGTGTTTGTGCCTGGACCTCTCCCACATCTTGTGCTGTCCTGTCTTTACTCCAACCTTTTTCCTATCAGAGACTGTTATTTTACTAAAAGAGAAAATAAACTCTGCGTTGGAGTTGCAGCTCGTGTGGACATTCAAGTTACTGGGGAAAACAAGGACTTATCTCTGTCATTCATAGAGGTGAGAAACATTCTCTGACTTTCTGACTGTGGAGAGAGACCCATCAACAACACCGCTCAACCTCCTCATACAGGAGGGTACGGGCTTGTGGCGTGGTGTGCCCTCTCTACCTGCGAGGAGCCACAGACAGGCAGAGGGGGTTAGGGCCGCTACAAATATATATACAGTGGGGCAAAAAAGTATTTAGTCAGGCACCAATTGTGCAAGTTCTCCCACTTAAAAAGATGAGAGAGGCCTGTAATTGTCATCATAGGTATACCTCAACTATGAGAGACAAAATGTGGAAACAAATCCAGACAGACAATCACATTGTCTGATTTGGAAAGAATCTATTTGCAAATTATAGTGGAAAATAAGTATTTGGTCAATATCAAAAGTTCATCTCAATACTTTGTTATATATCCTTTGTTGGCAATGACAGAGGTCAAACGTTTTCTGTAAGTCTTAACAAGGTTGTCACACACTGTTGCTGGTATGTTGGCCCATTTCTCCATGCAGATCTCCTCTAGAGCAGTGATGTTTTGGGGCTGTCGCTGGGCAACACAGACTTTTAACTTCCTCCAAAGGTTTTCTATGGGGTTGAGAGCTGGAGACTGGCTAGGCCACTCCAGGACCTTGAAATGCTTCTTACGAAGCCACTCCTTCGTTGCCCGTGTGTTTGGGATCATTGTCATGATGAAAGACCCAGCCACGTTTCATCTTCAATGCCCTTGCTGATGGGAGGAGGTTTGCACTCAAAATCTCACGATACATGGCCCCATTCATTCTTTCATGTACATGGATCAGTCGTCCTGTTCCCTTTGCAGAGAAACAGCCCCAAAGCATGATGTTGCCACCCCCATGCTTCACAGTAGGTATGGTGTTCTTTGGTTGCAACTCAGCATTCTCTCTCCTCCAAACACGACAAGTTGGGTTTCTACCAAACAGTTCTACTTTGGTTTCATCTGACCATATGACATTCTCCCAATCCTCTTCTGGATCATCCAAATGCTCTCTAGCAAACCTCAGGCGGGCCTGGACATGTACTGGCTTAAGCAGGGGGACACGTCTGGCACTGCAGGATCTGAGTCCCTGGCAGCGTAGTGTGTTACTGATGGTAGCCTTTGTTACGTTGGTCCCAGCTCTCTGCAGGTCATTCACTAGGTCCCCCCGTGTGGTTCTGGGATTTTTGTTTACCGTTCTTGTGATCATTTTGACCCCACGGGGTGAGATCTTGCGTGGAGCCCCAGATCGAGGGAGATTATCAGTGGTCTTGTATGTCTTCCATTTTCTAATTATTGCTCCCACAGTTGATTTCTTCACACCAAGCTGCTTGCCTATTGCAGATTCAGTCTCCCCAGCCTGGTGCAGGTCTACAATTTTGTTTCTGGTGTCCTTCGACAGCTCTTTGGTCTTCACCATAGTGGAGTTTGGAGTGTAACTGTTTGAGGTTGTGGACAGGTGTCTTTTATACTGATAACAAGTTTAAACAGGTGCCATTAATACAGGTAATGAGTGGAGGACAGAGGAGCCTCTTAAAGAAGAAGATACAGGTCTGTGAGAGCCAGAAATCTTGCTTGTTTGTAGGTGACCAAATACTTATTTTCCACTATAATTTGCAAATAAATTATTTCCAAATCAGACAATGTGATTGTCTGGATTTGTTTCCACATTTTGTCTCTCATAGTTGAGGTATACCTATGATGACAATTACAGGAATCTCTCATCTTTTTAAGTGGGAGAACTTGCACAATTGGTGGCTGACTAAATACTTTTTTGCCCCACTGTATTATTTCTAAGCAGAAACTCCCTTGAAATATATAAATATATATATATATATATATATATATATATATATATATATATATATATATATATATATTGTGAGGGGATTAGCTCGGCAGCGGGTGTGTGTGACCCCCTGGAAGGGTTCACCACACAAAATTAGGCACAGCAGACAGTGGTAGGAGAAAAACAAAAGGGTGTGGTTTTATTTGAACTATATACAGACAAAAAATATAACAGAAAACAAAAGAAACAGGAAAATAAATCTTGGTCAACTTGACCGCTCACTACACACCTTGGTGTCCCTAACTAACAGCTGGGTACAGCCTTGTGCTGCCCCAGTCCCTAGCTCCCTGTTTTTAGAAGGTCTTAGCAATAGCCACACAGGCTTTGGCTCACCACACAGAAAACACACTCCCCAGTCTCTACACACAGATCTGGTTCCAGGTTGGAGCATCTCCCTTAGCATGCTGGGAGTTCTTGTAGAGGCCTTAATGAGCCCACTTACTTCGGCTGGGCTCATTAACTCTTCCTCTGCAAGACTCCCAGCACTCCCCCTAGTGGTATAAATTTGCATAAAGCCTGAATCTAGGACATATATATCTTCCATCCTGGATGCAACCTGGTGATTTTACCTGCCTGCTGTCACATACCCCCCCCTCTTGTTTTAACCTTGGGGTTGGAACACAAGCAATCAGGCATGCATGTACTCGAGACAAAGCATCCACATTCCCCATTTGAACTCCAGGGCGATGCTTTACCGTAAAGTTGAATTCCTGTAGGGCCAGAAACCACCTATTTACTCTTCTATTTGTCTCTTTGTTTTGAGCCATCCACTTTAAAGGAGCGTGATCAGTAATCAGGTCAAAGTGCCTACCTAGCAGATAGTACCAAAGGGAAACTAGAGCCCACTTCACCGCTAAACACTCCTTCTCAATTGTGGCGTAATTTATCTAATGGGACTTCAATTTCCTGCTGAGGTAAATGACTGGGTGCTCTTCCCCGTTCCAGACCTGGGACAATACTGCTCCTAACCCAACGTCTGATGCATCACTTTGTACGACAAAGTCCCTAGAGAAGTCTGGTGAGTACAACACTGGCTGGCTACATAAGGCTTTTTTTAAGAATTGGAATGCTGCCTCAGCCTCTGGGGTTCATTTAACCATGACAGACTCTTTCCCTTTTGTCAGGTTGGTTAGGGGCACAGCCTGAGAAACAAAGTGGGGAATGAATCGCAGATAATAACCAGCGATTCCCAGAAAGGCTTGTACCTGCTTCTTGCTGTTGGGACGTGGCCAATTCTGTAAGGCCTCGACTTTATTGACTTGGGGTTTTATCACTCCCCTCCCAATGGTGTACCCAAGATATTTGGCCTCCTCCTGTCCAATGGTACACTTCTTTGGGTTGGCCGTGAACCCAGCTTCCCGGATAGAGTCTAGGACTGCTTGCACTTTTGGCAGATGTGAGGCCCAATCTGTGCTATGGATAATTACATCATCCAGGTAAGCCGCAGCATACTTCTGATGGGGCCTCAGTATCTGGTCCATTTTCCGCTGGAATGTTGCCGGCGCATTCTGTAATCCAAACGGCATTCTTTTATATTGGAACGCCCCGTCTGGGGTTACAAACGCGGTTTTCTCCTTGGCCGATTTGGCCAGGGGAATTTGCCAATACCCTTTTGTGAGATCGAGAGTTGTCATGTATCGGGCTGTTCCCAGCTGGTCGATCAACTCATCTATACGTGGCATGGGGTAGGTGTCAAATTTTGTAACTTTGTTCAGTTGTCGAAAATCGTTACAAAATTGCCAGCTCCCATCCGGTTTAGGCACTAACACTATGGGACTGGACCAATCACTTTGGGATTCCTCTATCACCCCCAACTTAAGCAATTTTCTGTACTTCCACACGTATTGCCTCCCG
This sequence comes from Rana muscosa, assembly GCA_029206835.1. Classification (NCBI taxonomy): domain Eukaryota; kingdom Metazoa; phylum Chordata; class Amphibia; order Anura; family Ranidae; genus Rana; species Rana muscosa. The sequence continues at coordinate 852,022,267 of CM055118.1, forward strand.
TCGGGCCTCTGGGATCTGATAGGGTTTTAGCTTCACCCTTTCACCTGGCGGGGTAATAATATCATGCTCTACCCCAGAAGTTTGTCCCGGCAGCTCAGAGAAAACCTCTTTGTTGCGAAGCACAAACTCCTTAACCTCCTGTTGTTGGGGTTTTGACAAGGTGACCGCTATTCCAACCTCAGCAATCATGCAATCAGACTGAGCTGGTGACAACGTTTCTGTGACTAGGGATTCCCTATTCCTCCAGGCTTTCAACAGATTAATGTGATAGATCTGTTCGGGCTTTTGCCTTCCTGGTTGTCTGACCTTGTAATTCACTTCGCTCACTTTTTCCATTATCTCGTAGGGGCCTTGCCATTTGGCGAGGAATTTGCTTTCAACCGTAGGGACAAGTACCAGTACCCTATCCCCCGGGGAAAAGGTACCGGTCTTGGCCCCACGGTTGTACACTCTCTGCTGTGCCAACTGCGCTTGGGCCAAATGTTCCTTTACGATTGGCATTACCTGTGCAATTCTATCTTGCATCAGGGCGACATGCTCAATCACACTCCTGTGGGGAGAACTCTCACTTTCCCAAGTTTCCTTGGCGATATCCATCAGCCCTCTTGGGTGTCTCCCATAGAGTAACTCAAAGGGTGAGAAACCCATAGAGGATTGGGGTACCTCCCTAATGGCAAACATTAAATAGGGAATTAGACAGTCCCAATCCTTTCCATCTCTATCCACCACCGTCTTTAACATTTGTTTTAGGGTTTTGTTGAATCTTTCAACCAACCCATCTGTTTGGGGGTGATACACAGATGTATGCAATTGTGTCACTTTGAACAACTTGCACAGCTCTTTCATAACCCGGGACATAAAGGGTGTACCTTGGTCTGTAAGCAGTTCCTTACAAATACCCACACGGCTAAAAACAAGAGATAGCTCTTTGGCTATGGTTTTGGCCGAGGTATTTCGGAGAGGAATCGCTTCCGGATAACGGGTGGCATAGTCCAATATAACCAAAATGTACTGATGCCCCCTAGCGAACTTCATTATCAGACCTACCAAATCCATTGCGATCCTCTCAAAGGGGACCTCAATGATGGGAAGAGGTACCAGCGGGTTACGGAAATGTGGCATAGGTGCCGACCTCTGACACACAGGGTAGGAGGAACAATAATTTTCTGTTTCCTTCATGACCCCAGACCAATAGAATCTCTGCAATACTCTCTCTCGGGTTTTCTCTGTCCCCAGATGACCTCCAAGAATGTGCCCATGGGCCAACTCTAACACCAACTTCCTGTAAGGTTTGGGCACCACAAGCTGCTCAATAGTTTCTTCTGCCCTTTTAGCCACCCGATACAGTAGGTCCTTTTCCACGATGAAGTACGGGTAAGTGCAGGTCTTATCTGGGTTCACTAACTCGCCATCTATTTTCACTACGTTTTCCCGTGCTTTTATTAGGGTGGGGTCTTTTAACTGTTCTGTGGCAAAAGTTTCCTTGTGAACCTCGAGATCAGAAAACTCCACAGACGGCATGTTTTCGTCTGAGGATGTTGGCTCCTCCCCAGTTTCTCGAGTCTCCCCTGCCAATACCGACAAGGGGAATTCTGGAGAGTCGTCACCACTCTCAGAGGAATTCTGGTTATCACATTCCTGGTATATAGGGGCACCAGTGGGGGGCTCAGGACAATCCCAGAGTTCCCAGAACTTTGGAAAATCGCTTCCCACAATGGCATCATGTGGTAAGTGAGACACTAACCCCACCTGATGAGAGAGGTTACCTTTGGAGGTCTCAAAACACACTGTAGTCACAGGATACTCTCGGGTGTCACCATACACACAAATAACAGCTACCTTGTTATTCCCTAGGACCTCTGTAGTAACTAATTCAGCTTTTATCAGTGTCACCAGGCTACCTGAATCCAGCAACACAACAACATTTCTACCATTAATACACATTTTGCATAAATGTTTCTCAGTTCCCCGAATGGCAGTGTATGCAACTGTTGCAAACAGCGACTGACGTCTGTCCCTTAGAAAGTCACATTGCATGGGTTCATCCACAACCGGGCAATTTGCTGCAATATGTCCCTCTTGCTGGCAGCGGTAGCAAACAATCCTTTTTGCTGCCTCTTGAGCCCCTGACTTCCCAGGCTGTTCTCGCCAGACATTAGGTAGAACTCTCACCCTCTCATTCTCTCCACCCTCACCCCTTGGAATCATCTTACCCGCCACTGGGAATGGTCTGGTCTTAGGGTGGAAAGTCCGTGAGTCTCTGAAAGAGGCAGTCAGGTTCTCTGTAGCCAAGTACTTCTCTACACGATCCACAAGCTTATCGGCCGTTTCTGGGTCTCCATGGCTTACCCACTTTTGGATGGCAGTAGGAAGAGCTCTCAGGAAACGATCCATCACAACACGTTACACAATCTTTGGTGCGGACAAAGTCTCTGGCTGTAGCCACTTCCTGCTCAGGTGAATGAGATCATACATTTGAGACCTGGGGGGTTTTCCAAGCCGGAAAGTCCAGTTATGCACACGCTGAGCCCGAACGGCCAGGGTGACACCCAGCCGTGCCAATATTTAATTTTTTAGCATCACATAGTCTTTTGCTTGGTCGGGCTCTAGGTCATAGTAAGCTTTCTGTGATTCACCAGTTAACAGAGGGGCCACCAGTCCAGCCCACTGCTCGTTAGGCCACTTTTCCCTTTCAGCAGTCCTTTCAAATGTGGTCAAAAACACCTCTGGATCATCCTCTTCAGTCGTTTTTGTCAGTAAACGACTCACCCCAAAGGACGCAGTATAAGTGGAACTACTTGCCTCACTGGTCTGCGGACGTTGCTGCATTAATGTCTCCATTTGTTGCTGTAGTCTCTGCTCTTGCTTCTGCAACAGGTCTATGAAGCGGGCCTCAGATTGCTGCTGGGCTTGTTGCTGAGCTTCCAGACCCTGTTGGTGAGCTTGCTGCTGGGCTGCAAGGCTCTGTTGATGAGCTTGCTGGTGGGCTGCGAGGCTCTTTTGCAAACCTGCATTTGTCTGCTGCTGATTGGCATTTGCTAGAGCCAGCTGTTTCAGTATCTCCTCCATGCTGGCCTTAAAAAAAACTGCCACTGGTTCTCCACCAACTGTGAGGGGGTTAGCTCGGCAGCGGGTGTGTGTGACCCCCTGGAAGGGTTCACCACACAAAATTAGGCACAGCAGACAGTGGTAGGAGAAAAACAAAAGGGTGCGGTTTTATTTGAACTATATACAGACAAAAAATATAACAGAAAACAAAAAGAAACAGGAAAATAAATCCTGGTCAACTTGACTGCTCACTACACACGTTGGTGTCCCTAACTAACAACTGGGTACAGCCTTGTGCTGCCCCAGTCCCTAGCTCCTTGCTTTTAGAAGGTCTTAGCAATAGCCACACAGGCTTTGGCTCACCACACAGAAAACACACTCCCCAGTCTCTACACACAGATCTGGTTCCAGGTTGGAGCATCTCCCTTAGTATACTGGGAGTTCTTGTAGAGGCCTTAATGAGCCCACTTACTTCAGCTGGGCTCCCCCTAGTGGTATAAATTTGCATGAAGCCTGAATCTAGGACATATATATCTTCCATCCTGGATGCAACCTGGTGATTTTACCTGCCTGCTGTCACAATATATACCGTATTTATCGGCGTATAACACGCAACTTTAAGAGGAAAGTTTTGGGGAAAAAAACTTTACACAGGCCCCTGGCATAATACACAATATACGGACCCCCTGCACAATACACGGACCCCCTGCACAGTACACGGACCCTCTGCACAGTACACGGACCCTCTGCACAGTACACGGACCCCCTGCACAGTACACGGACCCCCTGCACAGTACACGGACCCCCTGCACAGTACACAGACCCCCTGAACAATACACGGACCCCCTGAACAATACACGGACAACCTGTACAATACACGGACCCCCTGTACAATACACGGACCCCCTGCACAATACATGGACCCCCTGCACAGTACACGGACCCGGACCCCCTGCACAGTACACGGACCACCTGCACAGTACACGGACCCCCTGCACAATACACGGACCCCTGAACAACACACAGACCCCCTGCACAACCCACAGCCCTCTTTCATTATAAAGACGTGAGGGGTGTACTGTACTGAAACTGTAAACTAAAAAAACAATTAAATAAAACTGACATAAAACCATTTTCAGTTTTTCTTTAAAACAAAAGGAGCAATATGACCAACTTCTGTCCTTTGATACCATGCAACATAATTACCAGCTGTCTTTTTTGTCACCTATACGGCAGCAAGAACAATACTCTTCATGGCACAGTAACATAAAGGGCTACAAGCAAAGCCCTGCACTCCCAGCGCTGGGACAGGGACAGCGCTGCCAGCATACTCTAAAGTTGAGACAACTTCACACTGTCAGCCTATCAGCCCCTTATTATAATCTCAATGTGGATCAGAGCTTCTGCATACCTCCATTAACGCCGCTCTCTCTCGTGGACCCGGTCATGTGACTGCTCTCCTCTCTTTCATTGACGGTCACGTGACCGCTCTCCTCCTCCAATCAAAAGCTACACACGAGGAGGAGGCGGAGCGGGAGGAGGAGAGCAGCCACAACGAGCGGCGTTGGTTGAGGGATTTGGGGGCTTGCATTTACATTGGGAGTGACACAGGAGGAGAGGTAATGTTTTCTGGACTTTGGGGTTTACTGCCAGCACTGTCCCACGGCCAGGAGAGGCGGGGCGGCCAGCCTGACACCCTCCCAATGGGTGGCACCGGGGGCCGACCACCCGATCCCCGCCCCCTGTTGGTAAAAAAACAGATATCGGCGTATAACACGCAGGCATGGTTTACCCTCTATTTTCAGGGTAAAAAAGTGTGAGTTATACGCCGATAAATACGGTATATATATACACACAGTGCCTTGAAAACTTATTCATACCCCTTGACATTTTCCACATTTTGTAATTGTAACGACCTCACCCCTCTCTCTAGCTTTATCGGTTATACGGCTGTTGTCTAGGGGTACCTGGGAGAGAGGAATGAGATACACCATGGCCCATGTCCTCCCAGGTGTAGAGGTGAAGGCCAGAGCTATCGGGCTTGTGTATGTGTCCCAGAGTCCAATCCTTTCCTTGGATTGACTCCCCTTTGCTCCTAGTAACCAGAGTTCCACACACTGAATGGGTCCAACTCATATTTATTCTTCTCAATAAACAGTCAAACAGCACAGACAGGTTGGGACTAGGGATGAGCTTCGTGTTCGAATCGAACATACGTTCGACTCGAACATCGGCTGTTCGATCGTTCGACGAAGATCGAACGATTTGGGCCGTTCGCGCCAAATTCGAGTGACGCGAACGGCCCACAATGCACTACGCCATCGCAGTGTCATCCAGGCGCTGTGATTGGCCAAGCATGCACTGTGACCCCGCATGCTTGGCCAATCACAGCGCCGGCAGCGAGGAGAGCAATGATTGGCCACAGGCAGGATTGCCTGTGGCCAATTATTGCTGAGGGTGTTTAGTACACGCCCCACACTATAAAAGGCCGCCAGCACGGCGGCCTAGTGTAGTGTGTTCCGGAGCAGGGATAGAGCAGCATAGGCAGGGACAGTGACTTTTATTTCTTTCTTGCTTAACCTGGATTCCTTTAGTTTAGGGAAAGAGAAGGATAGGTAGGGAGAGTGTCAGTGTGTTTTGTGCTTGTGCTATAGTGTGCTTAAAAAAATTTTTTTTCTAGGGACAGAAAACTGTAGGTAGGGAGAGTGTCAGTTTCTTTCACTGTGCAAGTCCTTGTTTCTAGGGACTGGGAAGGACAGTGAGTGAATTCTCCTTGTGCTATAGTGTGCTTAAAAAAAACATTTTTTCTAGGGACAGAAAACTGTAGGTAGGGAGAGTGTCAGTTTCTTTCACTGTGCAAGTCCTTGTTTCTAGGGACCCGGAAGGACAGTGAGTGAATTCTCCTTGTGCTATATTGTGCTTAAAAAAAACATTTTTTCTAGGGACAGAAAACTGTAGGTAGGGAGAGTGTCAGTTTCTTTCACTGTGCAAGTCCTTGTTTCTAGGGACCTGGAAGGACAGTGAGTGAATTCTCCTTGTGCTATATTGTGCTTAAAAAAAACATTTTTTCTAGGGACAGAAAACTGTAGGTAGGGAGAGTGTCAGTTTCTTTCACTGTGCAAGTCCTTGTTTCTAGGGACCTGGAAGGACAGTGAGTGAATTCTCCTTGTACTATATTGTGCTTAAAAAAAACATTTTTTCTAGGGACAGAAAACTGTAGGTAGGGAGAGTGTCACTTTCTTTCACTGTGTAAGTCCTTGTTTCTAGGGACCTGGAAGGACAGTGAGTGAATTCTCCTTGTGCTATATTGTGCTTAAAAAAAACATTTTTTCTAGGGACAGAAAACTGTAGGTAGGGAGAGTGTCAGTTTCTTTCACTGTGCAAGTCCTTGTTTCCAGGGACCTGGAAGGACAGTGAGTGAATTCTCCTTGTGCTATATTGTGCTTAAAAAAACATTTTTTCTAGGGACAGAAAACTGTAGGTAGGGAGAGTGTCAGTTTCTTTCACTGTGTAAGTCCTTGTTTCTAGGGACCTGGAAGGACAGTGAGTGAATTCTCCTTGTGCTATATTGTGCTTAAAAAAAACATTTTTTCTAGGGACAGAAAACTGTAGGTAGGGAGAGTGTCAGTTTCTTTCACTGTGCAAGTCCTTGTTTCCAGGGACCTGGAAGGACAGTGAGTGAATTCTCCTTGTGCTATATTGTGCTTAAAAAAAACATTTTTTCTAGGGACAGAAAACTGTAGGTAGGGAGAGTGTCAGTTTCTTTCACTGTGCAAGTCCTTGTTTCTAGGGACTGGGAAGGACAGTGAGTGAATTCTCCTTGTGCTATAGTGTGCTTAAAAAAAACATTTTTTCTAGGGACAGAAAACTGTAGGTAGGGAGAGTGTCAGTTTCTTTCACTGTGCAAGTCCTTGTTTCTAGGGACCTGGAAGGACAGTGAGTGAATTCTCCTTGTGCTATATTGTGCTTAAAAAAAACATTTTTTCTAGGGACAGAAAACTGTAGGTAGGGAGAGTGTCAGTTTCTTTCACTGTGCAAGTCCTTGTTTCTAGGGACCTGGAAGGACAGTGAGTGAATTCTCCTTGTGCTATATTGTGCTTAAAAAAAACATTTTTTCTAGGGACAGAAAACTGTAGGTAGGGAGAGTGTCAGTTTCTTTCACTCTGCAAGTCCTTGTTTCTAGGGACCTGGAAGGACAGTGAGTGAATTCTCCTTGTGCTATATTGTGCTTAAAAAAAACATTTTTTCTAGGGACAGAAAACTGTAGGTAGGGAGAGTGTCAGTTTCTTTCACTGTGCAAGTCCTTGTTTCCAGGGACCTGGAAGGACAGTGAGTGAATTCTCCTTGTGCTATATTGTGCTTAAAAAAAACATTTTTTCTAGGGACAGAAAACTGTAGGTAGGGAGAGTGTCAGTTTCTTTCACTGTGCAAGTCCTTGTTTCTAGGGACTGGGAAGGACAGTGAGTGAATTCTCCTTGTGCTATAGTGTGCTTAAAAAAAACATTTTTTCTAGGGACAGAAAACTGTAGGTAGGGAGAGTGTCAGTTTCTTTCACTGTGCAAGTCCTTGTTTCTAGGGACCTGGAAGGACAGTGAGTGAATTCTCCTTGTGCTATATTGTGCTTAAAAAAAACATTTTTTCTAGGGACAGAAAACTGTAGGTAGGGAGAGTGTCAGTTTCTTTCACTGTGCAAGTCCTTGTTTCTAGGGACCTGGAAGGACAGTGAGTGAATTCTCCTTGTGCTATATTGTGCTTAAAAAAAAAAAAAATTCTAGGGACAGAAAACTGTAGGTAGGGAGAGTGTCAGTTTCTTTCACTGTGCAAGTCCTTGTTTCTAGGGACCTGGAAGGACAGTGAGTGAATTCTCCTTGTGCTATATTGTGCTTAAAAAAAACATTTTTTCTAGGGACAGAAAACTGTAGGTAGGGAGAGTGTCAGTTTCTTTCACTGTGCAAGTCCTTGTTTCTAGGGACCTGGAAGGACAGTGAGTGAATTCTCCTTGTGCTATATTGTGCTTAAAAAAAACATTTTTTCTAGGGACAGAAAACTGTAGGTAGGGAGAGTGTCAGTTTCTTTCACTGTGCAAGTCCTTGTTTCCAGGGACCTGGAAGGACAGTGAGTGAATTCTCCTTGTGCTATATTGTGCTTAAAAAAAACATTTTTTCTAGGGACAGAAAACTGTAGGTAGGGAGAGTGTCAGTTTCTTTCACTGTGCAAGTCCTTGTTTCTAGGGACCTGGAAGGACAGTGAGTGAATTCTCCTTGTGCTATATTGTGCTTAAAAAAAACATTTTTTCTAGGGACAGAAAACTGTAGGTAGGGAGAGTGTCAGTTTCTTTCACTGTGCAAGTCCTTGTTTCTAGGGACCTGGAAGGACAGTGAGTGAATTCTCCTTGTGCTATATTGTGCTTAAAAAAAACATTTTTTCTAGGGACAGAAAACTGTAGGTAGGGAGAGTGTCAGTTTCTTTCACTGTGCAAGTCCTTGTTTCTAGGGACCTGGAAGGACAGTGAGTGAATTCTCCTTGTGCTATATTGTGCTTAAAAAAAACATTTTTTCTAGGGACAGAAAACTGTAGGTAGGGAGAGTGTCAGTTTCTTTCACTGTGCAAGTCCTTGTTTCTAGGGACCTGGAAGGACAGTGAGTGAATTCTCCTTGTGCTATATTGTGCTTAAAAAAAACATTTTTTCTAGGGACAGAAAACTGTAGGTAGGGAGAGTGTCAGTTTCTTTCACTGTGCAAGTCCTTGTTTCAAGGGACAGAGAAGGACACCTGAAGGTAGCCCTTATTGCTTTTTTCCCATCTCCCTGCAGGCCATCTATTAGAATGTCTGGAAGGCAAACAAGGAGAGGCAGACAGTCAGGAGGCAATAAAAGAGGGCAAGCAGGCTCTGTGTCTGGGGGCAACAGTGCTGGTCGTGGACGCGGTGCATTGTCATCAGCACATGGCCATGGGACACGCTTGTCCTTCTTTTCCGCAGCTGGACATGTTGAGCCACATCATGCCGAAGACTTGGTAGAGTGGATGACCAAGCCCTCCTCCTCCTCCTCATCCTCTCTCACCCAGGCTCAGGGTACTGGCAAAGCAGCTGCCAAAGCGTCCTCTTCCCTGGTATCAATGTCAGACTCATCTTCAGTCACTCCTTCCCTAGACCCACCATGTCCTCCTCCTGAGGAGTCCCCCGAACTGTTTGAGCACAGTGTTGGGTACATGCTCCAGGAGGATGCCCAGCGTTTCGAAGGGTCTGATGATGAAACCCAGCTACAGGAAGGCAGTAGGGTGAGAGCAGACAGAGGGGATGCTCAAGAAGGACACCAATCTGGCAGTCATGTTCCAGCAGCTGCAGCATACTGCCAGATTGGCTCCAGTGATGAGGAGGGAGGGGATGATGAGGTCACTGACTCCACGTGGGTGCCTAATAGGAGAGAGGAGGAGGAGGATGAGGAGGAGGCACATCTCCAACGAGACAGGATGCCCTTTGGTGGCCAGCGTAAGGGCAGTACACCAACGGAATCACACCGCAGAGCTCCGCCTGTGCAGGGCGCTGCCTCTGCCCGTCATTCAAAAAGTTCCTTGGTGTGGGCCTTTTTTGAGGCTAGTGCATCAGATCGCACAGCTGCTGTTTGCAACATATGTCTCAAGCGTATATCGCGTGGCCAAAACATCAGCCGCTTGGGTACCACATGCCTGACCAGACATATGTTGACCTGCCATGCAGCTCGTTGGCAAGCCTACCTCAAAGACCCACACCAAAGAACAAAGCGGACCTCTCCTTGCACCGCATCAGCTGGGATTTCCAACCCCACTATAACTTCAGTCCTCTCTGAAACATGCACTGAGAGGAATGAAGGTGTAGAATTAGGTGTGTCACAGCCAAGTACTTGCGGCCACTCTGCTAGCAGTACACCGACGTCCGATTCTAGCAGGCAAATTTCCCTGCCCCAGCTGCTGGACCGTCGAAAGAAGTTCACTCCCAGCCATCCACATGCCCAGCGGTTGAATGCTAGCTTGGCTAAATTGCTAGCGCTTCAACTGCTGCCTTTTCAGTTGGTAGACTCGGCCCCCTTCCGTGAGTTTGTGCAATGTGCGGTTCCTCAGTGGCAGGTTCCCAAACGCCACTTTTTCTCACGGAAGGCTATTCCGGCTCTCTACCGGCATGTGGAAGGCAATGTCTTGGCCTCGCTGGACAGGGCGGTCAGCGGTAAGGTGCATATTACCGCTGACTCATGGTCCAGCAGGCATGGACAGGGACGTTACCTTTCTTTCACGGCCCATTGGGTCACTCTTTTGGCAGCTGGGAAGGATGCAGGACAAGGTGCAGTAGTGTTGGAGGTTGTCCCACCGCCACGCCTCCAAAATGCTACTACTGGTTGTGACACACCTCTCTCCTCCACCCCCTCCTCTTCTTCTTCCTCCATGGCCTCTTCCTGTGGTTTGTCCTATGAACCAGCGGTGCTCCGTAGCCGTTCACGGGGCTACGCAAGTACGCAGGCAAAAAGATGCCATGCCGTGCTTGCGCTGGTGTGTTTGGGGGACAGAAGCCACACTGGGGCAGAGGTCCTGTCTGCTCTGCAGGGCCAGGCCGAGAGGTGGTTGACGCCACGCCAGCTTAAGCCAGGAATGGTGGTTTGCGACAATGGCACCAACCTCCTCTCCGCCCTCCGACAGGGACAACTGACCCATGTGCCCTGTGTGGCTCACGTCCTTAACCTGGTGGTGCAGCGGTTCTTGGGCAGGTACCCGGGCTTACAGGATGTCCTGAGGCAGGCCAGGAAAGTCTGTGTGCATTTCCGCAGATCTTATAATGCCAGTGCTCGCCTGGCTGAGCTGCAAAAGGAGTTGAACCTGCCCAAGAACCGCCTTATATGTGACATGCCCACCAGGTGGAACTCAACGTTGGCCATGCTGCAGCGGCTGCACACACAGCAGAGGGCCATCAATGAGTACCTGTGCGACTACGGCACCAGGACAGGGTCAGGGGAGCTTGGTTTTTTTTCTCCACGCCAGTGGGGCATGATCAGGGATGCATGCACTGTCCTGGCACCATTTGAGGAGGCCACGAGGATGGTGAGCAGTGACAGTGCATGCATCAGTGACACTGTACCTCTTGTCCACCTGTTGGAGCACACGCTGCGTGGAATAATGGACAGGGCACTTGAGGCAGAACAGAGGCAGGAAGAGGAGGACTTCCTTGCCTCTCAAGGCCCCCTTTACCCAGACAGTGTTCCTTCTGTCCCACCCATCGCACAGGAAGAGGAAGAGGAGGAGGAGGAGGAGGATTGTGTCAGCATGGAGGTGGAGGCTGGCACTCAGCATCATCAGCAGCAGTCTTTTAGGGATGATTTACAGTCCCAAGAAACCAGTGGACTTGTACGTGGCTGGGAGGAGGTGACTGCGGATCATGTCGTCCTTAGTGACCCAGAGGACTCCGGAGCGAATGCCTCAGCAAACCTACGCTGCATGGCCTCCCTGATCCTGCAAAGTCTGCGGAAGGATCCTCGTATTCTTCGGATCAAGGAGAGGGACCATTACTGGCTGGCCACTCTCCTTGATCCACGGTACAAGGGTAAGGTTGCGGACCTTATGTTACCGTCGCAGAGGGAGCAGAGGATGAGACAACTCCGGGAGGCCTTGCAGAAAGGTCTGTGCAACGCGTTCCCAGAGACTGGGAGGTTACAAACTCCTGGTCCAGGACAACGAGTTGCTGAGGCTTCGGCCAGTCAAAGAAGGAGCGGTGGGGAAGGTGGCCGTCTGACCGATGCGTTCAGACAATTCTTTAGTCCGCAGCCCCAAAGTATGATTGGTTCCAGCAACCATCGCCAGCGTCTGATAAACATGGTGCAGGAATATCTAGGGGCAAGGTCAGACTTGGACACCTTCCCCACCGAAAATCCTCTGGCTTACTGGGTCTTGAGGATGGATCACTGGCCAGAGCTTGCACAGTATGCAATTGAGCTACTGGCCTGTCCTGCATCCAGCGTTCTTTCGGAACGCACATTCAGTGCTGCTGGAGGATTTGTCACGGATCACAGGGTGCGCCTGTCCACCGACTCGGTTGATCGACTGACTTTCATCAAGATGAACCAGTCTTGGATCACCACCAGCTACCACACACCTGATGCTGATATAACAGACTAATTGATTTTAACATGTCACATCCCTTCAAGACTGATGCTGATGCTGAGTGTCTGTGCTGTTATGTTGACTGGCTATCCTCCTCCTCCGAGTCCTCAATGATACGATTGATGATGATAGCTTGGAAGATCATTTTTGTTTATGGGTGCCGCCACCAGTGGCTAAGGCCCAATTTTTCAGCCCCTGTTTTACAGGGGCGTGTAATTACAATTTTTTTAGCAATAATTTGCCATAGGGCTCATTGCTGTGCTCCAAGTACAGTATCTGTGAGGGGTTGTAGTGTTGTGCCACCAGTGCCTAAGGCCCAATTTTTCAGCCCCTGTTCAACAGGGGCATGTAATTACAATTCTTGATCTAATAATTCACAGCAGGGCCCATTCCTGCACCCACCAAGAGTAACTCTGAGGGCTTACAGTGTTGTGTCAACACCACCACCACCACCAAAGGCCCAATTTTTCAGCCCCTGTTCAACAGGGGCATGCAATTACAATTCTTGATCTAATAATTCACAGCAGGGCCCATTGCTGCACCCACCAAGAGTAACTGTCAGGGCTTACAGTGTTGTGGCACCAGCACCACCATCAAAGGCCCAATTTTTACTACCACTGTTCAACAATTATATGTAATTACAATTCCTGATATAATAGTTGACAGCAGGGCGTTCCAGCACCAACCAAGAGTAACTGTGAGTGCTTACAGTGTTGTGCCAACACCAACAACTAAGGGGCCTATTTCTGCAGAGTATCTACGGCAGGTCCCTACTTTCAAACATCCAACTTACAAACGACTCCTACTTGCAAACGCAAGAAGACAACAGGAAGTGAGAGGAAATCTACCCCTAGGAAGGAAAATTCTCTCCTGTAAGAATTAATATGGGAGAAAGGTGTCTCCTCTGTACTGATGCTTTATCAGCAATCCTTGTTTCAAGAAAAACACCACATTTCAAAAACAGTTGTCATTGGGACGGAAAGTGAGGTGAAATGTTCTGAACAGGGGCACAGACAGCAAAACAAATGTTACAGGGGTGATAACCCTTACCTATGTTTTCCAAAAAGTTTAAAAATAGATTTTTGGGCTGGAGCTACACTTAAACAATGTACCTGTTCAAAATTACAAACAGATTCTACATAAGAACAAACCTACAGTCCCTGTCTTGTATGCACCGCCTGTATACGGCTGTTCAGAGTATATAGGGCCTTTTTTATTTTATGTGCGGTGTTCCCCTTAATATCCATACAAGACCCAAAGGGGCTGGTAATGGGCTGGGGTAGGGGGGGGGGGGGTCATGGGGTAGCTATGCCATTTTTCTTAAAGATTTTCATCCATATTACCGGGACCAGACATTACATTAAAGCCGCAAGCAGTTTTAAATGGCTTTTCTTTCCTTTAGAAGTGTCATTTTGTGCAGGGACAGTTCTAAACACGGGAAACACGTGGCACTTCACAGGCATACTTTAGACACCCCCCAGGTACGATATTTAAAGGAATATTTGACTTTTTTTTTTTCACTTTATGCATCATTAAAATGACTGCTCCCGAAAAACTACCGTTTTTAAAACTTCTTTTTGCATTGATACATGTCCCCTGGTGCAGAACCCGGGTTCCCAAACCCTTTTTAGGACAATAACATGCATAATAGTTGTTATAATTAGCACTTTAGAATTCGAACGTTCGCATCCATTGTATTTAATAGGGTTCTAATGTTCGTACGAACTTTCGGTCCGTTCGCGGGTTCTGGTGCGAACCGAACCCGGGGGTGTTCGGCTCATCACTAGTTGGGACCCATGTAACACTTCAGTATTCGTAGGGAGTAGGCCAAGGCACAATTCTTCTAGATAAAGCGAACCACTGTAGTATCACCAGTGGCGAATAGTCACTGCCACTGACTATATGAGGTAGAACCTGAATTACCTTTGCTAGCACAGCCCCTGTCAGGGGAAGGCAATCTGTCCAAGGGAGTCACCGGAGGCCTCTCTGTCACCAGCAATGCTGCGCCGGACTCTCCAGAGAAGTTCCGCTCACCAGTCTTCTCGACCTCAGACACGGGCACCCAAGGAGTTAGGGCCCCCCCGGATTCCTCCACCCTTGCGGAACTCAGTCGAAGGTACTGAGCTCCAGGCCTCGGCCACAGTACCTCACCCCAGGCTAAAGGTGCCTGAGATGGACTCCATCTCTCGCTCCGGCCAGGTAAAGGGCACCTGGGCCCGGAACTCCGGAACCCCAGCACCCAAGCTGAAGGTGCCTAGGTGCGGCTGCGTCCTCCGACTCTGAACACCAAGGTCAGGGCCTCCGCCCCTTTTATCCCTTGCCTTTTGCATCACAGCGGGTTTCCCACCCTGCTGTACCTGCGCCAGGAAAGGACAAAAAGGAAGCAGTCTTGCGGTGAGTGTTCAACCTCGGCCCATGGCAACAACGCCACCTGCAGGCCACAGAGAACCTCACACCACCAGAGTCCTCCAAGAACCACAAAAGGCCTCAGATTCCCTGACAATCAATGCATCTGGGTTACACCACCACCCAGATGCTTTCCCAAAAATCAAACACCCGCTACATAATGTTACAACCAAAAATGTAAATGTATTTTATTGGAATTTTATGTGATAGACCAACACAAAGTCTCACATAATTGTGAAGTAGAAGGAAAATGATAAATGGTTTACAACATTGTTTACAAATAAATATGTGAAAAGTGTGGCGTGCATTTGTATTCAGCCCCCCTGAGTCAATACTTTGTAGAACCACCTTTCACTGAAATTACAGCTGCAAGTGTTTTTAGGGATGTCTCTACCATCTTTGAACATCTAGAAGAGAGTGAAGTTTTTGCCCATTCTTCTTTGCAAAATAGCTTAAGCTCTTTCAGATTGGATGGACAGCGTCTGTGAACAGTAAATTTCAAATCTTGCTACAGAATCTCAATTGGATTTAGGTCTGGACTTTGAATGGGCCATTCTAACACATGAATATGCTTTAATCTAAACCATTCCATTGTAGCTCTGGCTGTATGTTTAGGGTCCTTGTCCTGCTGAAAAATGAACCTCTGCCCCAGTCTCAAGTCTTTTGCAGACTACAACAGGTTTTCTTTTAAGATTTACTATATTTGGCTCCATCCATCTTCCCATCAACTCTGACCAGCTTCCCTGTCCCTGCTGATGAAAAGCCTCCCCACAACATGATGCTGCCACCACGTTTCACGGTGGGGATGGTATGTTTAGGGTGATGTGTGGTGTTAGTTTTCTGCCACACATAGCGTTTTGCTTTTTGACCAGAGCACCTTCTTCCCCACATGGCTTCCTGCAAACTGAAAAAGGGTCTTTTTATGTCTTTCTCTCAACAATGTCTTTCTTCTTGCCACTCTTTCAAAAAAGCTAGATTTGTGGAGTGCACAGCTGTGGATCTCTGCAGCTCCTCCAGAGTTACCATTGGCCTCTTGGCTGCTTCTCTGATTAATGCTCTCCTTGCCCAGCCTGTCAGTTTAGGTGGACAGCCATGTCTTGGTAGGTTTGCAGTTGTGCCATACTCTTTCCATTTTCAGATGATGGATTGAACAGTGCTCTGTAAGATGTTTAAAGCTTGGGATATTTTTTTATAACCTAGCCCTGCTTTAAACTTCTCCACAACTTTATCCCTGACCTGTCTGGTGTGTTCCTTGGCCTTGATGATGCTGTTTGTTCACAAAAGTTCTATAACAAACCTCTGAGGGCTTCACAGAACAGCTGTATTTATACAGGATTAAATTACACACAGGTGGACTCTATTTACTAATCAGGTGACTTCTGAAGACAATTGGTTCCACTAGATTTTAGTTAGGGGTATCAGAGTAAAGGGGGCTGAATACAAATACACACCATAATTTTCACATATTTATTTGTAAAAGAAAATTGAAAAACATTTATAATTTTCCTTCCACTTCACAATTATGTGCCACTTTGTGTCTGTCTATCACATAAAATCCCAATAAAATACATTTACGTTTTTTTTGGTAGTAACATGACAAAATGTGGAAAACTTCAAGGGGTATACTTTTTCAAGGCACTGTATATATATATATATATATATATATATATATATATATATATATATATATAGTTGTGTTCATAAGTTTACATACCCTAGCAGAATTTATGATTTCTTGGCCATTTTTCAGAGAATATGAATGATAACACGAAAACCTTTCTTTTACTCATGGTTAGTGTTTGGCTGAAGCCATTTATTATCAATCAACTGTGTTTACTCTGTTTAAATCATAATCACAACTGAAACTACCCCAATGACCCTGATCAAAAGTTTACATACCCCAGTTCTTAATACTGTGTCGTCCCCCCTTTACCATCAATGACAGCTTGAAGTCTTTTGTGGTATTTGTGGATGAGGCTCTTTATCTTCTCAGATGGTAAAGCTGCCAATTCCTCTTGGCAAAAAGCCTCCAGTTCCTGTAAATTCTTGGGCTGTTTTGCATGAGCTGCACGTTTGAGATCTCCCCAGAGTGACTCAATGATATTGAGGTCAGGAGACTGAGATGGCCACTCCAGGACGTTCCCTTTATTCTGCTGTAGCCAATGACAGGTTGACTTGGCCTTGTGTTTTGAAACATTGTCATGTTGGAATGTCCAAGTACATCCCATGTGCAGCTTCCTGGCTGATGAATGCAAATGTTCCTCCAGTATTTTTTGATAACATACTGCATTTATTTTGTCATCAATTTTGACCAAATTTCCTGTCCCTTTGTAGCTCACACATCCCCAAAACATCAGTGATCCATCTCCATGTTTCACAGTAGGAATGGTGTACCTTTCATCATAGGCCTTGTTGACTCCTCTCCAAATGTAGTGTTTATGGTTGTGGCCAAAAACAAAATTTTGGTCTCATCACTCCAAATGACTTTGTGCCAGAAGGTTTGAAGCTTGTCTCTGAGCTGTTTGGCGTATTGTAAGCGGGATACTTTGTGGCATTGGGCAATGGCTTTCTTTTGGTGACTAGACGATGCTGCCCATCTTTCTTCAAGTGCCTCCTTATTGTACATCTTGAAACAGCCACACAACATGTTTTCAGAGAGTCCTGTATTTCACCTGAAGTTATTTGTGGGTTTTTCTTTGCATCCTGAACAATTTTCCTGGCAGTTGTGGCTGAAATTTTAGTTGGTTTACCTGACCGTGGTTTGGTTTCAACAGAACCCCTCATTTTCCACTTTTCTTGATTAGAGTTTGAACACTGCTGATTGACATTCTCAATTCCTTGGATATCTTTTTATATCCCTTTCCTGTTTTTACAGTTCAACTACCCTTTCCCACAGATCCTTTGACAATTCTTTTGCTTCCCCCATGACTCAGAATCCAGAAACGTCAGTACAGCACTGGATGAAAGATGCAAGGGTCTGCCGGAAGTCCAGAAACTCATTGACCTTTTATACACACACACTAGTTACAAACAAACAGATCACAGGTGAGGATGGTTACCTTAAATAACCATTCAAACCCCTTTGTGTCAACTTGTGTGCATATTCTCAGGCCAAAATCACCAGGGTATGTAAACTTTTGATCAGGGTCATTGATCAGGGTCATTTGGGTCGTTTTTGTTGTGATTATAATTTAAAAAGAGCAAACACAGTTGATTGATAATAAATGGCTTCAGACAAACACTAACCATGAGTTAAAGAAATATTTACTGTCCAGTTTACTGACCTTCAGACTTTAAGGGGGCCGGGTTGTGCTTAGTGGGAGTAAACAATACCTAATAATCTTTGGTAGTAGGTGGAGAAATAGTTGGTGGCAGTGGGAGGAATAGTGCCCCATTGTTGGTGTCAGTGGCAGGAAATAGGCCCCATAGTTGGTGTCAGTGGAAGGAATAGTGCCCCATTGGTTGTGTCAGTGGCAGAAATAATGGCTTAAGGGCCAGATATAGGGAAGCAGAGGGCCACATCCGGCTCCAGGGCCGCAGTTTGGAGACCACTGGCCTAGCCTGTTAGATAGGAATGTCTCTAATACCTTAACTGCCAAGGAGCCAGAGCTCTGCAAAAGTCAAGTCTGCACAATCTGTGTGTTGAAGGTACAAAGAGGGACTTTAAGAAAGATCTACTGTAGATGCAACTAAGTCTTAGCTTGATGTCTGAAATTGACTATTTATGGGACATTCTGATTCACATCTCACCTTCCTTCCCATATTGCCATGTTCACTAAATACATTTTCTATATTAAAGCTAAGTAAAATGACGGGTGCCAGTTTCTTTTTACATGAAATTTATTGTGTTTGGGACGTTACTATCAAGTAAGTGGACTTAAGACATACGGTACTTAATGTAGCTGAAGATCAATACTTGAAGATCAGTACAAATTGAGCTACGCCTGTATTTAAAAAAAGTACTTTGATGCAAGCATTTGGATAACATTTAACTGCTTAAAATTATAGTAGTGGCTATGCCGACCCAATGGCAGAAGGGGCATGCAGCTTGGGCACTTTTTTGTAGAGGACACAACTGGGCTGGAGCCTCTCTTGCGTCTGCTTTCCAGCCATCCTCTGCGTTCTGAAAAAACTATCTGTCCAAATACAGGTCAACACTCCTGACTCTTTACACTGGGAGATCAGCTCAGTAGTGCTCTGCTGTCTGTGTGAGAGCTGTCCATGCACTTATCAGACGCTCAGAGTGGAGAAGATAGCTTTCTCATGAATAGGGATGAGCCGAACACCCCCGGGTTCGGTTTGCACCAGAACCTTCGAACGGACCGAAAGTTCGCGCGAATTTTCGAACCCTATTCGTTATAATGGACGCGAACGTTCGAAATCAAAATTGCTAATTACAACGGCCAATATGCATGTTAATGTCATAAAACAGGTTTGGGGACCCGGGTCCTGCCCCAGGGGACATATATCAATGCAAAAAGAAATTTTAAAAACTAAAGTTTTTTCGGGAGCAGTCATTTTAATGATGCATAAAGTGAAAAAAAAAAAAAGTGAAATTTTCCTTTAAATATGGTACCTGGGGGGTGTCTAAAGTATGCCTGTGAAGTGGCATGTGTTTCCCGTGTTTAGAACTGTCCTTGCACAAAATGACATTTGTAAAGGAAAAAAAGAAGCCATTTAAAACCACTTGCGGCTTTAATGTCATGTCTTGTCCTGGCCGCCATATGGCTGAAAATCCTTGAGAAAAATGGCATGGCTACCCCATCACCCCCCCCCCCCCACCCCAGCCCCTTTGGGTCTTGTATGGATACTAAGGGGGACCCCGCACCCAAAATAAAACCCTATACCTACAACCCTATATACTCTGAACAGCAGTATATAGGTGGTGCAAACAAGACATGGACTGTAGGTTTGTTCTTAAGTAGAATCTGAACAGGTACATTATGAAGTGTAGCTACATCCCAAAAAAATCAATTTTTAAGCTTTTTGGAGAACATAGGGAGGGGTTATCACCCCTGTAACATTTGCTGTCTTTGCACATCTGTTCAGAACATGTCACCTCACTTTCCGTCCCAATGACAAATGTTTTTGGAAAAGTGGGGTTTTAATTGAAACAAGGATTGGTGATAAAGCATCAGTAGAGAGGAGATACCTTTTTCCCAAATTAAATCTAACAGGATAGAATTTTCCTTCCTAGGGGTAGATTTCCTCTCACTTCCTGTTTTCTCTTGCCGTTTGCAAGTAGGAGTCGTTTGTAAGTTGGATGTTTGAAAGTAGGGGCCTGCCGTATATACTCTGCAGAAATTTGCCCTATTAGATGTTGGTGTAGCCACAAGACTGGTGGGCACAGGAATGGGCCCTGCTGTGAGTTAATAGATCAAGATTTGTACTTGCATGCACCTGTTGAACCGGGCAGAAAAATTGGGCCTTTGGTGGTGGTGGTGGTGGTGGTGGACGGTGTTGCCACAAGACTGTAAGCCCTCACAGTTACTCTTGGTGGGTGCAGGAATGGGCCCTGCTGTGAGTTATTAGATGAAGATTTGTAATTGCATGCACCTGTTGAACAGGGCAGAAAAATTGGGCCTTTGGTGGTGGTGGTGGTGGTGGTGGACGGTGTTGCCACAAGACTGTAGGCCCTCATAGTTACTCTTGGTGGGCGCAGGAATGGGCCCTGCTGTGAACTATTAGATCAAGATTTGTAATTACACGCCCCTGTTAAACAGGGGCTGAAAAATTGTGCCTTAGGCATTGGTGCTGGTGCCACAACACTGCAACCCCTCACAGATACTGTACTTGGAGCACAGCAGTCACACCTGTTGCGAAGCATCTTTTTAAAAAATTGTAATTACACGCCCCTGTTATACAGGGGCTGAAAAATTGTGCCTTAGGCACTGGTGCTGGTGCCACAACACTGCAACCCCTCACAGATACTGTACTCTGAGCACAGCAATGAGACCTGTTGCAAAGCATTGCCTAAAAATTGTAATTACACGCCCCAACAGGGGCTGAAAAATTGTGCCTTAGGCACTGGTGCTGGTGCCACAACACTGCAACCCCTCACAGATACTGTACTCTGAGCACAGCAGTCACACCTGTTGCGAAGCATCTTTTTAAAAAATTGTAATTACACGCCCCTGTTATACAGGGGCTGAAAAATTGTGCCTTAGGCACTGGTGTGGTGGCATGGACCATTGAGGAGGAGGAAGAGGATAGTCAGTGAACATAACAGGACAGTCACTCAGCATCAGCATAGGCAGTCTTGAAGGGATGTGACATTATAAATTATTCCGTTATATCCGCTTCAGGTGTCTGGTAGCTGGTGGTGATCCAAGACTGATTCATTTTTATGAAGGTCAGTCGATCAACCGAGTCGGTGGACAGGCGCACCCTATGATCGGTGACAAATCCTCCAGCAGCACTGAATGTGCGTTCGGAAAGAACGCTGGATGCAGGACAGGCCAGTAGCTCAATTGCATACTGTGCAAGCTCTGGCCAGTGATCCATCCTCAGGACCCAGTAAGCCAGAGGATTTTCGGTGGGAAAGGTGTCCAAGTCTGACCTTGCCCCTAGGTATTCCTGCACCATGTATATCAGACGCTGGCGATGGTTGCTGGAACCGATCATACCTTGGGGCTGCGGACTAAAAAATTGTCTGAACGCATCGGTCAGACGTCCACCTTCCCCACCGCTCCTTCTGCTACTGACCGAAGCCTCAGCAACTCGTCGTCCAGGACCAGGAGTTTGTAACCTCCCAGTTTCTGGGAACGCGTTGCACAGACCTTTCTGCAAGGCCTCCCTGAGATGTCTCATCCTCTGCTCCCTCTGCGACGGCAAGATAAGGTCCGCAACCTTACCCTTGTACCGTGGATCAAGGAGAGTGGCCAGCCAGTAATGGTCACTCTCCTTGATCCGAAGAACACGAGGATCCTTCCGCAGGCTTTGCAGGATCAGGGAGGCCATGCAGCGTAGGTTAGCTGAGGCATTCGGTCCGGAGTCTTCTGGGTCACTGAGGATGACATGATCGCCAGCCACCTCCTCCCAGCCACGTACAAGTCCACTGGTTTGTTGGGACTGTACATCATCCCTAAAAGACTGCTGCTGCTGATGCTGAGTGCCAGGCTCCACCTCCATGCTCACACAATCCTCCTCCTCCTCCTCCTCCTCTTCCTGTGTGATGGGTGGGACAGAAGGAACATTGTCTGGATAAAGGGGGCCTTGAGAGACAAGGAAGTCCTCCTCTTCCTGCCTCTGTTCTGCCTCAAGTGCCCTGTCCATTATCCCACGCAGCGTATGCTCCAACAGGTGGACAAGAGGTACAGTGTCACTGATGCATGCACTGTCACTGCTCACCATCCTCGTGGCCTCCTCAAATGGTGAGAGGACAGTGCATGCATCCCTGATCATGCTCCACTGGCGTGGGGAAAAAAAGCCAAGCTCCCCTGACCCTGTCCTGGTGCCGTAGTCGCAAAGGTACTCATTGATGGCCCTCTGCTGCGTGTGCAGTCGCTGCAGCATGGCCAACGTTGAGTTCCACCTGGTGGGCATGTCACATATTAGGCGGTTCTTGGGCAGGTTCAGCTCCTTTTGCAGCTCAGTCAGCCGAGCACTGGCATTATAAGATCGGCGGAAATGCACACAGACTTTCCTGGCCTGCCTCAGGACATC
This sequence comes from Rana muscosa, assembly GCA_029206835.1. Classification (NCBI taxonomy): domain Eukaryota; kingdom Metazoa; phylum Chordata; class Amphibia; order Anura; family Ranidae; genus Rana; species Rana muscosa. The sequence continues at coordinate 852,044,508 of CM055118.1, forward strand.
CTGTAAGCCTGGGAACCTGCCCAAGAACCGCTGCACCACCAGGTTGAGGACGTGAGCCATACAGGGCACATGGGTGAGCTGCCCCTGTCGCAGGGCGGAGAGGAGGTTGGTGCCATTATCAGAAACGACCATTCCTGGCTTAAGCTGGCGTGGCGTCAACCACCTCTCGGCCTGCCCCTGCAGAGCTGCCAGAACCTCTGGCCCAGTGTGGCTCCTGTCCCCCAAACACACCAGCGCAAGCACGGCATGGCATCTTTTTGCCTGCGTACTCGCGTAGCCCCTTGTACGCCTACGGAGCACCGCTGGTTCCGAGGACAGAGCACTCGAAGAGGACATGGAGGAAGAAGAAGAGGAGGGGGTGGAGGAGAGAGGTGTGTCACAACCAGTAGTAGCATTTTGGAGGCGTGGTGGCGGAACAACCTCCAACACTACTGCACCTTGTCCTGCATCCCTCCCAGCTGCCAATAGAGTGACCCAATGGGCCGTGAAAGAAAGATAACGTCCCTGTCCATGCCTGCTGGACCATGAGTCAGCGGTAATATGCACCTTACCGCTGACCGCCCTGTCCAGCGAGGCATGGACATTGCCTTCCACATGCCAGTAGAGAGACGGAATTGCCTTCCGTGAGAAAAGTGGCGTTTGGGAACCTGCCACTGAGGAACCGCACATTGAACAAACTCACGGAAGGGGGCCGAGTCTATCAACTGAAAAGGCAGCAGTTGAAGTGCTAGCAATTTAGCCAAGCTAGCATTCAACCGCTGGGCATGTGGATGGCTGGGAGTATACTTCTTTCGACGGTCCAGCAGCTGGGGCAGGGAAATTTGCCTGCTACAATCGGACGTCGGTGTACTGCAAGTACTTGGTTGTGACACACCTAATTCTACACCTTCAGTCCTCTCAGAGCAGCTTTCAGAGAGGACTGAAGATATAGTGGGGATGGAGATCCCAGCTGATGAGGAGCAAGGAGAGGTCCGCTTTGTTCTTTGGTGTGGGTCTTTTATGTGTGCTTGCCAACGAGCTGCATGGCAGGTCGACATATGTCTGCTCATGCTTGTGGTGCCCAAGCGGCTGATGTTTTGGCCACGCGAGATACGCTTGAGACAAATATTGCAAATAGCAGTGGTGCGATCTGATGCACTCGTCTCAAAAAAGGCCCACACCAAAGAACTTTTGTGATAACGTGCAGAGGCAGCGCCCTGCACAGGCGGAGCTCTGCGGTGTGGTACAGTTGCTGTGCTGGCCTCTAGCTGGCCTCCAGGGGGCATCCTGCCTCGTTGGACATGTGACGCTGCATCCTCCTCCTCCTCCTCCTCTCTCCCTTCAGGCACCCACGTGGAGTCAGTGACCTCATCATCCCCTCCCTCTTCACCACTAGAGCAAACCTGGCAGTAAGCTGCAGCTGGTGGAACACTACTGCCAGATTGCTGTCCTTCAGCATCCCCTCTCTCTGCGCGCACACTACTGACTTCCTCAAGCTGGGTATCATCATCCGAGCCTTCGAATCATTGGGCATCCTCCTGGAGCATGTACCCAACACTGTGCTCAAACAGTTCGGGGGACTCCTCAGGAGGACATGGTGGGTCTAGGGAAGGGGTGGCTGATGATGCCATTGAGTACGCGTTGGCAGCTGCTCTGCCAGTACCCTGAGCCTGGGTGAGAGAGGATGAGGAGGATGAGGAGGGCTTGGTCATCCATTCTACCAAGCCTTCGGCATGATGCGGCTCCACATATCCAGCTGCCGAAAACAAAGACAAGCGTGTCCCATGGCCACGTGCTGATGACGATGCACGACCACGTCCACGGCCAGCACTGTTGTCTCTAGAAACAGAGCCTGCCTGCCCTGTGTTCTTGCCTCGGCACGCTCTGCCTCTCCTTGGCGGTCTTCCAGCCATTGTAGTCGGTAGTGTATATAGTATAAAAAATAGAACTCCTATGTGTGCTCACAACACACTGTAGGTCCTATGGGTGCTGACACTAACACACTATAGGTACTATGTGTGCTGCTGACAAGAAAATATAGGAGCTCTGTTTGCTGCCACTAACACACTAGAAGTCCTATTGGTGCTTCTGAGATGAAAATATAGGAGCTCTGTGTGATGCCACTAACACACTAGAAGTCCTATGGGTGCTGCTGAGAAGAAAATATAGGAGCTCTGTGTGATGCCACTAACACACTAGAAGTCCTATGGGTGCTTCTGAGATGAAAATATAGGAACTCTGTGTGATACCACTAACACACTAGAAGTCCTATGGGTGCTTCTGAGAAGAAAATATAGGAGCTCTGTTTGCTGCCACTAACACACTAGAAGTCCTATGGGTGCTGCTGAGAAGAAAATATAGGAGCTCTGTGTGATGCCACTAACACACTAGAAGTCCTATGGGTGCTTCTGAGATGAAAATATAGGAGCTCTGTGTGATGCCACTAACACACTAGAAGTCCTATGGGTGCTGCTGAGAAGAAAATATAGGAGCTATGTGTGATGCCACTAACACACTAGAAGTCCTATGGGTGCTTCTGAGATGAAAATATAGGAGCTCTGTGTGATGCCACTAACACACTAGAAGTCCTATGGGTGCTTCTGAGATGAAAATATAGGAGCTCTGTTTGCTGCCACTAACACACTAGAAGTCCTATGGGTGCTGCTGAGAAGAAAATATAGGAGCTCTGTGTGATGCCACTAACACACTAGAAGTCCTATGGGTGCTTCTGAGATGAAAATATAGGAGCTCTGTGTGATGCCACTAACACACTAGAAGTCCTATGGGTGCTGCTGAGAAGAAAATATAGGAGCTCTGTTTGCTGCCACTAACACACTAGAAGTCCTATGGGTGCTGACACTAACACACTATAGGTACTATGTGTGCTGCTGAGAAGAAAATATAGGAGCTCTGTGTGATGCCACTAACACACTAGAAGTCCTATGGGTGCTGCTGAGAAGAAAATATAGGAGCTATGTGTGATGCCACTAACACACTAGAAGTCCTATTGGTGCTTCTGAGATGAAAATATAGGAGCTCTGTGTGATGCCACTAACACACTAGAAGTCCTATGGGTGCTTCTGAGATGAAAATATAGGAACTCTGTGTGATACCACTAACACACTAGAAGTCCTATGGGTGCTTCTGAGAAGAAAATATAGGAGCTCTGTTTGCTGCCACTAACACACTAGAAGTCCTATGGGTGCTGCTGAGAAGAAAATATAGGAGCTCTGTGTGATGCCACTAACACACTAGAAGTCCTATGGGTGCTGCTGAGAAGAAAATATAGGAGCTCTGTTTGCTGCCACTAACACACTAGAAGTCCTATGGGTGCTGCTGAGAAGAAAATATAGGAGCTCTGTTTGCTGCCACTAACACACTAGAAGTCCTATGGGTGCTGCTGAGAAGAAAATATAGGAGCTCTGTTTGCTGCCACTAACACACTAGAAGTCCTATGGGTGCTGCTGAGAAGAAAATATAGGAGCTCTGTGTGATGCCACTAACACACTAGAAGTCCTATGGGTGCTTCTGAGATGAAAATATAGGAGCTCTGTGTGATGCCACTAACACACTAGAAGTCCTATGGGTGCTGCTGAGAAGAAAATATAGGAGCTCTGTGTGATGCCACTAACACACTAGAAGTCCTATGGGTGCTGCTGAGAAGAAAATATAGGAGCTATGTGTGATGCCACTAACACACTAGAAGTCCTATGGGTGCTTCTGAGATGAAAATATAGGAGCTCTGTGTGATGCCACTAACACACTAGAAGTCCTATGGGTGCTTCTGAGATGAAAATATAGGAGCTCTGTTTGCTGCCACTAACACACTAGAAGTCCTATGGGTGCTGCTGAGAAGAAAATATAGGAGCTCTGTGTGATGCCACTAACACACTAGAAGTCCTATGGGTGCTTCTGAGATGAAAATATAGGAGCTCTGTGTGATGCCACTAACACACTAGAAGTCCTATGGGTGCTGCTGAGAAGAAAATATAGGAGCTCTGTTTGCTGCCACTAACACACTAGAAGTCCTATGGGTGCTGCTGAGAAGAAAATATAGGAGCTCTGTGTGATGCCACTAACACACTAGAAGTCCTATGGGTGCTTCTGAGATGAAAATATAGGAGCTCTGTGTGATGCCACTAACACACTAGAAGTCCTATGGGTGCTGCTGAGAAGAAAATATAGGAGCTCTGTTTGCTGCCACTAACACACTAGAAGTCCTATGGGTGCTTCTGAGAAGAAAATATAGGAGCTCTGTGTGATGCCACTAACACACTAGAAGTCCTATGGGTGCTTCTGAGATGAAAATATAGGAACTCTGTGTGATGCCACTAACACATTAGAAGTCCTATGGGTGCTGCTAAGAAGAAAATATAGGAGCTCTGTTTGCTGCCACTAACACACTAGAAGTCCTATGGGTGCTTCTGAGAAGAAAATATAGGAGCTCTGTGTGATGCCACTAACACACTAGAAGTCCTATGGGTGCTGCTGAGAAGAAAATATAGGAGCTCTGTGTGATGCCACTAACACACTAGAAGTCCTATGGGTGCTGCTGAGAAGAAAATATAGGAGCTCTGTTTGCTGCCACTAACACACTAGAAGTCCTATGGGTGCTTCTGAGATGAAAATATAGGAGCTCTGTGTGATGCCACTAACACATTAGAAGTCCTATGGGTGCTGCTGAGAAGAAAATATAGGAGCTCTGTTTGCTGCCACTAACACACTAGAAGTCCTATGGGTGCTGCTGAGAAGAAAATATAGGAGCTCTGTGTGATGCCACTAACACACTAGAAGTCCTATGGGTGCTGCTGAGATGAAAATATAGGAGCTCTGTGTGATGCCACTAACACACTAGAAGTCCTATGGGTGCTTCTGAGATGAAAATATAGGAGCTCTGTTTGCTGCCACTAACACACTAGAAGTCCTATGGGTGCTTCTGAGATGAAAATATAGGAGCTCTGTTTGCTGCCACTAACACACTAGAAGTCCTATGGGTGCTGCTGAGAAGAAAATATAGGAGCTCTGTGTGATGCCACTAACACACTAGAAGTCCTATGGGTGCTGCTGAGATGAAAATATAGGAGCTCTGTGTGATGCCACTAACACACTAGAAGTCCTATGGGTGCTTCTGAGATGAAAATATAGGAGCTCTGTTTGCTGCCACTAACACACTAGAAGTCCTATGGGTGCTTCTGAGATGAAAATATAGGAGCTCTGTTTGCTGCCACTAACACACTAGAAGTCCTATGGGTGCTGCTGAGAAGAAAATATAGGAGCTCTGTGTGATGCCACTAACACACTAGAAGTCCTATGGGTGCTGCTGAGAAGAAAATATAGGAGCTCTGTTTGCTGCCACTAACACACTAGAAGTCCTATGGGTGCTGCTGAGAAGAAAATATAGGAGCTCTGTGTGATGCCACTAACACACTAGAAGTCCTATGGGTGCTTCTGAGATGAAAATATAGGAGCTCTGTGTGATGCCACTAACACACTAGAAGTCCTATGGGTGCTGCTGAGAAGAAAATATAGGAGCTCTGTGTGATGCCACTAACACACTAGAAGTCCTATGGGTGCTTCTGAGATGAAAATATAGGAACTCTGTGTGATGCCACTAACACACTAGAAGTCCTATGGGTGCTGCTGAGAAGAAAATATAGGAGCTCTGTTTGCTGCCACTAACACACTAGAAGTCCTATGGGTGCTGCTGAGAAGAAAATATAGGAGCTCTGTGTGATGCCACTAACACACTAGAAGTCCTATGGGTGCTTCTGAGATGAAAATATAGGAACTCTGTGTGATGCCACTAACACACTAGAAGTCCTATGGGTGCTGCTGAGAAGAAAATATAGGAGCTCTGTGTGATGCCACTAACACACTAGAAGTCCTATGGGTGCTTCTGAGATGAAAATATAGGAACTCTGTGTGATGCCACTAACACATTAGAAGTCCTATGGGTGCTGCTCAGAAGAAAATATAGGAGCTCTGTTTGCTGCCACTAACACACTAGAAGTCCTATGGGTGCTTCTGAGAAGAAAATATAGGAGCTCTGTGTGATGCCACTAACACACTAGAAGTCCTATGGGTGCTTCTGAGATGAAAATATAGGAACTCTGTGTGATGCCACTAACACATTAGAAGTCCTATGGGTGCTGCTGAGAAGAAAATATAGGAGCTCTGTTTGCTGCCACTAACACACTAGAAGTCCTATGGGTGCTGCTGAGAAGAAAATATAGGAGCTCTGTTTGCTGCCACTAACACACTAGAAGTCCTATGGGTGCTGCTGAGAAGAAAATATAGGAGCTCTGTGTGATGCCACTAACACACTAGAAGTCCTATGGGTGCTGCTGAGAAGAAAATATAGGAGCTCTGTTTGCTGCCACTAACACACTAGAAGTCCTATGGGTGCTGCTGAGAAGAAAATATAGGAGCTCTGTTTGCTGCCACTAACACACTAGAAGTCCTATGGGTGCTGCTGAGAAGAAAATATAGGAGCTCTGTGTGATGCCACTAACACACTAGAAGTCCTATGGGTGCTTCTGAGAAGAAAATATAGGAGCTCTGTTTGCTGCCACTAACACACTAGAAGTCCTATGGGTGCTGCTGAGAAGAAAATATAGGAGCTCTGTTTGCTGCCACTAACACACTAGAAGTCCTATGGGTGCTGCTGAGAAGAAAATATAGGAGCTCTGTTTGCTGCCACTAACACACTAGAAGTCCTATGGGTGCTTCTGAGAAGAAAATATAGGAGCTCTGTTTGCTGCCACTAACACACTAGAAGTCCTATGGGTGCTGCTGAGAAGAAAATATAGGAGCTCTGTTTGCTGCCACTAACACACTAGAAGTCCTATGGGTGCTTCTGAGAAGAAAATATAGGAGCTCTGTTTGCTGCCACTAACACACTAGAAGTCCTATGGGTGCTGTTGGGGTGCAATGCTGTGCTAACAGCACTGCGGTTGGTACTACTGCAATACTGTACTAACAGTAAGCACGCACCAGACTAATCCCCAGCAGCAGCTAATAACACGCTAACTGTGCAATCAGCAGCAATGAACGATCAATGACTTAGGTAGCAATGGTTTAGCAAAGAAATAGCCAATGGTTTAGCAAAGAAGAGCAAATCTTTCAGTATCAAGCAAAGACAGAATCAGCAGACTGATCTCTCCTAAAGCCGGAACTCATGTGACCGGGGCCGATGGCGTGGCGGCCTTTTAAATGGTGGGGCATGTACTAAAGCCCCTGAGCTGTAATTGGCTACAGGCGTCCTGCCTGTAGCCAATTATTGCTCTCCGAGTTTCGGGCGCTGTGATTGGCCAAGCATGCGGGGTCACAGTGCATGCTTGGCCAATCATCAGCCAGCAATGCACTGCGCCGGCCGCGCCGGCCGCAATGCATTGCGGGGCCGCTCGCATCACACGAATGTGATGCGAACGGCCCAAATAGTTCTGGGCTCGACGAGCGAGCGAACGCCCGGTGCTCGATTCGAACATGGGTTCGAATCGAGCACCGGGCCCATCCCTACTCATGAATAGCAGTGCCCAATTGATTATACTGGGACAGCTAATCTCCTAGTGTAATCTACAGTGCTAAATTGTCATTATATCAACCCAGTCCTGCTCCTCATTAAAACAGAACTGAAGGCAACCTTTTTTTTTTTTCTTTCCATTTCAGATGTGTGGGAAGGGTTATACTTCACAGCTAATTATTATTTCTTTGCTAACTGTGGCCCATGGGGAACAACATGGGCCAAATCAGGAAGTGAATGGAAACCCCTTTAAAGTAAGGGAATACCATGGTAGTAACCAGGGTCAGCAGAACTAGTGTCCCTACTGGAAGATTTCCCCTCTCTTCCTGTTCTGGTGACCACACTTTCTGTCTGAATTGTAAACATTTTAAAAATAACTAAACAAATGAAAATGTTTAACACCTTAACCCTAATGGCTTTTTATTAACCCCTTTGTCGAGTCACGCTGGTAATACCCCAGTTAACACGAAACTCACTTTATCCCTTCATCTTTCATTGACATTTTCACTTTGGATGAATTATAGGATACCTTACTTCTCAGATGGAAGAACAGATTTTGGCTACCTTTATGTTAGTAAAATTCTGGTTCTGTTTCTTAATGCTTATTATGGCTAAATAACAACAATTTACCACATCACAACACATTCCCCACCCCATATGATTTCCAATGGAACAAACATGGTAATCTTAGGGCTTTAATTTCTGCTTCTGCCCAGCCAGTAATCACATAAACATGTAAGTTTCATCCGTCTCAGGTGTCAATGACCTTGTCCTGACACTGCTTATACAATATCATAGCTCCCAACGGTCCCTGATTTTGAGGGACTTTCCCTGATTTGGAACAATGTCCCTCTGTCCCTCATTCCTCCTCATTTGTCCCTCATTTTGGTCTGATCTAAATAGCTGTATATAAAATGCAATTTTTATTTATCAAAAAGTGTTTTTCAGTGCTAAACCTTTCATCTGATTTCTAAATAGCTGCATTTGTAAATTCCAAAAGCCAATATAAAGGAATAGTAGTGGTAAAAAAAATCACTTGTGAGTTTAACGAATCTTGTTTTTTTGTACCATTCACCTTTAAGGGGGTGTGACAAGGGGTGTGTCCTATGCCCGCATACTTTTGCTGATAGGTGTCCCTCATTTCCATCTCAAAAAGTTGGGAGGTATGCAATTTTATACTTAAATTAGGCTTTATTAGACTTTAGGGTCACATTGAGAGCAGACTAATGCCCCGTTCACACGATAGGAATTTCCGACAACAAAACCGTGTTTTTTTTCCCCCACGGATGTTGGCTCAAACTTGTCTTGCATACACACGGTCGCTCAAATGTTGCTTGGAAATTCCGAACGTCAAGAACGCGGTGACGTACAACACTACGACGAGACGAGAAAAATTAAGTACAATCATTCCGCGCATGTGTCTAATTGATTCCGAGCATGCGTAGGATTTTTGTGCGTCGGAATTGGATACACACGATCAGAATTTCCGACAAGAACTTTTGTCTGAAAAATTGAGAACCTGCTCTCAAACATTTGTTGTCGGAAATTCCGAGAGCAAATGTCCGATGGAGCCTACACAGTCGGAATATCCGACCAAAAGCTCACATCGAACATTTGTTGTCGGAAATTCCGATCGTGTGTACGCGGCATTATACTAATCTTTTCTCCTTTGTATTCATTTCAGTTTGGAATGGATAAACCAAAACCTTTTTTGCCCTCAGATTTGCACTCACTCCCTGTCCTCCCGAAGATGTGCATCAACAGTTAGGTAAGTGGATCTGCCTGATGGGGACCCAGATAACAATAAAACCCCAACAGAAGCTCTAACCCCTAAAAAAACTGTCTCAGATGCAGCTTTAAGCAACTTAAAGGCTACGTTTATCTTTTTGCAAAAAATAAAAATAAAATAATTGCGGGGTGCGTGGCAAAGATGGCGGACTGACCGGATGTGTTTCCTGAGCTCTCCTGGAGTGTGATCCGTTCAATTCCCCGTACCAGTTGACTGTGCCTGCCTGCGGGAGTCTGAATGCCTTCTAAGGGTTACGGGAGTCAGAAGAAGGGGAAAAAGTTGAAGTTTCCCCTGTGCCCGCCGGAGGAAGTCTCCCCGCTGCCCTGTTCCCTACCATCTCCTGCGCGCCTCTCCAATATGGCGTTGCAGACAGACCATGAGGCAGATCCTGCTCCCCCTGGCATCCCGGAGGTGATGGCCGCGATTACTTTGTGCCAAACGGCACTCACTGCCAGCATAGAGCGGGTGCAGATGGATGTTGGACTCATCCGCCAGGACTTGGACAAAATCCGTGCCCGAGTATCGGAGGCCGAGCGCTGAGTGGGGGAGGTGGAGGACGCGGTCACGAGCATGATGCTTCCATCCAGGCCTTACAATCCAAGGTCAGGGCCCTTGAATACCGCGCGGAGGACGCAGAGAACAGAAGCCGCAGGAACAATCTCAGGATCGTAGGCCTCCCAGGGGGAGTGGAAGGCCGCACGCCTGCACGCTTCACTGAAGATCTTCTGCGTTCCTTGCTGCCGGCGGCCCAGCTCTCCCCATACTTTGCGGTTGGTTGAAAGGGCCCACCGAGTCCCTCCTAGACCTGGACCTGAAGGGGCCCCTCCCTGCACCTTTATTCTTAGACTGCTTAACTTCCGTGACCGGGATGAGTTGCTCCGTGCCTCCCGCGCTGCTGGGGATCTACCCTACAGGAATGTGAAGCTCCTGATGTTCCCTGACTATACCGTGGAGACCCAGCGACAACGCCGTTTCTTTGATGCTGTTAAGGCAGCCCTGAGACGCAAGGGTATCAAGTACAGTATCCTTTTTCCGGCTAAGCTGCGGGTGGTGGACGGTGAGACGGTCCGGTTCTTTACTACACCTAAGGATGCCGTAGCCTGGATGGATGGCCTGCCTCCCTAGTTTGTTCTCCGTGCTGTTGTCCCCCATGGAGATGGGATGCCTGTCCAGGTTTTCGTTGCCGACCGGGTAAGGATTGAGTAACCTGATTGCTCCTTTGATCCTTGCGGCTGTTTCCCCTGGCTCTATTGAAGCCCTCTGAAGCCCCTATGCGGAGCTGTGGGGAACACTATTGACTACCTATGCTGCATTCTTGCTCACTGCTATCCCGGATTTTTGTGTTGCCTCAGGGCTTGTTACCTCTCTTCTTGACTAATACTTTAATCTTTCTTACTGTGTGCTGGCGTTTACGGTACTAGTTCTCTGCAACTGACTTTCAAGAATGTGCCCCTGCCTGGTCAGGAGGATAACTATGCTTCCATCCGTTCCTGCATCACTTCAGAGACGCTGGGAAGAGACTTGTGCTGCCTGCTTTCCTAGATCTAATGATCACTGGAGATGTTGTGCTGTTCTGCACTGGTTACATGACCCCAACTTTAGTTATCAGTTCATAGACTATGTTTTTTTTGGGACTTAAGTGCTCCTCGCTGTTCAAAGGTGCATGGGGTGGGGGGTGGGGGGGGAGTGGCGGTAGCCCCTGTTGTTTGGTTGGGCTTGTTCTGCTATACCTATACAGTTAGAGTTGGTCTCATGTTAAGGTTATTTGCCAGTCTTTGGATATCTACTTGGTACGACACTGTGCTGCAGTTGCTGTGCTGTCCGGCCCCGATGGACCTGGGATCAGGGAGTTCTCTCCCCGGGTACATTGACTCCGGCAAGGGCCTTGGCAGTACTGGGTTTGTTATGCTTCCACGTCCCCCTCATGGCTAAGTGCAAGGTGGTTTCATGGAACGTGAGGGGACTCAACTCTGCTGTCAAGCGCTCTTTGGTACTTAATTATTTGAAGAAACTGCACCCCCAGGTGTGTATTCTCCAGGAGACGCACCTTATGGGATCTCGAGTCCTGAGTCTGAAGCGGGCATGGGTTGGTGCACACTATCACGCACCTTATTCCAATTACGCCAGAGGCATTAGTATCCTGGTGCACAGATCCCTGCCCTTTCGGCTTTTGGATGTGAGACTTGACCCGGGAGGCAGGCATGTGCTTCTGCATGCCCTAATCTCGGAGATTCCCCTTGTGTTGGTGGGGGTGTACTTGCCCCCCCCCCCCCCGGCTGACCTTGATGTTTTACATACGCTCATGCAGCAGATTACGTTATACAATGTAGACAATGTCCTAATTATAGGTGACTTTAATCTAGTCCCGTCTAGAGATCTGGACAGACTACACGCCTCTGGTCCCCAGCAACATGGCCTCGCCAATTGGGCATCCACCTTCCATATGACGGATATCTGGCGTCACCTACATCCTTCTAATAGGGACTACACCTGTCTTTCTAGCACTTATCGGACCATGTCCCGCATTGACCTGGCGTTTGCCTCCCCCGCACTTGTGCGGAGGGTGATCAGTGCTGAGATCCTCTCGAGGGGTATCTCGGATCATGCTCCGCTATCTGTTAACATCCAGCTCTCACAGGTGGAAGGCGTGAGGTTGTGGAGGCTGTCCAGATACTGGATTATGGACCCTGAGATACAGGAAGAGATGCCGGAGGCTCTCTGTACCTTCTGGATGAACAATGCGGAGTCTATGCAGTCTCTGAGAGATCTTGAGGACCAGGCAAAATCGCAGGAAGCGGCTTATGTGCGTTCGCCTGACTCGGCGCACTATGTGCCCTGGCAGGATACCCTGAGGAACTTATCCCTGCTTAGAGTGGACCTCACCAAGAAGTCTATGCTTGAGAGTGCCCAGAGAGTCTTTGAATATGGGGACAAGAATGGTCAGCTGTTGGCTTGGCTTGCCAGGGGGCAGCAGGCTGTGACCCATGTTGGTAGATTGCGGGCCCAGGATGGTGGCTTGCTGACATCCTCTGCGGACATTGGTGCCAGATTCCTGGAGTACTATCAGGCCCTGTATTCTTCTAGGGTCCGTTATGACTGCTCTGAACTACTTCAATACTTAGATCAGGTTTTGCTCCCCTCCTTAGATGAGGAGAAATCTCAGCAACTTGATGCAGATATCTCCCTGGAGGAGGTGCAGGAAGCCCTACATTCCATGCAGTCCGGGAAGACTCCCGGGCCAGATGGGATTCCAATCGAATTCTACGCGGTATACCAAGAGCTTCTAGCTCCCAGATTTACATCGATGCTGCAACAATTCTATACCCTTGGTTCCCTCCCGGACTCTATGTCTGACGCTATAGTGGTGTTGGTGCCCAAACCTGGTAAGGACCCTGAGGAGTGTACCTCTTACAGGCCTATCTCCTTAATTAATGCTGATGCCAAGCTCCTCGCAAAAATTTGGGCTATTAGACTTGGTAAGGTGATTGAGGACCTTATACACATTGATAAAACCGGGTTTATGCCGGGTAAGGGCACTGACATCAATATCCGTCGTCTGTTCCTGAACCTGGCCACCTCCCATGACAATGGGGGTACTAGAGTCATAGCCTCTCTCGATGCCGAGAAGGCTTTCGATTCTGTGGAATGGGAATATCTATGGGAGGTGTTAAGGCGGTTCGGTATTGGGCCTAAATTTCTGCAGTGGTTGGGTATGCTCTATAGGACCCCCAGAGCTAGGATCCAGGTGAATGATTTCCTATCAGACTACTTTCTCCTCCGGAGGGGGACTCGACAGGGATGCCCCCTGTCACCTAGTTTGTTCGCTCTGGAGCCCCTGGCAGTCCTGGTCAGGGACTCGGACCGGATTGTCGGACTTAGGGTTGGCCCTCTGGAGGAGAAGATATTGCTCTATGCGGATGACATCCTTCTATATTTACATGATGCTGATACCTCGTTAACTGCTGCCCTTGAGACTTTTGACAAGTTTGGTAAGTTTTCAGGGATATGTATTAATTGGACCAAGTCTGTTTTGTTCCCCCTAGATGTAGCGGCAGGAAACGTGGCCCCACGGACCGCGCTACAATAGGTAGAGGTTTTTACCTACTTAGGCATTAAGGTCTCTAGGGACCTCAACTCCTTTCACCGCCTCAATCTACAGCCAATTGTTAGCCGCCTCAGGGACCACTGTTCCGGTTGGACCAATCTGCCACTCAACCTCTTAGGACGTATTAATGTTCTAAAGATTATATATTTACCCAGGTTTAATTTAATGTCTTTAGGAATTGCCCTGTGTGGATCTCCCCTTCCTTTTTTAAAGATCTTGACGGTTGCATTGGCTCTTTTCTGTGGCGGGGCTCCTCTCCCCACATGGCTAGATCAACCCTTCAGCTGCCGGTTGGTTGTGGAGGGCTGGCCCTCCCTAACCTGATGGTGTATTTTTGGGCGGCTGTATTGGTCACTGTGCGGTGGTGGTTCGAGCAGTCCAGGGCCAATGCTGCCGTCTGCCTGGAGGCAGGGATAGTGGGCTCCCTTACTGAACTCAGCAACTTGATTTATAGGGGTGCCTCGGCGTACCCCTCTTTGCCTGCTCCATCTAGGACTATGCTGCGGGTGTGGGGGGTGGCTAGGCATAGTTTCTTATCCCCCAATCGATGGTCCCCCTTCACCCCACTGTGGGGGAATCCTTCCCTTGCACATTTCCGATCCATACCGGATCCGCAGTTGTGGGCCTGGTGTGGCATTACGTTGTTGGGGGATATTGTCTCCAACGGGTCTCTGCTCCCCTTACGGGACCTGACAGACCGGTTTGGCCTTCCGCCCTGGATGCTGTTTCGCTACTATCAGTTGCGGCACGCATTTTGGGCCCAGTTTCCGATGCCTCCTAGCCTCCAGGCGGATGCAGTTGAAGACTTGTTGGCCCAGAGCTCTCTAGATAAGCCCCTCTCTACGTTATATCTGACGATTATTCGGAAGGATTCTCCGAAGATAGACTCACTGTGGAGGAAGTGGGTGGGTGATATCCCGTCCCTAGACAGGGAGTCGTGGGAGGAATGTTTTGAAGAAGGCTATAAGTTGGTGATATTCTCTAGGGACAATTTAATACAGTCCAAATTTCTACATAGAGTGTACTTCACGCCTCAGAGACTGCATTGTATCTATCCGCAACGCTCTCCATACTGCCCGCGATGCCAATCTGCTTCCGGTACATATATTCATATGTTTTGGTCCTGCCCCAGACTCTCAGAATATTGGTCCGCCATATTCGAGTTCATTAACATACGTCTCCACTTGGATCTCCCGGTATCTGCTGAATTAGCTCTACTGGGGGTACAAGATGATGACCAGAGGCCTCGGTACACTAAACTCCTGCTCTCACTGTTGCTTTTTTATGCAAAAAAATAGATTTTGTTAAACTGGGCCTCTAGGGCGCCTCCTACGATAGGGGCGTGGATGGATTTGATCAATACTGTATTGCCTCTCTACAAACTAACATATATGAATAGAGGGTGTCCTATGAAGTATGAACGTGTGTGGGGCCCATGGACCAACCCCATTTAACATTGAGCTTGCTGATGTATTCCTTGGTTGCCTAGGTGCGCTCCCCTCCCCCCTTCTCTCCTCCCCCCGTCCCCTCTCTCCCTCCTCTGCCCTTCCTCCCCTCTCCTCCTATCCCTCCCCCCCCTTCTACCTCCCTCCTTCCATTTTATCTGCTCGGACATCTGGAGTTCATATTGGGATTGATTCTTCTTTTCAATGCATACCTTGATTTATTTGCTTTTGTAACCCTCAGCTTGTCTCATATGTTTCTGTATTGTTTATTTTGTATCTTTTGATACCTGGATTGTGTCATGTACCATTCATTCATTAATAAAGACCAACCTTGTTGTTTAAAAAAAAAAATGCACATCCAAAAAAAGGTATCTCACTCATTCTACCTTCAGCTCAAACAAGACCTTTGTAAAATCCAAATCCTTTCTACAGTGGGAGACAGACTTTAAAGCCACGTTTACTGAATGCCAGTGGACCACTGCCCTCCAGCATACATATAAATCTACACGCTGCTCCGCACTATGGGAACAAACTCAAAAAATCGCCCCTCAGATGGTATTTAACCCCCGCTAAACTGGCGACATTTTACAAGCAAGCATCTCACCTATGTTGGAGGAATTGCGGACAAGCAGGTGACATCTTGCATATCCTCTGGGAGTGCCCGGTCCTTCAAACTTACTGGCAAGAGATACAGTATTTCAAATTATCTCAATTGTGACCCACACGTGATTATCCCCCTCACCTGAGTTAGCTTTACTAAATCTGACAGTAGAAACCTTCACACCATCTGTTCGAAACTCAGCAACACACATCCTCCTGGCAGCCAGGCTTAATATTACTAGACATTGGAAAAAAACGCAACCTCCCTCTGCAGTAGATACCCTGGATCTGATCCACAAACACTGCTCATATGAAATGATACTTGCATCCAGCACAGATTACTATGGAAAATCTCTTTCCCTATGGCAACCTTGGCTGCAGTGGCACCATTCTGCCCATCAATTATTCCCACCATTATTCCACAAGTGACCACACTGGAACTAAATTCATACAGACCCAATAAACCTTATCTGTTAAATGACACAACAACGGTTTACACCCTGGGCATAGTTTTTTTTTTTTGCCAGGTAGTTACTCTTGTTACTTGATTGATCTTTATTGTGAACTGACTTTTTACTTGATTCTCTATAGCAGATATACGCCCTACTTGACAAAAATGTTGACATGTATTGTTCTCACCTACGTCGGTCATTGGTTACTTGTATTGTTCTAAAAAAATAATTCAATAAAAATATTAAAACATAAAATAAATGCACATGATTTAGCGTGTAAAAAATAGGCATTCATATTTTTTACCATACAAAGCATTGCAATTGCGATCAGTAGATTTAATTCTTGGCAGCTGTCTGCCTATATTTCCATACAGGCAGACAATTACTCAGCTGCAGGAAGTGTTAGTGAATTTTGAGGGCGCTGATGATGGTAGTTCATTGACAACTACAAGCCGTCTGCTGCTGTGGCAGACCAGACTTGTAGTTTATTCATTTACACATCACTATGAATGACACAGCTGTTTGGGCGGACCCCCCCCCCCAGGTGCACTGTTTTGAAATTGTGACAGCGAGTGTGGGGAGAGGACAAACTGCACCTTCCTACACGTTACGTTACACCCTGAATATAGGTGTGCCTGACGAAGGAGCACGCATGTTCCAAACGCGTGCACGTTACTAGCATCGTCCGACCGCGACCAGGGGCGACTCTTGGACTGACGATTTCCCCCTGCACCTTGTTGCGCTAGTCTGGGACACTGGAAGCCACCAACACCGCCAGACAAGAACTTACAGCGCTAGAAGATCGCCTCTTGGAGCCCTGCTGTCCTTCCTGCTGTCCATTGGACATTATCATGATGTGCCTGCTTTTTGTTCTACTCAGAGTGAGTGCATTTCTACAAAAATTGAAAAACGTGTGATAACACTACTGCACTTAGGTTGGCACTGCTTGTTTTCTCTCTTTTATAACGTTACTAAAGGTGAACTTATTCCTTAAATTCAAATTATAGCAGTTCTGAAGCAAGACAAAGAAACTCAAAAAACACAACCTTTTTCCACCTCAAAGTATTTGCATTTGATAGCTTCTCTGCTGCTCATGACCCTAAAGTTTGGCTGCACCTATTAAATGGATTTGCAAAAATAAAAGGAGGACATCCTCCAGTGGAAAGTTCTGATTTTGTGACAGTGGTCAAGATGGGATTTCTCCTCAGTTTTGGGGACTTCCTCTCACTGTCTTATGTATCTCTGGGATTGAAAGTGAGGGGAAATCGTTTCTAGAAGCACACAGACAGCAATTAAAATCTGACAGTTTGTTGTAACCCTTCCCAGCTCAATCCAAAACTAGAAAAAAGTTTTGGCTTGAGTAATGTTCTGGTCTTCAGTGTTTATTATAGATTGAGAACATCCTGTGCTGCCAGGAGTATGTCAAATGGGGCAGATGCAACGAGACTGAAGCAGGGTCAGTCAAAACTTGCAGATAACAGTCATAAATTGATCTCTGCTATATGATTCAAGTATTTCCTAATGCCGCGTACATACTTTTGACCGGGCAAACCTCCGTCGGAAATTCCGACGGAAAAATAGAAAACCTGCTCTCTAAGTCCGTCGGAAATTCCGACGGGTAAAGTGTGTATGGGGCATACACACGGTCGGAATATCCGATGAAAAGCTCCCATCGGACTTTTTCCATCGGAAATTCCGACCGTGTGTACGCGGCATTACAGTCTTATTTATATATCAATGACAATGCTACTGCAGCTTTTAAATGTGACACACTTTGAGTTCAAAGTAAACTATAATTTCAATTTAATATGTCAAACTGCTGTCAACAGCAGACAATGGTTTTGCATGCAGTTAGTTAGGGCTTTTGCTCCTACATTCATTAACATTAACAGAGATATTAATTATTCATTAACAGAAAAGTGTGGGAAATAAAATAATTAAACATACATACTCACCTATATGGCTGAAGCATCGGTCCGATGCTGCAACTGTACCCGCCGGCTCTAAGATCAAGAACTGAGCAATCACATGACCGCTGATTGCTCAATTCTCAGTTTGCTCTGAGCAGAGAGCAGTGATTGTCAGTCATTGCTCTCTGCTCTGCACCTCCAGTGCCGTGTTGTGTGGAGGGGATGAGAGAGACTTGCGCATGGCTCTCAGTGGCGCGCTAAAAGGCAGGACCAGCTGCTGGGCAGGCATCTGGGTGGATTCTGACATTATTGTCGGAATCCTTCCAGGGCCTGGGGAAGCTCTGTGATGTCAGCAGACAGCAGACTTTAGCTCTCTGTTGGCTTATTCTGGGTCTCAGGAGTACAAAAGTAAGTGCACGCCTGTGACCCCTATGACCCACAAATGAAGTTTGGCCAAAAAAGCTTTGGCCATACTTTTTCTTTAACAGACATCTGATCTTGAGTCTTTGGTCCTCCGTATATGAACATTCTTCTTCTTCTCCTAAATTAAATTGAACCTTTTAAAGGAAATGTCCAGTTGTGTTAAAATTGTATATAACTTAATTAAAGCTGAATTTCGGGTATGGCTATTTTTGCATTGTTGCATACCTGGCTGATCCCTCCTGAAGCTGTAAATCACTCTAGTAGGCACCCCTGCTACATAGTTACATAGTTAGTCAGGTTGAAAAAAGACACAAGTCTTGTTTGTTTTGGGCCCTGTAGTGCACCGCTGTCAACCCCTGGCAATCGGCTCTAACCTCTCGTGGCAAAATGGCGCCCAGCAATGTCCTATACTACCCAGTCAGGCCTGACTATGATTTGGGTATAGTTCTGTGGAAGAAATCTTCGCTAACAAACACGGTGGTGCACTTTAAGAACAGTTGTAATCCACATGTAACGATGATCGGTAACTTTACAATACCAGGGAGACTAATAACTCAGTTCTGCAGATAATCTCCCCAGAGTATAACTGCAATCACTGTGATGGCCTTGAATAAAGTTAATGGGCCTAGAGATACTGTGGTGTAGCTCTGAGCAGGTGCTCTCTCACCCGACCGGACTAGTCCTTGTCCGTTACTTCCGTTACTGTGACTCGCTTCACCCGGGTCTTCGGTCCTCCTGATGACAGCACTCAGCAGCAGGATCAGACGCTCCGCAGGCTCCTCGGTGGAGCGGAAGGCTCTTTGGAAAAGCACAAGGCCCAGGCTTCAGGCCTTGTACACGCAGCAGGTCAGCACAGGGATCCTCTTGCTGGGAGGGCGGTGTCCAAAGAGAAAGAACCAGGCCCCGCCTCTCCCTTATAAAGTCCCCCCCAGCAGTCCTTGCGTGGGGCAATGCACCCTGGGTGCCTTAAAGCGTGCTGGGAACTGTAGTCTCTGGGTTTAAGAAAACGATACCCCGCTACACACTCCCCCCCATTTAGAATCTTTGGTCCCCAAAGACAGTGTTAGCAATAAGAAAACACAAGTTCATTGAGGGCTGCAAGGGAAGTTGGCAGGGGAAACTCCCACCAAAACTGGGAAGAGAGCTTGTCCTGCCCACAGGTCATGTCAATGGGGGTGACCTGCCTAACTGTGCCAGAAAGTGAGCTGGGGTTGCCCTCCGCCAAATGCACAGTGGAAGGACCAGGTGTTGGTATTGTCCTTCTTGCTGTAGTTACTGTATCCTCAGAGCTTTCCCCCATTTGGGCATAGGTTAACTTCCGTGGAGGACGAATAGTTCTCTTCGCTCTCTGTTCTCTTGGGGTAACTGTCTCCGTCACCACAGGCTCTTCCTCTGGGGTGGGTGTATTGGGGTCCAAGATTTCTGGAGCATCCAGATCAGGTGCAGGAAGATACAGAGAGTTCCTTTGATCTTCAACAGGAGGCGACTCTATGGCATCTTCCCACTCATCAGACAGAGGGCTGGACGGGACAAACTCAGTGGCTTCCACATTTAATGTACTATCCAAGGTACCTTCAGAGGGTGGAAGATCTATGGACAGAGGCTCAGGGGCCTGGAACGGCCACAACCATTCAAGCTCTTCTTCTTCATCTTCACTTTTTGGGCCTAGGTGTATTCAGACTTGAGGGTGGTCCAGGGGAATCCTCTACAGGAAGTATCCGAACTGCTTCTGAAAGTGGAAGTAAGTGGTTTCTGTGCCAGGTCTTCAGCAGCCCTATCTTCCCTTCTGGCTTCAGCTGATACACCGGCAAGCCTGGTAACCTTTTGCAGATCACATAAGGTTCGGGTCTCCATCTGTCTGCTAGTTTATGCTTCCCAGGGACTCCCAAGTTCCGCAACAACACTCTGTCTCCGGGTTGCAAGTCCTGGATCCGAACTTTTAGATCAAAGTTCCTCTTGTTCCGGGCTCCTCTTTGCTCTGATACCACTTGGGCCTGTTCAAACGCCAGTTTCAGGCTCTTCCTCAGCCTATCTACATATCCCTTGTGCGAGGTGGCTGATGTGTGATCCATCGATATGCCGAAGGCCAGATCCACAGGCAGTCTTGCTTCCCTGCCAAACATTAATCTGTAGGGAGAGTACCCTGTGGCATCACTGGTTGTGCTGTTATAGGCATGCACTATTGCTGCTATATGCTTGCTCCAATGCTGCTTCTTCTCGCTGCTCAGAGTCCCCAACATATTTAACAGAGTCCTGTTGAATCTTTCCGGTTGGGCATCACCTTGAGGGTGATAAGGGGTAGTACGAGTTTTGTTTATATCTAAAAAGTCCAGCAATTTCCGAATCAGTCGGCTCTCAAAATCTCTCCCTTGGTCTGAGTGAAGGCGCTGTGGCAGCCCGTAATGCACAAAGTATTTTTCCACCAAGATTTTGGCTACGGTGGAGGCCTTCTGGTCTTTAGCTGGAAAGGCCTGGGCATAACGGGTGAAATGGTCGGTTATCACAGAACATTTCCATGTCCACTCAAGTCAGGTTCTAGACAGAGAAAGTCGATGCATACCAAGTCCAAGGGTCCTTGACTCTGCAGATGACCCATTGGGGCAGCTTGACGTGGTAATGTCTTCCGTTGAACGCAGCGAGCACATGAGTGACAGTACTCCTCCACTTCAGCCCGCATACAAGGCGAATAGAACCTATTCCTCACAAGCTGGAAGGTTAGTTCGGCCCCCAAGTGGCCATGGTTATCATGTAGGGCAGCCAAGACAGTTCTTCTGTGTTTTTCCGGCAAGAACAGTTGCCACTTCTCTTCTAGGTCATCAGAGGGGCCCCTTCGGTAGACCACCCCTTGATGCACCTGCAGTTTGTCCCACTCTTTGTGAACCAGTCGAGCCATCTTTGAGGAGTCCTGCTGGAGCCTGCCTGGTTCCTGGTCTTCCAGTGCCTGCAAAGCTAATCTTCTCCAGGGATCTTCCAACTGGTCTCTTCTTATTTCCTTCTTAGACAGCTTTGGCAAGTCTTCTTCGCCAATCTGGGCCACGTCACAATAACACTTGGGCACCCCCACTACCGAAACTCTGATTTCTTCCGCCCTTGACCCACCACTAGCTTGAAGTTGTGCTCCTTGACACAAGGCTCGTACCCCATCCGGGGTCACCTGGGTCCAGTCTTGTGTGTGGTGGGTGGGTGCATGAGCCCTTATGGACAATGCATCTGCATCACGATTCCCAGCTCCAGGCCTATACTTGAGACTGAAGTTGAATCCGGCCAGGGCTGCCAACCAACAGTGGCCAGTGGCATCCAGCTTGGCCGTGGTGAAGAGGTAGGTGAGTGGGTTATTGTCAGTCTTTACTGTAAAGTCAGCTCCATACAGGTAATCTCTGAGCTTATCCACGACTGCCCACTTTAGGGCCAGGAATTCCAACTTGTGGGTGGGGTAGTTATTTTCTGCTGGTGTTAGACTTCTACTAACATAGGCAACTGGCCTTAACTGTCCTTCATACTCTTGGTTAGTGATGAGCCGAACACCCCCGGGTTCGGTTCGCACCAGAACCCGCGAACGGACCGAAAGTTCGAACGAACATTAGAACCCTATTAAATACAATGGATGCGAACGTTCGAATTCTAAAGTGCTAATTATAACAACTATTATGCATGTTATTGTCATAAATAGGGTTTGGGAACCCGGGTTCTGCACCAGGGGACATGTATCAATGCAAAAAGAAGTTTTAAAAACGGTCGTTTTTCGGGAGCAGTCATTTTAATGATGCATAAAGTGAAAAAAAAAAAGTCAAATATTCCTTTAAATATCGTACCTGGGGGGTGTCTAAAGTATGCCTGTGAAGTGCCACGTGTTTCCCGTGTTTAGAACTGTCCCTGCACAAAATGACACTTCTAAAGGAAAAAAAAGCCATTTAAAACTGCTTGCGGCTTTAATGTAATGTCTGGTCCCGGTAATATGGATGAAATTCTTTAAGAAAAATGGCATAGCTACCCCATGACCCCCCCCCCCTACCCCAGCCCATTACCAGCCCCTTTGGGTCTTGTATGGATATTAAGGGGAACCCCGCACATAAAATAAAAAAGGCCCTATATACTCTGAACAGCCGTATACAGGCGGTGCATACAAGACAGGGACTGTAGGTTTGTTCTTATGTAGAATCTGTTTGTAATTTTGAACAGGTACATTGTTGAAGTGTAGCTCCAGCCCAAAAATCTATTTTTAAACTTTTTGGGAAACATAGGTAAGGGTTATCACCCCTGTAACATTTGTTTTGCTCTCTGTGCCCCTGTTCAGAACATTTCACCTCACTTTCCGTCCCAATGACAACTGTTTTTGAAATGTGGTGTTTTTCTTGAAACAAGGATTGCTGATAAAGCATCAGTACAGATGAGACCCCTTTCTCCCATATTTATTCTTACAGGAGAGAATTTGCCTTTCTAGGGGTAGATTTCCTCTCACTTCCTGTTGTCTTCTTTCGTTTGCAAGTAGGAGTCGTTTGTAAGTTGGATGTTTGAAAGTAGGGACCTGCCGTATATACTCTGCAGAAATAGGCCCCTTAGTTGTTGGTGTTGGCACAACACTGTAAGCACTCAGTTACTCTTGGTTGGTGCTGGAACGCCCTGCTGTCAACTATTATATCAGGAATTTTAATTACATATAATTGTTGAACAGTGGTAGTAAAAATTGGGGCTTTGATGGTGGTGCTGGTGCCACAACACTGTAAGCCCTGACAGTTACTCTTGGTGGGTGCAGCAATGGGCCCTGCTGTGAATTATTAGATCAAGAATTGTAATTACATGCCCCTTTTGAACAGGGGCTGAAAAATTGGGCCTTTCGTGGTGGTGGTGGTGGTGGCGTTGCCACAAGACTGTAAGCCCTCAGAGTTACTCTTGGTGGGTGCAGCAATGGACCCTGCTGTGAATTATTAGATCAAGAATTGTAATTGCATGCCCCTGTTGAACAGGGGCTGAAAAATTGGGCCTTAGGCACTGGTGGCACAACACTACAACCCCTCACAGATACTGTACTTGGAGCACAGCAATGAGCCCTGTTGCAAAGTATTGCTTCAAAAATTGTAATGACACGCCCCTGTTAAACAGGGGCTGAAAAATTGGGCCTTAGGCACTGGTGCCACAACACTCCAACCCCTCACAGATACTGTACTTGGAGCACAGCAATGAGCCCTATGGCAAATTATTGCTAAAAAAATTGTAATTACACGCCCCTGTAAAACAGGGGCTGAAAAATTGGGCCTTAGCCACTGGTGGCGGCACCCATAAACAAAAATGATCTTCCAAGCTATCATCATCAATCGTATCATTGAGGACTCGGAGGAGGAGGATAGCCAGTCAACATAACAGCACAGGCACTCAGCATCAGCATCAGTCTTGAAGGGATGTGACATGTTAAAATCAATTAGTCTGTTATATCAGCATCAGGTGTGTGGTAGCTGGTGGTGATCCAAGACTGGTTCATCTTGATGAAAGTCAGTCGATCAACCGAGTCGGTGGACAGGCGCACCCTGTGATCCGTGACAAATCCTCCAGCAGCACTGAATGTGCGTTCCGAAAGAACGCTGGATGCAGGACAGGCCAGTAGCTCAATTGCATACTGTGCAAGCTCTGGCCAGTGATCCATCCTCAAGACCCAGTAAGCCAGAGGATTTTCGGTGGGGAAGGTGTCCAAGTCTGACCTTGCCCCTAGATATTCCTGCACCATGTTTATCAGACGCTGGCGATGGTTGCTGGAACCGATCATACTTTGGGGCTGCGGACTAAAGAATTGTCTGAACGCATCGGTCAGACGGCCACCTTCCCCACCGCTCCTTCTTTGACTGGCCGAAGCCTCAGCAACTCGTTGTCCAGGACCAGGAGTTTGTAACCTCCCAGTCTCTGGGAACGCGTTGCACAGACCTTTCTGCAAGGCCTCCCGGAGTTGTCTCATCCTCTGCTCCCTCTGCGACGGTAACATAAGGTCCGCAACCTTACCCTTGTACCGTGGATCAAGGAGAGTGGCCAGCCAGTAATGGTCCCTCTCCTTGATCCGAAGAATACGAGGATCCTTCCGCAGACTTTGCAGGATCAGGGAGGCCATGCAGCGTAGGTTTGCTGAGGCATTTGGTCCGGAGTCCTCTGGGTCACTAAGGACGACATGATCCGCAGCCACCTCCTCCCAGCCACGTACAAGTCCACTGGTTTCTTGGGACTGTAAATCATCCCTAAAAGACTGCTGCTGATGATGCTGAGTGCCAGCCTCCACCTCCATGCTGACACAATCCTCCTCCTCCTCCTCCTCCTCTTCCTGTGCGATGGGTGGGACAGAAGGAACACTGTCTGGGTAAAGGGGGCCTTGAGAGGCAAGGAAGTCCTCCTCTTCCTGCCTCTGTTCTGCCTCAAGTGCCCTGTCCATTATTCCACGCAGCGTGTGCTCCAACAGGTGGACAAGAGGTACAGTGTCACTGATGCATGCACTGTCACTGCTCACCATCCTCGTGGCCTCCTCAAATGGTGCCAGGACAGTGCATGCATCCCTGATCATGCCCCACTGGCGTGGAGAAAAAAAACCAAGCTCCCCTGACCCTGTCCTGGTGCCGTAGTCGCACAGGTACTCATTGATGGCCCTCTGCTGCGTGTGCAGCCGCTGCAGCATGGCCAACGTTGAGTTCCACCTGGTGGGCATGTCACATATAAGGCGGTTCTTGGGCAGGTTCAACTCCTTTTGCAGCTCAGCCAGGCGAGCACTGGCATTATAAGATCTGCGGAAATGCACACAGACTTTCCTGGCCTGCCTCAGGACATCCTGTAAGCCCGGGTACCTGCCCAAGAACCGCTGCACCACCAGGTTAAGGACGTGAGCCACACAGGGCACATGGGTCAGTTGTCCCTGTCGGAGGGCGGAGAGGAGGTTGGTGCCATTGTCGCAAACCACCATTCCTGGCTTAAGCTGGTGTGGCGTCAACCACCTCTCGGGCTGGCCCTGTAGAGCAGACAGGACCTCTGCCCCAGTGTGGCTTCTGTCCCCCAAACACACCAGCGCAAGCACGGCATGGCATCTTTTTGCCTGCGTACTTGCGTAGCCCCGTGAACGGCTACGGAGCACCGCTGGTTCATAGGACAAACCACAGGAAGAGGCCATGGAGGAAGAAGAAGAGGAGGGGGTGGAGGAGAGAGGTGTGTCACAACCAGTAGTAGCATTTTGGAGGCGTGGCGGTGGGACAACCTCCAACACTACTGCACCTTGTCCTGCATCCTTCCCAGCTGCCAAAAGAGTGACCCAATGGGCCGTGAAAGAAAGGTAACGTCCCTGTCCATGCCTGCTGGACCATGAGTCAGCGGTAATATGCACCTTACCGCTGACCGCCCTGTCCAGCGAGGCCAAGACATTGCCTTCCACATGCCGGTAGAGAGCCGGAATAGCCTTCCGTGAGAAAAAGTGGCGTTTGGGAACCTGCCACTGAGGAACCGCACATTGCACAAACTCACGGAAGGGGGCCGAGTCTACCAACTGAAAAGGCAGCAGTTGAAGCGCTAGCAATTTAGCCAAGCTAGCATTCAACCGCTGGGCATGTGGATGGCTGGGAGTGAACTTCTTTCGACGGTCCAGCAGCTGGGGCAGGGAAATTTGCCTGCTAGAATCGGACGTCGGTGTACTGCTAGCAGAGTGGCCGCAAGTACTTGGCTGTGACACACCTAATTCTACACCTTCATTCCTCTCAGTGCATGTTTCAGAGAGGACTGAAGTTATAGTGGGGTTGGAGATCCCAGCTGATGCGGTGCAAGGAGAGGTCCGCTTTGTTCTTTGGTGTGGGTCTTTCAGGTAGGCTTGCCAACGAGCTGCATGGCAGGTCAACATATGTCTGGTCAGGCATGTGGTACCCAAGCGGCTGATGTTTTGGCCACGCGATATACGCTTGAGACATATGTTGCAAACAGCAGCTGTGCGATCTGATGCACTAGCCTCAAAAAAGGCCCACACCAAAGAACTTTTTGAATGACGGGCAGAGGCAGCGCCCTGCACAGGCGGAGCTCTGCGGTGTGATTCCGTCGGTGTACTGCCCTTACGCTGGCCACCAAAGGGCATCCTGCCTCGTTGGAGATGTGCCTCCTCCTCATCCTCCTCCTCTCTCCTATTAGGCACCCACGTGGAGTCAGTGACCTCATCATCACCTCCCTCCTCATCACTGGAGCCAATCTGGCAGTATGCTGCAGCTGCTGGAACATGACTGCCAGATTGGTGTCCTTCTTGAGCATCCCCTCTGTCTGCTCTCACGCTACTGCCTTCCTCTAGCTGGGTTTCATCATCAGACCCTTCGAAACGCTGGGCATCCTCCTGGAGCATGTACCCAACACTGTGCTGAAACAGTTCGGGGGACTCCTCAGGAGGAGGACATGGTGGGTCTAGGGAAGGAGTGACTGATGATGAGTCTGACATTGATACCAGGGAAGAGGACGCTTTGGCAGCTGCTTTTCCAGTACCCTGAGCCTGGGTGAGAGAGGATGAGGAGGAGGAGGAGGGCTTGGTCATCCACTCTACCAAGTCTTCGGCATGATGTGGCTCAACATGTCCAGCTGCCGAAAAGAAGGACAAGCGTGTCCCATGGCCATGTGCTGATGACAATGCACCGCGTCCACGACCAGCACTGTTGCCCCCAGACACAGAGCCTGCTTGCCCTCTTTTATTGCCTCCTGACTGTCTGCCTCTCCTTGTTTGCCTTCCAGACATTCTAATAGATGGCCTGCAGGGAGATGGGAAAAAAGCAATAAGGGCTACCTTCAGGTGTCCTTCTCTGTCCCTTGAAACAAGGACTTTGACAGTGAAAGAAACTGACACACTCTCCCTACCTACAGTTTTCTGTCCCTAGAAAAAATGTTTTTTTTAAGCACAATTTAGCACAAGGAGAATTCACTCACTGTCCTTCCAGGTCCCTGGAAACAAGGACTTTGACAGTGAAAGAAACTGACACACTCTCCCTACCTACAGTTTTCTGTCCCTAGAAAAAATGTTTTTTTTAAGCACAATTTAGCACAAGGAGAATTCACTCACTGTCCTTCCAGGTCCCTGGAAACAAGGACTTTGACAGTGAAAGAAACTGACACACTCTCCCTACCTACAGTTTTCTGTCCCTAGAAAAAATGTTTTTTTTAAGCACAATTTAGCACAAGGAGAATTCACTCACTGTCCTTCCAGGCCCCTTAAAACAAGGACTTTGACAGTGAAAGAAACTGACACACTCTCCCTACCTACAGTTTTCTGTCCCTAGAAAAAATGTTTTTTTTAAGCACAATTTAGCACAAGGAGAATTCACTCACTGTCCTTCCAGGTCCCTGGAAACAAGGACTTTGACAGTGAAAGAAACTGACACACTCTCCCTACCTACAGTTTTCTGTCCCTAGAAAAAATGTTTTTTTTAAGCACAATTTAGCACAAGGAGAATTCACTCACTGTCCTTCCAGGTCCCTGGAAACAAGGACTTTGACAGTGAAAGAAACTGACACACTCTCCCTACCTACAGTTTTCTGTCCCTAGAAAAAATGTTTTTTTTAAGCACAATTTAGCACAAGGAGAATTCACTCACTGTCCTTCCAGGTCCCTGGAAACAAGGACTTTGACAGTGAAAGAAACTGACACACTCTCCCTACCTACAGTTTTCTGTCCCTAGAAAAAATGTTTTTTTTAAGCACAATTTAGCACAAGGAGAATTCACTCACTGTCCTTCCAGGTCCCTGGAAACAAGGACTTTGACAGTGAAAGAAACTGACACACTCTCCCTACCTACAGTTTTCTGTCCCTAGAAAAAATGTTTTTTTTAAGCACAATTTAGCACAAGGAGAATTCACTCACTGTCCTTCCAGGTCCCTGGAAACAAGGACTTTGACAGTGAAAGAAACTGACACACTCTCCCTACCTACAGTTTTCTGTCCCTAGAAAAAATGTTTTTTTTAAGCACAATTTAGCACAAGGAGAATTCACTCACTGTCCTTCCAGGTCCCTGGAAACAAGGACTTTGACAGTGAAAGAAACTGACACACTCTCCCTACCTACAGTTTTCTGTCCCTAGAAAAAATGTTTTTTTTAAGCACAATTTAGCACAAGGAGAATTCACTCACTGTCCTTCCAGGTCCCTGGAAACAAGGACTTTGACAGTGAAAGAAACTGACACACTCTCCCTACCTACAGTTTTCTGTCCCTAGAAATTTTTTTTTTTTTAAGCACAATTTAGCACAAGGAGAATTCACTCACTGTCCTTCCAGGTCCCTGGAAACAAGGACTTTGACAGTGAAAGAAACTGACACACTCTCCCTACCTACAGTTTTCTGTCCCTAGAAAAAATGTTTTTTTTAAGCACAATTTAGCACAAGGAGAATTCACTCACTGTCCTTCCAGGTCCCTGGAAACAAGGACTTTGACAGTGAAAGAAACTGACACACTCTCCCTACCTACAGTTTTCTGTCCCTAGAAAAAATGTTTTTTTAAGCACAATTTAGCACAAGGAGAATTCGCTCACTGTCCTTCCAGGTCCCTGGAAACAAGGACTTTGACAGTGAAAGAAACTGACACACTCTCCCTACCTACAGTTTTCTGTCCCTAGAAAAAATGTTTTTTTTAAGCACAATTTAGCACAAGGAGAATTCACTCACTGTCCTTCCAGGTCCCTGGAAACAAGGACTTTGACAGTGAAAGAAACTGACACACTCTCCCTACCTACAGTTTTCTGTCCCTAGAAAAAATGTTTTTTTTAAGCACAATTTAGCACAAGGAGAATTCACTCACTGTCCTTCCAGGTCCCTGGAAACAAGGACTTTGACAGTGAAAGAAACTGACACACTCTCCCTACCTACAGTTTTCTGTCCCTAGAAAAAATGTTTTTTTTAAGCACAATTTAGCACAAGGAGAATTCACTCACTGTCCTTCCAGGTCCCTGGAAACAAGGACTTTGACAGTGAAAGAAACTGACACACTCTCCCTACCTACAGTTTTCTGTCCCTAGAAAAAATGTTTTTTTTAAGCACAATTTAGCACAAGGAGAATTCACTCACTGTCCTTCCAGGTCCCTGGAAACAAGGACTTTGACAGTGAAAGAAACTGACACACTCTCCCTACCTACAGTTTTCTGTCCCTAGAAAAAATGTTTTTTTTAAGCACAATTTAGCACAAGGAGAATTCACTCACTGTCCTTCCAGGTCCCTGGAAACAAGGACTTTGACAGTGAAAGAAACTGACACACTCTCCCTACCTACAGTTTTCTGTCCCTAGAAAAAATGTTTTTTTTAAGCACAATTTAGCACAAGGAGAATTCACTCACTGTCCTTCCAGGTCCCTGGAAACAAGGACTTTGACAGTGAAAGAAACTGACACACTCTCCCTACCTACAGTTTTCTGTCCCTAGAAAAAATGTTTTTTTTAAGCACAATTTAGCACAAGGAGAATTCACTCACTGTCCTTCCAGGTCCCTGGAAACAAGGACTTTGACAGTGAAAGAAACTGACACACTCTCCCTACCTACAGTTTTCTGTCCCTAGAAAAAATGTTTTTTTTAAGCACAATTTAGCACAAGGAGAATTCACTCACTGTCCTTCCAGGTCCCTGGAAACAAGGACTTTGACAGTGAAAGAAACTGACACACTCTCCCTACCTACAGTTTTCTGTCCCTAGAAAAAATGTTTTTTTTAAGCACAATTTAGCACAAGGAGAATTCACTCACTGTCCTTCCAGGTCCCTGGAAACAAGGACTTTGACAGTGAAAGAAACTGACACACTCTCCCTACCTACAGTTTTCTGTCCCTAGAAAAAATGTTTTTTTTAAGCACAATTTAGCACAAGGAGAATTCACTCACTGTCCTTCCAGGTCCCTGGAAACAAGGACTTTGACAGTGAAAGAAACTGACACACTCTCCCTACCTACAGTTTTCTGTCCCTAGAAAAAATGTTTTTTTTAAGCACAATTTAGCACAAGGAGAATTCACTCACTGTCCTTCCAGGTCCCTGGAAACAAGGACTTTGACAGTGAAAGAAACTGACACACTCTCCCTACCTACAGTTTTCTGTCCCTAGAAAAAATGTTTTTTTTAAGCACAATTTAGCACAAGGAGAATTCACTCACTGTCCTTCCAGGTCCCTGGAAACAAGGACTTTGACAGTGAAAGAAACTGACACACTCTCCCTACCTACAGTTTTCTGTCCCTAGAAAAAATGTTTTTTTTAAGCACAATTTAGCACAAGGAGAATTCACTCACTGTCCTTCCAGGTCCCTGGAAACAAGGACTTTGACAGTGAAAGAAACTGACACACTCTCCCTACCTACAGTTTTCTGTCCCTAGAAAAAATGTTTTTTTTAAGCACAATTTAGCACAAGGAGAATTCACTCACTGTCCTTCCAGGTCCCTGGAAACAAGGACTTTGACAGTGAAAGAAACTGACACACTCTCCCTACCTACAGTTTTCTGTCCCTAGAAAAAATGTTTTTTTCAAGCACAATTTAGCACAAGGAGAATTCACTCACTGTCCTTCCAGGTCCCTGGAAACAAGGACTTTGACAGTGAAAGAAACTGACACACTCTCCCTACCTACAGTTTTCTGTCCCTAGAAAAAATGTTTTTTTTAAGCACAATTTAGCACAAGGAGAATTCACTCACTGTCCTTCCAGGTCCCTGGAAACAAGGACTTTGACAGTGAAAGAAACTGACACACTCTCCCTACCTACAGTTTTCTGTCCCTAGAAAAAATGTTTTTTTTAAGCACAATATAGCACAAGCACAAAACACACTGACACTCTCCCTACCTATCCTTCTCTTTCCCTAAACTAAAGGAATCCAGGTTAAGCAAGAAAGAAATAAAAGTCACTGTCCCTGCCTATGCTGCTCTATCCCTGCTCCGGAACACACTACACTAGGCCGCCGTGCTGGCGGCCTTTTATAGTGTGGGGCGTGTACTAAACACCCTCAGCAATAATTGGCCACAGGCATCCTGCCTGTGGCCAATCATTGCTCTCCTCGCTGCCGGCGCTGTGATTGGCCAAGCATGCGGGGTCACAGTGCATGCTTGGCCAATCACAGCGCCTGGATGACACTGCGATGGTGTAGTGCATTGTGGGCCGTTCGCGTCACTCGAATTTGGCGCGAACGGCCCAAATCGTTCGATCTTCGTCGAACGATCGAACAGCCGATGTTCGAGTCGAACGTATGTTCGACTCGAACACGAAGCTCATCCCTACTCTTGGTATAGCACACCTCCCAGGCCATCATGGCTGGCATCTACATGCAGTTCATATGGTTTCTTAGGGTCAGCATAGGCCAATACTGGGGCAGTGGTCAGACTTTTCTTCAACATTTTGAAGGCTTCTTCACACTTCTCTGTCCACTGGCCTTCCACGGACTCTCCAGGTTTCCTGGGGCCAGTATCATCCTCCTCTCCTTCTGTCTTCAGTAGCTCATTCAGGGGTTTGGCAATCTTCGCAAACCCCTCCACAAATTTACGGTAGTAAGAGCAGAACCCCAGAAAGGATCTGAGCTCAGTCACTGTAGTTGGTCTGGGCCAGGAGGTAACTGCGTCCAGTTTGTCCGGATCTGTAGACACTCCTTCTGCCGACACTATGTGTCCCAGATAGTGGACCGAGGACTGGTAAAACTGACCCTTCTCTCTGGAGAGTTTTAGTCCCTTTTCACTGAGTCTCTTTAGGACTTTCTCCAACCTCTCTTCATGCTCCTCCAGAGTCTTTACGAAGACAATGATGTCATCTAAGTACACCAGGACTTCGATAAGATTCATGTCCCCCACTGTCTTCTCCATCAACCTCTGAAAAGTGGCGGGGGCCCCTGACAGGCCCTGAGGCATCCTATTAAACTCATAGAATCCCACCGGGGTGATGAAGGCCGTCTTCTCTCTGTCTTCAGGGTGCATTGGGATTTGGTAATACCCACTCTTCAGGTCCATGACACTGAACCACTTAGCCTCAGACAGACTCTGTAAGGCATCTTCTATCCTGGGAGTAGTGTACTGGTCGGGTATGGTCCTCCTATTGAGAGTCCTGTAGTCTATGCAGAGTCTCATCGACCCGTTCTTCTTCCTCACTACCACGATGGGGGAGGCATATGGACACCTGGACTCACGAATAACCCTTGTTCTCTTAAGCTCTGTCAACTGTTCACGCAAATCTTCCAAGTCAGCCAGGGGGACTCGCCGGACCCTCTCCCGGAAGGGTTTGTTTTCCTGCAGACGGATTTTATGGGTGGCACTCCTCGAACACCCCACGTCAAACTTGTCTTCCGAGAATATTCTTCTCCATCTGGTCAGCTGAGCCTTGGCTCTCTCCTTCCACTTCGGTGGTAAGGTGGTGTCTTCCAGACAGAGTCCCTCCAGGGTGAGTTCCCCTCCTTCAGTTTTCTTCAAGTCAGACAGGGCCACTGGGGTAGCAGGATTTACTTTGCCCAGTAGTACCCGGGCTGGAATCTTCATAGGAGAACTAGTGACATTTCTGATGCTCACTGGAACCTGGCCCTTCGCCGCCTTCAATGCCCTCAACGGGACCACTTCAGGGATCACTTCCAACCCTGGGTGGGTGTTCAAGGGGTCTGGCTCCTGGACCACAAAGGGGCCAGGCTGCTCCCAGGAGAGTTTAACCGTAGCCTGAAGGCAGGTCATCTCACCAGGCTGCAATATCTTCTCCTTTCTTGACAGTCTCCAGACTTTTCCCACCCCCTCTTCCGGGGCCTTCTGTTCCAGGACCAACTTCTGGTAGACCTGTTGCAGCATGGGGTGAATCTTGTCTGTGGTAGGCCTCCACTCCTGCACTAGAGGGGTCAGCAGCCTCCTGACCAGGTCAGTGTTGGTCCCTATTAGCATGGAACTTGTGTTGGCCCCTGGCGGGCAAGGGCAAACTACCGCCAGGGTGTCAAAGACTTCCACCTTTCCCGTCACTGATGGATCAAAGGCCAGCCTGACTGAGACATAACCGTCGTAGGGAAAGCTATGAGTGCCAATTCCCCCTATCTGTAGGTCTTCCAGCTTCTGCAAGGGCACGTGACTCAAATGCTTCCGGTAAAAATCTCTGTACAAAAGGGTCACTTGGGCTCCTGTATCCAGGTGAGCCTTGGTGTAAACTCCCTCCACTTGAACGGATACTAGAGGGCAGGGTCCTATTAGCTTGTCTGGAAACCTCTTCTGGGGTGTCTCCTTCTTTGGACTCCTTGATTTTCCCATTGTTGTTTTCTTTTTCTTCCATTTTTCTCTGGACCTCAACCTTTTTTGGACCTCGTATGCATTGATTTCTCTCTGATTGTTAAATTTAAACTCCCGACAGATGGTATGGGGGATTTTAGGAGGGGCATTGTTTCCCTTCTCTTTTTCCTCTGCTTGCTTTTGAATCTTTTTGGAGCTTTCTGTAAGTAGTGGGCACCCGGCTGACTCCTTCACCGGGGCCCTCTAAAGTTTTCCGCCTGCTGGTAGTGAGTGCCTCGGTTCTTCCTTGGACTGGGGCACACTTTCCCAATGTGGCCGACTCCTCCACAGTTGAAACAGACAGTTTCCTTCCTTGTCTGCGGGGGTGTTAAAGTGGAAACATTTTGGCACGGTTCACTCCTGATCTCTGCTTTCTCTTTGGCTCCTGAGTTCTTGGCCAGTAAAGAGGTCCCCAGAGGTGCAGGGGGCTGTGTAATGTAAAGGGGTCCAGAAGGGCAGGGTGCTGTGTAATGTAAAGGGGCCCAGAAGCGCAGGGTGCTGTGTAATGTAAAGTGTTCCAGAGGCGCAGGGTGCTGTGTAATGTAAAGGGTCCCAGAGGCGCAGGGTGCTGTGTATTGTAAAGGGGCCCAGAGGCGCAGGGGGATGTGTAATGTAAAGGGGCCCAGAGGTGCAGGGGACTGTGTAATGTAAAGGGGCCCAGAGGTGCAGGGGGCTGTGTAATGTAAAGGGGTCCAGAAGGGCAGGGTGCTGTGTAATGTAAAGGGGCCCAGAGGTGCAGGGTGCTGTGTAATGTAAAGGGGCCCAGAGGTGCAGGG
Source organism: Rana muscosa (assembly GCA_029206835.1). NCBI lineage: Eukaryota > Metazoa > Chordata > Amphibia > Anura > Ranidae > Rana > Rana muscosa. The sequence goes on from CM055118.1 coordinate 852,078,723, forward strand.
GGCTGTGTAATGTAAAGGGGTCCAGAAGGGCAGGGTGCTGTGTAATGTAAAGGGGCCCAGAGGTGCAGGGGGCTGTATAATGTAAAGGGGCCCAGAGGTGCAAGGGACTTTGTAATGTAAAGGGGCCCAGAGGTGCAGGGTGCTGTGTAATGTAAAGGGGCCCAGGGGCGCAGGGGGATGTGTAATGTAAAGGGGCCCAGAGGTGCAAGGGACTGTGTAATGTAAAGGGGCCCAGAGGTGCAGGGTGCTGTGTAATGTAGGGTCCAGAAGGGCAGGGTGCTGTGTAAAGAGGTCCAGAGATGCAGGGTGCTGTGTAATGTAAAGGGGCCCAGAGGTGCAGGGGGCTGTGTAATGTAAAGGGGCCCAGAGGTGCAGGGTGCTGTGTAATGTAAAGGGGTCCAGAGGTGCAGGGTGCTATGTAATGTAAAGGGGTCCAGAAGGGCAGTGTGCTGTGTAATGTAAAGAGGTCCAGAGATGCAGGGTGCTGTGTAATGTAAAGGGGCCCAGAGGTGCAGGGGGCTGTGTAATGTAAAGGGACCCAGAGGTGCAGGGTGCTGTGTAATGTAAAGGGGTGCAGGGGGCTGTATAATGTAAAGGGGCCCAGAGGTGCAAGGGACTTTGTAATGTAAAGGGGCCCAGAGGTGCAGGGGGATGTGTAATGTAAAGGGGCCCAGAGGCGCAGGGGGATGTGTAATGTGAAGGGGCCCAGAGGTGCAAGGGACTGTGTAATGTAAAGGGGTCCAGAAAGGCAGGGTGCTGTGTAATGTAAAGGGGTCCAGAAAGGCAGGGTGCTGTGTAATGTAAAGGGGCCCAGAGGTGCAGGAGGCTGTGTAATGTAAAGGGGCCCAGAGATGCAGGGTGCTGTGTAATGTAAAGGGGTGCAGGGTGCTGTGTAATGTAAAGGGGTCCAGAGATGCAGGGTGCTGTGTAATGTAAAGGGGTCCAGAGGTGCAGTTGTGGAGAGGGGGTACACAGTAGTGACAAAGCTATATTGAAGGATGCAGAGGTATGTCGGGGGCACAGTGGGGTGTTTTTACATTTTAATGTGGGGGGGAGGGTGCCAGATATAGGATCCGCCCCAGGTGCCAAATGCTTTAGGTACGCCCCTGTCACGGTGTGCATTGATGTGCGTGATGTGACTATTTGAATGGGCCCTTAAAGTGGATGTAAACACACTATCAATCACATTATTATTTATTATTATTATACAGGATTTATATAGCCCCAACAGTTTGTGCAATGCTTTACAGGGTTAGGGCAAACAGTACAGTCACAATACAATTCAATACAGGAGGAATCAGAGGGCCCTGCTTGTTAGATCTTACAATTTAAAAGATTAGGCCACCATTTAGAAAACACTGTATCATAAACAATTTCCATTTTTTTAAAATAAAATTGTTTTGATCTTTTTTCCAATATTTTGTTGTACCTCAGCCTTGCTGATCTCTCTACATCCCATCTACATGCATGCACTCCAGTGAAGGCTGTATGACATGTTTTAGGGCTAGATTCAAATGTATAAACAACAATAAAAAGAAAAAGAAAACGAATCCCTAGAGCACATTTCCACCAGCTTAAATTTATCTTGTACAAGTCATTATACCATTGGCAAATAATGGCACTGTTGTTGTAGCAAAAGATTAATGGGCAAAAAAGAAAAGGAAACACCCCCAAAGTTGGTTAGTGGGGTGTGGAAAGTTGCTACTGTAGCGCTACCCCCAGTTAAGAGAGCCGCTGATATTGATTTGGGCCCTGCAGTGCACCGCTGTCAACCCCCGGCAATCGGCTCTAACCTCCCGTGGCACAGCTGGTGATAGAGAGATAGGACCGCGTGATCGCAACTGTTGGTGACGCAGTCCTATAACAAACATACACAGAATATACTTTAAAACTCCTATTAAAGTAAGCGGAACTGACACCAAATGTACTTTACCCAGATATTTTACTGAGGCTAATGGGCAAGTAATAAACAACAGTATAACAAGTTGCAGATCCCTGCAATAAACAGTAATAAAGATAAACAGAGTAATCAGAATAATAAAGTATTGCTATGCAACTCTAGCGCTGCCCTTTTACAGCTACTTCCCCTCATGGGTAGACTAACACCCAGCAATGTCTACCTATGCAGTCAGGCCTGACTGATCTAAATGGAAGTTCAGTGAAACAATATTCGCTAGCAATCTCTCGGTGGTGCACTTGAAGAACAACTTTGTAATCCCAACGAATAGTAAAGATAAAGTATCTGTCTTTAAACAGCTCTCACCACCTGGACAAGTCCAAGTCCCTTTCCTCCATCGATTCGTCTAGGAACAGGAATCCACCGACATCCAAGTCTTCAATCCTTCTGGTGTACTGCAGCAAGGAGGATTAGATGTCTCTAAGGCTCTGCTAGGCTGGCAGAGGGCTCTTTGGAAAGGAGCACACGGCCCGGGCTTCAGGCCTTGTGCACACAGCAGTTCAGCACAGACATCCTCTTGCTAGGAGAGGGGGGTCCAAAGAGAGCGACCAAAACTCCGCCTCCCCTTTATAAAGTCTGCCCCAGCAGTCTCTGTTCTGGAGCAATGCACCCTGGGTGCTGCAAGATGTACTGGGAGATGTAGTCTCTTTCTCTCCTCTGCTTTCACTTCCAGTAATGTCTCTTTACTTCCTCCCGACTCACCTCTCACCTGGAACTTCTTATCTCTCTGCATTAAAGGGGAACACCCCGCTACACACTCCCCCCACTTGAACTCTTTGGTCCCCAAAGATAAACTTCAACAAATACTGTTTACCATTTTGGACAATGTCAAGCATGATGTTGGCATAGGGAATTCCCACCAAAACTTTGAGATGGAACTCTCTTGCCCACAGGTCACACTACCATGAGTGGCCTGCCTAACTGTGCCAGAGAGTGAGCTGGGGTTGCCCTCCACCAAATGGACGGTGGAAGGATCAGGTTGTTCAACACTTCTCCTAGCCGTTACAACAGAGTCCTCTGAGCTCGTCCCCATTTGGGGGTAAGTTAGTTTCTTGGGAGGCCTGATGACTCTGCGAGCCCTCTGCTCTCTTGGTGCTTCTGACTCTGGCACCACAGGCTCTTCTTCAGGAGTAAGTTCAGGTAACATTGCTGGTTCTGGAACCTCTGATTCAGAAGTCGACTGACGTATGGAATCTCTAGAGTCCTCCTCTGCGCAAGTGTCAGGAACATCTTCCCAGTAATCAGCTGAGGGACTGAAGGGTATGAATTCAGTAGCCTCCGGATTCAGCGTTGCATCTGGGGTATCCCTTCCATTTGTGAGATCTATGGTGGACGTTCCCAGAGTCGAGGGAGGCCACAGCCAGTCCAGTTCTCCACCTTCTTCTGTACTCAATTGGGAGGCCTCCCCATCCTTGGCTCGAGAGGTCTGGGACCGAGTGTTCGGCCTAGGAATATCCAGGATAGAGGCCGGTTCAGGGGAGTCTCTCACGGGAGGTATTCTGACTGCCTCAGCAAGTGGGAGCAGGTGGTTCCGATGCCACGTCTTCAGTGGACCCACCTTTCCTTCTGGCTTTAGTTTGTAGACAGGCAAACCGGGCAACTTCCTACAGACAACATAGGGCTCAGATCTCCACCTGTCGGCAAGCTTGTGTTTTCCAGGGACCCCCAGATTGCGTAGCAGTACTCGGTCCCCGGGCTGCAGATCTTGCACTCGAACCTTCAGATCAAAATTTCTCTTGTTGCGGGCCCCCCTTTGATCCGAAGCCGCCTGGGCTTGTTCATAGGCCACCTGCAAGCTACGTCTAAGTCTGTCCACGTATCCCTTGTGGGATGTAGCTGAGGTATTGTCTATAGAAGTGCCAAAGGCCAGGTCCACAGGTAGCCTTGCTTCTCTCCCAAACATAAGTCGATAAGGGGAGTAGCCAGTGGCGTCACTTGTGGTACAGTTATAGGCATGTACTAGGGCTGATATGTGCTGACTCCAGTGTTGCTTCTTCTCTGTTTCTAAGGTTCCCAACATGTTGAGCAGGCTCCGGCTGAGCATCTCCTTGTGGGTGGTAAGGCGTGGTTCTGGTCTTCTTTATTCCTAATGAATCCAAAAGTCTTCGGATCAACCGACTCTCAAAGTCCCTTCCTTGATCTGAGTGGAGTCTCTGTGGTAGTCCGTAATGGACAAAATACTTCTCCATAAGTATCTTGGCCACGGTGGATGCCTTCTGGTCTTTGGTTGGGAAAGCTTGAGCATAGCGGGTGAAATGGTCGGTTATTACCAGAACATTCCCCAATCCACTCAGGTCGGGTTCGAGGCAGAGAAAGTCAATGCATACCAGATCCATTGGGCCTTGACTCTGTAAGTGGCCCATTGGGGCAGCTTGATGGGGTAGGGTCTTTCTCTGAATGCATCGTGCACAGGAATGGCAATACTCCTCTACTTCTGCCCTCATGCAGGGCCAATAGAACCGATTTCTGACAAGCTGGAAGGTCCTTTCTGCCCCTAGGTGACCATGATGGTCATGCAGGGCAATTAGTACAGTCTCTCGGTGCTTCTCTGGAAGAAATAACTGCCATTTATCTTCTGAGTCATCAGAGGGGCCCCTTCGGTAGACCACTCCCTGATGTACCTGTAGCCTGTCCAATTCCTTCCTCAACAGGCGAGCCTCCTTTGAGGGGTGATGTAGGAATTTGTTGGGATCCTGATTCTCCAGGGCTTCGAGGACCAATCTCCCCATGGGGTCTTCCAATTGGTCACACCTCAACTCCTTCTTGGACAGTCTCGGTAGGTTGTCTTCCTCCAGTTGAGTTACCCCACAATAGTGTTTGGGGACTCCTACCATGGTAACCCCTATTTCTTCTGCTCTGGAGCCTCCTCTGGCTTGGAATTCAGCCCCTTGACAAAGGGCCCGCACCCCGTCCGGTGCCACTTGGGTCCAATCTTCCCAGTCATTTGTCGTGGCATGAGACCTCCGGGACAGGGTATCTGCATCCCTATTTCCGGCTCCTGGTCTGTACTTCAGACTGAAGTTGAATCCAGACAATGCGGCCAACCACCTGTGTCCGGTGGCATCTAGTTTCGCGGTGGTGAAGAGGTAGGTCAGGGGGTTGTTGTCTGTCTTCACAGTAAACTCTGCCCCATACAAGTAGTCTTTTAGCTTGTCTACTACCGCCCATTTGAGGGCCAGGAATTCCAGCTTATGAGTGGGGTAATTCTTTTCTGAGGGGGTCAGGCTCCTGCTCACATAGGCCACTGGTCGCAGTTGTCCTTCATGTTCTTGGTAGAGTACACCACCTAGACCCTCATGGCTGGCATCCACATGTAATTCATAAGGTCTGGTAGGGTCGGCGTAGGCCAGGACTGGGGCAGTGGTTAAGCTCCTCTTCAGAGCATGAAAGGCCTCTTCACACCTTGGGTTCCACTGATCTTGAACTGACTCACCAGGCCTCCTGGGCCCTGAGTCATCCTCTTCCCCTTCTGCCTTTAGCAATTCATTCAACGGGCGGGCAATCCGAGCAAACCCCTCCACAAACCTCCTATAATAGGAGCAGAACCCCAGGAAGGATCTGAGCTCTGTTACTGTGGTGGGTCGTGGCCAGGAAGTGACTGCTTCCAACTTCTCAGGATCTGTGGCCACCCCTTCTTCAGACACTATGTGCCCCAGATAGTTCACAGAAGACTGGTAGAACCGACACTTCTCGGGGGAAAGCTTAAGTCCCTCTTCGCTGAGTCTTCTCAATACTTTCTCCAACCTGGCTTCATGTTCTTCCAAGGTTCTTCCAAAGACAATGACATCGTCCAAGTACACAAGGACTTCTATAAGATTCATGTCTCCAACAGTCTTCTCCATAAGGCGTTGAAAGGTAGCAGGAGCTCCAGACAGACCCTGAGGCATCCTATTGAATTCGAAGAATCCCACCGGGGTTATGAAGGCTGTCTTCTCCCTGTCTTCTGGGTGCATAGGGATTTGATAGTACCCACTCTTGAGGTCCATCACACTGAACCATTTGGCTCCAGACAAACTTTGTAGGGCATCTTCTATCCTTGGCGTGGTGTATTGGTCAGGGATGGTTCTCCTGTTGAGAGTCCTGTAATCGATACAAAGCCTCAACGACCCATTCTTCTTTCTGACCACCACGATTGGGGAGGCATAGGGACTTCTAGACTCCCGGATCACACCAGTCTTCTTTAGTTCTACAAGTTGTTCCCTCAGATCCTCCAGATCTGCCAGGGGGACCCGCCTGACCCTCTCTCGGAAGGGCTTATCTTCTTGGAGGCGGATCCGATGGGTGGCACTTCTTGCACACCCCACATCGAATTCATCTTCGGAAAAGATCTTCTCCCACCTGGTCAGCTGGGCCTTGGCTCTTTCTTTCCAAGCCCTGGGTAGGTTCGGGTTTTCCACGGACAGTTTCTCCCAAACATCTCCTCCGTCACCCATCCCCTTGACTTCGGACCAAGTGACCGGGGCAGCAGGGCTCACCTGACCAAGCAACACTCTGGCAGGGATCTCCATGGGTCCTCCCGTAGTGTTCCTAACACTCACCGGAACTCTGCCATGGGCCTTCTTCAGGGCCTTGAACGGAATCACTTCTGGTATCACTTCCAGGCCTGAGGACTCTTCCCTTGGGTCTGATTCCAGCATGACAAAGGGGCCAGGTTGTTCCCACGAAAGCTTCACAGTGGCCCTAAGACAGGTTACTTCTCCGGGCTGTAGCACTACTCCTTCTCTGCCAAGTCTCCACACCTTCCCTATCCCCTCTCCCGGGGTCTTCTGCTCTAAGACCAGTCGTTGGTAGGCCGTCTTTAGCATGGGATGGATTTTGGTGGCTGAATGGTTTCTCTCTTTCACTAGAGGGGTCAGGAGTCTCCTGACTAGATCCGTGTTTGTCCCAATGATCAGGGAAATCTTGCTGGCTCCAGGCGGCCGGGGACACACAACTGCCAGGGTGTCAAACACTTCAGCCTTCCCAGCCACGGATGGGTCGAAAGTCATCTTTATGGGCAGGTACCCATCATAAGGGAAACTCTGGGTTCCAAGTCCCCATATCTCCAGCTCTTCTATCTTCTGGATAGGCAGATGACTCAAGTGCCTATCATAGAAGTCCCGGTATAGTAAAGTCACCTGTGCTCCGGTGTCCAAAAGAGCTTTAGTATAGACTCCTTCCACTTGAATGGGCACAGTAGGAGACGGGCCCACCAGTTCCTTTGGGTATGGCCGGACTGGGGTCACCTCTTTTTTTTGGCTTTCGACCCTTGCTCTGCTCCTTTTGGACTTTAATTTTTCCTGAGCCTGGCATGCATTGACTTTCTCCCTCTCAATGGGGGCACAAACCCGCTGAGGGATGTTATTGTTCCTTTTAGGTGGATGTTCCTTCTTTGGGGTGCTGTACTTCCACTGAGGGGTCTTGCCCCCTCCCTCTGGGGTACATCTTGGTGGGGGTGTACTATACCTCCTCCTAGGAGTTTTGTCTCCTCCATTCTTGGCCTTTTTTTTTAGTTTGGAGCGCACTGAAGATGATGGGCACCCGGTTGACTCCTTCACCGGGGCCCTTTGGAGTTTCCCGCCGGCTTGCAATTATCCGTTCTCTTCTTCTTTGGGCTGGAGCATACGTTAGCAAAGTGGCCACTCCCTCCGCAGTTATAGCAAATCACCTCTTCTCGGTCCTGTAGGGAGGCCGGTGCTGAGGTGTTCGGGAACAACTCCTTTCTTGGGCTTGGTTTCTCTCGTCTTCTCTGATCTTTCTCCATCAAAGAGGTCAGCATCTCCAACACTTGGGCCATTTGCGATTTCAGAGTGTCAACCTCCGCATCTCTTTCTGGGCTCTTGACCGAATGGACCAACACTGGTACAGGTGTGACATTCGCCTTGGCCACCTGCTGATCTTCCTGCAGCACCTCTTCGTCCCTAATAATTTTTATTAGATCAGAGTAGGTTAGTGACATTCCTCCTCCTGAGGTTTTCAGGTGCAGCCAGACCTGGTCTGAGCGCCGCGCTCCCCTCATGATCTGCTTCATGCGTGCTTCATCTGCATCTTTGGGCAGCATTCCCTTCTTCAGTACAATCTTGCATAACTGCCTGTTCAGCCTTCTAACATATTCTGACAGTTTCTCATTCGGCTGCTGGAGAGTGTGTTCAATTTGATAAATCATCTCTGACACCTTCTCCAGCTGACCAAACTCTTCCTGCAGCATGGCCAGGCAATCTTGAGCTGTACAGTTTTCATTTCCAAACCGGAAGCTCTTCACCGCTTCTGCCGCGGCACCTTTCAGACTTTCTAAGACTCGCTGTCTCTTCTGTGCCTCAGGCACCTCCCATGCTTCTACTGCCTGCAATGCCTGTTCCACCCAAGTGTCAAAATCTTCCTCCCCCGCAGGGACGGGGAGCTTCCCTGAGAAGGTGCTAAGCTTCCGGTAACCGGCCTCCACATGCACCGTACTGCTTTTCTGGCACTTAATTACAAGGTCTCCTAGAGCATTCAACAATTCAGGCCCTATAGCGGCCAGCGGTGATCCCGGGCTTAATAGTTCCTTAAGCTTTTCTGCTTTAGGGGATAGTGGTGGAGATAATTGTGGGAGTGATGGCTTTGGTGTCTGAAACCATTCTTCCTTCACTGGCAGCGTATGTATCAAGTGATAGATCTGATTATCTATGGCTTGTATACTCTGACTTTTAAAATGGGATTTCGTTTTTCCATTCTACCAGTGCGTATGTAAACGAGATCACTGGATCTGGCCTAAAATCCATCACCCATGCTTTGTGGCTCGGAGACAGTAACAATACGAGCTGTTTTATCTCCTCTTCCTTCCATCTTTCCCCCGGGAGTACAATGACTACCGCCACGGTTGGATCGGCGCCAATCGCTGCGCACCACTGTGACATTGCCAGCGGGTCCATGCTGGTACTTCTGACCGGCTTGATTGCAGCGTGCAACGTACAAGGATCCCGGACTCGAGCCCCCACGTGTAGCGCTACCCCCAGTTAAGAGAGCCGCTGATATTGATTTGGGCCCTGCAGTGCACCGCTGTCAACCCCCGGCAATCGGCTCTAACCTCCCGTGGCACAGCTGGTGATAGAGAGATAGGACCGCGTGATCGCAATTGTTGGTGACGCAGTCCTATAACAAACATACACAGAATATACTTTAAAACTCCTATTAAAGTAAGCGGAACTGACACCAAATGTACTTTACCCAGATATTTTACTGAGGCTAATGGGCAAGTAATAAACAACAGTATAACAAGTTGCAGATCCCTGCAATAAACAGTAATAAAGATAAACAGAGTAATCAGAATAATAAAGTATTGCTATGCAACTCTAGCGCTGCCCTTTTACAGCTACTTCCCCTCATGGGTAGACTAACACCCAGCAATGTCTACCTATGCAGTCAGGCCTGACTGATCTAAATGGAAGTTCAGTGAAACAATATTCGCTAGCAATCTCTCGGTGGTGCACTTGAAGAACAACTTTGTAATCCCAACGAATAGTAAAGATAAAGTATCTGTCTTTAAACAGCTCTCACCACCTGGACAAGTCCAAGTCCCTTTCCTCCATCGATTCGTCTAGGAACAGGAATCCACCGACATCCAAGTCTTCAATCCTTCTGGTGTACTGCAGCAAGGAGGATTAGATGTCTCTAAGGCTCTGCTAGGCTGGCAGAGGGCTCTTTGGAAAGGAGCACATGGCCTGGGCTTCAGGCCTTGTGCACACAGCAGTTCAGCACAGACATCCTCTTGCTAGGAGAGGGGGGTCCAAAGAGAGCGACCAAAACTCCGCCTCCCCTTTATAAAGTCTGCCCCAGCAGTCTCTGTTCTGGAGCAATGCACCCTGGGTGCTGCAAGATGTACTGGGAGATGTAGTCTCTTTCTCTCCTCTGCTTTCACTTCCAGTAATGTCTCTTTACTTCCTCCCGACTCACCTCTCACCTGGAACTTCTTATCTCTCTGCATTAAAGGGGAACACCCCGCTACACTACTTTATACAACCATGGGTATAGACTGAGACTGGGGTGTGGTTAAATAGTTTAATAGTATCAAAAGGATGCACAGAAAAATTCACTAGTGCATTTAAATTTACATAGGTTACTGCATACATATATTACTGACAACCACCAAGATTGGTGATCTCAGTATGGCAAGGTGATCAACCAGACAGGACAGGACTAACATACATAACCATTTACAAATAGGGGGGGACACACAACACAAAGGGTCCGGACGTCGGCACAAAATTCGGAGTGAAGCTGTTAAAGTGTTACGTATTGTTTATAATATAAAATGGAAATAAAGAAAAATTAAATCAAATCATATGGGAGGTAACAAATATCCAGCTTCACTGCGAATCACCCCGGGGCTAACAACAAACCATTGCTACTTGCCAAATCTTAGTAGTGGTCCCAACTATATAAATTTATGAATAATGGTAAGCGTACCATAGGCCTTCCTAATCGTTGTGTGGGTTTAAATAATTATTGAACTTGGTTATCCGTTAAACAGCAGTGGCTGGAGTTACTGATTAGAGTTCATGTAGATTTTACCATCAGCCGCTATGTCTAAAGGTCATATAGAATCAGTATTCATTCAGAAAGGGTGGACAAAGTTCATTTCCACATAGATGTTAGGAGACCGCTATCCATATAGTGTAACTCAAAGGGATTCAGGCTGATTTAGCCTAAGAATATGCAATGGTAGTCAGTGGAGACTGTTCAATACGTTACCATCCCGGGATCTGACTTTATATTGCAAAGGACAACTGTGCTGACTGCTGTGCTGGGGCAGGTCTTTCCGACAGGGTAGTTTAAATCTGCTCAGTCCGCTAAGTCCGCTGTAAGCTATGAGCGCTGTACTCCACGGCGGGAGATTATTGATAACATTACCCACGTCGGCAGTATGATCCTTGCTGCAGGTGTCCTCTTCAGCTCCACCGGGATGGTTCGCCTGTTTCAATGTCGGCGTCAGCAGTATCATCCACGCTGAAAGCGCCGCTCTCGGCTCCACGGCTGTGTTGAACGGGGGTTGCGTTGCCGACGTCACGTGACCGCTGTGACATCAACGCATTTTGCTATATAGACATCAACGCGTTGACGTCACAGCCATGAATATGAATATTTTGGTGTCCACATGCCTGCATTGCAGATGCATTGCAGATAGTTTGAGACACCAGGCCTGCTGTCACCCTCAAGGTCCGGACCCTTCTAGTGAGAGTGCCGTGATTTTCCTGGCACAGCCAGCCCTACAACCTGCAGGTCAAGGAGATGAGGTTACCAACCAAGAGATAATAATATTGCTGGAAACCGTAAAATCATTGTGTGTTCCACCCAGTGTTGCCAACCCCCCGAAGTGAAATTCACTGGCAGAACGACAAAATTAACGAACGGCAGCAATTTTTTACTGCCGCTGTAAAAAAGTACCTAATATTACTGTTTTTAGTGCTAAACAGTGCAAATATCAATATTTGAACTATAAACACATAGCTAATGCTATTATCAATGTTTTTAAGTTAAACAAAAGTAAAAAAAACATATTTCTCAATTTACATGAAGGTCAGGATACTATAACCCAGCCAGCACAGAGTTCCCCCAACCTTCAGCAGAATGAATACACAAAGGTAAGGGGGGGGGGGTTAATAATATAGGGGGGACCTTTTATATCAGTGCCCCCTTACATTATTGTATTTACTCCCCTCCTTAGATCAGTGACCCCCCCTCAGACTGGCCTCGCGGCGCTGTCACTGACCTGCTCTCAGGTGCACAGTGCGGGGCTCAGTCAGACGGCCTTAGCTTGGCGGCTCTGACCTCCTCTCCACAGTCCACACGTCCGTTTCTTCCCGTAACCCCCATCACGGTGCTCCCACTCCCGCAATCTTTCTAGGATACCCTCAGAGACTGCAGACATGATAAAAGACAGGAGATGGTCAGAGGCTGCGGACACGATACAGGAGGTGGACAGAGGCTGCAGAGTCATGACACAGGAGGTGGACAGAGGCTGCGGACATGACACAGGAGATGGTCAGAGGCTGCGGACATGACACAGGAAGGGGACAGAGGCTGCGGACATGACACAGGAGGGGGACAGAGGCTGCGGACATGGCACAGGAGGGGGACAGAGGCTGCGGACATGACACAGGAGGGGGACAGAGGCTGCGGACATGACACAGGAGATGGTCAGAGGCTGCGGACCTGACACAGGAGGGGGAAAGAGGCTGCGGACGTGACACGGGGGGGGACAGAGGCTGCGGACATGACACAGGAGGGGGACAGAGGCTGCGGACATGACACAGGAGGGGGACAGAGGCTGCGGACATGACACAGGAGGGGGACAGAGGCTGCGGACATGGCACAGGAGGGGGACAGAGGCTGCGGACATGGCACAGGAGGGGGACAGAGGCTGCGGACATGACACAGGAGGGGGACAGAGGCTGCGGACATGACACAGGAGGGGGACAGAGGCTGCGGACATGACACAGGAGGGGGACAGAGGCTGCAGACATGACACAGGAGATGGTCAGAGGCTGCGGACATGACACAGGAGGGGGACAGAGGCTGCAGAGTCATGACACAGGAGGGCGACAGAGGCTGCAGAGTCATGACACAGGAGGGGGACAGAGGCTGCAGAGTCATGATACAGGAGGGGGACAGAGGCTGCAGACATGACACAGGAGGTGGACAGAGGCTGCGGACATGACACGGAGGGGTACAGAGGCTGCGGACATGATAGGGTCCTCCTCACCCCCTCACAGTGGCCTCCTCCTCTGTCCACCATCATATAACTTCTCCTCCACATCATCAGTATGCTGTGTCCTCCTTCTGTGCCCCTTTCACCTCTCCACAGGTCAGGGCAGCTCTGACCTGTGGAGAGGTGAAAAGGGCACAGGAGGAGGACACAGCATACTGATGATGTAGAGGAGAAGTTAGATGATGGTGGACAGAGAGAGCACATCAGTCTCTGTCCCTCCCCTGCATGCCATGGCCGCTTCACCCTCCGGGCTCCCACTCCCAGCGCAGTCCTCCTCTTACTTCATATCCCCCCCTCCTCCTCCTCACCCCTGCTCGGCCGAGTCCTCTCCTCCTACTATGGCGACTGCGAGTGCACTGTAGCCCGCGAGCACTCCCGTCCTGATAGTCTATTCAAAAATGGCGCCGGGCGGCGCCATTACGTTACTGCGCATACGCCACTCGGCCGAACGCATACGAGCTTTCCCGAGCCCGGCCGGGTTCGGAACGGTGCATGCGCAGTCGCATGGTCGGCTCGGGGCCATCTTTTTTACGGGCAGCCGATGCCCATAACGGACTTTACGTACACCCCAAAAAGGGGGTTAAATTTACGTGCTGTCCGTAAATTAACGGACGGTTGGCAACACTGGTTCCAACTGAAAAAGACAAACAGATGCTCAGACTTACTGATGGCAGGAGTCGCCTTGATTAAATATTTTAGAGCTTAGCCCACATCCGATGGGCTAACTTCTTGAGTACTCCCCTAAAGGAACGTAGGAGGAAACGAACTCTGAAGGTCAGTTCAGGCACAAATTTGAGCATTGGCATGGGCACCATCCTGTCTGGGAAGTACGTGAGTATGGGTTCTCTAAACCCCAAGGACACCAATTCTGATGTAATTGCCACAAGTAAATCAGTTTCAGTGAGAGGTACCACATGGTGATTGAAGGTATCTGATGAAATAATTAAACGTTGGAAGCCCGCTGAATGCCGGTGAAGACAGAGATAGCCAAAATGCATGCCTATAGCATGCTTGCACGTAGAACTGAGTCAAGCCTCACCTGTAGGCATTCGGAGCAGGCTTCTGAAGAGTCCAGCGTAAGATCTTGATCAGCGAATATACTGGGTTCCACTATAGGTATGCTTAGCGTTGTCCTTTCTTGTCTTGTAAGATTATTCAGATCTTCACAGAGCATTGGACATCCGTTAGCCTCTGCCTCTCCAGACCCCGACCATCAGGCTGAGCCTGTCGGATGCCGGATGAATGGGACTGGAGAAGATTTGATCTACCAGGCAGAGGGAGTCACTCCTTGACATGCATAAGGATGAGTAGCGGGTACCAGAACTGTCATCTTCCCTCGCCCCAGCCTTAGCTGGAAGCTGAGAATCAGAGGGAGCAGCAGAAAAAAGCATAAGCTGTCTTGGCGATCTATTCTGCGGTCAGCACCTCCACTCCGAGAGCTTGTGGATCCTGGGCCCTGGAATTGAACTTCAGCAACTTAGTGCCGACTGGGAGTGTAAGCGGTCTACCTTTGGCAGAAGAAAACACCAAGCTCTGTTAGTTCCCGGAAGACTCGCAGTAGCCTGGATCATCCATGAGTGAGTGAGTGAATAACTTGTATAGCGCTGCAAATGCGAACTAAATCGCCTCAAGGCGCTTTACATCCAGTGTCGTTGAGATCCTTCAGAAGGGGTGGGTCTTTCATTTTCTCCTGAAGGCCCGATGGTTTTCTTCCATGCGGATGTTCGTGGGTAGCGCATTCCATAGCCTCGGTCCTTGGACAGCAAACCTTTGTTCTCCCTTAGCTTTGTAGCGAGTCTTGGGGATGTGGAGGAGGTTTTGGTTGGTTGATCGGAGGTCGCGAGTAGTGGTGTTGTGTTTTATTTTCTCGCATAAGTATTGAGGTGCGTTTCCTTGTGTGCATTTGTGTGTGAGGCAGAGGGTCTTGAATGTGACCCGATCCTTTACGGCTAGCCAATGGAGGCTTCTCAGGGACGGTGCGATTGATTCCCAAGGTTTTTTTCCCGTTACCAGTCTGGCCGCTGTGTTTTGGGTGAATTTAGGTAGCCCTAGGTAAAGGGAGTTAGAGTAGTCCAGCCGGGAATTGATGATGGTTCCGACTACTACTGCTCTGTCTTTTTCCCGGATGAAGGGGATAAGTCTTCGTAGCAGGCGGAGAAGGTGGTGAGATCCGCTGACTACTGATCCTATTTGTGCGTCCATAGTCACGTCTGAGTCAAAGATGACTCCAAGACTTAACTTTGGTGCTTGGGGTAATGTTTTGTCCAAGGATGGTGGGTGGTGTCCATGTGGTCCTAGAGTTTTTCTTTCGGTTAGCGTTGAAAATGAGCAGTTCTGTTTTGGATCCATTAAGCTTGAGGGAGCTCTCTGTCATCCAATTGTCGATCAATGTAAGGCATTTTTCCAGTCTGTAATATTGATCTTTTTTGTTGTTGATGCGAAGGTAAAGTTGCGTGTCATCTGCATAGGAGTGATAGCGCAGGTCCTGTTCGCTGATGATTTTGAGGAGTGGCCGGAGGTAGATGCTGAAGAGTACCGGTGACAGGGGTGATCCTTGAGGGACTCCGCATGTATTTGTGTGTGGTGCCGAGGTGAAGGCTCCCAGTTTCACTGTCTGGGAACGATTTTCTAGGAAGGATGTGAACCATGGTAGGTCCGTGTCTGCGACTCCTGCTCTACTGTGTCAAAGGCTGCACTGAGGTCCAGCAGCACCAGGACACACGATTCTCCGTCATCTGCTGCTTCGAGTGTTTCATCCCATATTTTGAGAAGTGCCGTTTCCATCCTGTGGCCTAGGCGGAACCCCGATTGTAGTGGGTCCAGGAGTTTGTGGGTATCCAAAATGGAGTTGTAGCTGTTGTGTTACTACTTTCTCGATGATCTTGGAGATAATGTTCAGGCTTGTTACCAGTCTTCTAAAGTTTGGGTCTTTCGGGTAGAGGTTGGGTTTCTTTAGGATGGGTTTGATTATTCCTTGCTTGAGGGAAGTCGGCACAATACCTTCTTTGAACGATTGATTTATGAAGTGTGTTATGGGGTGCCAAGATGTCGGAACATTCTTTCAGTAGTTTTGCCAGAATGATGTCGTTCGGTGAGGTGCTATCTCGGAGGCTTCTGATGATGGCTTCTGATGATGTTTTTGGTGGTGTCGATTGTGATTGGGACCAGAGTAAATTTCTTTGATTGCAGATTATTACTATGGTTTTTTTCTTCATTTGGCCGAGTGGGGTTGTTGGATTTTTTCTGCTGAATTCTTTTCCGAATGTTATCGAATTTGTCGATAACAAAATTTGAAAGTTCATTGCAAAATTCATGTGTTTCGTTTGCTGAAGACTACAGGCAAGTTGGATTCATGGTCTGAGCCACTAGTTTGAAGAGTTCGCGGGGACGGTTTAGAGCTTTTGCGATGGTGTTAGAGAAATGGTATTTTTTTGCTTTGAAGATTGCTTTATGATATTTCCTGGTGAGTGCCTTGTAGGTTGTGTAGTTCTTCTTTGTTGAGTTTCTTCTCCAGGCTCCTTCTGCTCTTCTGCGTTCTTGTTTCAGTAGAGTAAGAGCGTCATTGAACCAGCCCACGTTGGTTTTGCGGATGAGTGCTCTGCGTCTTGGAGCAACTGTGTCTGCTGTCTGTAGCAAAGCTTTGTTCAGGGAGTTGAGTGTTTCTTCCGTCGAGTGGTTTTGGTTTGGCATTGCCATTTTGTTCAATAGTGTGGTTTTGAAAAGCTCAGAGTGTAGTTTCTTTTGTGATCTTGTCCAGTGTGTTGTTGTTGATTGTATTGTTTTTTTGGGGGTGGTGTTGGTCGTTATAATAAATTTGATGGCATGGTGGTCTGTCCATGGTAGAGGCAGGTTGTCCAGTGTGTTGATGTCCATATTTTGTTTGAAGATTAGGTTGAGAGTGTGACCTGATACATGTGTAGGAGTATTTATTAGTTGTTGCAAACCTAGTTTTTCTAGTTGGTCAATGCAGGCGGTGGCGATGGGGTCTTTGGAGGAGTTGGCCCAGAGGTTGAAATCTCCCAGTAGCAGGATGTTTTTGGTTTTCATGGTGTATGTCGAAAATAATTCACTGAAAGGTGTGGGGAGTTGTGTCTTTGGTCCCGGTGGTCTGTAGCAAAGCAGTATGTGGACGGTATCCTGGGGTGTAATTTGAAGTTGCAAAGTGAGTGTTTCCATGAAAGGCAGTGCATTCTGTAGAGTTGGTTTGGATAAGCGTAAGGTGGGCTTTGTAGATTACTACTAGGCCTCATCCTCTTTGTCCTGTTCTATGCTCGGTTATGATGAAGAGGCAGTCTATGTTGTGTTGAGTGATGAAATCATGAATTTCCTGTCTGTGCTTGACTGCAGATCTGGTGTTGATCAGGGCACTTGATAGGTGTTGTAGTTGCCGTGGTCCTATCCTGTTTTTTTCGGTTGATGGTCGACTGGTTCTTAGGATTCGTTCTTTTTGTAGTACTTTTTGGATGGGTGTTGGTAGTGTTGCGGCGGTGTTCTATAGGCTACGGATGGTGTTGGCTGAGTATTTCATGTTCACCATGTTGAGAAAGTGCTGATGATGATGAAACGATGCGATGATGTTGATGTAGATAACTAGGATGATCCTGATGGCGCTGATGTTGATGATGATGATGAGTGATGGGATGAGAATGCTGCTGAGGTGTGCTGATGCTGCTGCTTGAAGTTGGTGTTCCTGTTGACGAAGATGATATGTCGGTGATGAGATGAAAATGATGATGATGATGATGATCCCCAATCTATCTATCCCCCCCCCCCCCGTTGATCCAGAGGAAGGCGAAAACCCCAGCCAAGCACAAGCCAATTGTGCTACAGCAGGGAAAAAATCCTTCCTGATTCCTGGAGGCGATCGGTTGTGCCCTGGATCAGCTAGCTAATGGATGGAGCCCGATATACTTACCTAGTTGTCAGGTTTGATGGACAACTAGTGATGGTCCGCACCAGATGGCGGCCCGGACGATGGCGAATAGCGGCCGGATGGCGGCTCCCGACGGCGTGCTGGTATGCTCTGGGAGCTGATTGTGGAGGGATAGGGACGGAGGCCGTGGCCTGTTAGGCAGCCCCTGTTTGGGAGGATCTGTTTGGGAGGAAAAACGAGGAGGAAAAATGAGGACTGTGCCCTGGATGGCAGGAGCTCCTACAACACACGTCCGTTCTCTGTATGGAGCCTTTTGTCGTCCAGACTTGTCCTGGACAAGTAGTTCGCCTGAAGATTCTTCCGACCAGGCACATAGGTCGCAGATCGCTGGGAGGATTGACTTGGGTGAATTCTAGAATTAGAGAGAACTTCAGAAGTGAGAGACTGTAGGTCACCGCCGTTGTGCTGTCCAACTTTCCCAGGACAGGCTTACCCCGGATGGGGTGACTGAAGGTTAAGAGCCTATAAAAGCCTGCCCTCAACTCCAGGACTGAGTCTTGGATCCTTGACAAAAGACCATTGGCCCTGAGCTCATTGTTCTTGAAGTAAGGATCCCCTACACTGGCTGGTGTCTGACTGCACCACCAGGTCGTCTGTAGGGAATGACATTGCAGACGATTTGTTTCTTCAACCACAAATTTAGGCCACTGGTCCAGAAACCTGGCTTGAACGGGAGCGAGAGTTAAACTGAGCCTACCTGAGCTGCTGGAGTGAGGCGATTTCTATGGCTCAATCAGAGACGTGAAGGATGAAAGATCTCCAAATATGGCCCAAAATGCTTGCCTTAGGGGGCCACGTGTCAATCACCAAAGCCATCCCTATGTCCACAGAGGAACCACATCGTGCCCCTAGGGCATGTATGGGTGGCACAACCCCAAAATAACAGAAAGCATCCTGACATGCAAGTTTTTACTGACTTCTTGGTTTATGCATTGGCTTCCCTGTCTTTCCTGGACTCCCATCCAGAAAAGTGCAGGAGCTAAGCTCTCTGGCGGGAGCGTGGAAACTGACTCTTGAGTTTTCGGTCTTCTTTAACTCAGTAGACCTGTGATGGAGCTAATAAATTGATAAATGTTATCCCTCTCTTTAACCACTCAAATATTGTTATTTTCTTTCCTTCTTTATGTTTTGGTATTTTTCTGAGATTTAGTAAAAGTTAAATAGTTCTTATTTCAGCTACTCACATAGTTCACAGCCCCATCCTTAGGAATTTTAGAGTAAATGGCCCCTACCCTTGGAAGTGATATATTTGCAAGGAACGTTAGAGCACTCCTTTGAAAGAAAGGGTGGGGTCAGTTTTGAGCAGCACACACACACTGAGATATATTTATACAATAAGAAACTTATTGATGTTCATATTGGGAACCAGAAAGTATTTTCATGTGTGTTTTGGTATTCATGTAACAAGATAAGAAGTATTTTCCTTTATTGAAAGTTGTGACAGAGTTATTCATCTCAGAGTGAAGATGAGAAACAGATGTCTCTTCCACTCCCCCACTCCTTCACTACACTCCTTCTTTCAACCCCTCCCATCGTCTAAGCTAAAATGCCCCCATGAACTAAAGAATGTAAAGACACGTGGAAGAATAAACGTCACAAGAGAAGACCATATACAGATGAACCAATGATATGCACACATTTGTGATGATGATTGCTTATGTCACTTTGTTTATATAAGGGGCTGAGACCATGAATAAAGCCTGTTGGCCTTTCGAGTGATGAGGGAGAGCTCATGCTGAACAAGTCTGTCTCAGTGTGTAATCCTTTAAGCATGCATGCATTCACATCATCATAGATTTTGGGTCAGAGGCAGCAATAGAGCATACATCCTGGTATTGGACCAGGGATACATCTATTACACTTCATCTTGAGGCAGGAAGCCAAACTGGCCACTATTAGATTTAGGCTTACCCTTCTGCGATTAAGAGAAAAATGCAGTGATAGCGGTTGTCCTTGAGGGTCACACCTTCTGACGGTAAGGTCACGTAACTGGCCAATCCCACAAGTGACACATTCTGACCAGCTGGGTGATCCCAACCCCTGGACCTCTATTCGTTCAAAAGGGCATAACTTTGACATCCTGCTGTGACGATATCCTCCAATCTTGACAAACAGGCATTTCATCCATTCCACGTCCAGCTGTCTTCTGGAAGTACTTAAAATACTTCCAAAGCTTCACCTCTATACACAGGCATTTGACCAACCTTACCAATCTGGATACAGGTCGTCCTCGTTTTCCTGTTTAGGAGAGACTGGAGAGAATTGATTGGCCTGAGCAGGCCCTGAAAGAAGGCTGGACAATGCCAAACAGACGGTCCCCGCACAAGACGAATCTAGTCATTTCTTTAGGGTGTCTCCATCATCTGCTTAATTGTGACAACTGGTTAGGTGTCGTCGTCATCTTTATCCTAGGTTGCTTGAACTAGGCAACATCCTTGCAGTCATATTCGTCTGTTTGTCTTTGGAAGGATCTGAAGCGGATTGTTTGCTTGAGAAGGCTTGGAGACTTCACAGGGTGAGTGGAAACACCCCTTTAGAGTGTACTGGCAATTTGTTTATTGGGTGTGACACCTTTTAGCTGTCACCCTCTTCCCTGGCTGTTTAAGCCAGTGGGACACATACTGTCATGCCCATCCGTGTATGGGCATTAGATGCCATATACGGCTAATCCAGCCACTGTTCCCATACCTTATCATATTTTCTAGGACAACCCCCTGTTAATGTAGGTATCTCTATACAGTGGGAGATTATTATTTACCAAATGTTTCCAGTATAAAAGCGTAGGAGAAGAACATTTCTTCCAATGTAAAGCAATGGCTTTTCTCGCATTAAAATAATGTAATATTAGCAAACATTTGCTCAGATGCTGTAGGGAGAAAAGCCTCCACCAGGCCCAACAAACATACAGAAATTGAGACCGACAAAGGAGCAGAAGTAATAGAGTTCAACAAGTCCACCACTTTCACACAAAAAATATGTAATAAAATAATGTATGGACAGGACCAGAAGATGTGTTTGAAATCCCAATGAGCTGCTCCACACCGCCAACACTCAGAAGAGCACAAAGGATTTATCTTTTATAGTCTGTGTGGCGTAATATATGCTCTATGTACCAATTTAAATTGGATCATACGGTCAGTCAAGGATACCAGAGATTGCAAAGGGAAATCCCACACACTCCTCCAATCTTCCATGTTCAGATCCGGTATGTCTTGCATCCACCTAACTCTTATGCCTCGTACACACGATCAGTTTTCCCGACAAGAAAAGTGTGATGTGAGCTTTTTGTCAGGAATTCCGACCGTGTGTTTGCTCCATCACACTTTTTCTGTCAGAATTCCTGCCAAGAAAAGATTGAGAGCAGGTTCTCAGCAGGTTCTCTATTTTCGTGACAGGAAAAATTTCTATCGGGAATCGCGCTCGTCTGTATGCAATTATGACGCGAAAAATAACACGCATGCTCAGAATTAAGCAGAAGAGCCGAACTGCCTATTGAACTTAATTTTTCTTGGCTCGTCTTACGTGTTGTACGTCACCGTGTTCTTGACGTTCGGAATTTCAGACAAGATTTGTGTGACCGTGTGTATGCAAGACAATTTTGAGCCGTTTTCCTGCTGAAAAAGAACCACGGTTTCGGAAAAACTGATTGTGTGTACAGGGCATTAGACCCTCTAATGGCAGGAGGAAAATTAAAATAAGATGAGACTACAATCTCAAGGTGGATCTCTCAAAACATTCAGACCTAAGTACTGATTCTAGAGTTGATTGTATAATCATTAAACTATCTTGTGGAAACTGAGCACGAAAAGTATGGGAAAGCTGGAAGTATCTAAATAAATGGGAACTAGGCAAATTAAAAGTTGAGGTAAGTGTAGCGAAAGTCGACAATTTTGGATCAGTAGCCACCTGAGAAAGTAGTTTGATATTATACTTGGTCCATGCAATGGGCTCTGGTAATTTACAAAATTGGGGAAGAGTAAGATTAAGCCATAGGGGGGCATTCGGGGAAATCGCATCTTTAAGATAATGCTCGCATCTAAGGCCAGCCTCCCAAACTCGAATAGTGGTGAGCATTGAGGCGGTCAACTGGTAGGGTGCCCTACGGCCCCTAAATTCAAGTACCCTAATCACTTCTAAAGAACCTACCACCGCTGCTTCCAACCGAGTAGAAGAATTAGATAAATTTGGACTCAGCCACCATGCGGCCGTGACCAGCTGAGTGAACAGAAAATATTATTATAAATCTGGAAAATCTAAACCCCCCGGTCACAAGGGCACATCAAAGTGGTTAGTTAGGATGAAAAAAGTTGATTTAATCTGGTAAAAAAGGAGACAGACAGGGAGCCACTGAAGAGAGTGTCTAAAAAGATATATAAATTTTGGTATAATTTTAATTTTTTAAAGAATACGTCCTAGTAAGGGCAATGGTAAAGACTTCCATGCTTTCAACTTTGACCCATTATCTCCCAAGATCAGGGTCAGATTCAAGAAAGTGAATTCAGAAGCTTGGCGGGAAATTACAACTCCTAGGTGTTTGAAGAATACTCCATTGAAGTGGGTAGAAAACTTCAAAGCCGTGCTATGGGCCTCCATGTCTATTGCTAACAGAAAGGACTTAGTCTAATTTACCTTCAGTCCAGTAACCATTGAAAAGGAATCCAATATCTGTATGGCCCCTTGGAGAGAGGGTCCAGCATCATTCAAAAATAATAGGAGATCATCTGTATATAAGGCTACCCTCTCCTACAACCAGCCAATCCGCAACCCCTTTATGTTGGGGGAAATGCGGAGAACCTCTGCCACAGGCTCCATGGTAATAGCGAAGAGGGTCAGAGACAGAGGACAGCCCTGCGAATTCCCCTAAATAACGAAAAAAAAGTCGATAACCCTCCCCCCATTTTCACTGCAGCTCTGGCGTGTCTATATAAGACCTGCAACCATTTTATAAATACCATTGGAAAGCCCATTCTACGGAGTACCTCCTATAAAAAGGGCCATTCAAGAGTATCAAGTTATTATCGAATATTAATGTATAGTCTCCGCAAATTCACATCAGTGGCCCTTCTGGCCATAAACCCTGTTTGATCTGAATCAATAATGCTAGGCATCATGGGATGTAGTCGTCGGGAAATACGTTTTGTCAAGATCTTAAAATCTACATTCAAAAGAGCAATAGGCCTTGTGAATTAAGTTTATGTGGGCATGACTCATTGAGTCCAGCAAAGCTCCCTCCTTCAAACAATTAGAGTAAAGAGAAGCCAATACAGGAGCAAAAAAGTCACTATGAGCCTTTTAGAATTCCTTAGGAAGGCCATCCGGTCCCAGTGACTTCCCCAATGGAAAAGGACCAATGACTGAAAGGACCTCCTCCGATATAGGACGTATTAGCATTTCCCTCTCACTATCTGTTAACCAAGCCAGTGCAACTGGGTCCAGCCAGGCCGCTAAAGCCGTGTACACACGATCAGTTTTACCAATGAAAACAGTCCGATGGACTGTTTTCATCGGACGAACCGATCGTGTATGGGCCCCCATCTGTCTTTTTTCCATCGGTGTGAAAAAATAGAACATGTTTTAAATTTATCCGATAGGAAAAAAAACGATGGCAAAATCCGATCGTCTGTGTGGAAATCCATCGGATAAAAAACCCACGCATGCTCAGAATCAAGTCGACGCATGCTCAGAAGCACTGAACTTAATTTTTCTCGGCTCATCGGAGTGTTTTACGTCACCGCGTTTGAAACGGTCAGTTTTTTGACTGATGGTGTGTGGGCAAGACTGATGTAAGACAGTTTCATCGGATTTCCGATGGAAAAAAACATCGGATTAGAATACATAGGATATCCGATCGTGTGTACAGGGCTTCAGTCAGCTGGCTGGAAATCAGAAGTCAACTGGGAAGTACTGTATATAGTGTCTGATAAAATTGGCGAAAGGTCTCCAAAATTTTAGATTGTGTACTAGCCATATCCCCTGAGGAGGTATGTATTTCCGAAATCAGAATACTAGTCTGTTCATGTTTAGCCATCCTGGCCAAATACCGACCGTTACGATCCCACTGCTAGAAGAATTTATGTTTATTTTTATATAGATCGATCCTCGTAGCCTCAGCCATATGCAGATGCAGGGCCAGAGTAAAGCATTAAAGTTGACCTCTGTAGGATCTGCAGAATATTGAGCTGTTTTTTAGTCCACTGTGGCCTGCAAAGCATCCACCTGCAAAGCAGCCGCCCGTTTCTTGACAAAAAGGCTAACGTTCCTAAACACTTTTGAAAACGCTCCTAAACAGTGAAAAAATGCTGGAGGAAAAAAAGTAAAATATTAGCTTTTTTATCCAGTGTTTTTTTTAGCATTTTTTTTAAAAGTCTAGTGTGCATGGAGCCTACAAGTATACAAAAGCAGTTAGGAGTTTTATTACATGCAGTGGCCATAAATTAAGTAGTTACATCTGTGGCAGTAAAGGGGTCAAGCCTAACTCTGGGTAACTCTTTTTTTCCCCTCTAAAATGGGCCCCCAGGCAAGAAAAAAAACAAACAAAAAACAGCTCAGGAATAAGGATACCTATTAAGGTGACTTTGTTGCTAGATGATAAAAGTAAAAAAAAAAGTGCTTAGGGGGATTAGTAATAAACATTCATCACCAATAATCCTCATAACTTATTTATTATGTCTGAAATGTAAATTACAATTTTTTTTTCCCATGATCATCACCTCTAGTAGCCATACTGTGTTATCAGGAATATAAAAAAAAAAAAAACATTACAGCCACTAGATGGAACTGTCCAACATAGGAAGTAGAAAAAGACATTTCACACATCGTTTTAAAAAAAGGCCTGGATTCTTTCCTAAATGTACTGTGTATAATATAACTGGATTAGAACATTTATAGGTAAAGTTGATCCAGGGAATATCAGATTGTCTCTTGGGGATCAGGAAGGAATTTTTTCCCCTGCTGGAGCAAATTGGATCATGCTTTGCTCTGGATCAACTGTGGGTATAGGATTGTGTACATAGGATTGTAAAAGAAAAATAGTTTTCCCCTTTTTATTGGTTGAACGAGATGAAAACATTATATGGATTATGTGCAATGGCTCTTCTGAGACATTTACATAGCAGATTTTTGCAACTAGCCCCTTAAAGTACAAACAACTAAGGCCCATGTAAGACAGTCCAAACTAACCAAATCCAGTTATTATGTGGTGCACAAGCCTCACAGTTTAACAAAGTGTAAACACAAAGCTTTTTTTTCCTTCCTTGACTAGGCCAATTCCTGCTTCATTTGTCTCTCACATGCTGCCCTCCCAGACACTGCAGATCCAATTGGGAGGGTTTCGGAAGCAAAGGCAGTGTTGTCAATTCAAAAAGCAGTGGATAGGGCTAGATGTGACCAGGTGCTGATTGACAAGCCACAAGCTTTTGAATCAGCTGTGACAATGCCTATAGTCATTCAACCCCACTTTTCAATTCCATTGTAGTGCAAGCAGACATGACCTACATGAGAGTGGAAACTCTGCTCTAAATTCAAGAGCAGTGCAGCATTGTTGCCATATCATCACAAGATGCTGCATTAGGTGGACTTCACCATCAGGCTCAACAGATATTTGTGGGACTTTGCAGGGGGACTTAGAGAAGACTGTTAGTGCAGATGCACATATATAAGTGCTGCTCTACATGTGTTTTTTTTTTAATGGGAGGCCATATAATACTTGTTTAATACTTACCAGTCTGAGCAGCCCCACTGATGATCTCCCAACTGATTTAGAGATATTATGGCTGAAGATTCTTCAGCATCCAACACG
Organism: Rana muscosa; assembly: GCA_029206835.1. Taxonomy (NCBI): domain Eukaryota; kingdom Metazoa; phylum Chordata; class Amphibia; order Anura; family Ranidae; genus Rana; species Rana muscosa. The sequence continues at coordinate 852,104,137 of CM055118.1, forward strand.
CTCCCATGTGTTCTTTAGCTGGTTGACCCCTGGTTCCATCAGATATAATGTGAGTGACATAGGGATTGGCAGATGAAACAGTGTAAGGTGGGGGACAAAATACCTTACATTTGCAGAAGTGTGTCAGATACAGAGAAAATTTCTGCATACATAGTCCCTCACTAAAACAAAGATCAATAGCACAGGCAGCTGGATATATATACATGTAGTGGGTGTTTGAATTTATGTGAGGACTCTGGTGGTGTGGGGTTCCTTGGGGCCTACAGGTGGCGTTGTTGCCTTGGGCCAGAGCTGAACTCACACCGCAAACTGTGCCTTTTTGTCCTCCCCTGGAGCTGGTACAGCGGGGCGGGGAACCCGCTGTGACGCAAAGGAAGAGGTCATAAAAGGGGCGGACGCCCTGACCTTAGGGGCAGAGAGTTGGAGGACGCGGCCGCACCCAGGCACCTTCAGCTTGGGTGCTGGCGTTCCGGGCCTAGGCGCCCTTGGCCTAGCCGGAGTGGAGTCCATCTCAGGCACCTTTAGCCTGGGGTGAGGTACTATGGCGGATGCCTGGGGCTCAGTACCTTCGACTGAGTTCTGCGAGGGTGGAGTAATCCGAGGGGACCCTAACTCCTTGGGTGCCCGTGTCTGAGTTTGTGAGGGCTGGTGCGCAGTAACTTCTCCGAAGAGCCCGGCGCGGCATTGCTGGTGACGGAGAGGCCTCCATTTCTCCCTTGGACGGATTTCTTCCTCTGACAGGGGCAAAGTGAGCGAAGGTAATTCACGTTCTATATTACCTAGTCAGTGGCAGTGACTATTCACCACTGGTGACAGCACAGTGGGCAGCAGCAAGAAAGGAAAGGATTGTGCCTCGATCTGTCCCCATTTTCCAAAGGAGAAAGATTGTTTTATTGCTTGGCAAGAAGAATAAAACTGAGTTGTACCTATTCATTGTGTGGAACTTGGGTAACTAAAGCAAAGGAGTCAGGGACGAAGAACTGGACTTGACTCTAGGACACCTACATAAAAGCCCAATCTTCTGGCCTTCACCTCTTAGGCTCCTTTCACACGGAGGTCCGTTCAGGTCCGCCTGTCAGTTTTTTAGGCGGACCTGAAACGGATCCTCCATGTACCCCTATGGAGGCACGGATGTCAGCGGAGACATGTCCGCTGACATACGACCCGCTCCGCTCCGCTAAAGTGTGACGGAGGAAAACCCTATTTTTCCTTCCGTCGGCGGAGCGGATCGGATGACAACGGACTCTACGGTCCGTCGTCATCCGATTCCCCATAGGGGAGAGCGGCGCTCTGACAGGGCGGTCCCTGCACAGTGTGCGGGGACCGCCCAGTCATCCGTCGGCTCAGCGGGGATCAACGGAGCGATCCCCGCTGAGCAAGCGGAGCTTCACGGGGCGGATCTGCACGGATCCGTCCCGTGTGAAAGAGGCCATAGTTACGGATGACATGGGCCGTGGTGTGCATCATTCCTCTCTCCCAGGTACCCCTAGACAACAGCCATATAACCGATGAAGAAAGGGAGAGGGGTGAGGCCGCTACATACATATAAATATAAATATATATATATATATATATATATATTTTTTTTTTGCACAGGCAGCTTAAAAAAAAATTTCTAGAGTGGCTATCATTCTCTTTTGGAAGAAGCTGCTTTTTGCTACCACTAAAGATTGCCAAAAGGGAAAAAGACTGACTGTGGATTGCAATACAAAGTCCATCTCTTCAGCCCCCTCTAGTGGTGATTACAAGCAGTTGCTGCAGAAAGAGAAATAAGGACAAGAATAGAGTCTTAAGTGGGGTACACACTATAAGAAAATCGGGCGAACCATCTTCCGATTTTCCTCGTTGTTTCAAATCGCATGTCGATGAAAGAAAATTCGTATGAAAATTCTCGTACAACAAAGACTTTTTTTTTTTTGTTGTTGTTTATCGTTTCTGATCATGAAACGAAAATCGTTCTTTCTGTTCCTGTACGAGAACATTTTTGGAGTTTGTCCCTTTGGGAATTTTCATACAAAAATTCGTAATCGGATGTCGAAAGTTGTGTACACACTTTACGAAAATTCTTTGGACGAAAATGTTCACCCAATTTTCCGATAGTGTGTACGAGCCTTTATAGTACACTTTTATTCTTTTATGTAAACCTGTGCTTTTCAGGGGAAAGCAATAAGTTCACTGCTGGCCCCTGCAATTGCACTTAATTACTATCTCTTAGTTCATCCTTCATTTGTCCGTAGATTTGGTAAAAAAAAGTTTATATTGATCAGGGTTTGCTTGGTTTATTTCAAATTTATCTTACATTCTTTTGCAACTTCATTGTAAACAGCAGTATGAAATTGATGGTTGTGTTCCTAATCATTATCCTAAAAGTGTGTATTCCCTCCATTCTTTTTTTTTCTTTTGCTCTGAAAAAGATAAGCCCTTGTTTTTGTATGTTTACAATGTGAACAAATACAACTTATGTGAAATTTTTAGCGTTCCCGTGGTTCACCGTGGAGAAAATTGTGAAATAATTCCCCTTGATGATGTCTTGGTATAAACACAAAGGTAGAAAGTGCTTTTCGTTTTCTTGTAGCTATGAATAATCTTCTAAGTTTGGCTACAATACTGGTAAAAGCAGTGCTGCTTAAGCTGGGGTGAAGAACAATTAATGCTGAACTAGTTTTCTGTTAATTATGCATGATTAAATTTAAATCATCCTTTATATTTCTTAGGCAGAGTGCATAAACATTACATATAATTACCCATTTCATTTTCAGAGTTGGAATTCCAGCATTATTTAGAAGCATAAAAATATGTTTTTAAGGGCCCTGTGTACAAAGTGACTGAATGCTTAGAGGCATGCTTAAAGTTGTTGTAAACCCTTACAAACCACTTTTCACTACAGGTAAGCCTATAATAAGGCTACCGTGCACGGTTTAGGAGATCTCCCCTGTATCAGCATGTGCCGATGCCATCAGCACATGCACACAAGCAAACGGCTCGTTCATGCCGTTGCTTCAACTGACGTGCCGTTACTGGCGCATGCGTGGGAGTGATATCATTGTGGCTCCGGCCAATCACAGCCCCAGAGCCCGCGATACCCGTAAATAAATTCGGGAGACATATCGCTGGGCAGAGCAGTGTGCTAGGACAGCTGCGTGGGCTTCGACCTAAGGCGAGTATTTCATAATGAGCTAGTGGGCTATGCGCTGTCTAATTCTGGCTCCCACAGACTGGCTACAGTGTGTGCTCTTGTGGTACACAAATAAGTCCTGTCAATTTAAGGTTATGTGTATGTTATGTTAGGTGTATTAAAGACACATTTTAAATAGCATTGCAGGATAAATGTGATTCTTGTATGTGTGCGCTGTAATTTGTTTTGTACTGTTTGTTGGTCTTATAGCAGCACCATCTTGAATTTAAATGCATTTTAGGGTGTGCCCCCGAAGTATGTTTTTGTATATTGTAGTAACCGTGACCAGTTTTTTTTTGAGCTGGAGCACCCCTCCCCCTCCTCATTACCTCTTTATTAGTGGCCACAGTGCATAGGAGGAATCCCTTCAGTTCTCCCACATAGAGGATCTTTCATTCTATTACTAGGGTAGGATCCACTAGTTCGGGGTACTTTGTCACAGTAAGTGGGCTTAGCACTATATGACCATATAGTGTGATCAAACCCCCATATTTTTTTGAAGATTTTACAGGTTGAGAACCTTCTTCCCTCAGCCAGAACACTGAAGGATCATGGCTGGGTCTTCCAGCATGACAATGATCCAAAACATACCGCCAAGGCAACAATGGAGTGGCTCAAGAAGAAGCACATTAAAAGAGAAGTATGGTTATTTTATTTTGCTAGTTATACTTACCTCGGTGGATACAGCATCAGACTGATGCTGCATCTATCCCCCAGCGTCTCTGCACCGAGAACCAAGCCACCGAACACAACCGATGGCTCGGTTCTCACTCCTCCCCGAGCAGAGCCATGCTGACGGTCAGTCAGCATGGCTTCTGCTCTATTTCTCAGCACTGTGGAGGAGCGGCCATCTCAGCGTCTCGTTGAAACGCTGAGACTGCCATCAATCAAGGCAGCTGGCAGATCCAGACTTGGAAGTCGTGATGACGTGCTGCCTCGACTGATGGCAGTGACATCAGCGGAGAGCGGACTTCAGACTGATCTCTGCTGAAAACGGGTCACAGGAGTGCAAAACAAATTGCACTCCTGTGACCCAGAGGAGAAGCCCAGCCTTAAAAGCTCAGGCTGGACCTCTACTTTAGGGTCATGGAGTGGTCTAGCCAGTTTCCAGATCTTAATCCTATAGAAAATTTATGGAGGGAACCTAAACTTGAGTTGTTAATCGACAGCCAAGAAACCTTAAGGATTTGGAGAAGATCTGTAAAGAAGAGTGGACCAAAATCCCTCCTGAGATGTGTGCAATACTGGTAACCAAAGACATGTTCTGCTTGAGGATCAAATACTTATTTTACTCACTGAAATGCAACTTAATTTATAACATTTGTATCATGTGTTTTTTTTTTTTTCTGGATTTTTGGTTGATATTCTGTCTCTATAAATTAAAATACAGCTATGAAAAAAATTATAGACCTTTCATTTCTTTGTAAGTGGGCAAACTTACAAAATCTGCAGGGGATCAAATAATTATTTTCCCCACTGTTAGGGACCGCATTTTACAGTAGTGTTCAAACAGTTTATTTAACTTTTGGGCAACCCAGACAGTGAGCTAGGGAACTTTTGTAATCGTCTCTGGATTGTCCTATCCATGTCCACCTCGCCTACTGCTAGTTTCAAAATGCTTGCAAATTTAGAAAATCCCTAGGGGACCCCCAGGTCACCAGATCTATGCCCCCATTGGAAGATTTCCCCTCTATTACGTTTCTGGGGACAACCCAAAATTTGGGATTTTCTTTTAATGATAATGCTAAACAGGACAAATAGAGAGGGTGAATTTTCTTAACAGGGAGCACAAACAGCAATAAAAACTGACAAGTGTTCTTCTAATTCTTCTGAACTCTATCCAAAACTAAAAAAAATGAGTTTTGCCTTTAGTTATACTTTAAATTGATCTAAGCAGCTTCCATATTTGATGTGCTCTAAAAAAAAAAAAAAAAAAAGGACACATTAACAAAGCATTTAAAAAAGGAATGCGTTTTAGTTTGTTTGAATGTGGTTATCTTCTTAATTACTAAAAGAAAATGTCTCATGGAGACAATATTTGTGCAATAATCTAATTATCATTGATACTATGCTGAAAAAACATCCATTCTTCTAAAAGATATTTTCTATTTTCAGAATCTAGAATGAGTTTATTAACTGCAATGAATAAACACCGTCCACATTGTAATTACAGCGCTGTGTTATATTCTATATTATGATGTCATATACAGGGCCGCCATCAGGAATTTTGGGGCCCCTTACACAGCTTCAGGCATGGGCCCCCTGGAGCAGAGGAGAACCGGGGGGGGGGGGGGGGCGCAAATTGAGATGCGGGCAGGGCTGCCGCGAATTGTTGAGGTCAGGGGGCTTTGGGTGCCAACGAACAAAAAAAAAACAAATGAATAAAAAAAAAAAAGGGGGGGTTGCCATATCTGGGGCCCTGGGGACCTCCGGGCCCCTTACAGGTGTACTGCCTGTACCCCCCTGATGGCGAGCCTGGTCATATATACAAAGTAAAATATTAATTCAGCAAATGACAAACAAACTGGAAAGTAATCTAAAGGTATGGAATCATATAATTATATTCTGGGTGAAGTGGGTCACACTGGAATCTACAGCATCATCCAGTTTTTCAAATGTAAAGGACCAAAACCTGTCACTTTGCCAATTCAGGCTAGCCTATCCTCTCTGTTGTAAATATTTACCTTCACTGCAACCTGTTATACTGTTTGCCAGAGTCCTGGCCAATAACCTGGTACATGTAGGTAAGTGGTGCCTGTGGCCATTCCCCTTTCTCCCATGATGCCGTGCTTACTGCATAAGTGGCCAATCATTAGGCTTCATCACATAGCTGGTGGGGGAAGATAATCAGCTCTGTGTAAGCACTGATGTCAACTAAAAACCATCTTACACAAATCTTTTTATTAGAATTGGTTAACAGGTTGGCAAGCATGAAATATGCAAGAAAAGTGGAAGCAGCAGAGCAGGTGGGTTTTCAAGAGAACCTGTTGATTTCCCTTAATGGCAAAGACACTGGTTCAATTTAAGTGTAGGAAAAAAAAAAATGCAACTTTATGTCATTGTGTTAATAATAATTCATGTGTAAATCAGGGACGTGTGGTGAGGTCAGTGGCTGGTAACGCACTGGCTGGTATCAGAGCCAGATACACACAGGTTACATGCGCTGCGATCGCTAGAGCGAGACAAATAATTCTCGCACTAGACCTCCTCTGTAACTCTAAACATGTAACCTGTAAAAAAAAATTAAAGCGTCACCAATGGAGATTTATAAGTTTGGGGGGATATATAATCATGTTTGGGGGTTCTGAGTATTTTTCGAGCAAAAAAATTATGATGTTTACATGTAGGAGAGGTGTCAGAATTGGCCTGGGTGGGTGGCAAGGGGTTAATTACCATAAGTAAGTAATATACAAATTATTATATATAGTTTTTAAGGTAATTTACTATATTTACAAAATCTGTACTCAAGCAGGTGGCTTAACGGACAAATTACTGAAGTTTGAAGTTATAACTTCAAACCAATAATTTCACAGTAAATAGATAAATATGGTAATAAATTATGTTATAGCATATAAATATATGATTTAGCTGGAATATAACAGTACCTTTTCAATAAAACCAGTTTCTCCCTCTTAACTGTGTGAGAAAAACAAACATGGGATTGTGGGTAAATCATAAACCCATGTTTTTTCCTTGTAGTTAAGAGGGCTAGGCTGGAAGGGAGCATTTGTCTTTTAGACACATGCCCCTTCTATGACACTGCAGTGAGAGGCGTGCCTCCACTGCAGCATTTTTTATTGGACAGCTGGGACCAATGGTACTTTACCATTGGTCCAAGACTCCAACCTGTTCATTGAACTCAGAGACACTGTGAGCTTAACCACTCAGTCTGCTGCAAACAGAGTGTGTCAGCCTGTATTTAAAGTGGCCGCTCTGTATTTAGCTTCTGACAGGCTGCACAAGGAGCCCCATATCTCTGGATCCATAGGTCGTAGGAGCCCCACATTTTTACCAGTGGTGTGGTAGGACTTAGGCTACATAGCCCCCAAATGGAGTCTCTGTGAGGACCTGCCTCCTGACTGCACATCCCTGGTGTAAATCCTCTTGTCTATGTTGGTGCTACCCAGTGTAGCTGGAAAAAAATACCCTTGAAGGGCCACTTAGAGAAAAAAAAAAAAGAGAAATTAGTTAAAACACAATTTTTGATCTGCAGTTGTGGTCATTTTTTACAACTCTTTTGTGGAAGGGTTCATTATCCATATGTAACTTACTTTGTTCTCTCTTCAAATAGTTCACAAGTACTCCAAGCTAGGGTTGCACTGATACCACTTTAAGACGACTACAAGTAGCGATTCCCCCCCCCCCCCCCCCAAGTACTTGCCGATACTTTTTTTTTTATGTCGTGTGACAGTGGCACTGATATGCAGCACTGATGAGGCGTGGACTGTGTCAGTTTTTTTATTTTTTTGTGATTTTTTTTTACAATGCTTTTTTTTTTCTTTTGGACGGTGTCAGTTTTTTTTTTACAATTTCACCTTTAAATAATTATTACAATTCTTTTATTTTTTTTCTATCAGCCCTGTTGGGGGGGGGGGGCTTTGGTGAAATATAGAGGGATCTAAACAGACCCCCGACATCTCCCCTTTGAGACATCTTAAATACAGTTTACGATGCTCAGTTATGAATGGACAGTCAGTGATCACTTTGTGATGAGTGATCACCAACAATGAGTGATCATTCGGAAAAACAGAAAAAGAAAATAAAGGTCTGGTGTGACCCCTCTATTCGGAAAGTCTGTAAGTGTCAGATTTACCGGCTCCTTCCTCCGCTCTCCATCCTGACAAATACAGGACGAGGGGGGACCCAGGAAGCAGAGAGGAGGACACCGCTGAGAGGGAGAGGACACAAGGACCCAAAGAGAGAGAGGACGACACTCAATAAGCTTTAGGCTGGATTCACACTGTTTTTGCAAACGGCTTGTGACAGGGGTCCTGTGCATCCCTTTTCTCAGTTTCAGAGATGAATCAGGCCCACATTTTTGACTGAATTTGGACCCGAAACAGAGCCAAAGATGCACAGGACCCCTGTGCAATCTGCTCCGCAGCCACCCCAGAGATATGTGAACCGGATCCATTGAGAGCCATTCACAATCTCCTGTCATTTGGATGCGGGTGAACCCAGCCTGAAAATGGATGTAGTGGAGTATACCCCCCCTAATATTGTTAAATAATTAACTTGTTATTGTACCCTTACTCCAACCTGTCAACTCCTAGTTTAACCACTTAAGGACCGCCGCATGTACATATACGTCGGCAGAATGGCACGGACAGGATTATCCACGTACCTGTAGGTGCCTGCCTTCCTGCGGGTGGGGGGTCCGATTGGACCCCCCCGGTACATGCGGTGGTCCGTTTCGCTTGAGGAGCGATCCGGGATGAGGGGGCGGCCATTGATTTCTGGCCACCCCTCGTGATCGCTCCAGGCGAATGAGATGTTTCCCCTGCCCGTGTAATGTAAACACAGGCAGGAGGAAGTGATGTCCTCTCTCCTCACAGCGGTCTTTTCGTCCGTTGCTCGAGGGGAGAAGACATCTCAAAGTGAGTTGCACCAACACCACACGCACACATAGGCACACTTTCACCCCCCAGATCACCCCCAGTCACAGTGTCACCGTTTGCAGTGGTAATTTTTTTTAATGATCACTGCAATCGGTGTCATTTGTGACAGTAAAAAGTGTCAGGGCAGTTAGCTTTAGGTCCAGGGTAGCCCCCTAACGAAGGTTTAACCCCTTGATCGCCCCCCCCAGGTAACCCTTTCACCCCCTATCGCCAGTGTCACTAAGCAATTGTTTTTCTGATCGCTGTATTAGCGTCGCTGGTGCCGCTAGGTAGCCAGTTATTTTTTTAGGTTCACCGCCAGGTTACCCCCATATACAACCTAATAAAGGTTTTAACCCCCTGATTGCCCCTAGAGTTAGCTCTATCACCAGTGATCACTGTATAAGTGTCACTGGTGACACTGGTTAGCCAGTTAGTTATTTAGGTTCACCGTCACGTTTTTATATAGCCCCATATATTACCTAATAAAGGTTTTAACCCCCTGATTGCCCCTAGTTAACCCTTTCACCAGTGATCATCGTATAAGTGTTACGGGTGACGCTGGTTAGTTTGTTTGTTTTTTATAGCATCAGGGCACCCGCCGTATATAACCCAATAAATTTAACCCCCTGATCGCCCGGCGGGTGATATCAATTAGGTTTTAGTGTCAGATAGGTTAGTGCCAGTAGCGCCAACACCCACGCGCGAAGCATACACCTCCCTTAGTGGTATGGTATCTGAACAGATCAATATCTGATCAGATCTATACTAGCGTCCCCAGCAGTTTAGGGTTCCAAAAAATGCATGGTTAGCGGGATCAGCCCAGATACCCGCTAGCACCTGCGTTTTGCCCCTCCGCCCAGCCCAGCCCACTCAAGTGCAGTATCGATCGATCACTGTCACTTACAAAACACAACACACATAACTGCAGCGTTCACAAAGACAGGCCTAAACCTTGCGATCACAGTTTTTTTGGTAGCATTTTATACATTTGCTGACAGTCAGGTGCTTTTTTACCTGTGAATCCTTACTAGTGTACCACAAAATTTAGAGCCCAAAATGGCAAATCGAAGGTACACTAGTAAAGAGGCCTACGAGTTTCTGAGCATGACAGATAGTGAAGAGGAGGTCACGCATCTGTCAGATTCAGGCTCAGAATACAATCCCGTAGAAGACAGCGGCTCCATGACAGATAGCTCTGACGACGAAGATGAGGTCCCTGCTAAGGTCAAGAGTACCCGACCCCATTCTGCTGTTGAGGAGCAAGAACCGCAGGGCTCTCGTATTATGGAGCAGAGAAGTACTAGTGCCGCTATTCCTTCTGGTGAACTGGCAAGCACAAGCGGCCTAGTACACCCTTGACGTACATCCAGCACTGCAGTAACACTTGGTGACATGGCAAGTCCCATAAGTGCAGTTCAAGCTGGCGAGGTGGCAAGCACAAGTAGTGTCCCGCTGCCACGAAGAAGACAAAGGCAGGCCCATCGTGCCCTTCCTGCAAAATTCCCCAAACCTGATTGGGTCCCCACCATTTCTGCAGCACCCGTACTTCCCCCATTCAGGTGGAAACAGCTGATTTTACACCACTTGATTATTAGTCGCTGTTTTTCACTGAAGATATCTATAGATCTATTGTGGACCAGAGTAATTTATATGCTGGTCAATTCATCGCCGCCAATCCCCAGTTGCCTTCTCTTGCCAGAGATTGGAAACCAATTACGGTTTCCGAATTTAAGACCTTTCTGGGCCTTTCCCTCAACATGGGCACACAAAAATTCATGATGTTGCGCGCCTATTGGTCCACACGCCCAATTGACCATATGCCCGTGTTCTCTGCCTCCATGTCCAGGAAACGATACGAGCAGATCTTGCGGTTCATGCACTTCAACGACAATGAACTTTGTTGTCCTCGTGGAGACCCTGAATACGATCGGCTCTACAAAATTCGGCCCCTCATAAACCACTTCAACCAACGTTTTGCAGCCTTGTTTACTCCCGATCAAGTTGTCTGCGTTGACGAGTCCCTGATTAAATTTTCTGCCCGCTTATCTTTAAAACAGTACCTTCCCAGCAAGCGTGCCCGATACGGGGTCAAGCTCTATAAGTTCTGTGACAGGGCAACAGGCTATGTATGGAGCTTTATGGTTTATGAGTGAAAAAAGATAGTCACGTAGAGCCGGAGAACTGCCAAGATTACATAGGGAGCGCTGGCAAAAGAGTGTGGAACTTGGTGTCACCCTTATTCGGAAAGGGGTACCACTTGTATGTGGACAATTATTACACGAGCGTGCCACTTTTTAGTCACTTATTTGATCATCAAATTGGCGCATGTGGCACCGTGCGACCTAATCGCCGGGGCTTACCCCAGAGGCTTGTAGATTCCCGTCTTAGGCTGGGGGAGAGAGTGTAATAATTTGCTCGCTGTGAAGTGGAGGGATAAGAATGTTTTCGTTCTTGTCTTCCTTCACGCAGACACGACAGTACAAATTCGTACGGCGACTGGTGTTGTGGCGAAACCCCTCTGTGTCCACGAATATAACCAAAATATGGGAGGGGTGGACCTCAACGACCAGTTGTTGGCGCCGTACTTAATTGCCCGTAAGGCCAGACGCTGGTACAAAAAAAGTGTCTGTTTACTCATTTCAATTGGCTTTGCTGAACGCTCATGTGCTATACAGAGCTTCAGGTGGGACTTTATCCTTCCTTACATTCCAGGAAGAGATTGTCACAGACCTCCTGTATCCAGGCGGTTTCTGCACCTCACCATTCCCAACCAAATGCAGTAAGCCGGCTGCATAAAAGGCATTTTCCGTATGTCCTCGAGAATACCCCTACCCAACGAGCCCCCCAAAGAAGATGTCGTGTCTGTAGCAAGCGCGGATATAGGCGTGACACCTGTTATTATTGTCCGCGCTGTCCTGACAATCTGGTCTTTGCATTGGTAAATGTTTTGAACACTACCACACACTAGTAAAGTTATAGCGTAGGGTACAGCATTTCACAGACTAGGACACACTTACACAGGGTCTCCCAAGATGCCATTGCATTTTGAGAGACCTGAACCTGGAACCGAACAGTTACAAAAATAAAAAAAAAACACAAAAAAATATATAAAATAACAAAAATAGTTGTTGTTTTATTGTTCTGCTCTTTTTTTTACTGTATTCTATTCTGCAATGTTTTATTGTTATGTGTTATCATGCTTGCTTTTCATGTAATTTTTTTTATACTTTACTGTGTTTTATTGTTAACCATTTTTTTGTTTTCAGGTGCGCCATTCAGCTGCAGCGCGGATTTATTTATCTTGACAGCAACAGCGTTTGCTCCCACGATACATAAAGCCGTGACTCCAGTGCTGTAGGAGGCGATTTCACCATCACAGTTATAAAAAAAAAAGAGCATATATGCTGAAGCATGGGGCAGCGGAGCGATTTTGCTCCTTATGCCACGTACATACAGTCGAAATTCCGACGGAGGCTTGCCCATGGAAAAGTCAAACTATGTGTACACGGCATAACTTTTTTGCGGGAGGATGCTTCTATGTATGTATGTATGTATGTATATATTTTTATTTATTTATTTTTTTAGGCACAGGTTGCATTAAAAAAAAATGTATTTCTTTCTCGTACATCACGGGACACAGAGCGACATAGTCATTACTAATGGGTTATATAGATACCATCAGGTGCTGGCACTGGCAACTTCCAAAACCGGAAGTACCCTCCCCTATATAAGCCCCTCCCATCCGGGAGCACCTCAGTTTTTTGCCAGTGTCTAAGGTGTTGGCCAAGAAGAAACATGTGTTTTTCACTGAGCTTGCGTACAGGTTCTTTTGGGCCTCAGTAAGCTATTCCGGATCCGACCAAAAAAGCTTCATAGCTAAACGGTCGGTACCCGGGCCTTGCAGAGAAGAGCAAGGTTTTGCCTGTAATGCTTCTCTTAGGAGAGCTGGACCCTGGGATCCAGAGCTCTGGTCATACCCACGACCAAGATGTTTTCTGTGCAGGGTGCTATACAGGTCCAGGGGAGTGGAATCCTTGGGAACCCGGTCCCTGAAGGTTTGATTACAATGCCTGCCGTGATAGGTGAAGTTTGGGCTTTTGTGGACCAAACAAAGTCCTGCGGCGGGTAACAGGTAAGTGGGGGCCCCCAGGAACTTGGTTCTATTGGGGGACCCCCAAGCCTAATTTGTCTTTCTGTCTGTTACCTAACGGTATTCCCGCTAATATTCTGTGTATGCCTGTTACTACTGAGAAAATGTAAAAATTTTAATAGTAGGCAAGAAAAAAAAAAATGTAAGACCGCGGTACCTGTGTTAGACACTAGAGGCCGCTATGGTTCTTTTTCTTGTAATGTGGATTTTTTTCTTCCAGAATTAAATCCAGGCAGTTGGTATGTTCTCTGCTGGGAAGCTGTCTCCTCTGCCCTGTTGCTGCGCTCATCCATCCCCGGGCCCTGCGGCAAAGGGACCCTGGCTCCCATCTAGCTCCTGGTTGTTTTCAAAAAAGGCGCCGAAGGCGCACGTGCCCGCGCCTCTATTCATAGAGGCGATCTGGAAAAAGGGGCGGAGCGGGTGGATGACGCTCAGGTGTGCACCGCGGCGCTACTGCGCATGTGCGGGCGTCCAGCGTGTTTTGAAGCACATTATAGCTGGCTGTTGAAGTGCACAGACAGAGCTAGCAACAATATAAAGGCACATAGAGGCGGTTGATGCAGGCATCCCCTAGAAAGGCACTTTAGTAGACACCAACTGTGATATAACAGCAATTGTGCTAGACTATTCTCAGTAAAAGTGGTGTATTACGGCTGGAATACCTCAGCTTTAGGCTTAGGAATATGCCGTCCAGAAGCTCCGGAACTGAATCTTCCAGGAAGCGAAGGGGGTCTCATCGGGCTCTGAGGATCTTGGGCATACTTCTGCTGCACCAGTCTCCCCTGAAGTTCAGAGGTAAGTGACCGTAGAGACCCCGCAGGGGTACTTGGTACTGTGGCTGTCCTCAGTTCACCTGCTCCTGTGTATGTAACAGAGGAGGTTTTTTCCTCAGCTCTGGGAGGATTAGAGAGAGATTGTCAACATTGATCGCTGCCTCCCTGTCAGGGAAAGCACGCCCGATCTCCGTCTCCTCCTTCAGAGTGCCTGTTAGCAGAGCAACAGTCCCATACAGGGATCGACCTGCCTGAAGGGGATCAGGATGAGGTTGATTCTGTTATAGAGGAATCAACAGTGGGGGAACCTTTTCTCAGCATCTCAAGCTGAAAGATTATGGGTTCAGTCTCTAACATGGTCCGATCAGCATTTAAAAATGCACCTTGCGGAACCATCAACCACTACTGTATCCTCGTTGGGGTCGCTAGAAGCCCCCAGACTGTCTGTTCTTTTCCACTTCACCCTTTGCTGAAAGGGCTCATTTACCAGGATTGGGAACATCCTGAGAAAATATTTAGTCCCCCAAGAGATTTCCAGTGGTCTATCCCATGGAGGATAAGTTCATAAAAAAAAAAAAAATGGAAGGTCCCTACAGTGGACGCAACCATCTCTTGTATGTATAAATCACTCACATGTCCAGTGGATAATGTCTAAATGTTCAAGAACCCAATAGATAAAAGATTGGAGTCCTTATGAAAATCTGCTTCTTTCTACAGCAAGCTTGGTGACACAACCAGCAGTAGCAGCTATTGGGGTCTGCTAAGCAGTGAAGGATCAGTTGAAACAGGTCTTGAAGGACTTGACAGATCAGCAGGCTTTGCCCTAGCTGATCTACCTAGAGCCTTAGGCTTTGCGGTTGACGCCATAAAGGATTCAGTCCATCAGGCCTCCCGCCTTACGCTGTCTATAGTACATATGCGTAGGCTCCTATGGCTCAAAAACTGGTCTGCTGAAGCTCCCTGTAAAGAATGGCTGGTTAGCGTCCCATTTCATGGGGAACGCTTATTCAGGGAAAACCTGGACAAATATATCCAGAAAATTTCCAGCGGTAAAAATACGCTCTTGCCGGTTAAAAACAGAGTTAGAGGTCCCTCTTTAAGAGGCCTGCTTCTCCAGTCCCTGGGGCATCGGCTGTGTAACAGTTCCGACGGCCTCCTCGGTCAATTCCCGGGGGTAAAAAACAGGGACAATAGCAGGGTAATGAGAAACCTTGGGTCAGGGGAGGTACAAAACCTCCCCCAAAGTTAAATTCATTGAAGCCCCCACTCAGTCGGGTGGGGGGAGGACTCCAGTTGTTCGCAAGAGACCTGGCGGGACACGATCAAGACAGATAGGTGCTCTCCGCAGTATGTTTGGGATACAGTTTGGAGTTAAAAGACTCTCCTCCTTCCCATTTTTGAGGTCAAACGTGCCAAGGGATCCCCGGAAGAGAGAGTCCCTCCTGTTGGCACTAGAACAACTATTGCTCCAAGGAGTAATTATGGAGGTTCCCCTGGAAGAATGAGGGTTCGGGTTTTACTCAAACCTCTTTACAGTCCCGAAGCAAACGCGGACGGGAGGCCCATATTAATTCTAAAAGGGCTATACAAATTCCTGTATATCAGGACTTTCCGATGGAGTCGATCCGATCGGTGGCCACTGCCCTACAAGGGGAGGATTGGTTAGCCGCGATCGACATCAAAGATGCTTATTTGCACATTCCCATCTTTCCAGTCCACCAAAAATTTCTACGCTTTGCAGTAGAAGGGCGCCATTTTCAGTTCAGAGCCTTACCCTTCGGTTTGGCCACAGCACCACGAGTGTTTACAAAAATTCTGGCCCTTTATTGGCCAATCTAAGAACACAAGGTGTAATGATAATGGCATATCTGGATGACTTGTTGCTGATAGACCACTCAGTGAAAAAACTAGACGTGGTCGTTCACAAGACAATCAAGTATCTGGAATCTCACGGTTGGATTATCAACCGAGACAAGTCAGCCCTAAAAACCAGTCAAAAGTCTGGAATACTTGGGGCTAAGGTTGGATTCAGGCCAGAGAAAAATATTCTTGCCTCGAGGAAAGGTGTTGTCTTTGAAAGATTTGATCCACTTAGTGGGTACAAAAAAGACAGCCGTCCATACGCCTGTATATGAGGCTGCTGGGAAAAATGGTGGCATCATTCGAAGCAGTACCCTACAGTCAATTCCATTCAAGGAATTTGCAAGGGGCCATACTGTCAGCCTGGAACAAAAAAGTTCAGGCCCTAGACTTACAATGTCCTTGTCCCCTTCCGTTCGCAAGAGCCTCCGTTGGTGGTTGGTTCCCCAGAATCTGGAAAAAAGGAAATCCTTCAGTCCGATTTCTTGGAAGGTGGTCACTACAGATGCCAGCCTTATAGGCTGGGGAGCAGTACTGGAGCAATGGTCTCTCCAGGGCAGATGGTCGGATGCAGAAAAGGCCCTGCCCATCAATCTCTTAGAGATACGAGCAGCCCGGTATGCCCTAGTAGCATGGACATCCAAACTCCAAGGGTCCACTGTCAGAATTCAATCAGACAATGCCACAGCAGTGGCATATATCAATCATCAGGGGGGCACCAGGAGTCGTGCAGCCCAGAGGGAAGTAAATTACATCCTGAAATGGGCAGAAAGATATGTCCCAGCCATATCTGCGGTATTTATTCCAGGAGTGGAGAATTGGAAGGCGGACTTTCTAAGTCGCCAGCAATTAGGCCCAGAGGAAGGGTCCCTTCACCCCGAGGTTTTCTGGACAATATGTCAGCGGTGGGGAACATCGGATGTAGATCTTCTAGCATCCAGATTCAACGCAAAGGTGGACAGGTTTGTCTCTCGGACAAGGGATCCCCTAGCTTGCGGCTCGGATGCCCTAGTGTTCCCTTGGGATCAGTTCAAGCTGATATATGCATTCACACCGCCACAATGGTTACCTCGATGACTCCGCAGAATCAGGGTAGAAAAGGAACCAGTGATTCTGGTGGCTCCAGCGTGGCCCCGAAGAGCGTGGTACGCGGAGATTGTAAAATGTCAGTGGGGAGTCCTTGGTCTCTCCCACGTCGTCCGGACCTGCTTTCGCAAGGACCGATATACCACCCTTCCTTACCAGCCCTAGGTTTGACGGCCTGGCTATTGAAGCCCACATTCTAAAAAAGAGAGGGCTCTCTAATCCTGTGGTATCTACCATGATCAATGCCAGGAAGCCGGTATCCAGGCAGATCTACTATAGAATCTGGAAGGCGTACATCGCGTGGTGTGAGGCCAAGAAATGGCATCCACATAAGTACGTAATAGGTAGGATTCTGGACTTCCTACAGTGGGCTGTAGATAGGAAGCTTGCCTTGAGTACTATCAAGGGTCAGATTTCGGCTTTGTCAATATTTTTTCAAAGGCCTTTGGCTTCGCATTCACTAGTCAAAGCCTTTATACAAGGAGTGATGCGTATTAGTCCTCCGGTTAATATTCCCATATGTCCATGGGATCTAAACTTGGTTCTGTCGGTTCTACAGAAACAACCATTTGAACCATTACATCATATTTCTTTGGTGCTTCTCACCAGGAAATTGATTTTTCTAGTAGCCATTTGTTCGGCTAAAAGAGTGTCGGAATTAGCAGCTATGTCCTGTAAGGAGCCATATCTGGTTATCCATAAGGATAGAGTAGTGTTACGTCCTCATCCAGCCTTTCTTCCTAAGGTGGTATCGAGGTTTCATTTGAACCAAGATGTGGTTCTTCCTTCTTTTTTCCCCAAACCTACTTCGGTAGAGGAAAAGTTATTGCATTCTTTGGATGTAGTAAGAGCAGTTAAAGCTTATCTAAAGGCCACTGCTCAGATTCGCAGAACGGATACTTTGGTTATTCTGCCGGAAGGCCCCAGAGAGGGTCAGGCAGCGTCAAAATCTACTTTAGCCAGGTGGATTCGACAGGTCATAATACAAGCCTATGGCTTGAGAAGGAGACCGCCTCCGTTCAAAGTTAGAGCGCACTCCACGAGAGCAGTTGGAACTTCATGGGCAGTGCATCACCAGGCCTCCCTGGCTCAAATCTGTAAGGCCACAACATGGTCTTCAGTACACACGTTTACTAGGTTCTACCAGGTGGACGTTAGAAGTCAGGAGGATGTCGCCTTTGGGCGCAGTGTGTTGCAGGCCGCAAAAGATCCTCATGTCTGATAGCGCTCAGCTTATATATGGTGTATCCCCCCCCCTCATTGGGCATTGCTTTAGGACATCCCATTAGTAATGACTATGTCGCTCTGTGTCCCGTGATGTACGAGAAAGAAAATAGGATTTTTATAACAGCTTACCTGTAAAATCCTTTTCTTGGAGTACATCACGGGACACAGAGCTCCCGCCCCTCTTTGGGGACACTTATTGCTTTGCTACAAAACTGAGGTGCTCCCGGATGGGAGGGGCTTATATAGGGGAGGGTACTTCCGGTTTTGGAAGTTGCCAGTGCCAGCACCTGACAGTATCTATATAACCCATTAGTAATGACTATGTCGCTCTGTGTCCCGTGATGTACTCCAAGAAAAGGATTTTACAGGTAAGCTGTTATAAAAATCCTATTTTTTTACTGTTTTTTTTGGTATTTGCTTTGCAGGTATGGTAAGGTCTTACTGTTATACTGTATTGTTACTTTGTTTTAATGTTAACCATCATTTGCTTAGCAGGTATGCCATTCAGTTGCAGCGTGGATTTATTTATCTTGACAGCAACAGTGTTTGCTCCCACGATACATAAAGCCGTGACTCCAACGCTGTAGGAGGTGATTTCACCACCACAGTTAAAAAAAAAGGAGCATATATGCCGAAGCATGGGGGCAGCAGGGGCGGAGGAGCGATTTTGCTCCTAATGACGCATACATACGGTCGAAATTCCGATGGAGGCTTGCCCGTGGAAAAGTCCGACTGTGTGTACGCAGCATAACTTTTTTGCGGGAGGATACCCCCATGCTTCGGCATATATAAATGGTGGTTAGAAGAGTGGATGATGGGTGACAGAAGCTTCCTAATGTTATGCATAAAATGCCAGGACAGTTCAAACCCCCCCCCCAAAATGACCCCATTTTGGAAAGTAGACACCCCAAGCTATTTGCTGAGAGGCATGTGTAGTCCATATAGTCCATGGAATATTTTATATTTTGACACAAGTTGCGGGAAAAATAAAAATACATTTTTATTTTTTTTTGGAACAAAAGTTTTCACTAAATGATATATTGCTCAAACATGCCATAGGCATATGTTGAATGACACCCCAAAATACATTCTGTTGCTTCTCCTGAGTACGGGGATACCACGTGTGAGACTTTTTGGGAGCCTAGCCATGTACGGGGCCCCAAAAACCAAGCACCGCCTTCAGGCTTTCTAAGGGTGTAAATTTTTGATTTACCTCCTCACGGCCTATCACAGTTTTGGAGGCCATGGAATGCCCAGATGGCACAACCCCCCCCCCCCCCTTCAAATTACCCCATTTTGGAAAGTAGACACCCCAAGCTATTTGCTGAGAGGTATGGTGAGTATTTTGCAGAGCTCGCTTTTTGTCACAAAGTTTTGAAAATTGAAAAAAAAGAAAAAACAAAAATAAATGTATTTTCTTTCTTAATTTTCAAAAACAAATGAGTGCTGTAAAATACTCACCATGCCTCTCAGCAAATAGCTTGGGGTGTCTACTTTCCAAAATGGGGTCATTGGGGGGGGGGGGGGGTTTGTGCTATTTTGGCATTTTATGGCCTTCGAAACTGTGATAGGTAGTGAGGAGTGAAATCAAAAATTTGCACCCTTAGAAATCCTGAAGGCGGTGATTGGTTTTCGGGGCCCCGTACGCGGCTAGTCTCCCAAAAAGTCCCACACATGTGGTATCCCCGTACTCAGGAGAAGCAGCAAAATGTATTTTGGGGTGTAATTCCACATATAACCATGGCATATGTGAGCAATATATCTTTTTTTTTTTGTCATTCAATCACTTGGGACAAAAAAAAAAATATTCAATAGGCTCAAAATGCCTCTCAGCAATTTCCTTGGGGTAATTTGGGGGAGTTTTGTACTGCCCTGCCATTTTAGCAACTCAAGAAATGAGATTCCAGAAAAATGTACCCTTACTGACATTTTTTTTTTTACTAAAGACATGTGGCTGAATACATTTTGGCCTAAATGTATGACTAAAATTGAGTTTATTAGAGATTTTTCTTATAACAAAAAGTAGAAAATATATTTTTTTTTTCAAAATTTTCTGTCTTTTTCCGTTTATATCGCAAAAGAGGCGATCAAATACCATCAAAAGAAAGCTCTATTTGTGGGGGGAAAAAAAAGGACGCAAATTTCGTTTGGGTACAACATTGCATGACCGTGCAATTACCAGTTAAAGCAGCGCAGTGCCAAATTGTAAAAAACGCCTCTGGTCTTTAAGCTGCATAAGGGTTCTGGGGCTGAAGTGGTAGTAAAAAAAAAAAAAAGTGAAAAGTGTAGTTATTTCAAAACTGCGGTCCAGGGGCTGGATGCAGGCCTTAGGGGCACTATTCCTCCTACTAATAGGAGACACTATTCTAATTACAATTCTAAAACATTATGTAACTTATGTTAAGTGATCTTTTGGGTGAGCAAGGAAAGGTAGGGATGCAACAATAACTAATGTTAATTCCCCTGTTTTATTGACATGGAACTTTTGATTGTGCTAACCCAGAGTACACTTGATAACTGTATCTGTCTATGGCACAGTGTGCTGGGGTACAAACTATACATGCCTGTATATGGTGCTACTGTGTAGAAGGTTTTATAAGGAGCCTCTGTCACACAGGTAACAATTGTCCAATCTACAACACATAAAAAAGGTACACATGTAGTCCTAGCCTAGATATGTGCACATCTTCAAACAGGCACAAACAAATGTAATTTTGCAAAAGTGCCTTACTACAAAGTAACCCCTAGATGGCAGCCTTGAAATGCATTTTTCATTTAAACTGTTTCACAGGTAAGATTTATCATAAAATACTGTATAAAAATTCAATAAGCTGCAGTTCATGTAGAAGTTTTCTGTCCAAATAAACCACAAAAACTTTTGCATCTTGATGATTTCAGAAATTCACACGGACCACAAGAAAAAGTCTGGACTGTTTTTTTTTTTCTTAGAAAACAAAAATGTATAAAATCAACAAGACATGTTACAAAGGAGAAATCAAATATCCAGGCATTTTGGTGACATTGCAGCAGTGCAGTTAGGTAGTAGTGCTACGATAATACAAGTACAAAGGCATACAGGCGGCTGTCCTCTGGGAGCGGAAGAGGAGATTCATTAATTCTGCTCACTTATGAGCCAGTTCTTCCCTCCAGCCTGCTGGAAGGACATACATGATGTTAAGCAACAGCCAGGCTCCCCGGAGCCATGCTACTTTTATGTTCGTCAGTAAAACACAGACATTTTACAGGTGGAAAATTTATATGTGACACTTTTATGAGTGATTTGTGCTTCACATTAAAATGAGATTTGTGTACTTACCATACAATCGATTTCTTGAAATTCAATGAGGGATACAGGAAATGAGACTTTTGGGTTATACTGCTGCCTACAGGAAGATTTGGACCATGTAAAAACAAAAAAAGTAGTTGCCAGAAAGGTATAACCCCTTCTTCTCACAGCATGCCTCAGTTTAGTCGAAAAGCAGTACCAATAGCATAATCAAAGAGATGGGTGGGACCTATGGCCTTAAATGAACTTCAAGTAATGAATATTATGTTAAGTACAAGAATCCCATTTTTTTTCTTGTGGATTGAGGGAAACCGGAATTCACAGACTGCTAGAACATCCGAAAGCAGTCCAACTGAGGGGTGAGAAACAGCAACAAAGCACTAACAGACCCACAAGAAAAACCAACACTAAGGGGGACTTCATGCAGCTGAAAATTCTGCCTAAAAAAAGGACCTTACACCCAAAGCTCGCATCAGACGGGGTCTGAGCATCCACCTGATAAGTTTTGTGGGAACATGTCAATAGAAGTCCAGATGGCAGCTTTGAATCTGGGAACCCATAGTCCGATGTTAAAAAGATCTAGTAGAGTGCTCCTTGACAGGAAAAGGTGGAACCAGACTCTAAGAACATAAGCTAGAAAGATGATCCGTCTGAGCAAACGAGAAATGGCGGAACTGGTGGGAAGACCAGAAAGGGTCCTTTACAGGATAAAAGTTACATGCCTTTCAGAGGCAACAAGAAACACCAACTTGTTGGGTGATGGGGGAAAATGGAATATACCTGATAGATTTAAAAGGCGTTTTTTTTTATGTGCCAAAAGAACCAAAATACAAAACCCACAGGGTCACAGGTGAGTGCACAGGGGGTGCCACATGAGAAATTCTAAACACAAAAGACTTAATGGAGTGGGAAACTAAGGTTCTCTGGAACAAGATCGCAAGCTCCTTGATTGTATTCAGAGCCAAAACGCTGATTTGACTGCGGCTCCGACCAGCACCTTGATTGGCTGCTGGTCGGAGCCGCAGCCATCTTTCTACACCTGAAGCCGCCGCTGCCTGTGTTCCAACCTGAAGCCTGATATCTGATGTGCTACCAGCAGCTTCCTGCCCAAACTCTGCTTAAGCCAGCCACTGTCGAACTCTGCAGCCCTATGGTGATCCTTGGGAGGTTATTATGGTTTTCATGACAAGCCTTGATCTTCTTTTTTACTAGCGAGTACATTTTTAATTGCTTTTAATATTTTAGTAAACATTCAACACTTAGAGGCGCACATTTGCAGTAAGGCCAGATAACATCTCACTTATATGGGATGAAATGTTCTTCCCTTAAGCTGGCCATACATTATACAATTTCCTATTGATTTACCTTCAACTATGTAGTTCAAGGGCCTGCCTGACTGCATACAAATTGAAAGTGTTTAGGTCTGATCTCATATTATATGGGTTTTAGTAAATCTAATGGAAAATTGTACAAGCAAACTGTATAATGTATGGTCAGCTTTACACCATGCAAAGTATGCCTTCCAAGTGCAATATTAGACATTGTGGAAAATATTCTTCTAGTTTTTAGCTTTTTGTGGGAAAACACCAATTTAGAGATGCCTCTGTCCCTCAAGACCTGGGCTTTAACAGCCATGCTATTAAAGCCAGTGACCGTGTAGCAGGATGGTAAACCAGTCCCTGGGATAGGAGAGCCCACAGAGCATCTGCCGGGAGTCTGCTTATTTTGGATTACCACATCTGCCTGGGCAAGTCCAAAGTTGTGCAGATCACCAGAATGCCCTCCCTCCATCTTTATCCTGCAGAACAGACGAGAAAGGTGTTTCAGGAGGTAAAGCATAGATCAGGGTGTCCTGTTCCCTTTCATTGTTTCTGCAAGAGGATCTCTGAGCCTGGTGACAAAACCTGTCTAGTTTTTTGTTGAACCCTAAGGCCAATAGAGCCACATCTGATGACCCCCACCTGTGACAAAGGTCCTGAGACACCTTCAGGTGAAAGTCTCCCTGATGGAGAAAGGCCATGACAGAACTGGTAGATTCCTTACAAAATGTCTTGGCCCAAAGACATTTAAGAACTGTAAATGGGTTGAAGTAGAACCACTGGTACTGGGGCAATGGCCCCTTGCTCCGGAAGTCCCACAAAAGCTACATTGAGATCTGCTAATCTGTGCAGTGGCACAGGTAGATTGGAAGGAATAAACAGAGCAAGGGACAGAGAGTAAAGTTCTAGCTTGAAGCCCTGGAACCCGCTCCCGCACCCAAGCAACTGAGATGCTTGTGGTCCAAATGTCCACAAACCTACCAGGCATTTCTCACTATCAAAAGAGTTAGAAAGCATTTCCGAAGGCTTGGGGAACTTGGAAGTCCAGGGTTTGTGAGCGGACTGGGTGACAGGTTTGGGCTTGGTTTTGAGAGTTAAAGCCTGGGAATAATTAAAGGAATGCTTCTTGGCCTCCGTAGAGGGATGAATCCTCCCGGACTGAGTCCTAGGCTTCTTCTGTTAGGGAGCATTTGTATACATCTGTCCTAAGTAGAGGATCCGCTTGAATGGCAATCAACTAAGCAGCTAGAATTTAGCAAACCAGTATTTATGGCCAGAGCAAGTGGAAAAGTAGGGTATACCCGAGAGAATAAGGTTTGAGGGAAGGGCCTTGAAATGAGGTACATTCTCCACAGGGATGGTTAGGGCTTTGTTAGGATGGGATACCGCCAGATCCACAGCAGGGCACCCAATTTTTAACAATGTCTTCCCCAAACAGGTACAGGACTGACAGTCACTTGGGAGGGGTGAACACCTTTGTCAGGGTTTTCCCGTCTCCATAAAGGATGATGAAAAACGTGTGCGCCAGAAAGGTTTTGATGACCCCAATTGAGCCTAGGCTAGGTACTGCACTGTTAAAAGCAGCAGACTCATTCTAATGTTTTAAAGTACTACTTATTAAGAACAAACCTACAGAACTTATCTTGTTTGTAACCTGGGGACTGCCTGTAACGCTGTTTAAACCCTCCTGTAGGCAGCAGTATAACCCAACAATCTCTGAAATCCTGTGCCGCTCATTGGAGAAAGAAAATAGTGACAATTCAGTTCGATGTACTTTTCCTGAAAACAGAAATGTAAAAAGGCACAGGCATGGACACCAAGGGGACAGGGCTATGGGAGTGGCACACAGGCGCTTGAAGAGCAGCATTAACAAGGACATTTCATATACATGTCCATTTTAAGGGGGGGGGGGGGGGGAAATAATAAGAGCATGTTCAAATTCAAAATGCTATGCTTGGATATTTGGGAATGTAAAAATGGTCTATACCTAAATCTGTAAAAGGTAAGTGCTCATGAGTGGGTTCCCCTCTTTGTATTCAACATTTATTACTTACATTTGACACTTCTCTTCAGAGATCTTTCCTGTGGGTCCTGCCTGGCACTGCACAATATTTCTTCCAAATTCTTCCCAATTGACCAGTGTGCCTATGATGGCTTTACACTCTGAATTCCATTTCAGTATAAGGCTGGTCATCTGGCTTTCAATGATGTGGATGTAATTCAGAATGCACACCGGCCAACTGGAAAGATTTTGAAAGACAATTTCTGCGACATACAAATTTACAGATAAAACTTATGTAGGAGGATTTGTTTCATCTCTGTATCACCTGGAGCTAGTCACTTCACTGGCTATATGTAAGGGTTTACAACCACTTTAAAGAGGTTCTAAAAAGGTTAAAAAAAAAAAAATCTTTTAAATAATAAAACTCATCACACACAGAGCAGCCTCGATTCACCGCTTCTTGGGGGTCCCTGCTGGTGCTTCTGGCCCCTCCCCCTTGCCGAGGAGAGCAAGCTGCTTGTTCTGGGGGCACTCGTGCATGCTTGCTTCCTAGCCACCTCTGTGTGTCTATGGGATACACATAGTGTGGCTCAGTCCTGCTCCCTCCTCACTGGCTGTGATTGACATCCAGTGAGGAGGGATAGAACCGGTAGAGCTGCTGCTCTTGTGCACATCCCTGGATCGAGATCACGCTCTGAAAAGTATTAGAAGGGCCTGCTGGGGGAGCTGCACACTAAAAGTTTTTTTACCTTAATGCATTCTATAAAAATCTTCACCCTTTACAACCACTTGCTAAGTACATACACTAGGCTTCTAAATGTCGGTTGTGCTTAATAAGCCAGTTCAAAGAGTTCTTAGAACCATAGCAACCAATCATATTCCATCTTTTAATAATTTAAAGCAGTTAAAGCAAAATAAATATAACAATGAATCGGTTGCTGTTGGCACATGTAGTACATGACATTTCTAGGCTGAACAAGCACTGACAAAAAAGCTGTGACCATTTTAAATTGTGAAGATTGTCTGCAGCAGTTAACTCTTTAATATGTCTAGCATTGTAATAGGCTAGTTTAAAAGCGCCAGTGTGCCATCACCCTATGAAACCAGTCCCTTCCAACATTTGCAGGCTCACCACGACAGAGTCTAAGGTATTACCCATAATGCCCAGTGTGGCCCAAACAAGCATTAAATCACCTGCCTTGAAATGACACACCTAAATGCTTAAAAGTAGTTTTTCACATACTGGATTACTAAACGTCCATTTTTTAGCTTTACATAACATGAAAAAGACAAACATAGTATTTGCAAATGGAGGTTTAACTCTCAAAGGAGTTTGAAGTGACGACTGTGGTAAATACCCTATGTATTCCTATACAGAAGTAAAAAAAAAAAAAATTTTTAAACAAAAATAAAAAAAAATCTTTTAGCACAAAGATAGAAAGGACAGTGTGAAATATTGTGTGGTTTCCTTTCGCTAGTCCTTCCTGAGAGGCCTGTGCAGTCCTTTGGCCTATGGCAGCAAGGGATGGAGTTAATCAAGCCCCTGAAGGGCAAAAAAAAACAAAAAACGCTGAAAATATACATTCCTATATTCATAGATTTCCATTTATACATAAAATATTTGACACAATTCCCTTAGCAGACAACTGGTGTCCGATTCATGTAGCACTGTGTTGTAACTGCCTTTCTGGAGGGGAAGTGTGTGGTAATAAGTGTGCAAAAAAATAAACACAAAAAAATGTAAACCGGTTTAACTCAATTGTTTTGAAGTCCCGCGAAACTATAGGCGAGTCGGCTCATCTTCACTATCACTGCAGTTACCACAACAGTCCTGGAGAAGGAGGAAAAGCACAATTAGAACAAATACAGTCAAAGAGGCCATGCGAATAAATGCAAAGACTACAATTAAACTGGTTAAGAGGACATGTTTGCTTCTATTCTCTATATACTACCCACATATACAGTACTTGGCTACAGAGAAGTAAATGTTATGTTCAGTGGATAGAACAATAAGGAAATACCCAGTCCTTTCAGATATGGGCCAATTAGCGTGGCCTCACTGGTATTCTGTAGCCCTGTCTTGGTTATGACTCGAATGAATATCTTACATAGGGCTTTCCCTTTTTCCCCCAGCGGCTAAACCCAGCAGTATAGGAGAAAAATAAAAGTATACATTTGTTGGTGAAAGTGCTGGCCTTAACATTAACCCATTGGTTTGCCTTCCAAATGTTCTATCTTAGGGATTTCTAGCAGGAACGTGCAGTGAGGTCGGTGGCTGGTGAGGCACTGGCTAGTATCAGAGCCAGATACACGCAGGTTACATATTCACAAGTTACGTATTCGATTCTCATTATGTAGGTGATTGCAGTTCTACTAGTTATACTCCTTTATTTAACAAAAATATTTACAAACTATGTCCCTTTAAGATGTTTTTCAGTCAACCTTTTTGTTGATGCTGGAAACAAATATTAATTATTTTTTTATTCATGAAACAGGGTTTTCCCCCCCAAAAAAAACAAAAAAAAAAACCACACACGTTTGAAAAATTGCTGCGCAAATACTATGCAACATAAAAAGTTGCAATGGCCACCATTTTATTCCCTAAGGTGTCTGCTAAAAAAATATAAATATATAAAATGTTTGGGGGTTCGGAGTAATTCTAGCAAAAAAATAAATAAAAAATTACCACAAGTAATATACAAATAATTATTATACAATTGTTTTTAAAAGGTAATTTACTACATTTTCAAAAACTGTACTCAAGCAGGTGGCCTAACGGACAAATTACTGAAGTTATAACATCAAACCAGTAATTTCCCAATAAATAGATAAATAATAAATTATTATGTTATAACATGTCATATAGCATAATATATTATTTAGCTGCCCAGCAAAAGCAACATGAGGGTTAAGAAACCATTTAACACTGACAGGGGTGCTATTCGTTTATATAAAACCTTTACCTCAAAAAGGGAAAACAAATTATTACTGCAACTGCTTAAAAAAAGGTTAGCTGGAGTTCAGCCTTAATTTGTAAGTCAAGTCCATCTAAATCTGCTAGTGTATCTAAAGCCCCATACACACGGTTGGACTTCCAACAAACTTTTCCGTGGATTTTTGTCCGAAGGGCGTTGGCCGTGAACTTGGTATGCATACACACGACAGGACTTTTTCAGCAAACTTTCCCAAAATCACGTGGTTTTTCTGCTCTTTTACGCCACCTTTTGGTCAACTTCTGCTATTGTTGGTTGATTTTAACATTGGTTCTGACTAAAGTCCGATGGATTTCTGTACACACGGCAGGACTTTGCACCGTAGGACTTTTGTTGCCGAAAAGTTTGTCCGTTTGCAGAGTGAACTTTTGTCTGAAAAAGTTTGTCCGATGGAGCTTACACACGGTCGGATTTTTTTGAAAACCTGCAAATTTAGAAGTTTGTTGTCAAAAAGTCCAACCGTGTGTATGGGGCTTTACAATACCGTCTCTCCAGACTGACAATACAGCTGTTCAAAAGGAGTCTCCAATGCTCCTTCATCCAAAGGTGAGACCTCAGGTACCGCTGTACCATTATGAATCCAAAAGACCCAATGTGTGTACCGCTCAGGCTCTCCAAATGGCAGGAGTCCTTGACATCCACCGCTGAGAGTGCCAGTCTGGGAGGGAGCTAGTCTCAGCTCCTGTGAATGCTAAATGTGCAAGAATGTCTCCCTTAAGCCACACATCCAAATCCCCATGATTAAGCGCCGCGGAGTGGAACGCGTTAGAGGTGTGGCCTGGTGGGAGCCCAGGCTGAAGTTGTAACGAACCATCGATCCATGGGATTGTATATAGATGTGTGGCTTAAAGTGGTTGTAAACCCACTCTTGCAACTTGCACCTACAGGTAAAGCCTAGATTAAGGCTTACCTGTAGGTATTTACAATATCTCCTAAACCTACAAGGTTTAGGAGATATTTGCAAAAAAGGAGTACACATCAGCGCAGGCGCACTGTAATGGGCGGTTTCTATGAATGATAAAGCCGGCTTTTACAGCTCCCCCGCGCATGCGCGGAGTGACGTCATCGCCGCTCCGGCCAATTACAGCGCCGGAGCAGCGATACCAGGAAGAAGCTCCGAGGGGACATGGCGGCGGCGGAGGAGAACGAGGAGGACTTCGGGGCTTTGATTTCAGGTAAGTGCCACATAATGAGCTAGTATGCTATGCATGCACTACTTTTGGTGCAATTCAGTGCGGTTTTCAGCAAATTCATTTGAACAGGATGAAATTGCACCAAAAGTAGTGCATGCACTGAGTTGCGTTCCTGTGCAATTCAGGTGGGAACCGGCCCCAAGACCGAAAGTATTACTGGCTAGGACACTAGCTGAAAATAAAATAGAATGCAGCCACCACATTTAGGGATTGATAAGCTACAGTTTATATTAAATTTTTGAGCACGCCACAAAAACAAAAATAGTGCAGCAATAATTATTTGTATGAATGAACTCACTAGGTTAACAGTTTCCACAGGTACTAGATTTAGGTGTGTGTGTGTGTAATCATACAAGTTATTAATAATACATCTCAGTTACAAAAAGGATAGGAGTACATAAAAAGGTGAGGCGATAACAGCTTGAAAAGCCACCACTTTTTTGTCTCTCCCCTCATAACTCTGGTGTTAGGCCGCGTACACATGACCGGTTTTCTCTGAAAAAGAAAACCATTCGTGTGTATGCTTTCTCGTCGAGAAAACTGGCCAAAATCTCTACGAGAAAAAAGACGACCTGCCGTCTTTTTTCTCGTCGGAGTCTCATTTTTTCTCGCCGTGATTCTCGTCAAACTGTTTTTGGACAAGAAAATCGTTCGTGTGTATGCTTTTCCGAGTCTTCAAAAACCACGCATGGTCAGACACAAGTATGAGACTGGAGCGCACCTTCTTGTAAAACTAGCGTTCGTAATGGAGATAGCACATTTGTCACGCTGTAACGAACTGAAAGCACGAAGACTGAAAAGCACGAATATCGTCTCTTCCCAAACTTTAACTAACAAACACGCGGCAACACGAGATTAGCAAAAGCAGCCCAAGGGAGGACGCCATGAGAATGGAACTTCCCCTTTATACTGCCGTCGTACGTGTTGTACGTCACCGCGTTTTTAGACGAAATTTTGGATTGACAGTGTGTATGCAAGGAAAGCTTCACAAGAATCTCGTCAAGCTTGACAAGAAAACTCGGCCGTGTGTACGAGGCTTCAGTAACGCATACTATCTGGTGTTGTTCTACGTATCTATGAACTATGCTTGGCCTTTGGATCAACTTTTATACATAACCCTCATTTAACGGATACTATTTTTGTAACAATGAGAAGTATTGCTATATGCTATTCATTGCTAATATCTACATATGATATATAGTACCTAGTACCTGTGGACACTTGAAGCGATATTAAACCTAAAACAAAAAATGTAATACAGGTATATTGCAGCTTACCCATTATAAAATACAGTGGCTGCATTGCAAGCTGGAAATGAATACAAAATGCAGCTGGCATCTATTAAAAAACAAAAAACTGAATGAAGGGCGCCCTCTTCTGCTTTTTTTATGTGTTTTAACGCACATTTTAAATGCAAACAAATTTATTTTAAGTGCAGTGAAGTTTGTTAAAATAACTGAAACCTTCCTATTGACCACTTCCCATTTCCTTTAAATACACAATAGACTGCATATAAAATACACATCTTAATGTGTTAAAACACACATTTTTAAAACAAACAAAAAAAAAAAAAGTGTGAAAACACCAAGTGTCTTGCAGGAGAGGAAACTGTAACTGAGGACCAGCAGTACAAGGATCTCCCTGCTTGATCTATACTTTGTATGCTTTCTGCACTTCTGCTGCTTGATTATTCCTCAATCACTCATCAGGTCACACTAGTCATTAGGGAGGCAGCTCTGATACTCTATTTTCAAAAGTATTGGGACGCCTGCCGTTAAACGCACATGAACTTTAATGGCATCCCAGTCTTGGTCCATAGGGTTCAATATTGAGTTGGCCCACCCTTTGCAGCTATAACAGCTTTAACTCTTCTGAGAAGGCAGTCCACAAGGTTTAGGAGTGTGTCTATAGGAATATTTGACCATTCTTCCAGAAGCGCACTTGTGGGGTCAGGCACTGATGTGGATGAGAAGACCTGGCTCGCAGTCTCCGCTCCAATTCATCCCAAAGGTGTTCTGTTGGGTTGAGGTCAGGACTCTGTGCAGGCCAGTCAAGTTCCTCCACCCCAAACTCGCTCATCTATGTCTTTTTTTGGATGTTGCTTTGTACACTGATGCACAGTCATGTTGGAACAGGAAGAGGCCATCCCCAAATAGTTCCCACAAAGTTGGGAGCATGAAATTGTCCAAAATGTCTTGGTGTGCGGACGCCTTAGGAGTTCCCTTCACTAGAACGAAGGGGCCAAGCCCAACCACTAAAAAAACAACCCCACACCAAAATCCCCCTCCACCAAATGATTTGGACCAGTGCACAAATCAAGGTCCATAAAAGACACTGATGAGCGAGTTTGGGGTGAAGGAACTTGACTGGCTTGCACAGAGTCCTGACCTCACTCGAAAGAACACCTTTGGGATAAATTAGTGCAGAGACTGCGAGCCAGGTCTTCTCGTCCAACATCAGTGCCTGACCTCACCGATGTGCTTCAGGAAGAATAGTCAAACATGCCCATAGACACACTACTAAACCTTGTGGACAGCCTTCCCAGAAGGTTTGAAGCGGTTATAGCTGCAAAGGGTGCAAATATTGAACCCTATGGACTAAGGCTGGGATGCCATTAAAGTTCATGTGCTTGTAAAGCAGGTGTCCCAATACTTTTGACAATATAGCGTATAGAGAAGCAAAGCCCTGTTTTTATCAAGGTGGTCACCTCGATAACAGACAGTGCAGAAACAAGGCATTGCAAGTCAGTAATGGGGAAAAGATCAGCTACAAGGAGACCAGTGGCAATACCAATGACTAGGCCTTTGCAATTTGCCTGTCTTTTTAAGCACAGCTTCCACAGAACAGATCCCCCTTTAAGGGCTTAGAGAACATGTTCTGCCAAATATCATAGTAAAAACAAACAATTGTTATAATATAGCAATTGTATAATAATGCTACAAGAAAATATATTATAATAATCTTTGACACCAGCTCTACAAATTTAGAAACATTAGGGGCCAATTTACTAAAGCTAGATCCTGGAATTTATCCAGCTCTGAAAATAATAGCCTGTTGCTATGACACCAGTATAAATCCTAACATTCTCTATCCCATCACCTGTCTACTGAACAGTCGCTGCAGCAGCCCTTTCTTGGGTTCTGGGGAAGGTAGCCCTCTCCAGTCCAGGTCAGGTGGGACAGGTCCATCCATGGGCACTTCACTTAGTTCTTTGAAGCAGTCGGTGTCTATCATCTAAAAAAAAAAAAAAAAAAAGAAGAACACATTTTTATTATCAAATCTTTCATATCATCAGTGACAGTGATAAATTGAAAGTGACAATACTGCAAAATACAAAGCAAGGCTAAAGGCACTAAATAATATCAAAGGGTGTGTTTGTTTGGAGACTGTTTCCTGTGCCCATTCTCCCCCCAAAAAATCCATACAAGCTCTATTGTTTACAGATAAAAATCCACAATATCGGCCATAGCTTTGGAAGTGTATCCCACAAAACATACACAAGGTTAACAAATGCCATAAATTCTAAACACGGTACATTTTCTGACCCCGCCAAATTTTGATCCATTTATGGGCAGCTTAAAGGGCAAGTTCACCTTTTACCAAAAAATCTGTAAGGTGAACTTACACTGAACTCCCTCCTCATCGCAAAAGGTATGAAATAAATGTCCATATACACCACTCAAGTGTAAAGACAATGTTCATTAGACATATGGATATAAATAATGATGTAGTAGCTGTATTCCAATCTCTAATGCCGCGTACACACGATCGATTTTCTCGACGGTGAAAACACCGTCGAGAAAATCGACGGGAAAAACGAGGGAACGGCTTGGTTCCCTACATTTTTTTTTTGGTCGAGAAAAACGACCGTGTGTGGGCTCCGCGCCAGTGTTTCCCTATGGGAAAACTGTCGCGGAAAAAAACGACGGGAATCACGACGAGAAAAATTAGAGCATGTTCTAATTTTTCTCGTCGTGATTAATGCCGTTTTTCCCGTCGAGAAAAACGACAAAAAGCCCACACACGGTCGTTTTTCTCGTCCAAAAGGAAAAAAAAAGTCATTTTTCTGGACGGGAAAAACGGTCGTGTGTACGCGGCATTAGATTCCAACCACCGTGCTCACAGAAAGTGCAATGTGCATATAAAGAGCTTCACCCGACGTGACAATCAAAATCTGCTTACCAGATATAAGCGGCCATCAAAGACCATCAGGCATATAGAAATTTCTCTCAGGATCCTTCCTTGTTCAATCTCTCCCATACATGTTCAGTTCCCCATAATGATTGCAGCAATAACTTCTTAAGGGGAAGATGTAATATTCCTCCACTCTGCAGAGAATCAAAACGGCTCCACCGGAATGAGCCACAAAAAAACGGGGATAGTGTGATACCGTTTTATTAAAAATGAAGCAGGGTAAAAAAAAGTGTACAAAAAGCAGGTACACTCACAGCTATAGAAAGGAGGCAGCGGCCGGACTACTCACCAAGTGATATGAAAACCGGCATGCAACAAAGCTGTTAAAATGTAGAACTTACAAGATCACAGCTCCAGAGTGATGGCGTGAAGTGCCAGCACGCCATCATTTTGGAGCTGTGATCTTGCGAGTTCTACATTTTAACAGCTTTGTTGCATGGCAGTTTTCATATCACTTGGTGAGTAGTCCGGCCGCTGCCTCCTTTCTATAGCTGTGAGTGTACCTGCCTTTGTACACTTTTTTACCCTGCTTCATTTTTAATAAAACGATATCACACTATCCCCGTTTTTTTGTGGCTCATTCCGGTGGAGCCGTTTTGATTCTCTGCAGAGTGGAGGAATATTACATCTTCCCCATAAGAAGTTATTGCTGCAATCATTATGGGGAACTGAACATGTATGGGAGAGATTGAACAAGGAAGGATCCTGAGAGAAATTTCTATATGCCTGATGGTCTTTGATGGCCGCTTATATCTGGTAAGCAGATTTTGATTGTCCCGTCGGGTGAAGCACTTTATATGCACATTGCACTTTCTGTGAGCACGGTGGTTGGAATCAAAGAGATTGGAATACAGCCACTACATCATTATTTATATCCATATGTCTAATGAACATTGTCTTTACACTTGAGTGGTGTATATGGACATTCCATACCTTTTGCGCCCTTGTACCTTTCTCCACAGCTTATTAGTCCACACTAATTTTGGTGCTGCACTTGGTTGTAATTTTTCACATTTAAATTTTTTGGGCGCCGTATGCCATTTTTTTTACTTATTCCCTCCTCATCGCACCCGGTCCTGCTGTACCTGAAGACGGCTATCTCCCGCACCGACACATCGAATTGCCGCTTTACCGGTTTGGGGGATCAGAAATCCCCCAATTGTACCTCGCAGAGGTACGAATAGGAGGCATTCTGATGATTGGTAAGCGCCGACCAATCAGAACCCATGTAGCCCATCCTATCAGTGTTGGAGAAGAGAAAGCTGCAGGGATTTCTGATCCCCGTACCGATAAAGCAGTGATTCGATGTGTCAGTGCGGGAGATCGCCAGCTTCAGGTACAGCAGGACCGGGGGCGATGAGGAGGGAGTCCAGTGTAAGTTCACCTTACAGACTTTTTGGTAAAAGGTGAACTTACCCTTTAAGCTGGCCATAAATAGATCAAAATTTGTCTGGGTCAGAAAATGTACCGTGTTTAGCATTTATGGTATTTGTTAACCTTGTGTATGTTTTGTGGGATACACTTCCAAAGCTATAGCCGATCTTGTGGATTTTTCAGCTGTAAACAATAGAGCTTGTATGGATTTTTAATCCCTTTTTACTGTTTGCGTGCCCCAAAAATACCCACCACCAAGGTAAATTTACACTTTAAAAAGTCAGCTTTATGTAAATATTCTTATGAACTTGTTGGTGCAGCCATAATTGCTTATTACAACCCTTTAAATAACAATCTACAAATCTTGATTTTTAATACAAAAGCACAAGTACAGTGGAACCTTGGATTACAAGCATAATCCGTTTCAGGAGAATGCTTGTAATCCAAAGCACTCATATATCAAAGCGAGTTTCCCCAATGAAGTTAATGGAAACAAAGATTATTCATTCCGCATTGACTTCTATGGCATGCAATACCGCATGTGGCCAGAGGTGAGGGGGGCGCCGGAGAGCCTCGGAAGAGTATTTCCGAGTGTTTCCGAACGGCTCCAAACCATTCCGAGTGTCATCGGCACCCCCGCACCTCTGGCCAAATGCGGTAACTGAACACCCCATTAGCTTGAATTCTGCTCGTTTTGCGAGACACTCGCAAACCGAGTCGGGATTTAAAAAAAACTTGCTCGTTATTTAAAACGCTCGTTAATCACTTTACTCATAAAACCACGGTGCCACGGCATATAAAATGTGAAAGGTGTATTCAAATGACATTTACATTACCACTGTAGTAATAATAATCTCAAAATATACCCTTTTCTTTTCCAATTAAGACTGCATAAAAGGGCATTCAGTCTCTGGACTGGTGACTTTATGGCAATCCTTACATCACGCTTGATGTAGACCTACCTCATCTTGCCACGGTATAGACACACAACCAGTAGCAATTTTTCTGTAAAAGTCGCTGTCGGTTTGCTCTAGCTCCACTCCTTTCACTGTTGAAAACTGTTCTATGTCCAGGACATCCTTGCAGTAAATTGCTTGCGGCTGAAACATAGCGGGATAATGAGGTTACGTAAAAGCATATCACATAGCATCATAAAAAGTCTATTATTGATCATCCCATGACCAGCAGAAATCTCAAGTAAGCTTGAAGATCTCCCCCTCCCCTGTTCACATCATTAAATTCTATTTCTTTAACTGTTGAAAATAAAATGTTATTCTTACATCTGGTTTGAATGGGGGATCTAGAATTCCAGCTTCAAGTCTCTTAAAATTTATATGCCTGAACAATGGGTGTTCTTTTACTTCCTGTGCTCCTCCACCACAACACCCTAATCGCTGATCAGGGTCTTTACATAGAAGCTGTGTATGGGGAAAAAAAGAAAAAAAAAGAAATTTGAGAACTGAACAGCAACATGACACCTATTCATACAGAAACAAAAATTATGAGTGCGTGGGAGGCTTCATTTCTACAGTGCACGTATTTATCACCGCTATGCTTATGTGCCAATCAAAGCATATACTTCGATAAAGAAAAAAAATACTGTATGCATCTGCAGTCACGTACCCCAGAAATACTACATATTTCTGACAGCAATCCAAAGCAAACTCCAAAAAACATAATGTTACTGTTCTTCTGACAGCGAGGCATTGGAAACATTTTACAGAATGCAAATATCTTTAGAAGATTCTGCAAAAAAAAACTGGTTGAACCTACTTCTCTCCATCTCCCCATTCTGTCCATGTCCCCAATTCAGCTAGGGATTTTGCAGTTGTAGTGGCAACTCTGCACATGCTCAGTTTTCAGTGTGTTTCTATGCTGACCATTTCCGCTCTATCACATCTGAGCAGCCCATGTGACTATAGTCTCACACAAGTGGGCGAATACATAGTGGTAAATGACAGCCCACTCCCCCTCTCCTCCTCTATGCCCACTATCCAGCAATGGGGGTGGGATATTTCATGTAGATTAATGGAGGAATCACCTCCCTGTTATTCTAAGACACAGGCTGGATGGGTGCGATACAGCCTGTGACAGGCAGAAATCCACCCACGCCATGTTATTTTCACAAAATACAGATTTGATTTCAAATATATATATATATATATATATATATATATATATATATATATATATATATATATATATATATATATATATATATATGTCACCAAAAGAAAGCTCTATTTGTGGGAAAAAAGGATGCCAATTTTGTTTGGAAACCACGTCGCGCGACTGCACAATTGTCAAAGCAACGCAGTGCCGAATCGCAAAAAGGGGCCTGGTCCTTTAGCTGCAAAATGGTCCGGGGCTTAAGTGGTTAACTGACAATTGCGCGACGCTGTACCAAAAAAAAAAAAAATATATACATTTTTTCCCCCCCACAAGTAGAGCTTTCTTTTGGTAGAATTTGATCACCACTGCGGTTTTTATTTTTAGCACTATAAAACAAAAAAACTGACAATTTTGAAAAAAAAAAATATATGTATATATTTTTTTTACTTTTACTCTGCTATAAAAAATGCATCCAATAATAAAATGAAAAAAGATCTAATTTCTTCATCAATTTAGACAAGTATTCTACTACATATTTTTGGTAAAAAAACAAACAAAAAAAAAAACAATAAGCGTATATTGATTGGATTGCATAAAAAGTTATAGCGTCTACAAACTATGGGATATTTTTGCTTTTTACATGTAATGGCGGCAAATCGGTGACTTATAGCGGGACTGCAATATTGTTACAGGCAAATTGGATACCGCTGGTCCCGCTGTCTTCTGGGACCTGTGTCTCCCAGAAGGTAGAGGAGGGGCTGGAAATTTTGTAGATCACAGCGAGTGGGTACCTGGTATGGACAGGCAATTGCTCCCTCCTGAAAGGTGCCAAATATGGCAGCGGAGGGAGGGGAAGAAGCAAACAAGCAGAGCTTCCCCTTTTGAGTGGGAGGCTCATTTGAAGCTGAACTCTGGGCAGATACATATTCCATGTAATACAGCTGTGTGTCCCTATCAGGCAGAAATTCAAATTTAAAAGAAAAATATAGTCTCATCTGTCGGTGTTGTTTTGGATACATAGAACAGTTTTTTTTGAGCAACCAGTGGGCTGATCGATTTTAGCCTTTAATGTCATATTTTACTCTTTCTACCTAAGTGAAGGAATGTACTTGACACTTTACTCACCTCTCCATACTATCAAGCGGAAGTGCCCTACCCTGTTCTGCAAAACAATCTCACTTTCACAATTACAGACATAGCTAGCTGTTCTAGTAGGCTTAAGTTTTACTTTCTTATAGTCAATTATCATACTTTAATGTTCCAGAATGTATTTTTACATGGGGAATTTTTTTAATTATTTTTTTATAAAAAGCTCCCTCAGACCATTTCCTCTGAAAAACATGATGAACTGCCAGTTTACAACGAATGACCTACATCTTAATTGTTTCACAGAAGGCTATAAATATAGAAGTGTAAAAAAAAAAAAAGGAAGTGGTGCACCTTCTACTACAACTGATGACAGAAATCTAGATCAGGTCATGGGTTACAAAACCTAATTGCTTTCCTATTTCTGTGGTATGCAGAATAAAAATGTAAAACAGATCTCCCTGCTCGTGAATGTTGCAGATATTTACCACACTCCTCTGTACATCACAAGTTACTACATATTGTATATACACACACACGTCATAGTTGGGTAAACCAAAGCGGAAATGTCACCCATAGCCAAGAGTCAGATTCCAGCAGACGTTTTATAATGCTGCTTAGGAAATGAAAGTCAGCAAAAGGATTGATTGCCATAAATAACACATTTCTGTCTAGAGCGGTTGGAATGTAAGAAAGAGATTTAAGCCCTCTGTTCTTGTTTAAAAGCAATAAATGGGTCTCTTGCCCAGATTCACATCAGCTCAAGACGAGCAAGGTGGATATGTAAAAATTCTAACAAGACCATTTCTAACAGGTACACATAAAAGTGTATTTGAATTAAACTTTGCGTTGATTTAGCCAGAAACTGAATCATTTTTCTATTATGTAGTCTAAACGTATGAGGGTCGATTTACACAGCCAACCCACCAGGATGGGGATCTTTATTATAATCACTTGCAGAGGCGCAGTCCATACAGGCACAGCGTCGCACTGGTACACTGTTGCCCGTTTGAGTTTAGGGCACGTGCGCTTCCCCGCCGACATCCGCTGTGATTGTACACAGCGGGTGTCTGTCAGCAGATCCCGGCCAAAGACTCATGGCCAGGACCTGCTGATCGGCTGTGTCCAATCATAGCCCAGAGCCCTGTGTTGACAATCAATACAGGGCTCTGTACACAGGGAACGATCTCCCTGTTTCTTATCCCTGCAAAGCAGGAAGAAGAAAAAAAGATCTTTAGTAAAAATCAGCACACATTACACATTGTTGTTAGGCACACAGTTAACCCCTTAATTACCCAAGATGTTAACCCCTTCCCAGCCAGTGGCATTAGTACAGCGAGTGTATATCAATAGCACTGAGCACTGTATTTGTGTCCGCGGTGATGTCAGTGAGTTTCTACTTAGCGTCAGATTGCCGACCACACTATCGCAGTCCCATTATAAGTCACTGATCATCACCATTAGTAGTCCAAAAAAAAAAACTTATTGGATTTTTTTTTGCCAACAAGACATGTAGCAGAATACATTTTGGCCCTTTTCCGTTCCTATACATATAAAATAATAAAAACTGTGGTGAATAACTAGCACCAAAAGAAAGCTCTATTTGTGTAAAAAAAAAAAAAATTATATAAAAAAAAAAAAACTTTGTTTGAGTGCAGCGTTGCATGACCGAGTAATTACCAGTTAAAGTAGAATAGCAAAAAATGGCCTTGTCATAAAGAGTTTACAGTCCAATGAGATTTGTAAAGTACAATCATCTGAATGCGACTTAAGAAAAAAAAAAAAAGATTATTCTTGTGCTAAAGCTTTATGTATTGAGCCTACTGAGTGCCATTTTAATACAGAGCATGCATCTCTTTTTGCAGTTCCCATAATCAACTAGGATTGGCGATTATAGGTTCTGCCATTTCCCTATCATGTAATGGTCACACAGAATGCGATTTTACTCACCATAGAACAAAGAGCCTTAGCCTCTGGCGAAAACTTGCCTGAATATTCTTCTTGGCCTTCCTTTACTAACCGCTCTACCTCCTCACGTTTGATCTTCCTCTTCCTCTGCTGGAAAGGGGACTGTCCCTCTATCATCTCATACAGCAGACAACCAAGCGCCCACCAGTCGGGGCTGAAAGTGTACCGTTCATTCTTCACCACCTCAGGAGCTAAAAAAGACAAAAGCATTGTTATAACCCGTACTTAGCCAGCACTTTACCTGGTCACCTTAAGACCTCTACTCACCCATGTATCCTACAGTGCCAACTCTGCCTTTAATAGTTTGACCTTCTGGGATGTGCACAGCCAACCCGAGATCAGAGATCCGGATGTGTCCTATGAGAATAAGAACAGTATGAAAAGCCAGGAAGGAAGACATGCATTTAGCAGACACCCACTCAAGTATAAAAATATGCCTACACTACATCATTGGC
The DNA here is from genome assembly GCA_029206835.1 of Rana muscosa. Lineage (NCBI taxonomy): Eukaryota > Metazoa > Chordata > Amphibia > Anura > Ranidae > Rana > Rana muscosa. The sequence continues at coordinate 852,143,990 of CM055118.1, forward strand.
CTCATGTATAAAAATAGTCTTTGGAAGAAGTTAATATTTTATGAATTGTCTTAGGACATGAAATCTATGCACAGCATGTAAAAAAAACAAAAAAACAAAAATCACAACCTACAATAAGGGGTGAGACAATTTATAATATTATACAGGGTAAACATCTGTACAATTTAGGCCCGAATCTAGGGGGTAGGGTGGCACAGTGGTGTGGTTAGCACTTTCGCCTCGCTGGTTCGAATCCCAACCACGACACTACCTGCCTTGTGTTTGCATGTTCTCCCTGTGTCTGTGTGGGTTTCCTCCGGGTACTCCGGCTTTCTCCCACACTCCAAAGACATGCTGGGAGGTTAATTGGATCCTGTTTAAATTGGCCCTAGTATGTAAACGTATGAATGTGAGTTAGGGACCTTAGATTGTACTGGGGTCTCAGAGTGCATGCACTTATCTAGTGGGGGGCAATTGATACAAGGGAGGACTGATGGGGACAATTGATGTAAAGGGGACTTCGATGGGGACCCTGATGCAAGGGGGCTCTCTGATGGAAGTTCCACCCAAAAATTTGCCACCTGTCAAACATAGATACCCAATCCCACTTCCGTGCAAGGGCGCCGCGACGACCTATGTCATTTGCGGCTCCTACTCCTCCCCCACTTCCCTCTGGGAGACACACACAGGTCCCAGAAGACAGCACGGCCATTCAGAAAGTGCAGCTCGTCTCGCGCATGCACAGTAGGAAACAGGCTGTGAAGTATTGTTTATTCATCCTAATCTAATGACAGGCTAAGACATAAATGTAATAGTGTTCTTTGATCACTTATGCACCACTTCTGCATTGTAACTCGTTGTATAGAAGTGTGCCCAGTGAACAGGGAATACTGGTTTCCTTCATCTGTCACTCTACTGACATTACACCCCCTGACTTTTATTACTGCATCCTCAGACCAGATATGCTAGATCTGGCCCTGGTACAATTACTAGTTTGCATTTAAGGTGGCCATTTAAGATGATCGTCACATGCCTGACAAAAAGGTGTCCTGCATGAATCCGAAACATTAAACTCTCCTGTTTTGTTATGTGATCATACTTCATTAAAGCTGTTTGGACAACTTAAAGATCCATGGTGTGCTGGCAAATATCTACACAGTGACAAAATACTGGAACATGTTAATGGTACTGCCATCACTTTCACAGGCACATACCATAAGAGCAGAAGTAGTTAGAAGACCACCAAGCAGGATTTAAAAAAAAACGCCAATATGGATATAAAACATATTATTTCAATATTCCGATTTCAATCAGGATCAATTTGCAGGTCTACCCTTCAAGCAGGTAATTGACAAATTGTATGCAAAACACATGCACACTTCCTGTTCTTGTTTGTGGTCATCTGGCACGATTATATTTGCATTTTTCAAACAATGTTCTCAGCACAAAACATAATATCTGCTTACTGAACAATCTTTTATATGAAACACCATTCATTGAAAAGATTGAGATGTCTGGTGAATGCCAATTAATGGCCATGCCTAGGTTAGCCATACAGAAATTTATTTTTGTCGTAGAACCAAATAAATCATAGTGAACATAAACATCCATTACATTCTAGGGAGCAAAAAAAACAAAAAAACCTAGCGATGATGGATAATTATTTCATAATAATTCAGCTAGGAAAATCAATCTCCGAGAAATGTTTTCTATGAAAAAAATTAATGATATATGATTATTACAATGATATATGATCCAAGTGAAAACCTTTAGAAACACTGAATGTTCACACCAAAAATGATAAAATGTATAGGTTTGGTTACTTACCATCAGTCTTATAATGCAAAAATATTAGCTATCTGTCAAAAATTAAGAAAAATTACTTGTGCATGGCCAGCCTAGGATAATTTATGCCTATGCTGCTTAATCAGGACATACACAAGCATACTTTTCTTTGGAGAAAGTTCTAATGATCTTAGCATTGAAATACATTATAGCATCTGTAGCAAGCCTTTTCAACCTCTTCTAGTTGATAATGTGCATAAATCACAACCTGTTTAACCATTAGGCTCAATGATAGAGAACGATTTAGAATCTTATTACATACCATGGTCATCCAGCAAAATATTTTCTGGTTTTAAATCCCTGTTGAAAGAGAAAAAAGGTATTCACACATGAGCATCCCATATAGAACATAATGGAGACTACTCTGCTTCATCAAGACAAATCTCTAAAGCAAGTGTTCTTAACTGGAGGCATCTATAACCCCTGGGGGTGTGGGAACCAAAATGATCAACCAAAAATTGAATCCCTCCTGTTGAGCTATAGTGTTCTGGCAGGGGGGAGCAGGGAACTGGCCCTGCTGGGAGAACACAGCCATTATTATTAGCTGCTGTAGCCGCTGGTAAATATCCAGCATGCTGGTAAGCCAATAATGGTTTGACTTGGGTACAATCAGCCTGCCCATAGATGGTTTGAATCTCGGCCGGTCCCTGCTGAACCAGGCATAATTTGAACCATCCATGGTCTGTCAGCTTTAAGTGTAATTGGGGACTGATCACAGTCAAGATTGCAGCCTTGTGCTGGACCCTTATAACGAAAAGGTTTTGAGAAATCCTTGGGTCTGGTATGGGATTTTAAGGGAAACCTCCATGCCAAAATAAAACGGTGTGGGGTCCCCCCCCTCAAATCCATACCAGACCCTTACCCAAGCATGCAGCCCGGTGGGTCAAGGAGGGGGGGGGGCAAGCTGTCTTCTTCCTCTGTTCTTCTTACGATGTTGACTCAATGCGATCTCCTGAAGTAATGCTGGGTCCGCGCAGATAGGAGAAGAACCGAATAGGTAGAAGGACTAGCAGAGGGAGAAGATGTCGCCAGAAGGAGGGAGAAGAGCCGGAGAGGGGAGAAGAGGGGAGGGGAGAAGAAAATTCGGAGAGACGCCGGAGCTGCCTTAATAAAATACTTTAAAAACCTGTGTACTGTGTTTATTTTTATTTTTTAGGTGAATGGGTAGGGGTACCCCATATTCATTCACATAAAGTGGGGGGGGGGCGGGATCTGGTGCCCCCCCCTTGTTAAAGAGGGCTTCCAGATTCCAAAAAGCCTTCACCTGCAGACCCCGACAACCAACAGCCAGGGTTGTCTAGTAGAGGCCCTTGTCCTCCTCAACATGGGAACAAGGTGCTTTGGGGTGGGGGACGCAGGCCCCCCCCCTGCTCCAAAGCACCCACCCCCCATGTTGAGGGCATGTGGCCTGGTATGGTTGCTCGTCCCCCCTTTCCTGACCTGCTGGGCTGCGTGCTCGAATAAGGGTCTGGTATGAATTTTTGGGCATAGGGGTTCCCCTTAAAATCTATACCAGACCGGAGATATTGTCCTGGGGGAAGGGGGAAATCTTGCGCCAATTTTTTTTTTATTTTGCGGGGTTCCCCTTCAAGATCCTCAGCACACAAGTTGCACCGCATGTCGGATCATCATGATGAGACTTCTATTCAAATGAATAAGATCCCATAGGGAGCCATTGATTTTGAATAGAGGCAGAGAAACGCCTGACGAGGCATAACGCTGTGTAAACAGCATTAAAGTGGTTGTAAACCCACTTTTGCAACTTGCACCTACAGGTAAGCCTAGATTAAGGCTTACCTGTAGGTGCAAGCAATATCTTGCACCTACAGGTATTTGCTAAAAAGGACAACGGCGCATTCATGGGGTTAATCCCATTCACAAATTCGGCTAAGTCCCAGCAATGCTTGGGCTTAGCTGAATTTGATGGCTCCCGCGCGGAGTGACGTCTTCGGCGCTGTGATTGGCTGGAGCGGCGATACCCGGAAGTAACATTCCGGCTATCGCCGCAGCGATGGCTGCGGCTGAAGAGGGAGACGAGGACAGCTTCGGGGGCCCCGATCTAAGGTAAGTGATGCATAATGAGCTATTATGCTAGTCATATTAGCTCATTATGCCTTTCTCTTAGGAGGTGGTTTAAAAAAATAAATACAATTTTTGTAGGGGTTTACAACCACTTTAAGCAGCGCTTAACCGCGTCTGGCATTTTTACAGCTCTGGAGCTGGATCCTCAGAACGCGCTGGTCCTCTGTTTTAAATTTTTTTGGAGCTTAAAAATGCCTGTGTGGGTATGAGGCCATTGAATAACAGAGAGGCGGTTTTAGCAGTAAAAAAAGCTCCTAAAACGCTGCTGGAAAAATGCCTGTGAGCATGAGGCCTTACAGAGTTATTTTGAAGGCCACACTTTCAATTCTCCATCATAAACTTATGTCTACCCTTTGTGTTACAAAAAAAAAAAAAAAAAGACTGACCAACTGAAAACAAAACAGACTACCACATAGTTGCAAACGAACCCAACTACTGCACAAGAAAGTATGATCAGTAGTACAAAATTTGGATATGCAAATATCACATATAAAATTACAGTATATATAAAAGGGCTCATCAGAACCCTTTGGAAAAAAGATTTACCTAAACATAATATACATTTGCATAGCCAATCCATACACATGCGCAGTTTTGTTCCTGTCCAATATACAAATGAGCTCCTCTGCCAAACCCAACAACCAGAATAATTTATTGTTACCATATCAGTCAGTCATAGATTTCTTCCAGAGAGAACAAGAGAATGACTGTATATGAATTTCCGCATCATAGCATCTTTAGGGATTTATTCTATTGGTGCTGAAGATACTTGCTCCATGCACAGTACTGTCTAGTGGCTGAAGTAGAGAGTCAGGTTGTATCTATTTTTTGTATTACACCGAGCTGCCTTTGGTAATATGCAGAACCACTGACTTTGGTAACATGTAGAACTCCACATACAGTGGGTAAAAATAGGATTTTTGTACTCACTGTAAAATCCGTTTCTCTGACGTCCATGGACTGACACAGCTCTAATACTGTAAACGTGTGGGTATATGTCCCTGCTTGCAGGAGAAGATCTAGGCAGAATGTTGGATGTTAGAAACATTCTAGAACAAAACCAGAGCTAAACAGCCCCGCCCGGGGGGTCCCTCCGGACATAACCCTCCTACCTGCAACCAGCAGCCTCAGTTCGTAACAAAGCAGTACAAACCTTAAAGAAGGGTGGGTGCTGTGTCAGTCCATGGACGCCAGAGAAACGGATTTTACGGTGAGTACAAAAAGCCTATTTTCTCTTATCGTCCATGGACTGACACAGCTCTAATACTGTAAACGTGTGGGACGTCCCAAAGCAGTATCAGAAAAGGGTGGGAGCAGTAGTAAAAGGAACAACCAAAACTTCACTCCAAACAAGCAGAGCTCCCCAACGGAGGAGTTGCAACATTAAACAGTGGCCTGCAACACTTTGCGGCCGAAGGAAACATCCGAAGATGCAGCCACATCAACCTTATAGAATTTTGAAAAGGTATGTGCGGACATCAAGGTCACCGCCTTGCACACTTGTGCAACCGACGCTTGATGTCGGAAAGCCCAGGAAGCACCAATTGCCCTGGTGGAATGCGCTGTAACCGGAAAGGGAGGCGCCCGCGCCTAAATGGCATAGGCCTGTATAACAGTCTGTCTGATCCACCTAAAAATGGTGGCAGACGACACCGCTTGGCCCTGTTTTGGACCAGAGAGACACAAGCAGTAGCCGCTAGGTACACCCGTAAGGCTCGCACCACATCCAAAATTGTGAAGCGCAAACTATCTAGGATGCGATGGGTGAGGGCACAAGGACGGAAGGACAATGTCCTCATTAAGGTGGAAAGCCGAAACCACCTTGGGAAGGAAAGGCGGGCGCAATACTGCCTTATCCTTATGGAGGACCAGGTAAGGCGACTTGTACGACAAGGCCGCCAACTCAGACACCCGTCTTACAGAAGTAATAGCCACTAAGAAGGCCACCTTCTGGGACAAAGTCAAGAGAGGAACCTCTCTAATATTTTCAAAGGGAGGTTCCTGAAGAACCGAGAACCAAGTTCAGATCCCAAGGAGGGAGCGGAGGCTTGGCAGGGGGAATCACATGGCGAACCCCCTGCACAAAAGTGCTAACTAAAGAATGACCTGCTAGGGGTCGTTGAAAGAAAAACGGCCAAGGCCGAAATCTGACCCTTAATTGTGCTCAAAGCCAGCCTTTGGGCTACACCACGCTGTAAGAACCGCAGGATTCTGGGGACAGAGTACGTCCGTGGACGCCAGTCTAGCTCTTCGCACATAGCGATGTAAGCTCTCCAGGTACAGTGATAGATCTTTGTAGAAGACTTCCGTGCCCTCAGCATGGTTGAAATTACCGAATCTGAAAGGCCTCGGTCCTTCAGCACCTGGCTCTCAATAGCCATGCCGTTAAAACCAGAGACTGTAAGGCAGGATGAAAGATAGGACCTTGAGACAGAAGGTCCTCCCTCAAGGGTAGTCACCAAGGGACGTCTGCGATGAGACGTACCAAATCGGCGTACCAGTGACGCCGAGGCCAATCTGGGGCAATGAGGATCACTGGAATGCCCTCGGCCGCTACCCTGCGCAGCAGACGAGGAAGCAACTGCAGCGGAGGGTAAGCATATATCAAGCGATACTGACCCCACGGGGCCACCAACGCGCCTGAGGCATCCGCCCAGGGGTCCCTGGACCTGGCCACAAACCGACACCTTGCAATTGAGTCGAGACGCCATCAGGTCCACAACTGGCGTGCCCCACTGCCAAAAAGGGAGTTAAAACCCCTCCGGATGCAAGGACCACTCCCCCTGGTCCAGGGACTGGCGACTCAGATAGTCCGCCTGCCAGTTTTCTACGCCCGGAATGTAGACGGCCAACAGGGCCGGCACGCTTCTTTCCGCCCACCTTAGGATGTGGGCGACCTCGGATGCCGCAGCCGAGCTCCGAGTGCCCCCCTGATGGTTGACATACGCCACGGCCGTGGCGTTGTCTGACTGGATTCTGATCGAGCGGCCCTGTAGCCTCTGCGACCACATGGAGAGACACAGTCTGATCGCTTGCAATTCCAGAACGTTGATTGGTAGATGAGATTTGTCCGGATTTCAGAGCCCTTGAGCTGACAGGACTCCCCAAACTCCTCCCCAACCCATCAGGCTGGCGTCCGTCGTGACCACCATCCACTGGATGGGGGGGGGGGGGGGGGGAGGAACAACTTCCAGGCTTGAAGAGACGGGGATCTCAGCCACCACGTCAGGGACGCCTTGACAGAGTAACTCACCTGGATCTGAAGATCCAACGACAACGGGGACTTGTCCCAAATAGACAGAATTCCCCTCTGCAATGCCCGAGTGTGTGATTGGGCATACGGAACAGCCTCAAAAAAGGAGGCCACCATTAGTCCCGGGACTCTCATGCAGAGACGTATTGACGACCATTTTTGGGACGTCAGGACCCGTACTGCCGACTGAAGTGTCTAACTTCTCCAAGGGTAGAAACACCTTCGCTGCCGAAGTGTCCAGGATCAGACCCAGATACTCCAAAAACGTTGAGTCGGGACTAGAACCGACTTCTGCATGTTCAGAAGCCACCCGAAGTCCCAGAGGGTCTGACTGACTATTGTCACATTTTCCTCCAACTCTGAGCCATTTTCTGCTCTTAGAAGGAGATCGTCCAGATAGCCCACGATAACAATTCCTCGCTGTCTCAGCAAAGCTAGAACAGGGGCAAGCACTTTGGTGAAAACCCGTGGTGCCGATGCCAGGCCGAAGGGAAGAGCCACAAACTGATAGTGGACTTCACCTATGGCAAAGCGCAGAAACTTCTGGTGACTTGTGCAGATTGGAACGTGCAAGTAAATGTCCTTGATATCCAAGGACGCCAGAAAATCCCCTTGGTGGAGTGTTGCAATCACTGTGCGAATGGATTCCATCCGGAATTTTTGTACCTTCACATAGGCATTCAAGGCCTTGAGGTCCAGGATTGGCCAGACCCCGTCCTTTGGGACAACAAACATGTTTGAGTAAAACCCCTGAAACCTCTTTTGTGACAGAACCGGCACAATCACTCCGCACCTGAGCAAATCCTGTACGGCCCCCAAGAGGGCCGCCTGGCGGGCAGGGAGGTTTGAGGGAAAGAACCTGTTTGGGGGCCACGAGCAAAACTCTATCCTGTATCCCGAGGTGACCACCTCGCACACCCACTGGTTGGAGATCCGGGAGGTCCACCGAACCGTGAACCTGCAAAGACGTCCCCCCACCCCAGAGTCGGGCAGGGGCAAGACTTCATGCGGTGGCAGGCTTGGGAGCTTGCTTGGTAGGCTTACGCACCCAGGTACGCTTCTGTCCCCCAGCCGCACTTTTTTCAGTCTGGGTGGGCTTACCCATGGGTTCTGACTGACGAAAATACTTCTTCGCCAGAAAGGAAGGGCCCGGCCTGCGGTGAGACTCCTTTCCCTTAACGGACTGAGGAAGGAAGGTGCTCTTACCCCCTGTGACATCCTTAATAATGTCATCCAGGGCGGCCCCAAACAGTCTACCGCCCTTAAAGGCCAGGAGCTTTTTGGAAGCTAGGTCGGCCGACCAGCATTTCAGCCAGATAAGGCGACGCAGCACCACAGCAGAGATAGAGGCCCCAGATATTAAAAGGGGCCGCATCCAAAGTGGCATCGCACACATAGACTAAACCCTGCGCAAGTTGGTGAGCCAGGGCAATGGTCTCAGGAGGGAGATTATGCTCCTGTACCATCTGGTGCAAAATCTTTGCCCATCCTGTAAGTGTCAGACACAAGTGTCGCCGCCACTATAGGGCGTAAGGCAGACCCCAACAAGGCAAACATAGTTCTACTCACTACCTCTGACCTCCGGTCAGTGGGATCCTTAAATGCAGGAGTCCCTTCAGTTGGGAGCGTGGTAGCCTTATTCAGACGGGCGACCGGGGGGGTCGACCACTGGAGGGAGAGCCCACTTTTTAACCAGGTCCTCCTCAAAAAGGTACCTTATGGCTAGGCGCCGCGGGACCGTCAAAGTCTTCTGCGGCTTATCCCAGACTTGGTCGATAAATCTATCAAAAAAGGGCACATATGGAAAGACCTTTTTTGAAGAAACGGCTTTAAAAAAAGGAACCAAAAAGGAGACAGCCTCCACCTGAGGCTCCTCAGCCGCATCATTCAGCTTGAGAGCGTCTCTCACAGCATCAAAGCATCAATGAGTTCACTTACAAGCACCCTGTCAGTTACTGGTTCAGAACTGGGGTCTTTCTCACAAGGAATTTCCTGTTCAAAAACATTAAAATCCTCAGAGCTAGGGTCCTGAGCAGCAGTAGCTAGGCCTATATCGGAGTCAGAGCACTCCCCTACTGGAGATTGTGTGGCGAGGGGGCGCTTTACAGCTCCCTTGCGCTCGCACACTGCTTCCATCCTGACAAGGAATGATTCCAGAACTGCCGACAACTGGTCCATAGGGACCGCAAGTGCAGGAGCACTGCCAGTTGCCTCTGACAAATGTGGAGAAGCAGGTGAACCAGACTCCATACTGCCACCCTCTGAGACCTTATAAACTATTACAGTGAATAATACAGCCAACCACTAGCAGCGCTGAAGAGGGGATACCCAGAGGACTCACCAACCCTTATAAGGACCGCTCAGTTCCGCTGTATGAAACCGCGCTGTCAGCACGAGTGAAGCCTGAGGAGAGTGTGAGGAGATTCGCGTCGCAGCAGCGCCGATAGAGGCCGAAACCGAAAGTGAAAGCGCCGCTGCTTCCAGAAAATGGCCGCCGGCCGCATTAATACTGCGCCAGAGATCCACGGCAAGATGGCCGCCGAGCGCAGTTTAAAATCACCACACATACCAGAACACTACTCCTTTCCCAGCACACAGACATGAGCGCCCCCCGCCAGGCCAGAGTGACCCCCCCCCCCCCAAGTACCCCCACACAGCACAGCGCCAGTACAGGGTGCAGAGAGCAGCATAACGGGGTAGACAGGGAGAAACCCCTCATATAAAGAAACACAGCCAGCATGTACTCACCTGCAGCAGGAGAGACTACTTACCCGTCCCAGAGGGACCCACTGGCTTGTTTCAGACAGACCTGTCACAGAGTAGTACTGAGTAGCTGTCGGCCCGGTCCACCGCGAAAGATACAGACAGGTACTGTTCAATCTTGAGAGGACCACGGGAGCATAAAAGCAACCCGGCCACCCCTGGAGTCATGGGGCATGTCGTGAACTGAGTCTCACGCACACAAGGCGAGGATCAGCGCGCTCGATGGTCGGACAGGGAAGACTATGAGGATACCAGTGTACCCAACCTGTTGCCCAGCCAACAGTTGATTGAAGGTCTCAAAAATAAAATAAAATCTTCCAGGAGACTAGCTCCTGAGAGAGCCACGTCTTCTTCTGCTAGGCAGAAAAAAAACTGAGGCTGCTGGCTGCAGGTAGGAGGGTTATGTCTGGAGGGACCGCCCCCTGGGCGGGGCTGTTCAGCTCTGGTTTTGTTCTAGAATGTTTCTAACATCTAACATTCTGCCTAGATCTTCTCCTGCAAGCATGGACATATACCCACACGTTTACAGTATTAGAGCTGTGTCAGTCCATGGACGATAAGATAAATAAGTATTAAACACGTCACCAATTTTCTAGGCAAGTATATTTCTAAAAGGTGCCATTGACATGAAATGTCACCACATGTCAGTAACAACCTGTGCAATCCATACAAAGAAACCAAAACAAGCAAGTTCAGAAATTAAAGCATGTGTAATGAAATGGAATGACACAGGGAAAAAAGCACTGAACACACGAAGAACGGGAGGTGAAAAAAGGCAGGGAAAGCCAAGAAAGCAGCTGAAATCTATCAGGAATTAGAAAGCAATACTGCCCCTTGTCAGAGCAAATTAATATTAGCTGGTCCAGTCTTAACTGATGGCCTATAAAAAGGGTGTCTCATTACCAAGAGGTCACAAGAAACATCTCATGATGGGTAAAAGCAAAGAGCTCAAGACCTTTACAATCTTATTGTTGCAAAACATACTGATAGCATTGGATACAGAAGGATTTCTAAACTTCTGAATGTTCCAGTGAACACTGTTGGGGCCATAATCCAGAAGTGGAAAGAACATAATTTCACCATAAACTGGCCAAAACCAGGTGCTCCTTGCAATATTTCTGACATAGGAGCGAAAAGAATTAATCAGAAGAATTGTCCAAGAGCCAAGGAACACTTGTGGAGCGCTTGAGACTTGGAATTAGCAGGTACAATTGTTTCAAAGAAAACAATAAGCACTCAACCGCCATGGCCTGTATGCACGCTCACCACACAAGACTCCAGTGCTGAAGAAAAAGCATGTTAAAGCTTGTTTAAAGTTTGCTGTGCAACATTTAGACAAGCCTGTGAAATACTGGGGTTAGGGTTAAGGGTTAGGGTTTTCCCTTTAAGAATAAGGCTAGGACCCAGGCTCTTGAACAGGGACCTCCCCCCAGAGGTCAGAGGGCGGGTCCCCAGAGGTCAAAGGTCACTGGGCGTGGCTGGACCCCCACCAAAGTGTACCGCCTACCCCAACTAAGTCGGGGAATGAACAAGTCGGGGAAAGTGTAGGCGCGGCTGGGAGAATATAGAAATACTGGGAGAATATAGTCTGGTCAGATGAGACCAAAATTGAACTCTTTGGATGCCATATTACACACCATGTTTGGAGGTTAAATGGCACCGCACATTAACCCAAATACATCCCCATACCAACAGTGAAGCTTGGAGGTGGGAACATCATGGTGTGGGACTGTTTTTCAGCATACGGTACTGGCAAACTGCATGTTATTGAATGAACGATGAATAGAAAAAATGTACTAAGACATTCAAGATAAAAATCTGCCGCCATCTACCAGGATGATGAAGATGAAATGAGGGTGGACATTTCAGCAAGAAAATTATCCCAAATACAGAGCCAAGGAAGCTCTCAATTGGTTTCAAAGAAAGAAAACAAAGCTACTAGAATAGCCCAATCACCTGACTTGAATCCAACAGAAAATCTATGGAAAGAACTAAAGTTCAGAGTTCATAGAAGAGGCTCACGGAACATTCAAGATTTGAAGGCCGTTTGTGTGGAAGAATGGGGCAAAATCATACCTGAGCAATGCATATGACTAGTTTCTCCATATGGGAGGCATCTTAAAGCCATCATTACAAACAATAGGATTTTTATAACAGCTTACCTGTAAAATCCTTTTCTTGGAGTACATCACGGGACACAGAGCGACATAGTCATTACTAATGGGTTATATAGTTACCGTCAGGTGCTGGCACTGGCAACTTCCAAAACCGGAAGTACCCTCCCCTATATAAGCCCCTCCCATCCGGGAGCACCTCAGTTTTGTAGCAAAGCAATAAGTGTCCCCAAAGAGGGGCGGGAGCTCTGTGTCCCGTGATGTACTCCAAGAAAAGGATTTTACAGGTAAGCTGTTATAAAAATCCTATTTTCTTTCTCGTACATCACGGGACACAGAGCGACATAGTCATTACTAATGGGATGTCCTAAAGCAATGCCAAATGAGGGGGGGGATACACCATATATAAGCTGAGCGCTATCAGACATGAGGATCTTTTGCGGCCTGCAACACACTGCGCCCAAAGGCGACATCCTCCTGACTTCTAACGTCCACCTGGTAGAACCTAGTAAACGTGTGTACTGAAGACCATGTTGCGGCCTTACAGATTTGAGCCAGGGAGGCCTGGTGATGCACTGCCCACGAAGTTCCAACTGCTCTCGTGGAGTGCGCTCTAACTTTGAACGGAGGCGGTCTCCTTCTCAAGCCATAAGCTTGCATAATGACCTGTCGAATCCACTTGGCTAAAGTAGACTTTGACGCTGCCTGACCCTTTCTGGGGCCTTCCGGCAGAATAACCAAAGTATCCGTTCTGCGAATCTGAGCAGTGGCTTTTAGATAAGCTTTAACTGCTCTTACTACATCCAAAGAATGCAATAACTTTTCCTCTACCGAAGTAGGTTTGGGGAAAAAAGAAGGAAGAACCACATCTTGGTTCAAATGAAACCCCGATACCACCTTAGGAAGAAAGGCTGGATGAGGACGTAACACTACTCTGTCCTTATGGATAACCAGATATGGCTCCTTACAGGACATAGCTGCTAATTCCGATACTCTTTTAGCCGAACAAATGGCTACTAGAAAAATCAATTTCCTGGTGAGAAGCACCAAGGAAATATGCTGTAATGGTTCAAATGGTTGTTTCTGTAGAACCGACAGAACCAAGTTTAGATCCCATGAACATATGGGAATATTAACCGGAGGCCTAATACGCATCACTCCTTGTATAAAGGCTTTGACTAGTGAATGCGAAGCCAAGGGCCTTTGAAAAAATATTGACAAGGCCGAAATCTGACCCTTGATAGTACTCAAGGCAAGCTTCCTATCTACAGCCCACTGTAGGAAGTCCAGAATCCTACCTATTACGTACTTATGTGGATGCCATTTCTTGGCCTCACACCACGCGATGTACGCCTTCCAGATTTTATAGTAGATCTGCCTGGATACCGGCTTCCTGGCATTGATCATGGTAGATACCACAGCATTAGAGAGCCCTCTCTTTTTTAGAATGTGGGCTTCAATAGCCAGGCCGTCAAACCTAGGGCTGGTAAGGAAGGGTGGTATATCGGTCCCTGCGAAAGCAGGTCCGGACGATGTGGGAGGGTCCAAGGACTCCCCACAGACATTTTTACAATCTCCGCGTACCATGCTCTTCGGGGCCACGCTGGAGCCACCAGAATCACTGGTTTCTTTTCTACCCTGATTCTGCGGAGTAATCGAGGTAACAATTGTGGCGGTGGGAATGCATATATCAGCTTGAACTGATCCCAAGGGAACACTAGGGCATCCAAGCCGCAAGCTAGGGGATCCCTTGTCCAAGAGACAAACCTGTCCACTTTTGTGTTGAATCTGGATGCTAGCAGATCTACATCCGGTGTTCCCCACCGCTGACATATTGTCCGGAAAACCTCGGGATGAAGGGACCATTCCCCTGGGCATAATTGTTGGCGACTTAGAAAGTCCGCCTTCCAATTCTCCACTCCTGGAATGAATACCGCAGATATGGCTGGGACATATTTTTCCTGCCCATTTCAGGATGTAATTTACTTCCCTCTGGGCTGCACGACTCCTGGTGCCCCCCTGATGATTGATATATGCCACTGCTGTGGCATTGTCTGATTGAATTCTGACAGGGGACCCTTGGAGTTTGGATGTCCATGCTACTAGGGCATACCGGGCTGCTCGTATCTCTAAGAGATTGATGGGCAGGGCCTTTTCTGCATCCGACCATCTGCCCTGGAGAGACTATTGCTCCAGTACTGCTCCCCAGCCTATAAGGCTGGCATCTGTAGTGACCACCTTCCAAGAAATCGGACTGAAGGATTTCCTTTTTTCCAGATTCTGGGGAACCCACCACCAACGGAGGCTCTTGCGAACGGAAGGGGACAAGGACATTGTAAGTCTAGGGCCTGAACTTTTTTGTTCCAGGCTGACAGTATGGCCCCTTGCAAATTCCTTGAATGGAATTGACCGTAGGGTACTGCTTCGAATGATGCCACCATTTTTCCCAGCAGCCTCATATACAGGCGTATGGACGGCTGTCTTTTTTGTACCCACTAAGTGGATCAAATCTTTCAAAGACAACACCTTTCCTCGAGGCAAGAATATTTTTCTCTGGCCTGAATCCAACCTTAGCCCCAAGTATTCCAGACTTTTGACTGGTTTTTAGGGCTGACTTGTCTCGGTTGATAATCCAACCGTGAGATTCCAGATACTTGATCGTCTTGTGAACGACCACGTCTAGTTTTTTCACTGAGTGGTCTATCAGCAACAAGTCATCCAGATATGCCATTATCATTACACCTTGTGTTCTTAGATTGGCCAATAAAGGGCCAGAATTTTTGTAAACACTCGTGGTGCTGTGGCCAAACCGAAGGGTAAGGCTCTGAACTGAAATGGCGCCCTTCTACTGCAAAGCGTAGAAATTTTTGGTGGACTGGAAAGATGGGAATGTGCAAATAAGCATCTTTGATGTCGATCGTGGCTAACCAATCCTCCCCTTGTAGGGCAGTGGCCACCGATCGGATCGACTCCATCGGAAAGTCCTGATATACAGGAATTTGTATAGCCCTTTTAGAATTAATATGGGCCTCCCGTCCGCGTTTGCTTCGGGACTGTAAAGAGGTTTGAGTAAAACCCGAACCCTCATTCTTCCAGGGGAACCTCCATAATTACTCCTTGGAGCAATAGTTGTTCTAGTGCCAACAGGAGGGACTCTCTCTTCCGGGGATCCCTTGGCACGTTTGACCTCAAAATGGGAAGGAGGAGAGTCTTTTAACTCCAAACTGTATCCCAAACCTACTGCAGAGAGCACCTATCTCTTGATCGTGTCCCGCCAGGTCTCTTTGCGAACAACTGGAGTCCTCCCCCCACCCGACTGAGTGGGGGCTTCAATGAATTTAACTTTGGGGGAGGTTTTGTACCTCCCCTGACCCAGGGTTTCTCATTACCCTGCTATTGTCCCTGTTTTTTACCCCCGGGATTTGACCGAGGAGGCCGTCGGAACTGTTACACAGCCGATGCCCCAGGGACTGGAGAAGCAGGCCTCTTAAAGAGGGACCTCTAACTCTGCTTTTAACCGGCAAGAGCGTATTTTTACCGCTGGAAATTTTCTGGATATATTTGTCCAGGTTTTCCCTGAATAAGCGTTCACCATGAAATGGGACGCTAACCAGCCATTCTTTACAGGGAGCTTCAGCAGACCAGTTTCTGAGCCATAGGAGCCTACGCATATGTACTATAGACAGCGTAAGGCGGGAGGCCTGATGGACTGAATCCTCTATGGCGTCAACCGCAAAGCCTAAGGCTCTAGGTAGATCAGCTAGGGCAAAGCCTGCTGATCTGTCAAGTCCCTCAAGACCTGTTTCAACTGATCCTTCACTGCTTAGCAGACCCCAATAGCTGCTACTGCTGGTTGTATCACCAAGCAGATTTTCATAAGGACTCCAATCTTTTATCTATTGGGTTCTTGAACATTTGGACATTATCCACTGGACATGTCAGTGATTTATACATACAAGAGATGGCTGCGTCCACTGTAGGGACCTTCCATTTTTTTTTTTTTTTTGATGAACTTATCCTCCATGGGATAGACCACCGGAAATCTCTTGGGGGAATAAATATTTTCTCAGGACGTTCCCAATCCTGGTAAATGAGCCCTTTCAGTAAAGGGTGAAGTGGAAAAGAACAAACAGTCTGGGGGCTTCTAGCGACCCCAACGAGGATACAGTAGTGGTTGATGGTTCCGCAAGGTGCATTTTTAAATGCTGATCGGACCATGTTAGTCAGAGACTGAACCCATAATCTTTCAGCTTGAGATGCTGAGAAAAGGTTCCCCCACTGTTGATTCCTCTATAACAGAATCAACCTCATCCTGATCCCCTTCAGGCAGGTCGATCCCTGTATGGGACTGTTGCTCTGCTAACAGGCACTCTGAAGGAGGAGACGGAGATCGGGCGTGCTTTCCCTGACAGGGAGGCAGCGATCAATGTTGACAATCTCTCTCTAATCCTCCCAGAGCTGAGGAAAAAACCTCCTCTGTTACATACACAGGAGCAGGTGACTGAGGACAGCCACAGTACCAAGTACCCCTGCGGGGTCTCTACGGTCACTTACCTCTGAACTTCAGGGGAGACTGGTGCAGCAGGAGTATGCCCAAGATCCTCAGAGCCCGATGAGACCCCCTTCGCTTCCTGGAAGATTCAGTTCCGGAGCTACTGGACGGCATATTCCTAAGCCTAAAGCTGAGGTATTCCAGCCGTAATACACCACTTTTACTGAGAATAGTCTAGCACAATTGCTGCTATATCACAGTTGGTGTCTACTAATGTGCCTTTCTAGGGGATGCCTGTATCAACCGCTTGCTGTATGCCTTTAAATGTTGCCAGCTCTGTCTCTGTACTTCATAGCCAGCTTACTGCAATAATGTGGCTTTTTAAAAACCTGCTGGGACGCCCGCACATGCGCAGAAGCGCTGCGGCGCGCACAGAGAGTCATCCCCCAGGCCCCGCCCCTTTTTCCGGCCACCTCTATATATAGAGGCGCGCGCACGCGCGCGGCCACGTGCGCCTCGGCGCTAATTTTCAAACATGGAAACCAGGGACAGGAGCCAGGGCCCCCTTTGCCGCAGGCCGGGGGATAGACGAACACTGCAACATGGCAGAGGAAACAGTTTCCTGTAGGAGAACTCACCAGCTGCCTGGACTTTGCTCTCTGAGAAGAAACTAGTCCATATGACAAGAAAAACATTCCACAGCGGCCTCCAGTGGACAAACACAGGTACCGCAGTTTAATATACTAAACATATATAAAAAAAACATTCTTTTTTTTTTTTTTTTTTCTTGACCACCATTAAAAATTATTACATTTTTTTAGTAGTTACAGGCATGCACAGATATTAGCGGGAATACCGTTAGGTAACAGACAGAAAGACAAATTAGGCTTGGGGGTCCCCCAATAGAACCAAGTTCCTGGGGGCCCCCACTTACCTGTTCCCCGCCGCAGGACTTTGTTTGGTCCACAAAAGCCCAAACTTCACCTATCACGGCAGGCATTGTAATCAAACCTTCAGGGACCGGGTTCCCAAGGATTCCACTCCCCTGGACCTGTATAGCACCCTGCACAGAAAACATCTTGGTCGTGGGTATGACCAGAGCTCTGGATCCCAGGGTCCAGCTCTCCTAAGAGAAGCATTACAGGCAGAACCTTGCTCTTCTCTGCAAGGCCCGGGTACCGACCGTTTAGCTATGAAGCTTTTTTGGTCGGATCCGGAATAGCTTACTGAGGCCCAAAAGAACCTGTACGCAAGCTCAGTGAAAAACACATGTTTCTTCTTGGCCAACACCTTAGACACTGGCAAAAAACTGAGGTGCTCCCGGATGGGAGGGGCTTATATAGGGGAGGGTACTTCCGGTTTTGGAAGTTGCCAGTGCCAGCACCTGACGGTAACTATATAACCCATTAGTAATGACTATGTCGCTCTGTGTCCCGTGATGTACGAGAAAGAAAAAGAATTTTGTACGAAGTATTAAATACATTTCAGTTAGTGTGTTCATATCTTTTTCCCTGTGTCATTCCATTTTATTACACATAACTTAATTTCTGAACTGATTTGTTTTGGTTTCTTTGTATGTATGGATTGCATGGGTTGTTACCGACACGTGGTGAAAATTTCATGTCAATAGCACCTTTAGAAATATATTTACCTAGAAAAATAGTGATGTGTTCAATACTTATTGTACCCACTGTATATACTGCATGCTTCATTTTTTCTGCATCTCAGGGACTTTTAATGCCATGTAGACAGTAAGGGTTTCAACCCTTTCAAAACTGCAGTAAGTAAATAAGGTAAGTGTAGGCAGCTGAGAGTGCCAACATTAAAGTAAAGCCACTAGTTTGCCCTCTACAGGCAAAGGACATGTTCATTTTGAATATGAAACTAAGATTTTTTTATTACAGTATTCAATGTTCAAGCAATAAGTCATAGAAAAGTAAAGCTCTATTTACACATATCCTTCAAGATCATGTGCTGGTAAAAGTAAAAAAAAGATATCCAACACTATTGGGTGGTGCCATCATTGACCTTGTCTTACCAAGTATCAAAAGGGTAAGAATACTCTATCAATGGATAATGTAAAGCCGGCCATACACGGTGCAAATTTCTTTCCTGCAACCACATCCCTGCTGAGAGAAAAAAGACTGATTATTGCTAGAGGCTATAGCAGCCGCTAGCAATAATCACAAGTGAATCCAGCAGGCTGGTTGTACCCAAGCTGATTAAAATCGATCAACTTGGTACATACAGCCTGCCCACACACAGTTCGAATCTCGGCCGTTTCCAGCTTAACTGAACCAAACCGAACTGTCTATGGCCACGGCCTAAGAGAAAGTTATAACCGTTGTCAGATTTTTTTTTTTTTTGCCATCTGTGTCCAATTGGGGAGATTTTGCTTTACTTGCTGTCCCATAGCCAAAACAAGCAATGAGAGGAAATTCCTTCAAATTGGGGGATTTCTTGGTTGTCACCATTGGAAGATTTCCCCTCTATTTCAGTTCTGGCGACAACCCAAATTTTGGGATTTTATGGTACTTTCACTTTTGGCGACAACGGTAAACAGGACAAAAAGAGAAGGCGATTTATGATTCAATTACTATGTTACATAAGAAAGTCCTACCACAAGAGATGTATAGAATAGTGTGACTTTCCATTGGCAGCAAGGCATGTTGTGATCTTCACAGAGTGAATAAACAGGCTGCAGAAGATTAGTATTTAGTTTAACAAGAGATTTTGTTGCAAAGCTCATGTCCTCAATATCTTACACAAAATGGCCGACGGGGTGAGATTGTCATTCTTACTTCAGGCTTCTGTCTCCATTATCTTACCAAAATTTACGGCCGATACATTTGGGCTTCGGTCTGCAATATCACACCCAAAATGGTGGCCGACAGGTCACAATGTGCCATAAAAGGGAAGGGATACTGACGTTCGGGGTGTTCCAGAATAAGTCACATGATGAAACTGGTAGAACACGCCCCCAGAACGTCACATTGCTTCCTGTTGCCTGACCAGAGTGTCAGCGTTAATTGCATGCTTTTACTTTGTCTAAATGTGAGTACCCAAGCTGTGTTTTATTAATAAATAAGATTTTAAAACGTTATCACACCATCTGGGGCTCCCTTTCTCTTATACATGGGCCATTATTGAGCAATAACACCATCAAGAGAAGAGGGACGAGCAATTGCCAGAGGGCTACACAGTGGCCCACACTGTGAAGGCATCATACCCCAAGAGGGAGGTAATATCTGGTGAGTTCGGTCTTTGTAAGAGCACAGTTTGCAGTGATCACGGCTCCTTCAAACTAGGCACCAAGCACCCATTTTACAGTACCTGAATAACCCGATTGGATATTTCCTTTGTAGGTTTTCCATAAGGACTCTTTTCTAAGGATTTTTATAGCACTAATTGAAGAGGACTGCATTTTATTTATTTATTTCATATATTGATTTTTGCACATATATTAATTGCACAAGTGTGTTCACTTGTATATTCTTTATCACGATTATTGAGGGGTACAGATACCCCAATGTATTTTTATTATTCAATTTATTTTGCACATATTTATAATTATATATGAGCAGTTTGCACAGGCACTTTAGGATTCAAGAACTTTTTAGCACTTTGAGTTTAGTTAGTCACACATTGCACTTTACACATTTGCATTATTTAGTGCAGCACCAGTCTGCACAGGGCTCCAATAGACATTCGCCATATCTGCTTTTTCTTTCCTTTCCATTCAATTCAATTGCCCCACTCAGGTGGACGCAATCAGTAGAGGCAGCTGTCTATTGATTCCCTTGAAAAACATATATCCTATACCTCTGCTGACATTGGTGTTTTTAAATACTTTTGCACGGATTCATTTGTTATACAGAAGATTAGTAAGGATCGGTTTTATAGCATAGATTTGGCCAAAACAATGAATAAAAAAGGTGCCTGCAAGTAAGAGGGATAGATCACACACACAGTACACCCCTCACATTTTTTGTAAATATTTTATTATATCGTTTCATAAGACAACCTGTGAAGCTCTTGTGAACTCCATGCCCAAGAGGGTTAAGGCAGTGCTGGAAAATAATGGTGGCCACACAAAATATTGACACTTTGGGCCCAATTTGGACATTTTCACTTAGGGGTGTACTCACTTTTGTTGCTTTTTGTTTATTTTGGGAGGAGACAGCAAATTTATACTGTTTTACAAGCTGTACACTCACTAAATTTACATTCTAGCAAAGTGTCGTCACATGAAAAGATAATAAAATATTTACAAAAATGTGAGGGGTGTACTCAATTATGTGAGAAAATATTTATAATATATATATATATATATATATATATATATATATATATATATATATATATATATATTACGCACACACGCACACACACTAATGCATACCTGTAAACGATTCTCTCTTGTTGTAGATCTTGAAGGCCACAACAAATTTCTGCAGCATAAAATATTGCTCGGTCTTCATCAAATCCAGCCTCACCCATGTGATAAATGTGAAATTTCAAATCACCTCCATTCATTAGTGTTAGCACCAGACAAAGCGCGTCTTTTGTCTCATATGCATAAGCCAGACTAACCTGCAAGTAAAATATTCTTCTCATATACATAGAATGATGAAACTTTACATTAATGTCAAAAATTTATGGTATGCTACAAGTTTAAAAAAGGAAAGTTGTATTGTTATATGGACATCTTTGTATAATACTTACTGTATACTTATCAAGCTCTTGTCTTATCTGTGGTTACTCCTAAGTGGGTACATGCCAGCAATGCTGATCTTACAGTTTGTTGGCAAGAACAGAGTTCAAATCTTGACTCGCATGCCTAAGCCTGGCCATACATTAAAACCAAGAGAATGTTACTGCGCTGACGTGTAAAAAAAAGAAAGAAACGCAAGGGCGGCAACTATAAAATCAACCCAAATATCAAATGTGATATAACAATATACATATGCAAGCAGTCACAGCTGGCATCCAAAAGTAAATATGCCAGCGCCTGTAACCTAAATCAAGTATGCACAATCCAAAGTACTTTTAGTCTTTGGATTGGTATTTGCACACTTGTTGTCCTTAGACTTTCAAGTTAAATATGAACTCTATTTTTTTTAAAAATGTAAAAACACTACCCAGTCTTCATGGACCAATTCCATTTTTCTTTAGCTTTCTCTAAATACGCACAGATGCAGATATTATCTATGTATTGAATGCACCCTCCTTGCTTTATCATCAACCCCTGGACCTACAGATGGATTTGTACTTACTACAAACCTGCTGTTGACTCTCTCTAAGATCTGTTTCTCATTTAAGGCCATGGATTCCCCTTTCCGTTTCTTAATACGTTTCTTCTCGAGTTTCTTGCATGCATACATCTTGCCTGTTGCTCGAACTTGGCAGGCACAAACCTAGATACAGTAATTCAATAAAAATTAGGATGAAAGATAATTCTAGCCAATGTCAAACTACTCAAACATACTGTTTACTAAAAGGGTTTCCCTTGCCTGTCTACCTGCAGATGACACTCCAGAAATTTCTCATCTCAATAGAGCAACTGGAGATATTATGTCAGTCTATAATTATTATTATTATTATTATTATTATTACGGTAATAATAATAATAAATAAAAAAAAAAAAAACACACCACACAATATATCCAATAGTCTTTTCACAGTCTTTTTTTTTTAAAAGACTGAAAAAGCTATTAGATATTTTGTGTGGTGTTTTTTTTTTTAAAGTAATGGCGTATGGGGTTGCCCAGAAACATCAAGTTTCGCAACCAGTTTACTGTCCAGGACAAGAGGGGAGGAGGAGCCAACTGGGAACAACTTTCCAATAGAGGACTGATCACAGCCGCTTCCCTGCATTGCTCTGCATATGAAATAAACTGCTATCCCCCCCCCCCCCCCCCATGTATTGTGCTCTGCTTTGTTCCCCATAAAAGTGCCCCACACCCATGTAATGTGCCCTCCTGACAAGGAGGATTACCACTGGTATAAAGAATTTGCTTTCCTTGCATATTAGTTTGCATTTTATCTGGCCTAAATGTCTCTGTATGGAGAACTAATTTCACAAGGAATGACGTGGGTAAATCACTATTGATGGGATCCAAAATCTTGAGGACATTCTCTTGCTAAACCCATGTGATAAATGCAACATCAAATCTCTCCATGTTAAAGACAATGGGATTGATGTAATAAAAAGGAGTAGAATGCATCCACTTTGCAAAGGTAATTTTCACTTTGCTTAGTGAATAAGGTAAAGCTGTGCTGATGTCAATTATCCAATTATGTGCAAGCAAAAATCCTTAGGAAAATACATTTTCTTATAAAACAAATTTGCATCGGACTTGGTATTTTTTTTAAATGGATTGTCACTTGGTTTGACCTTGTTTACTAAATTAAGTGAACTAGGGCCGAAACAACTAATCGATTACTAATCGATTACTAATCGATTATGAAATGAATCGATTACCATTTTCATAATCGATAGGCCAGTAACATAATGGGGTTAAAAAAAAAATTAGCTGGGTTCACACTGATACGACACGACATTCATCCGACTTTCATCCTACTTTGCTCTGCGACATCAGTCCTACATTGATCCTACATTGGTCCGACATCCATCCGACATTCATGAACAGGATACTACTTTGATCCGACATTGTGATAGTCTGACTTGTCCTTTGACCAATCAAAACAATCCCAGGGTGAGATAAATTCCTTTTACTGCTGCTGTAATCACATGTCGGATGTCAAATGTCGGATGGTTAGGACAAGGATCCTACTTTGATCCGACTTCAATGATATTCAATGGGCTGAAGTAGGATCAAAGTCGGACAGAAGTAGTACAGGGAGCATTTTTAATGTCGGACCGACTTGTGTCGGACCAGTTAAGACGGCTCTCATAGGGATTCATTGATTTTCACACGTCATGCGACATGAGCTCCTAATGTCGGAGCGTTTGTCGGACCAGTGTGAACCAGGCCTGATAGTACAAAAAGAGCAAATCGCTACTGTAAATAATGTATTAATTTCACTGCCCCACAGTAAAAAATTAACCCCTTACAGTAGCGATTTGCTCTTTTTGTACTAATTTTAGTTTTTTTAACCCCATTATGTTACTAAACATCTCAGGCCTGGGTCACACCTCTGTGTTTTTTGGTGCTTTTTGCAGAAACACACTACAGTTCATTTACATGGTTTCCTATGGGACACGTTCACATCCATGATTTTTTCAGCTGCTGCGCATTTGGAAAGGGCAAGGACTATTTTTTAAACGCAAAACGGTGCTACTTTGATTTTTGGTTCAATATACTTCAATGGAGAAGCTGCAGAAAAGCATGTTTGTGTTTTTTAATCTGCTCAACAACAAATTGTCCCCAAAAAATGTAAAAAGCAAATCGCAGCCTAAATTAACCTTCTTCCTTTTTTTTTTTTTTTTTTAATGTTATTAACCGATTAATCGAAACAATAAAATCGGCCAACTAATCGATTATGAAAATAATCGTTAGTTGCAGCCCTAAAGTGAACTTTCACTTTGACAATGTGAACATGCTCATGTGAATGGTCTATATGCTCTTTCCATCAAAATGCAAAAAAAAATTAACACAAGAAAAACACTTAAAACCCCCAAAAAAACATTACACGTTTTCTAAAAGCAGATATAATTAAAATGATGGTAGCTGCAAATTTTTAGGCTACACTATATTTGCGCACCCGTTTGGCAAAATAATTTTAGCGTATGCAAAAAACAAAATCTCAGAATTTTCTGTAAAATGTAAAAGTTGGGACCAAGTCACATATATAAATACCAAATATGTAAAGGCTTAAATACCAACTACACTTTTGTTGGAAAAAAACCCAAAAAAACAACAACACCACCACACATTCCCCTCTGGTAATCTATGCACGTATTTTTAACCATTTGAAGATTGGACTTTTTTTGGCACTTTTTGTTCACATGTAACAATCTTTTTTTTTGCTAGAAAATTACTTAGAACCCCCAAACATTATATATATTTTTAAAGCAGGCCCTACAAAATAAATTGGTGGGTCTTGTTTTTTTAATGTCACACGGTATTTGCGCCACAGTTTTCCAAACAAACAGTTTTTGGGAAAAAATACACTTTTTTCAATTTTAATGCAAACACAATACATACCGTAACCCCATTCTTTGTAAAATATAAAAGATGATGTCACGCCGAGTAAGTAGAAACCAAATTGTGCACACCCGCACAGCAGCAACAACGTAAATTTTACTATCCATAGGTGACGCTTTAAAAGCCTTTACAGGTTACCACTTTATATCTACAAAAGGAGGTCTAGTACTGTAATCACTGTCCCTGATCTGACATTTGTGGCAATACCTCACATGTGTGGGATGATCGCGGTTTGCGTGCTAGTCTGACGTATGCATTTGCCTTTCTGCGATTGCACAGGGAAACTTAAAATTATTATTTTTTAATTAATCTATTTTATTTTTACACTGTTGCTGTAAACTTTTTCTCTGATCAATTTTTTTGCTGTCACAAGAAATGTAAACATTCTTGCGACAGCAATAGGCATGCGACACATACTCTTTATGGAGGGATCTGGGGTCAATAAGACCCCAAATCCCTCCTCTGCACTTGAAAGCATTCAAAAACGCGCAAGATCGGCCTTTTTTTTAATCACTTTCAATTTTCAAAAAATTGCACCGTTGACAGCCAGGTAACCCTCATGTCATCACTTCTGGGTTACCATAGCAAAGACCTGATAAAAGCAGATTATGCCTTTGTATGGGTCTCCGGCCAGCCAGCAGACGTGCCAGCTGGTAGCTCGAGTCTCCCGGTGGGACAGAAGAGCCCGAGAGAGTCGCAGAAGGCTGGGGGAGGAATGTCCCCTCCCACTGCTTGTAATAGCAATCAGAGTGGCCAACTAGCGGCTTTAAAAAAAAAAAAAATGGTACTGGGGTGATGCCTGCAGCTATAATCCCAGTACAACCACTTGACGTCAAATGATATACCAGGTACGTGAGTTGGCAGCAAGTAATTAACAAACTTTGTTGCAGATTCCCATCTTTTGTTACTCTGAAAAAATAGACGTTTGGTTGTCTTTGTTCATGTGCAAAGTGAATGGGAGTGACTTTAAAATTAGCAATCAGCTGCTGCACTTGCAGGGTTCTAATGAGGAAAGTGGCAGGGTCTGAAACGTGATTTCCCTTTGGAAGCATCTTAGCAAAGATTAACTTTGTTGCAAAGGATGCCCAAAATGTGGTGTATCTTCTTGCAGACTTCTGGAAAAATCAGTGCGCCAATAACACTCTTCTAATTCTGGCTTGCACAGTGATACCCAGCATGTGTCACGAGTCACACAAACCATGTTTATGTACATATGTTACTGTGTTTAAAATGTCTGTGAGGCTTTAAATTTTTATATTCTATTTACATTTTTTACACTTTTGTTTATTAAACCTTATTGTCATCACAACGGGGCTGACAAGCCCCTAAGCAACAGAACTTTGAGTGAAAAGTACACTCTTTCTAAAGACATCTGGTGTCTTTTAAAAAGAGAAGCAAGTTTTTTTTTTGTTTTTTTCCCCCATTCATACTTGCCTAGGTGGATGCTGCAGCTGTCCCGCCGCATCTCTGCACTGAGAACTAAGGATGAGCTCCGGCGTGTTCGCATTGAACACGTGCAGAGCCCACCGGGAAGTCGTCACTGAGCTGCGCTAATCACAGACAGGGAGACATTTCCCGATCTCTGCAGCCGAGCATCGGGACAAGGTCTCCCTGCCGGTGATTAGCGCAGCGGGGTGCCGACTTGCTCGCGGGCTCTGCACGTGTTCAATGCGAATGCGCCAGAGCTCATCCTTACAGAGAACCGAGCCACCGAACACTGCCGATGGCTCGGTTCTCACTCCTCCCCGAGCGGAGAACTGCTAACTGTCAGTCAGCACCTCTCCTGCTCTGTTCTTCCACGTTCATTGGAGTGCTGAGCTGTGGAGGGGCGGGGAGCAGCCGTCTCAGCGGCTCACTGAGACAGCCATCAGTCCAGGCACCTGGCGGATCCAGACTTGGGGAAGTCGAGAAACAGCTTTTTCCCGCGACGGATTGCAGCGACATCAGCGGTGAGCGGACTTCAGAATGCTCTCTGCTGAAAAAAACGGGTCACAGAAGTGCAAAACAAATTGCACTCCTGTGACCCATAGGAGAAGCCCAGCCTGAAAAGCTCAGGCTGGACTTCTCCTTTAATCTACCCAATGGCTCCCCAGCATTTAGCCATAGCCTATAAGGACACAGCGCACTGGTTCTTCTGGATGGAAACTGCTTGGGACCCAGAAGTGCTCAGAGCTGACAGCGTGCGGAGAAAAAAAAAAAAAAAAAGCTGATCACCGGCTTTTGTGTAAGGGACATCTGTCCCCAGTGGAAGAGGCACATCCGCCTCATCAGTGCCCACCAGTACCGCCTGCCAGTGACCACCAGTGCAAAACAGTGGCAGCCATCAATGCCCACCAGTGGTGCCAATCAGTGCCACCTAGCAGAGCAGCCCATTAGTCTCACCTACCAGCACGGCTCCAACGGGATCCGTGCCTGCTTGGGTGCCCCCTATAGCAAGCTGCTTGCTGTAAGGGCACCCGGCAGGAGAGAAAAGCCAGTGGCAGGATACCCAAGAAGGAGGATCCGGGCTGCTCTGTGCTGTTGCACAGAGCAGCAAGTAAGTATATATATGTATAATGTATAATATATATATAAAACACACAAGACTTTAATATCACTTTAAGTCCTGGGGAACAGACACACATTAGAAATACAAAATAATTTCACCTAAAAAATTTTTTTTAACCACTTCCATACAGGGCTTTTTATACCACTTCCATACCAGGCCTATTCTGGCACTTCTCTCCTACATGTACAAATCATCATTCTTTTGCTAGAAAATTACTCAGAATCCCCAAACATTATTTAGTTTTTTTTTAGCAGACACCCTAGGGAATAAAATGACGGTCGTTGCAACTTTTTATCTTGCACGGTATTTGCGCAATAATTTTTCAAACGACTTTTTTTGGGGAAAAAATGGTTTCATGAATTAAAAAATAAAACAGTAAAGTTAGCCCAATTTTTTTGTAAAATATGAAAGCTTATGTTACGCCGAGTAAAAAGATACCTAACATGTCACGCTTTAAAATTGCGCACACTCATGGAATGGCGCCAAACTTCGGTACTTAAAAATCTCCATAGGCGACGCTTTGAAAATTTTTACAGGTTACCAGAGGAGGTCTAGTGCTAGAATTGTTGCATGCGCTCTAACGCACGCGGCGATACCTCACATATGTGGTTTGAACGGCGTTTACATATGCGGGCGGGACTTAAGTGTGTGTTCGCTTCTAAGCGCGAGCTATTGGGGACGGGCGTTTAAAAAAAAAAAAAAAAAAAAACTTTTTTTTTTTTTTACACTTTTTTTATCACTTTTATTCCTATTACAAGGAATGTAAACATCCCTTGTAATATGAATGTGTGTGACAGGTCCTCTTTATGGAGAGATGCGGGGTCAATAAGACCCCACATCTCTCCTCCAGGCTGGAAAGCATAAGATTGTGAAAAAAAATTCACCGATCTCATACTTACAGCTGCAATGGCGGCTTTGTTTACATTTGAGAACCCGGGCGTGACGTCATCACATCGCGCCCGGGCCTCCGACGATCATAGAGATGACTGGTGACCATCTGGTCACCAGTCATCTCTATGCTCATCACGTGACCCACCACCGGCGCAGACGATTCTCTCCGGGTCCCCAATCGCACAGGAGAGCCCGGAGAAGCACCGGATGGCGCCGTTGGGGATGTCCCCTTCCGCCGCGGCCTATAAGAACGATCAAGCGGCGGAACAGCCGCTATGATCGTTCTTATGGTGCGCAGGATCGCCGGCTGAAAAAAAGGATATCTGAATGATGCCTCTAGCTGCAGGCATCATTCAGATATCCCCCCTCAAACCCAGGACGTCATACGACGCCCACCCAGAGGGAGAGAGGGTTCCTGCCGGCGTCATTTTCCAATGGCCCGGTATGGAAGGGGTTAAAGGGCAATGAAATTAAATATATAAAAAAAAAAAATATAGAAAAATATAATTTTATTACAAATCCATAAATAACACAAATCACCATGAAGTGATGAACACTTAAAAACAGGGATACATAGATATTACATGACCATATGAATCACACAGAATGACGACTGTATAGAACCCCAAAGAAATGGAATCCTGGCAACGAGGCTGCTAAATCCTAGCCTCATCATCGCCAGGATTCCATTTTCTTTGGGGTTCTATACAGTCATCATCCTGTGTGATTCATATGGTCATGTAATATCTATGTATACCTGTTTTTAAGTAAGTATAGCGCTTGTCACCCTCTCCTCCTTGTCTTTGGCTCCTCGCAGGAAGAGAGGGCACACCCAGTTCTATATGCCCGTACCCTCCTGTATAAAGAGGTTGAGCGGTGTTATGAAACAGGTCTCCACAGCCAGGTTCTCCAGAGAATGGCCCTTTTCTCCATGCTCAATAAAGACAAGTCTCTATTTCCCCCAATAACTCCAATGTCCACACCAGCCGTAACTCCAACGTAGAGTTTATTTCTCTTAAAGCACAGTCTCTGATAGGAAAGGTTGGAGAGAGAACAGGACAGCATAAGGTGTGGGAGAGGTCCAGGCACAAACGTAATACACTTTACTGCTTGGCTTATCAAGCAGACTTAGCCCATTTGGATAGTCTCCCTACATAGGGACTAGCAGCCAAAAATGGTACTTTAACTAACCGCACAATCACTACACAAACTGGTGATCTTGGTCTCTGCCACAGACCTGGTAAACTTGGTTTTCAAAGCTTGGCCTCTTTGTAAAGGAGAAGACACCCCTCCAGAGAGTTACCAGGCCCCTTCCTTCACTGTGACTTCTCACCAGTCCCTCGGAACGGTCCTCCCCCCGCCTCCTCGTCTAAGATGCGGGTCCCCTCGCAAGGCGGCACCCTGAGATTCCTCGATCCTTGATGGGCCCCAGCCGAAGGTGCTGTGCCCAAGGCCTTTAGTTGCAGCCCCAGGGCTAAAGATGCATGGGACTGATTCACCGACCACTGCCCCTGGGCGGACAGGAACACACACTCCCTGGGAGTAGGACTCCCGACGAAGGAACCCCCCTACAGGCAGCGTCTGCCCCTTTTTATATCCTCTCCCAGCACACACAGCAGGCCGACCACTCCCACTGTATGGTTGCCGAGAGGGAAAACACAAGGCACAGCACTGTATCAGTGGTTCAACCCTGGCCCATTATGGTAGCGCCACCTGCAGGCCACAGGGAACGGTACACCAATACTCTTCCTGCAGACAAAATGGTTGATAATGTCCTAACAATTTAGGTGTTTGAGCATAACTACCACTCAAACACTACCCCTAAATTGAGGACCCCGCTACATAAGTGTTCATTTACTTCATGGTGATTTGTGTTATTTATGGATTTGTAATAAATATATATTTTTTTATATTTATTTTTATTGCCCTTAAAATCCCAATTTTTTTAGGTGAAATTCTTTTGTTCATTCATTGGGGATGGTGGCAATGTACATGACATTTGGTGGGAGTCAAACCTTTTTGTACACATTAGAAATACATCCACTAATTTATAAATGTTATTCCAGTAATAGTTATAAAGACTTGCATGTGACAACTATAAGCCAATTCGTTATCTGTAGTGCTTTATGGCAAAAGCAGCGACATGGAGTATATAGTGTGCAATATAAACGAGGTGCTGACTCTTCAAATCCACCTAGAGCATCATTATTATATGGTCTGTTATGGGAAGATTTATTTTTTGTAATATTTATATAGCATATGCCAGCCCTCAAAATTTACACTCGCATTTTGCGAGTGCATTTTGAGGGCTGGGGAGAAGAGCTTCCTGGGAGCGGGGGGGGGGGGGGGGAGAGCACCACCGATCATAGAGGGGAAAAGAGGAGAGCCGCCACTGGATGATCATAGCAGGGAACATCACAGCTTTCGTTTCAATAGCTGTGTGTTCCCCCGCTGTGCGCCATTACATAAACCCCTCCTCTTTTTCCGGGACTTGAGTGGGCTTCCCATTGCCTGAGTGATATTAACTTCAATGAGACTAAACAGAAGCGTTTGTTTTTAGCGAACAGGGAAAACACACACACAAAAAACTAAAAAACTAAAAGTACAATCCAAAAATAGAGAAAACACAAGAATTCTAGCCATTTTACAAACCAAAAAGTGAACTAGTGTCCTTTTCTTACATTTCTTCATTAAGCTTGCAAAAATTATCAGAGCTTTTTAAATCATGTCCAAGTCTATTTACTGGGATTAGACATGCTCTTCTCTCATCTCTAAATAGGCCATTTAAAGCATGCAATTTGGATTATGACTGCTTTAACTAGAACAGCTAGTAATTGCTCGCATGAGGTAAGACATTAGGCAAATAATTCAAAGAAAGCCGCAGCGAGAGAATGGGAGGTGTAGAACACGGCCCTTAAAGCTTTTGAAGGAAGAAATATTTTTGATGTCCATAGAAAACCAATCATGCATGTCATACATTTATGGACTGCATTTCAAAATGAAAAAGTGAATATGAGTTATGCAAGTACGAGCAGTTTTACCTTCAAAACACTCTGATAAACAAAGATGGCTATTCAGTGGCAGGTCATGAGATGTTCTCATTACTGGCTATGAGGCAGCACACTGTGTCAACCTCCAATCTCTACATTATTAGCTGACACACAAACATCTGATAAACATTTTACTGCAGAACTCTAGGAATACTAGGTCCTTAAATTGGAGGAAAGAGGTGCATTGTGCATCTTGCCCATGGGTTAATTTTTCTGCTAGGAAACAGCATAACCAGTAGGAAAAAAAAGTCACCAATGCACATCTGACTTCTGAAGATAAGGGTTGTTTTTTAATTTTCTTGTTTCCACCCCCCCCCCCCCCCCCACACACAGTTTTCACAGCTGCTATCCAAGGATTGCTATAGAGCTGTGACAGGAGAAAGAAACCAACATCTTCCATGCATAGGTGCCATTATACTAGATAGACTGAGTAGCAAGGGTCATATTAAAAGGTTTACCCAAAATAACACCAACCCCCTACCCCAGTCCTCTTAACTAAAATGGACTAACCTTCCTCAACCCCAGCTCCTTACTTCTTTGTTGCACAGATGTGGCCTGAGCCGGCGTTTACATCCGTAACACTGAAATTCTCATCCACTCTGACCCGCTTCAGGTCAATATACTGAGTATTTCCAGGGACTGAAGAGAATTGTATTGCCAATGGTGTAAACACTGGGCCAAGGGAAGTAAGTGGCTGGAATGGGTGCAGGGAGGTTAGTCAGGTTTAAAGGAGGTTTGGCTGGTGGGGGTTAGCATTAGTTTAGATTATTTTCCACTTGCCGACCACAATACGTATATATACACACACACACGTTGCGGTTTGCAAGTGATTTACCGGGATTATGTCTGAGGATAACAGCCATAACTACGAAGTATTGTTTTCTGCTGCCGGTGGACAGCTTTCTCATGAGTCGCTGGAACAGTTTCCAAAGTGGAGAGAGGGAATGTTATATATATATATATACACATACACATATATACATATATATATATATATATATATATATATATTTTTTTTATTTATTAATAAATGGGAAACTGTAAAAAAAAAAAAAAAAAAAATATTGTTAAGCTTTTCGCGCAGAAGCGTACATTGCTGCGAACATTAGAGCGAGAGCAATAATTCTAGCGTTAGACCTCCTCTGTAACTCTAAACAGGTGACCCGTAAAAGGCATTTAAAGCGTCGCCTATGGAGATTTTTTTTTTTAGGTACCGTAGCTTTTAGCTATTCCACGAGTGTGCTCAATTTTTTTTTAAGCGTGACATGTTAGGTATCTATTTACTTGGCATAGCCCCATCTTACACATTATACCAAAAATTTGGAAGTAACTTATGTTTTGTTATTAATGTGTACTTTAAAAAAAAATAATAAAAAAAACACACACATGTAAACAGAAGATGCCAGAAAAAGCCTGGTCGGCAAGTGGTTAATATACACCGAAAATCATATTAGTTCTTACCTCACCAAATCCCCCTTTGCCCAGAACTCTGTATTGGCGAAATGTATTCTTTGTGACTGGCTGTCTGAAAAGAATGACAAGCAGAGGATGAAAGACTGTCAACGTGATACTGATATGCTATTTGATGTATCATTAGTCACACCATTTAATACATCTGACATATTTAAGCCCCAAAAGGAGCATGGCCTGCACAGAAAAGAAAATAACTTTGCAGGAATGCATTATTTGCTTACCTCTCTAGCCATTTCCACTGTAAAAAGCGGTTGTAATATTGGCTATCCAGGTAATCTGAAAATGGAGCCATGCTGAGGAAGTCATGGACAAGTCTAAAAAAACAAAATAATAAAATGGTAGGAAGAAAAAAAAAAAAGAAGACTGTACACTGTCATTAGACTGAGACAGATCACATTTTATAATTATAAGGAGTAATATACCAATGTCACATAACATGTCTGAATTTTGGCTTACTTAGAACAGTCTTTAAACAGTTCTTTGCATGGATTGTTTTCCAAGCTGTCTCTACAACCACCAACCAGCTGTTCAGGGACCTCTGTGATATAATCTTCACTCTGTTAACATGAAAAAAGTCATTCAGCAGATTCTGTATAACTAATGAGAAATAAGCTCTAAAGAGTACACTCATGACATGCATGCAACACTGTATAATGACGGTAGGATTAGAGATGAGCACATCAGACACACATTTAGAAAAAAAACAAAAAACAAACACACACATTGAAAGGGGACCCATGACCTTTACTAAGTAGCGCAGCACATTAAACCAAGGCCTGGGAATTCAAAAAGTGATTATACAAGCATGGTCAACACTATTATGGAGAGATGTCCTACCACAGAGAGCCAAATGAAGAGGCAGGATACGGAGCGGATCTAAACACAACATTTTCTGTTGTGGCATTCTGCCAAGACCACTACTTGTCTTAGACCCCTTTCACACTGGGGCGGGCAGGTGCGGTGGCGGTATAGCAGCGCGATTTTCAGCGCTGCTATACTGTCGTTCTTACCGCGGTATGCGGCTCTAGGGGGTTAATTTAACCCCCGCTAGCGGCCGAAAAAGGGTTAATACCGCCCGCAAACCGCGGTATTACCGCGCTGTACCATTGATTTCAATGGGAGACCGCGGTAAAGGAGCGGTGAACACACCGCTCCTTTACCGCTGTAAAGAAGTGGCTAGCAGGACTTTTGGAGCGGTCCTGCTAGCGCACGGCTTCAGTGTGAAAGCCTTCGGGCTTTCACATTGAAGACACAGGGCAGGATTTTTTCATGCGGTATAACAGCGCTATTATTAGCGCTAAACCGCATGAAAAACGCCCCAGTGTGAAAGGGGCCTTAAAGTGATTGTAAAAAGGTAACATTAAAAAAACAAAAACAAAAAAAAAAAAAACAAACACGCTCTGTGCAATGATTTTGCACAGAGCAGCCCTGAACCTCCTCTTCTGGGGGTCCCTTGCTGGCTCCTCCCGCCTTCCAAGTACCTCTATAGGAAGCCCACATATATGTGGCATCACAGAAAATAGCTTTTTGTTGCATATATGCACATCTCCCTTTTTGCTGGGAGCTCAACGCGCACACAGAAAGCCCTGGGTCTCATACAATTGGGACCCGGGACTTTTGGTTCCAGGTCACCTGATAGCTGTGATAGCCTCTGACTGGCTATCACAGTGCTCAGTCACTGTGAGCCCACCCATGCGTTTACTTCCTCTTCTGAATGAAGAAAAAGATATGTTGCATCTTCCTCTTCTTGTCGGAGAGGAAAATGTAAATAAACGAAAGTGTAAAAAAAAGAAAAAAAAGAAGGAGAAAAAAAAAAAAATAAAGATTAAAAGGTTTGCCAGGGTTAGTGTGATGCCGCGTACACACGACCGTTTTTAATGTCATTGAAAAAACGGCATTTTTCTCAACGCGATTCTTCTCAAGCCTGCCTTGCCCACACACTATCGTGGAAAAAAAATGCTTGAGTAAAGCGCGGGGACGTACAACGGCACTATAAAAGGGGAAGTTCCATTCGGATGGCGCCACGTTTCATGTTAGTAAAGTTTGTTGAGAGACGATTCGCGCTTTTCAGCCTCGTGCTTTTCAGTCCGTTACAGCGTGACAAATGTGCCATCTCCATTACGAACGCTAGTTTTACCAGAACGAGCGCTCCATCTCATACTTGATTCTGAGCATGCGCATTTTTTTTCACGTCGTTAAAGCCTACACACGGACGTTTTTTCATGACGAGAAAAACAAGGAGAAAAATTAGAGCATGTTCCAATTTTTTCATGGCCATTTTTCACGTCGTGAAAAATGCTCGGAAGCCCACACACACGATCATTTTTAATGACCATTTAAAAAAAATTAAATGGCATTTTTCTGGTCATTAAAAACGGTCGTGTGTACGCGGCATAAAGGTCAAAAAGGTCACAGTCAGCATACTTTGGGTAGCATTTACATTTATCCATCTATTTTTAAATTACCGTAGTATCAGTGTCTTTTAGGTAGGATAAAAATAAATAAAAAGGCATAATGCGCACCATTGTTTCTGGGCTGTACTACGGGGAACCTACAAAAAATAACATACATATGTGGCATCGCTGCAATCGTCAGGAACAGGAGAATTTATTTTGGATTGTTCTTTGGTGGCAAATTATAATAATAGCAAGTAATATACAGCCAAAAAAGAAGATTTTTATTACTATAAAATAAATCAATTAGGAGATTTCCGTTACCATTTACCACCAAAAGAAACCCAAATTTGTCATGAAAAAAACAATCAAAAAACAAACAAAAAAAAAAACAAACAAGGTATAGTTCATCTGGATGCACAAAGTAGTTGTGATAATATGTACAGTTTTACTAACACATGTCAAAGTTGCAAAATTGTGCTTGGGCATTTAAATTTGTTTTACCCTTAGGCGTGAAGGGGTTAAGTTACAAAAAACCCTCTGCCTTTACAACCACTTTAAGGTGGAATAAAAAGGTTTACTGATGCACATATGGGTGCTCTCCTTATCAGGAGGGTGGGGAATGCATTTATGTAGAATTATTTATACCTCACTATGACAGTGCAGCTGAAGGAGTTTGTCAGCAAATATGTCAAAGGGAAGGAGGACACCCTCAAGAGCACTAGGATGACCTTTAAAGTGGAGTTTCACCTCCTTAAAAAAAAAAAAACACAAACAACCCACAACTTCAAAGTCAGCAGCTGCAAATAATGTTGCTGCCGACTTTTAATATAAGGACACTTAGGCCGGGTTCACACCTATGCGAATTGGTTATCCAATTCGCAGAACATTATAAAATACATTGATTTCACTGAGGCTGGTTCACATATGTGCGATGCATTCGCACTGCGCATTGCTGAAAAAACGTGTGCGTTCTCTAGGCATTGCGGTGCGGCTCAGGAGCGAATTCAGGCCCACTATGTTCTATGGGCACGCATCTGATTCGCACGTGTTGCGTTCTGAACAGGGATCTTGAGGGGGAACTCCATGCCAAATTTTAAATAAAAAACCGGCATGGGTTCCCCTCCAGGAGCATACCAGGCCCTTAGGTCTGGTATGGACTTTAACGGGAACCCCTACGCCGAAAAAAAAACCGGCGTGGGGGTCCCCCCAAAATCCATAGCAGACCCTTATCCGAGCACGACCCGTCAGGAAAGGGTGTGGGGACGAGCGAGTGCCCCCTCCTGAACCGTACCAGGCCGTACCTGAACCGGGTGCAGCCCCCCCACCCCAAAGCACCCTGCCCCCATGTTGAGGAGGACAGGGCCTCTTCCCGACAACCCTGGCCGTTGGTTGTCGGGGTATGCAGGCGGGGGGCTTATCGGAATCCGGGAGCCCCCTTTAATAAGGGGGCCCCCAGATCCCGGCCCCCCACCCTATGTGAATGAGTATGGGGTACATCGTACCCCTACCCATTCACCTGGTGGAAAAAAATAAATAAATAAGTAAATAAAAACACTACACAGGTTTTTAAAGTAATTTATTAGGCAGCTCCGGGGGTCTTCTTCCAACTTTGGGGGTCCTCTGTGTCGTCTCCACGCTCTCCGGTTCTTTCTTCCTTCTGCCGGGCCTCCGCTATCTTCTTCCAGCTCTTTTGCTAGCAGGGGCCCGGTCTTCACCCGGTTACCACGCCCATGCCTATATATGTGAATAGGCTCCGCGCACACTGCATTACAGCCGGAGACAGTCACGAGTCAACATCTCCAGGAGAGAAGAGGGAAGAAGGTGACGAAGAAGACCGGGCCCCCGCTAGCAAAAGTGCTGGAAGAAGATAGCGGAGGCCCGGCAGAAGGAAGAACGAACCGGAGAGCGAGAGAAGAAGAATCGGAGAGCGCGGAGACAACACCGGAGACCCCCGTAGTCGGAAGAGACCCCCGGAGCTGCCTAATAAATTACTTTAAAAACCTGTGTAGTGTTTTTATTTAATTTTTTTTCCACCAGG
This sequence comes from Rana muscosa, assembly GCA_029206835.1. Taxonomy (NCBI): domain Eukaryota; kingdom Metazoa; phylum Chordata; class Amphibia; order Anura; family Ranidae; genus Rana; species Rana muscosa. Next base: position 852,181,085 of record CM055118.1, read on the forward strand.
TGAATGGGTAGGGGTACGATGTACCCCATACTCATTCACATAGGGTGGGGGGCCGGGATCTGGGGGCCCCCTTATTAAAGGGGGCTCCCGGATTCCGATAAGCCCCTCCCCGCCCGCATACCCCGACAACCAACGGCCAGGGTTGTCCGGAAGAGGCCCTGTCCTCATCAACATGGTGGCAGGGTGCTTTGGGGTGGGGGGGCCGCAGGGCGCCCCCCCATGTTGAGGGCATGCGGCCTGGTACGGTTCAGGAGGGGGTGCTCGTCCCCACCACCTTTCCTGACCGACCGGGCTGCATGCTCGGATAAGGGTCTGCTATGGATTTTGGGGGAACCCCCACGCCGTTTTTTTTTTTCGGCGTAGGGGTTCCCATTAAAGTCCATACCAGACCTAATGGCCTGATATGCTCCTGGAGGGGAACCCATGCCGTTTTTTTATTTAAAATTTGGCGTGGTGTTCCCCCTCATAACAGCGGCAAGACTTCCCTCTCCTCTCCCAGGTCGGCAAGTCCGCAGCTAAAAACGCAAAGGAACCGCTGAACGACTGATTGCAAACTTGGCAAAGACTCCGAGCTCAAAAACGCAACGCACAAATGTGAACCCAGCCTCACCTGTCCAGGGATCCTGCGATGTCAGCTCGGCTGCAGGCACCGGCATTGCAACTAAGGAAAAAAACGGCAGTGAAGCCTTTAGGTTTCCTATTGTGCATGTGCGAGTCGTGCCTTCTGAATGCCCCCGTTATCTTCTGGGACACATAGGTCCCAGAAGGCAATGGAGGGGCCCATCTTAATCCAGAGATGACAAACCTCGCCACAGCGGTGTAGGACAGAAGCCCTGCTGGGGAAAAAAAAAAAAAAGCAGGAGGTGAGCAAATACCACCAAAAGAAAGCTCTATTTGTGGGGGGAAAAATGGGTACAGTGTTCTATGACCGCACAATTGTCGTTCAAAGCGTGAGAGTGCTGAAAGCTGAAAATTGCTCTAAGCAGGAGGAGGGGGGGGGGGGGGGGGGGGTAGTTTAAGTGCCCAGTAAGCAAGTGGTTAAACAGTGGGTAAACATCTAACAGGGATTGATCCCACAGAAAAGAATGATCGCAATTGTTGTTTCAAATCTTCATTATGCTATTCAAAGAAAAAAATAAATTGAAATTCAGAATCATTTCAGTTCATTGTGGCCAGCGACTGGTTACAAAATCACTCAAGTGTCCCTCACTCAGACTCCTGCCTGTCAGATGAAAGCATTCGGGCAGCTACGCTGCCGTCTGATTGTTTCCACCCACCCCCGGTAACGGTGCTCCCCCCCACACACGGTCCCCTGCCATGTATCCTGGGCTCCGCTTGCCCATCTGCGGGCCTGGGACTGACCTAGCAGGTGCTGCCGTGTAAAGGGGAGGGAGCAGAGCCGATACACGTTCGCTGCCCTCCCCTCCTTGTTGCTGACCCAGAAAACAACGGGTTTGATGTCACTTCCAAGACCGCCTCTTGGTGTTGCCGGCCAGCCTACCCGGGAAAGAATGTAAGGCAATATGCATTACATTACATTCAGTGGAGCACAGGGTCTTTTAGACCCTGGATGTCTCATTAAAGAGAACCGGTCACCAAAACAATTTTATGGTATCTTCATGTATTGCGCTGCTTAATAGCTGTAGCTATTGGATGTAATATATGCAACTTACAACACACCTGCCCATAAAATATGTTAAATACCTAAAGTACATTGGGTGATTGCTTACTGGTTTTACATTACACACGTTCTGTAATTTACATTTGCCCAGTATTAACCCAACATTTTTTAGAAGCATAAGGACACAAGAAAAGATAGAGAGATTAGAGAGAGATATAGATAGAGATATTATATTTTTTTTATATTCCTTCTTCTCTGGAAGGAAGTGTGCTGCTGATTGGAGCAGTGTGAAGGGGGCTCTTTGTTGTACTGGAAACCCGGGCTGCTGTGTTGTGTGAGCCGCAATCCATCTAGCCATTTTGCCAGCACAGGGTATTTTAAGTCTCTTTAAACAGTAGTATATGTATTACCGTATATACTGTATATGCAGCCTTACTGCAATACAGTAAAATACAGAGGGTCCAATTGTGTTTTAGGCCTCATTGACACTTGTGTGGAGACCTGCTGTTTTCAGCAATGTGCGCCCTGTTCACACTTAAATGCAGCCTTCAGGTGAGCTGCAGTGTGGTACGAAAATGTGCAATGTCTACATTTTTTTGTTCTGCACTGCAGCTCAATTTCTCGCTGTGCACACCGACATTTCAAAATAATTAGCAAAAAAAATGTAAAATAAAAACCAACAGTGTTCTGTGCAATGTAAAAAATAAAATAAAAAAAGTATAATGTGAAATGCTCCATTGTCACTATGAGGAAGACTTTCCACAGCAATGATGTGCAGTGGACACTGGAGTGATTGCCTGTAGGCAAGTGCTGAAAAATGTCTGGAGGAGATCAGCAGCACTGGGATGCATCAACTGATGAAAAAAAGTGAAAACAGCTGTAGCGCCCCCCCACCCCCCATATTTGGGGGCGCTATGTGTAAATTTAAGGGTAGTCTGAGCCAGTAGTTGGGCTTAGACCAATTGATTGTTTTGGATTTGCTTCTGCTCTGGGTGCGATACTGCCTGGCGGTAGTGTTCCCTGTTTGCCTGTAGGTGGCACTGTCATCACTGGCATAGGTTGAACCACAGGAGGTATCACAACACCTTGGGTATCTTTTCTCGCCAGCTGTGCAGTGGGCGTGGTCCACCCTCTGTGCATGCTGGTAGAGGGTACATAAAGGGGCAGACGCCATTAATTGAGGCTGGTTCATTCGTTCTTGTGCGCCTCATGGCCCTCCAGGCCAGGGGTGCGCATGTGTGGAATAGTCTCGGGCACCTTTAGCCCGAGGCTGCATCGCTGCACGATAGGCCCAGCTCTGCTGGCTGAGGCCTATACTTTTCAGAGCGATCCTCAGCTACCCATGTCAGGGAAGCCACGCTTGGGGAAGGAGACCAGGGGAGGATCTGCCCCAGAGGAGACTAGCTACGGTACTGCTGTCTCGGGAGGAGGCCTGGAGCTCACCTAAGGAGGGATCCATCATTACAAGCCCTGCAATACACCAATCCGGCTTAAAGGTTCTTTACTATTGCTTGGCTGGGAGGTTCGGGACTAACAATCCTGTGGCAGAGGATTCCTGATCGCATCCCCTAAAAAGTTCACAATTTATCCGTGCTTCATTCCGGCTGCTAGGACCGCTCACAAAAAAGGGACTATCCGGGTGAGCAATACCCACTCAGGCTTGAGTGGTGACAAAAGAGTTGCACTGCGTCTTAAGTGTTGTGTACCTGAACCTCTCTCTCTCTCTCTCTCTCTCCAAGAGTTTACTCCAAAGATAAAGAATAAAATCTTACACTGCTTAGGTTTTACTTCGGTGTGGACATTGGTCTTATTCTGAGAAACTCTACCTAGACAACGGAGCAAGGGTTTCATTTGAAAGAGGCTTACTGTCACATTGGTTGTGCGCTCAACCAAACTGTCAAACCATCCAATGGCTGGTGTCATAAGACTGACCATGTGCAGCATCTTGACAGTTTATGATCAAAACAGACCAAGATGGTAGCTTCCTTGGCTGAAAACGATAGGAGGGTTTACTTCCCCACCACCTGCTCCCTCCTCCCAGAATTTGATTGACAGCAGCAGGATCCAATGTCTTGTGAGGAGAGAGAGCAGCGCTGCTGTTCTTGAACACAACGCTGGGTTGAGATCGGGCTTAGGCTGATATTTAGGGGGGCTGGGGGGGGGATAAGCTGAACATGAAACTTTTTTTACCTTAATGCAGAGAATGCATTCGGGTAAAAAAAAACTCTGTTGTTGTTTGGGCTGCAAGGCCCAAAACAACAACACCGCTCACCCCTCTACACAAAGGGGGGATACTGGGCAAGTAGCAGGTGTGCCCGACTGTGAACGGAGGACGGCAGGTAAAGGGTCTGTGTGCTACACCGCTTTTTCACCAGTCTCTTTACAATAACAGTGAGCTCCAGTTAAGGGACTGTACCTCGGGCCTGAGCTCCAGTTAAAGGGAATGTACTTTGGTCCAGTTTAGGGATTGTGCTTTGGTCTGCACTCCAGTAAAGGCCGGAGGTTTTTTTACCCGAATGCATTCTCTGCATTAAAAAGGTAAAAAAAAGTTGTTCAGCTTACCCCCAGCCCCCCTAAATATCAGCCTAAGCCCAATCTCAACCAAGCGCTGTGTTCAAGAACAGCAGCGCTGCTCTCTCTTCTCACAAGACATTGGATCCTACTGCTGTCAATCTAATTCTGGGAGGAGGGAGCAGGCGTGGGGAAGTAAACCCTCCTATCGTTTTCAGCCAAGGAAGCTACCATCTTGGTCTGTTTGATCATTCACTGTCATGATGCTGCACATGGTCAGTCTTATGACACCAGCCATTGGATAGTTTGACAGTTTGGTTGAGCACACAACCAATGCGACAGTAAGCCTTCCCAGCATTCTAGGAATGTAACTGTTTTTTGAAACTGTTAAATCAGTGGGTTTACCTTCACTTTAAGTCACTGTGCCTTGGCCTGAGAGATCAGTCCTGGGAGAAATATCTCCTCAGCCTGCCTAATTACACTTCACTAAGCTTGCATGCACTTAACATGAAAAACTATGGGGTATTTACTAAAGGCAAATCCACTTTGCACTACAAGTGCAAAGTGCACTTGGAAGTGCAGTCGCTGTAGATCCGAGGGAGACATGCACGGAAAAAAAAAAACAAACACACACAGCAATTTAGGCTGCACATGATTGAAAGATAAAATCAGCAGAGCTTCCCCTCATTTCAGATCTACCCTTCAAATTTACAGCGACTGCACTTCCAAGTTGTCGTGCAAAGTGGATTTGCCTTTCGTAAATAACCCCCTATATCTATTGCTAGGTCTGCTTTATGGACATTAGAACAATTAGGTTTGTGTCTGTATTGTAAAATGCATTATAGACATAACTCTTCAGATAATAAAGTTTTTATTACAAAAAAAATTAAAAATATAGGAGCATAGAGTATAAAGTGGTGGGATACAACTGGCAGATTTGGGGATAGATGACGGCTCTCCACTTATTTGGGACCTCACCTAAATAAAAGGGAAAAGCTATTGTGCTTAAAAAAAAAAAAAAAAGAAAGCGATAGAAGAGAATGAAATTGCAACCTGCGACAGTTTCATTGTACAGATCATTGCACTTTATAGCGACATGCTTGAACATGGACACTGCTGTCTGTTGGCTGACAGCACCTGAATGATAGGGAGCATAAAAAGTTCATGATGTGTGAATACAAAAATATATTTCCACTGCATCCTGCAGACGGTTCAGTGTCAACTGCAGAAAAGTCATCTTGTTATTGCCAAGCAAGGTTTTAAAATATGATTATGTGCAGCCTTTAAGCAGCTGAGACTTCTTTTTTTAGTTTTACTAGCGAAGCAGGAAAAAAGTATACATGCAAGAAGTTGGTAAGTAGGTAGGAAACTCTGCACCACAAGACTTACAAGATAAAAAGTTATGTGAAAAAGCCTCATCTCAATAAACATAAAAACACCTCTCTGCAGGTATAAAGTACAGGATACCTGAAAGTCACTCACACCTTTATGCCCCTATAAAAACATTTACATTTTCACTATGGGCCCATTCATTTTGTGAAAGTAGAAGTCCGGGTTAGAACTAACTATGCTTAAAGTGTCATTAAACCCACATCATTAACTCTTTCAATACAGGGCTTTTTATACCACTTCCATACCGGGTGTATTCTGGCACTTCTCTCCTACATGTACAAATCATCATTCTTTTGCTAGAAAATTACTCAGAACCCCCAAACATTATATATTTTTTTTAGCAGACACCCTAGGGAATAAAATGACGGTCATTGCAACTTTTTATCTTGCACGGTATTTGCACAATAATTTTTCAAAGGCCCTTTTTTTGGAAAAAAAATGGTTTCATGAATTAATGAATAACAAAAAAAACAGGAAAAAGTTAGCCCAATTTTTTTCTAAAATATGAAAGCTTACCGTATATACTCGAGTATAAGCTGAGTTTTTAAGCACAATTTTTTGTGCTGAAAATGCCCCCCTCGGCTTATACTCGAGTCAACTTTTTGCGCCTGATCTCCCGGACTTTGGGGAGCCGGTACTGGCTGGCCGTAGGTCCCCTGGACCCCAAACTGGGCACACATTTAGCCCCTCTCTCTCTCTATAAGTGTGCAAAGTTTCTTGTCCGGGGGACCTACGGCCGGGGAGCACAGATTTTTCAAAGCCGGGCACCCCTTCCATAGACTCCCATGTTAAACGGTAATTTCTCTGGTGACTTTGGGGACCCGGTACCGGCCGGCCGTAGGTCCCCTGGACCCCAAACTTGGCACACATTCAGCCCCACTCTTCCTCTACAGGTTTGCAAAGTTTCTTGCCCGAGGGACCTACGGCCGGGGAGCACTGATTTTTCAAAGCCGGGCACCCCGTCTATAGACTCCCATGTTAAACGTCAGTCTAGTCATGGACACAGTGAGGCATGGACACAGTGAGGCAAAGTGAGGCACACCCTAGGCTTATACTCGAGTCAATACGTTTTCCCAGTTTTTGTGGTAAAATTAGGTGCCTCGGCTTATACTCGAGTATATACGGTATGTTACGCCGAGTAAATAGACATTTCACGCTTTAAAATTGCACACACTCATGGAATGGTGCCAAACTTCGGTACTTCTCCATAGGCGACGCTTTAATTTTTTTTACAGGTTACCAGTTTAGAGTTACAGAGGTCTAGTGCTAGAATTGTTGCACGCGCTCTAACGCTCGCGGCGATACCTCACATGTGGTTTGAACGGCGTTTACATATGTGGGCGGGACTTATGTGTGAGTTCGCTTCTGAGCGCGAGCTATTGGGGACAGGGGCGTTTTAGATTTTTTTTTATTTATTTTTTTTTGATCACTTTTATTCCTATTACAAGGAATGTAAACATCCCTTGTAATAGGAATGTGTGTGACAGGTCCTCTTTATGGAGAGATGCGGATCTCTCCTCTAGGCTGGAAAGCATGAGATCGTGAAAAAAAATTCACCAATCTCATGCTTACTAGCCACAATGGCGGCTTTGTTTCCTTTTGAGAACCCGGGCGTGACGTCATCACATTGCGCCCGGGCCTCCGACGGTCATAGAGATGACTGGTGACCACATGGTCACCAGTCATCTCTATGCTCCTAGTCATGTGACCACCGGCGCCGGACGATTCTTTCTCCGGGCCCCCGATGGCACGGGAGAGCCCGGAGAAGCACCGGATGGCGGTGGGAGGGGGGATGTCCCCTCCCGCCGCCTATAAGAACGATCAAGCGGCGGACCTGCTGCTATGATCATTCTTATGGTGCGCAGAATCGCCGGCTGAAGAGAAGGATATCTGAATGATGCCTCTAGCTGCAGGCATCATTCAGATATTCCCCCACAAACCCAGGACGTTATATGACGTCCACCCGGAGGGAGAGGGGGTTCCTGCCGGCGTCATTTTACAATGACCCGGTATGGAAGTGGTTAAAAACTATCAATAAATGCTGTATTAAACGCTGTTCATACCCAGTCACTATGAGATTTTATTTTTTTTGCAGAATACAGAAAACTAAATTGTTGATCCTGCTTTTCTCTGTCTCCCCCTTCTTGTCCATGTCCCCACTGCAGTTGGGGATTTTGCAGAGCAGTGTTAACAGCTAGTGCACATGCTCAGTTTTCAGTGTACCCGATCACATCTGAGGAGCCCATTTGACAATACATCTTGATTGGTGGAGGCTTTACCTCCCTGATATTCTAAGACTCTGGAGAGGCTGCACACAAACACAGCCTGACTGGCAAAAATCCAGGGATGTTGGATTTGCCCATGATTGCTGTATTTTTGATAATGTGAAAATGAATGTACCACTGCTGTTCTTTTGGTTTTATAAAAACTTAAAATAAACTTTAGGTAAAAAAATATATATTTATATTATTATAATAATATATATATATATATATATATATATATATATATATATAATATTTTAATAATAATAATAATAATAATAATAATAATAATAATAATATTATTATTATATAGGAAATCCACCCATATCACGTTTTGCCAAAAAGATTGGATTTCTAATATAAATTTGTATGACAACGTAAAACAATTTATTGATATTATTATCCTTTTAAAAAAAAATTGAACATGTGGCCAGCAGCAGAGGACTAGAAGCTCCTCCTGTACACAGACAAGCTGGGTCATGCAACAGCTGTATATCAATCAGGAAAGAAGGCACTTCGATTTCTTTTTTTTAGTTTATTAAAGTGCAGTCATCCCCATACAGAAAGACAAGGGATAATGAAAATTAAACAGCGTGTTTTTAGTATCACTTTAAAAATCACTCCCACCCACATTCTAACTATTATACTAACTACCCAGTGAAAGGAAGCTGCAAAGACACTCCAGTCCAGTCACATGATCTCCCTAGTGGCCAGTGTCAGGGGAGAGGAGAAAAATCGCCAACAGACGGTGCGTCAATGTCACCCATAGGCTTACTATGGGGCATCCATTGTCAGCTGTCCACCCTCTCCTCTGAATCTGGAAGCTGATCACGTGCCTGGACCAGAGCACCCTGAGAACAAGCAAGAAGAAGCATCTTATTTCTACTGGGTAGTTAGTAAGTTTAGAAGTTAAAAATGGGGTGGGAGCAGTTTTAAGCTTAGTTAGTTCTAGTTTGCACTTCTACTTTTACAAGATAAAAGGAACACTTATTATTTTATTTATTTTTGGGGGGGAGGGGGTCAAGCTAGGCTCTTTGTCAATACTGTCTTGCAAAAATGATTTCATGTGTAAATTTATACAGAAAATACACTAGAAATGTTTCTCTATTTTGACCGATGTTTGTTAAAAAAGTAACTTTACAGTAAATAATCTAAAGCATCCATTTCACAATTTGCCCCCTTTAAAATGATGCTAAAATGATGTTCCTGGCACAAAGCATGGTAAAGTTATTTGCAAATGAAAAAAAGTTTTTTTTTTTGTTTGTTTTTACTTGTTTCAGGTCAGTATCTCAAATATTAAAGAATGTGAGTGAGAACTGGCATTTTCAGAGATAGATCAGCAATAGTACTTTCCATATTTTTCCCAATCTACTTACTTTACCATTTATAGAAAATCTGTCCCGCAACCACCACTCTCAGTATTGGCTGATTTAAGAGGTGGACTCAACGTTCACACAGCCCTTAAGCTAGTCAGACATGGATTGAAATTCGTCAGGGCAGGGATCGGCCAAACTAATCCATGTATGTAGGATGGTTGTACAAAAAGTTGGTCTACCGATTGACTTATGTACAACCACCCTGTCAGATTTTGGCCACTCAATCAGCACCGCTGGCTATAGCCTACAGTGCATGCTGATGGCGGAAAAGTCTCCCCATTGTCAGAATATAAAAGCAGAGTGGGAGGTTTGCCCCATCCACATTGCATGTGTGGATAGGGGAATCTGGTCATTTTTTCCTTCAACCTGCTGGTTGGGGGGGGGGGGGGGGGGGGGGAAACCCATGACAATTAAACATCTATGGGCTGCTTTAGCTATTACGAATTGAGGCTGTTAATGGATTTACAGCCTCTGATTCAAGAAAGAGTGGAACGGGTTCTTGCCAATGGAGTGCCTCTACATGTTGAGACGAATTTACTACAGGAGTTGACAATGGAGTGAAAAGTCACTTTAAAATTATGCAAAAAACAAATACCGGTTTATTTAATCTGCACATGACTGGGTATTCAAAATGTATACAGCTAAAACATTTTTTTGTGAATATTCTCAAATTCTATTACTACATCAGTTTTAAAGTTTATTTAAATCCCTCTCATACAAGCCCCAATAGCCCTAGACCCCAAGCATGCTTAGTAACTCAATATGTAATTGTTGACTAAGCCTAGTACATACACACTAGTAAAAAAAAAAATTTTTTCGTTCAACCCAGCATGGCCGACAGCTCAGGAGGAGCCGTTGTATTGACTATCCAACGTTAGTACAGCAGGGGAAATCGCTGTACTATTGTGTTCTGACAGGGGGGACGCCCCCCGCCAGAACACTCTGGTGGCTGAGAGCGCCGATTGGAAGCTGATCGGCAGACCTTTTTTGGTCATGCCCCTTGGACAGAAGCCGGTCTGTCGGACCAACTGCAGTACACACGGGACAAATTTTGGGCGGTTACTATTGAACCGGTCAATGCCACCCGACATTCAGCACATGTGTACCAGGCTATAAGCTGGTTGCTGGTTTCAGCAGAAACTGGCTGAATTTAAATCCATGTGAAGCCCTCTCTGTTCAATAGCCGTTCATAAGACTGGGGGTTCCCTGCTGTCAGAACACAATAGAACAGTTTTATGCCCAGGTTCAACCTCATTCAACCCTGCATCCACATTGCTGGTTGAACGAGAAAAAAAATGAAGTGTGTACAGTCTGACCATACCATGCCTGTACAATCAATTTTAGATTTAGCAAAACCATTTGCTGTATTTATTGGCGTATAAAACTCACTTTTTTACCCTGAAAATAGAGGGTAAACTGTGCCTGCGTGTTATACGCAAGGGGCTGTGGAAAGTTTTTTCCTGAAACTTCCCTCTTAAAAAGTTAGGGTGCGTGTTATACGCCAATAAATACAGTAATATGAGGACCAACATAACCTAGCCAATCAATTTGTATTTAACCAGGCAGGCCCTTGCACTACATAGTTGTTGGTGACGAGACACCCATCCCTGACCAAAGTGACTTAACACACAACAATCACATGCTTTTCACTGGGGGATGCTATGGATGTTGGCTAGCGTTACAGTTGAAACACTATAGATAATGCCATTTCCTCATTACCCAAGAGGGTTTAACACAAAATTATTTTACTGCAAACACTTAAAGTCTAAAGCCCCATACACACAGGCAGAATGACAGGAGATATTTGCTAGTACAAAAAATACCAGCCGACATTCTGCCTGTCTATGTCAATGTCAGTCTGTCCAGCTGTTTGGACAGCTTCTGTCGGACAGCCTTGCTGGAAAACCAGCAGCCGACTGACTCCTGATCAGACAGTGGTAGAGAGCGCTGATTGGAGTGTTCTGGCAGGGGGAAAAAATTAAAGCCAACTTTGAATTCTTTATCTGAACTTTAATGTCCTAAAATGGAAACATTCAACAAACTTTAACAACGTGTGTGTGTGTGTGTGTGTGTGTGTGTGTGTATTTAGAGAACCAATACATTATCAATGCTAATATATAAAAGGGGAGACTATTAGGCTTCATGCACACTGACGTTTTTACAGCTGCGTTTTTTACAGCTTAAAAACGCCTGTCCATGTTATTGTAATTTTTTTTTTTTTTTTTTAGAAAAAAAAAAAAAAAAACGTCAGAGCTAAAAAAAACGCGACCGCGCGTTAGAGCATTTTCTTTTTCGTACATCACGGGACACAGAGCGACTTAGTCATTACTAATGGGTTATATAGTTTACCTTCAGGTGTTGGCACTGGCCAATTCCAAACCGGAAGTACCCTCCCCTATATAAGCCCCTCCCACCCGGGAGCACCTCAGTTTTTTGCCAGTGTCTAAGGTGTTGGCCAAAGAGTAACATGTGTTTTCACTGGGCTTGCGTACAGGTTCTTTTGGGCCTTAGTAAGCTGTTCCGGATCCCACCAAAAAAGCTTCATAGCTAAACGGTCGGTACCCGGGCCTTGCAGCAGAAGAGCAAGGTTTTGCCTGTAATGCTTCTCTTAGGAGGGCTGGACCCTGGGATCCAGAGCTCTGGTCATACCCACGACCAAGACGCTGTCTGTGCAGGGTGCTATACAGGTCCAGGGGAGTGGAATCCTTGGGAACCCGGTCCCTGAAGGTTTAATTACAATGCCTGCCGTGATAGGTGAAGTTTGGACTTTTGTGGACCAAACAAAGTCCTGCGGCGGGGATCAGGTAAGTGGGGGCCCTCAGGAACTTGGTTCTATTGGGGGACCCCCAAGCCTAATTTGTCTTTCTGTCTGTTACCTAACGGTATTCCCGCTAAATATCTGTGTTTGCCTATATCTACTGAAAATGTAAAATTTTAATAGTAGTCAAGAAAAAAAAAAAAAAAACAGGGACCGCGGTACCTGTGTTAAACCACTAGAGGCCGCTGTAGTCCATTTTTCTTGTAAATGTGGATCTTTGGTTTTCTCAACTCAAAAGATCCAGGCAGCTGGTAAGTTTCTCTGAGGGAATCCACTTCCTCTGCCCTGTTGCTGCGTTCATCCACCGCACAGGCCCTCCGGCAAAAAGGGCCCTGGCTCCTAGTCCTCTGTTGGTTTTCGAAAAGGGCGCCATTGGCGCACGGGCGCGCGCGCGGGCGCGTGCACGCGCCTCCTATGAAAAAAAAGGGGCGGGGCGGGTGGATGACGCTCGATGCGCGCCGCGGCGCTTCTGCGCATGTGCGGGCGTCCCAGCATGGTAAAAGACACAGTACAAGTGTCAGCTGCATGCAAACAGAGCTAGCAACAAACAGTGGCACACAGAGGCGGTTGATGCAGGCATCCCCATAGAAAGGCACTTTAGTGGACACCAGCTGGTATATAGCAGCACCTGTGTTAGACTATTACCAGCAAAAATTGGTGTATGACGACGGGAATACCTCAGCTTTGTGCTTAAAGGATATGTCGTCCAGACGCTCCGGAAATAGATCTTCCAGGAAGCCAAAGGGGTCTCCATCGGGCTCTGAGGATATTGGGCATGCTTGCACTGCACCAATCTCCCCTGAGAATGCAGAGGTCAGTAGCCGTAGAAACCCCGCAGGAATGCCTGGTGCTGCGGCTGTCCCCAGTCCACCTGCTCCTGTATATATAACAGAGGAGGTTTTATCCTCAACTCTGGGAGGATTGGAAGAGAGATTAACAGCATTGATCGCTGCTTCCCTGTCACAGGAAAAGCGCGTCCGATCTCCGTCTCCTCCTTCAGAGTGCCTGTTAGTGGAGGAACAGCCCCACACAGAGATCGACCTACCTGAAGGGGATCAGGATGAGGTTGATTCACTTATAGAGGAATCAACAGTGGAAGAACCTTTTCTCAGCTTCTCAGGCTGAAAGATTATGGGTTCAGTCTCTGACTAACATGGTCCGATCAGCATTTAAAATGCCTCTGGCGGAACCACCATCCACTACGGTTTCCTCGCTGGGGTCGCTAAAAGCTCCCCAGGCGGTCTGTTCCTTCCCAATCCACCCTTTATTAGAAGGGCTTATTTACCAGGATTGGGAGCATCCTGATAAAATATTTGCTCCCCCCAAGAGATTTCCGGTGATCTATCCCATGGAGGATAAGTTCATAAGAAAATGGAGGGTCCCTATAGTGGACGCAGCCATCTCTTCTGTTAACAAATCACTGACATGTCCAGTAGATAATGTTCCAATGTTCAAAGACCCAATAGATAAAAAATTGGAGTCTTTACTAAAATCTGCTTTCTCTACAGCAAGTATGGTGACACAACCTGCGGTAGCAGCGATTGGAGTCTGCCAAGCAGTGAAAGATCAGTTGAAACAAGTCTTAAGGGACTTACCAGATCAGCAGGCTCATGCCCTAGCTGACCTGCCTAGAGCCTTGTGTTTTGCGGTGGACGCCATAAAGGATACAATCCAACAGGCCTCCCGCTTTACGCTGTCTATAGTACATATGCGTAGGCTTCTGTGGCTCAAAAACTGGTCTGCTGAAGCTCCCTGTAAAAAACTGCTGGTTAGCTTCCCATTTCATGGAGAACGCTTATTTGGAGAAGATCTGGACAAATATATCCAGAAAATTTCTGCCGGTAAAAGTTCACTCTTACCGGTTAAGAACAAGGGTAGAAGTCCTTCTTTTAAGAGGCCTACCTCTCCAGTCCCGGGCACATCGGCTGGGAAGCAGTTCCGACGGCCTCCGCGGTCAAATTCAGGGGGCAGAAATCAGGGACAATCACAGGGTAACAAGAAGCCCTGGATCAAGAGAGGTACAAAACCTCCCCCTAAGGCATGAAGTATTGCCCCCGCTCAATCGGGTGGGGGGAAGACTTCAGTTGTTCACAGAGACCTGGCGGGACACCATCAGAGACAGATGGGTGCTCTCCGCAGTAAGTCTGGGATACAAGCTGGAGTTAAAAGGCACTCCTCCTGCCCAATTTATGAGGTCAAACGTGCCAAGAGATCCCCAAAAGAGAGGATCCCTCCTTCTGGCACTAGAACAACTATTGCTCCAAGGGGTAATCATGAAGGTTCCCCTGGAAGAAAGCGGATTCGGGTTTTACTCGAACCTTTTCACAGTCCCCAGACCAAATGGGGACGTGAGGCCCATATTAAATCTAAAAGGGCTAAACAAGTTCCTAAATATCAGGACCTTTCGGATGGAGTCGATCCGATCAGTGGCCACCGCCCTACAAGGGCAGGAATGGCTAGCCTCGATCGACATAAGGGATGCTTATCTGCATATTCCCATCTTTCCGGCCCATCAGAAATTTCTACGCTTTGCAGTAGAAGGGCGCCATTTTCAGTTCAGAGCCTTACCTTTCGGTCTGGCCACAGCACCACGAGTGTTCACAAAAATTCTGGCCCCATTATTGGCCAATCTAAGAACACAGGGTGTAACGATAATGGCATATCTAGACGACCTGCTACTAATAGACCACTCAGTGGAAAAGCTGGAAGTAGCTATTCACAAGACAATCGAGTATCTGGAATATCACGGTTGGATTATCAACCGGGACAAGTCAGCTCTAAGACCAGTCAAAAGTCTGGAATACTTAGGGCTAAGGCTGGATTCAAATCAGAGAAAGATTTTCTTACCTCCAGAGAAGGTGTCGTCTTTAAGAAATTTGACCCACTTAGTGGGTACAAAAAGAAAACCATCCATACGTCTCTGCATGAGGCTGCTGGGAAAGATGGTGGCTTCATTCGAAGCGGTACCCTACGGTCAATTCCATTCAAGGAATTTGCAAAGGGCCATACTGTCAGCCTGGAACAAAAAAGTTCAGGCTTTAGACTTACCAATGTCCCTGTCCCCTTCCGTTCGCAAGAGCCTCCATTGGTGGTTGGTGCCCCAGAATCTGGAAAGAGGGAAACCCTTCAGTCCGGTTTCTTGGAAGGTGGTCACTACAGATGCCAGCCTCATCGGCTGGGGGGCAGTGCTGGAGCAATGGTCTCCAGGGCAGGTGGTCAGAAGCAGAAAAGGCCCTGCCCATCAATCTCTTAGAGATACGAGCAGCCCGGTATGCCCTAGTAGCATGGACATCCAAACTCCAGGGGTCCCCTGTCAGAATTCAATCAGACAATGCCACGGCAGTGGCATATATCAATCATCAGGGTGGCACCAAAAGTCGTGCAGCCCAGAAGGAAGCAAATTGCATCCTGGAGTGGGCAGAAAGATATGTCCCAGCCATATCCGCGGTTTTCATCCCAGGAGTGGAAAATTGGAGAGCGGACTTTCTAAGTCGCCAACAATTATGCCCGGGGGAATGGTCTCTTCACCCCGAGGTTTTCCAGGCAATATGCCAGCGGTGGGGAACACCGGATGTAGATCTGCTAGCATCCAGATTCAACGCAAAGGTGGACAGGTTTGTGTCTCGCACAAGGGATCCCCTAGCTTGCGGCTCGGATGCCCTAGTGTTCCCTTGGGATCGGTTCAAGCTGATATATGCATTCCCACCGCCACAATTGTTACCGCGATTACTCCGCAGAATCAGGGTAGAAAAGAAACCAGTGATTCTGGTGGCTCCAGCGTGGCCCCGAAGGGCATGGTACGCGGAGATTGTAAAAATGTCAGTGAGGAGTCCGTGGACCCTCCCACTTCGTCCGGACCTGCTGTCGCAAGGACCGATATACCACCCTTCCTTACCAGCCCTAGGTTTGACGGCCTGGCTATTGAGGCCCACATTCTGAAAAAGAGAGGGCTCTCTAATTCTGTGGTATCTACCATGATCAATGCCAGGAAACCGGTATCCAGGCAGATCTATTATAGGATCTGGAAAGCGTACATTACGTGGTGTGAGACCAAGAAATGGCATCCACGTAAGTACATGATAGGGAGGATTCTGGACTTCCTACAGTGGGCTGTAGATAGGAAGCTGGCCTTGAGTACTATCAAGGGTCAGATTTCGGCCTTGTCAATATTTTTTCAAAGGCCCTTGGCTTCGCATTCACTAGTCAAAGCCTTTATACAAGGAGTGATGCGTATTAGCCCTCCGGTTAGTATTCCCATATGTCCTTGGGACTTAAACCTGGTGCTGTCGGTTCTACAGAAACAACCGTTTGAACCATTACAACACATTTCCTTGGTTCTTCTCACCAGGAAATTGGTTTTCTTAGTAGCCATTTGTTCGGCTAAAAGAGTGTCGGAATTAGCAGCTATGTCCTGTAAGGAGCCATATCTGGTTGTCCATAAGGACAGAGTAGTATTACGTCCTCATCCAGCCTTTCTTCCTAAGGTGGTATCGAGGTTTCATTTGAACCAAGATGTGGTTCTTCCTTCTTTTTTCCCCAAACCTAGCTCAGTAGAGGAAAAGTTATTACATCCTTTGGATGTGGTAAGAGCAGTTAAAGCTTATCTAAAAGCCACTGCTCAGATTCGCAGAACGGATTCTTTGTTTGTTCTGCCGGAAGGCCCCAGAAGGGGTCAGGCAGCATCAAAATCTACTTTAGCCAAGTGGATTCGACAGGTCATAATACAAGCCTATGGCTTGAGAAAGAGACCGCCTCCGTTCAAAGTTAGGGCGCACTCCACAAGAGCGGTTGGAACTTCATGGGCAGTGCATCACCAGGCCTCCCTGGCTCAAGTATGTAAGGCCGCAACATGGTCTTCGGTACACACGTTTACTAGATTCTATCAGGTAGACGTTAGAAGTCAGGAGGATGTCGCCTTTGGGCGCAGTGTGTTGCAGGCCGCAAAAGATCCTCATGCCTGATGGCGCCCAGCTTATGTACCCCCCCCTCATTTGGCATTGCTTTGGGACGTCCCATTAGTAATGACTAAGTCGCTCTGTGTCCCGTGATGTACGAAAAAGAAAAAGGGATTTTTATAACAGCTTACCTGTAAAATCCTTTTCTTGGAGTACATCACGGGACACAGAGCTCCCACCCCTCTTTTTGGGACACTTATTGCTTGGCTACAAAACTGAGGTGCTCCCGGGTGGGAGGGGCTTATATAGGGGAGGGTACTTCCGGTTTGGAATTGGCCAGTGCCAACACCTGAAGGTAAACTATATAACCCATTAGTAATGACTAAGTCGCTCTGTGTCCCGTGATGTACTCCAAGAAAAGGATTTTACAGGTAAGCTGTTATAAAAATCCCTTTTTTTGACGCTCGCGTTTTTTTTCTGCCCAACTCTGACGCTGAGGAACGCACTGGTCCTGGGTTTTTTTTACAGCTTAAAAACGTCTATGCTATTTGCAGCTCAAAAACGTCTAGGTGGGCATGAAGCTATAGACTAACATGGACAGGCGTTTTTAAGCTGTAAAAAACGCTCAAAAACGCGGCTGTAAAAACGTCCGTGGGCATGAGGCCTTACTGTAAAGTTGCACTTTGTGTGAAGTGCTATCTCAGGGAAAAAACAAACAAAAACAAAAAACAAAACAATGGATTGGCTGAAAAGGTCCACCCTGGCAATTAACTTCCCCCTGAACAGACCTGTCCAGAAAGACAGAAGTGCCTACAAACATCCCCTGAATAAAGGGTAACAAAAATGTATAGTTCTGTGATATCACTTATTTCTAAAAAATACCCGGGCATAAAAAATGATGGCCCCAGGGAATATATGCCAATATTTATTGCTTGATAATACTAGTACCCTAGGGTCAGGTAAACCGTTCTGTCTTTATGGAGGCCACAAACATAAGAACCTGCTATAATGTCTAGTCTTGGCAAACAGTGCAGTTTATTTTCACAGGTAAAGCCAAAATGTTTTTTTTTTTTTTTTTAGCAGTGAGCAATGCTACTGTCCATCTTTCTCTTATGACCGAGTTCGCTTAAAAAAAACAAACAAAACAAAAACCTGAGGGTTTAAAATACCCTTAAGTATATGATTTAATCACTTAACAGTATTAAAGTGGAAGTAAACTTCAGTCTGACATTTACCTAGGTAGTGTAAATATCTCCTAAAAACTTTACATGCAGCCAGTGACATCACTGGCAAATGCGCTCTGAAGGAATGCCCACTGGGCACCAAAAAAAAAAAAAGCGGTTGTAAACCGCTGGAGGGTTTTAAGTATGCCGCTTCCTTATCTTTTAATCCTTAATGTTCTAGTTTAAGCTGGTGTCATGGCCGCTGCCCAAGGTTTCCCATTTCAGGGAGGCTCCTTTCTCTTGCAACATCCTACTTGCATGCAGAGACTAGATTTGTGTCTCTCTACATTGTGTCCATCAGTAGAAAAACAGCCCAGTAACCGAAGTATGGCAAAGCACTCCCCTATGTCTCCCACTCCCATCTCCAAGCTAACAGACTAACAGACTGGCTCAAGACTGCACTGTCCCCTGTTAACTGTGAAAAATGGAAGTTTGGAGCAAGAGGTGGCAGCATTGAAAGCTGTAATCTGCAAGTACTGGGATAAGAACTTTAAGAAATTGTTTAATGGGATTGCTTAATTTTATTGTGTTCAATGCGTTAAGCTAAGAAAGCCAAGAGCCCTCCCTCACCTATCTTTTCAGAAAGGCATTATCTTGTAACTTGGAGCTTACATGGGGCTGAGAACTCTTTTCCGCCATGTGACAGCACTAGGTGTCGGAGACATCTAAAATGGAAGGAAAGGGAGTGAACTAGTTATTTCACAAATGGAAATTGCTGGTGGGCCCACCACTGCATGAGCAAAGCACTTGTTTACTTTAAACATTTTATTAAGTACTTGCCTGTGGTAACCCTCTACACATCAGCTGGCAGAGAGGGGCAGCACTGAATACCAACCCAACTTTACTGAATTTCACAGAGCTGAGTGTAACAAATGGAGCTTGCTGATTGAAGGAGAGAACAGAGATGAGCTCAGTGATCTGCTGCTGCTGCTTCTCTGTCCAGCCCTAGCCCTGACCAAGCAGTAATACTGACTGCAATGGAGAAGAGTAAGCTCAGCACCTGGCAGAATTATACTTTTTAGGCAGGTCAGAAAGTTTGCCAATATGCATTTAGAAGGTTTTCCTATATTTTATACTCTGGTATTTTGTACAAACTTAAAATAAAAAAAACAGGATAATTACAGTCTTAGGACCTCATATTAATGCTCAGAAGCCTAAACACAGTCTGCCTGAATGATTTATCAAACAGGAAAAGCAGTGGGCAAATACTTTCACTGCGGTTCATTACAAATGCAAATGTAAATTCAAATGCAGCAAAGGCATTTAGCATATTAAAGTGTCAGGTATTGATATAAATGGAACAAGCGTCAGTAGTGGGAATGGATTTGCGGCTTTTATGGACCCCTAATGATTATGCCGGGGGCTCCAGACATTGACGGTTGCACTCGGATTTAAAAATTCTTGCATCGCTCTCATCACAAAGATTTAATTAATTAACTATAGAGGTCAATTGCCTCAACTGTGTTGTTCAATTTAAATGCAACAGCAATACAGCTTGGTTTGCAACAGTCCATTTCTTACACACTACTACCGGTAGCAGAGGAAATTAAGCAAGTCAGATTATTGTGATTCTAAGTAATGAGATAGAGTGAACAGGAACTTTCTAATTTACCGCTAATTATGGGCTTCCACAACCAGTCATCTGGGACCAAAAGCTATGCAATTCTTGGAAAAATGGTCTAATGTTACTCTGGGGAAAATATCCTAAAGAAGCTTCTTTGTCTTTGAATTTCAATGCTCAGAAGTTCATAGCAATCCAATAGAAGTAATCCATCAGCCTATTTTACTATAGCAGAAACATATTAAAGGGTCAGTTCACCTTTACCAAAAATCTGCCTATGCAGATACAGGGTGGCTGTGGATAAAAGCAAACAGTGCAGCTCTGACTAAAAGAAGAATAATGCACTTGCTATAGGTGTAGGCCATTTACGCATCTCCTGAAGCCTGACTGGAATACTCCCAGGACGTTGCTAAGAGACCCCTATTGCTCACCTTCGCCATCACAGGAGTGAGCTCTTTCTCGGATTCAAACCCCCCCCCCCCTCACATGCATTTTCTCTCACCTGATACAATAGCTCTGAACTCAGCGTTTAAGAGCTCACACCTGTGATAAGGCCTCATGCACACTGGACGTTATAAAAACGCCAGTAGCGTTAGTTGTAGAAAGATTTTTGCAGTAGCATTTTTCAACTAAACTACGGTATACTGCCACAAAAAGTTATGGCTCAAAAATGCTGATAAAACGCAGAAGATGCATTTTCAGTGTTTGAGATTTTATCAGAGTTAAAGAGCTTTTACAGCTGAAAAACTCCTCTTAAAATCCACTAGTTCTGGGGGGTGGGGGGGAGGTTCCAGCCAGGAAGCACCCCTGCCAAAAAAAAAAAAACAAACACTGATAAAAGCCTATGTGTGCATGGACACATAGGATAACAAGCTGGGGAGTTTACTGGCTGCATAAAAAATAAACAAATGCCTGAAGCCAAAAACAGAAGCTGTAAAAAATGTCCAGTATGCATGAGGCCTAAAAAGGTGAGCAGTAACAACTAGGCCTTTCTGAGTAATGTCCCAACAATGTCCTTGGGAGGATTCCAGTCAGGCTTCATGAGGTATTGAAATGGCCTACACCAATATAGCAAGGGCATTTTTCAACTTTAGTCAAAGCTGCACAGTTCGTCTTTACCTACATAGGCACATATACAGTTTTTTGGAAAAGGTGAACTAACCCTTTGATGTATCACTTTCTGTGCTTGACAGAAATGCATCACCAAATTTGGAGTCCCTGTATTGCTTCCTCTGTGTTTGCTATGGCATCAGTGGCCTACCCTTGATCCGAGTTATCCTGTTTTTAAGTTTCAAGCTTTTCCCAAAGTACAAATGAAGAGAATAGGTGTAAATTGTGAAATAAAACTACGATCGCCAAGAGAGGCATTACATTCTTAAGTCATGTAGCTCAATTAGGATCATAGAATTGCCTATTCTGTGTGTGTCTCTATTGCTGCAATTTGCAATTATGCCAGGATAGAATATGATGGTTTTCTAGGGTGGTGGCAAATCTGAGAAGGAGGGACTTGTAGGGTGCCCTATTTTTCCCGTACAGCACCTGAGAAATATTGTATCCAGACATCCCTGAAGGTCTCCATACTATCTTTCAGCACAGTCAATAGTTTTCATTAATCATTAGATAGGAATGCTTGACCAGTTCAAGAGGAAAGGAGCAAGTCTTCCAGGATCTAGCAAGGGGGATTCTGGCAGCTATAAGGGCCCTTTCACACTTACGGATCCCATGAGGATCCGTACCTTTAACATCCGCTTGCTCAGCGGTGATCGCTCCGTTGATCCCCGCTGAGCCGGCGGATGACTAGCGCGTCTCTGCACACTTTGCAGAGACGGACCAGTCAGATCTCCCCTCTCCTCTATGGGGGGGGGGGGGGGGGCATCGGATGAACACGGACCGTCTGTCCATGTTCATCCGATCCGCAGACTGATTGAAAAATAATACATTTTCCTCCGTCTGCAGAAATGGAGCATAGCGGTGACCGATGAGATCGGATGTTCATCCGCTGACATCCACTATCCCATAGGGATACATGCATGTCCGTTTTTCATCTGAAAACGGATAGATGAAAAACGGACATAAGGTCCGCATGTGTGAAAGGGCCCCTAGGCCTCATGCACGCAGGATGTTTTGCAAACTCTCCTAGAAGCCTTTCTTCCAGGCAGTAGTGTTTTGGCAGAAAAAAAAAAGCCGGACACTTGCAAAAGTGTTTAAAAGCCTTTAGGCGCATTTACAGGTGTCAAGAGCTTTGGCGTTAGGTCAGTTCATTGGCCAGAACAATAATTAATTCTGGCCATTGAAATGAATTACTCTCAAGCAGTAAACGCGTTTAGGTGCACTTAGATGAGTTTAGCGCTGTCAAACGTTTTTTTCTGCCAAAACACTGCTGCTTCACGTCGCACTGGCAGTGTTTTTTTTTCCTGCCTCTAAAAGCCTCTACCACTAAATGCTGCTAAAAGTCGATGTTCTGCATGGATACATAGGCTAACATGCAGTAGAGTTTAGAGGCAGGGGAAAAAAATAAAAAACCCACTGACGCCCCTAAAAGCAGCTCCAAAAACATCCATGAGGCCTTAATACGAAACCAATTAATTTCTTTGAGTGTCCAGGTATGCCCCTGACTGGTTGGTTCAATAATGCACCTGATGGAGATCTGCATCATTCTGTTTTCAGTGGTTGATTCGTTTTAGGCCCCATGTACACTGCTGCTGCTAAACGGACGTTCACAGGCAGTTGGACACTTTTTTCAACTGCCCCTGAACTCATTCAATGTTATGTTATGTTATCTTATGTGTACATGTACACAGGTTCGTTTACTGTCATTTTTTAGACAGTTGCTTTGATAGGCCTTTCTTTGAAGGCAAAAAAAATTAGTTCAGGCGCCAAAGTTTCCGACGCCAAACGCGGTAACCCGCGCTTCGTTCATAGCCGTTTTTTTGCTTTTGGCTATAAAAAATAAAAAAAAAATAAAAAAAAAGTGATTTTTTTTTTTTTTTTTATAGCCAAAAAAAACCGCAAACGCGGCAAAACGGATGTTTTAAAAACGTGGGTTACTATTTGTCAAGTTAAATCGTTCAGGAGAGGTTGTAAAAACGTCCCGTGTACATGAAGCATAACCCTCATGAGCCTTCAAGACAGAATGTGTATTTGATGTACAATAAGAACCATCTATATACCATATGAGGTCACTTTGAAAGAAATTAGTACCAAGATGAATTTGTAGGATGGCACTGTGGACCTTTTTGAATGCTTTCTGCACGTCAGAGAGTCTATCAAAAATTCACAAAAATGTTCATAACCATAAGGTATATAAAAAAAGGTCCTCCCAAAGTTTTCGTTTACCTGGGTTTTCTCAATATGCTCCAAATCCTTACCGTATTAGTGAGGTATTTTTGAATCAGTAGCTGACCACATTCTTTCCGCTTCTCGTCTGGAGATACTTCATACTCAGCCTTCGAAAGAAAAGGAATAATGAGGTTTAGGGCACAGGGAAACATATAACCTGCAGTATAATGTAAATATAGCACTCTCACCACAGCATCTAGGAAGTGGACACAACGCCACAACTCTGGCCGAGTCTCACAAAATTGACGGAAGAGAAGACGCCCAATGGGTTGACGATCACAAAGACTGTGGTAATCGTGCTCTGTAAGACACAGGAATACATTCATTTGTAAATTAAAATTATTTACCTGGCAAATAACAAAATTTATGCTGGGAAGGTATGTTTCCAATGCAGACATGTCTTTGTTAATCGTTAACTATGAGTAATCAAACCCAAAATGTGTTTTAGCTTGAAGCTAATAAGATTTGAAAATAAAATATAGTAACGAACATCTGAACTTGTCAACAAAGCCTGGAAGTTTTTACACACACACACGCACACGTAGCACTCTTGCCTAGCAGCAAAAAGGGTCGCTGGTTTGAATCCCAACCACGACACTGCCTGGAGTTTGCATGTTATCCCTGTGCCTGCGTGGGTTTCCTTTGGGTACTCCGGTTTCCTCCCACACGCCAAAAGACATGCTAGTAGGTTAATTGGCTTCTGTCTAAATTGGCCCTAGTATATACCGTATTTTTCAGACTATAAGACGCACTTTTTCCTCCCAGAAATATGGGGGAAAATGTCCCTGCGTCTTATAGTCCGAATACATGACAGGCCCCGCCCCCCGCCGTCGCTGGCACTGCCCCTGCCATCCGCTCTCATTGCTCCCGTAGCCGCTGGAATCCCCTGACCACCGCCACTGGCTCCGCCCCCCGCCCCTTACACATTGCGGCAAATCCAATTAGAGCCGCTCTCTCTTTCTTTTCTCCCTTCGGCTTACAGAAAGGGAAGGGGGGCGGAGGGGGATATACAGACAGCCCGCAGCTCTCCTCTCCCTGTCACAGCGCCGCTGCCGAGTTCTCTGGCAAATAGAGCAGCGGCGCTGTGACAGGGAGAGGAGAGCTGCGGGCTGTCTGTATATCCCCCGCCGCCCCCCTCCCTTTCTGTAAGCCGAAGAGAAAGAGAAAGCTGCTCTAATTGGATTTGCTGGCCGCCACCCAGCTTCCTGCCCACTGTTTCCCTCCCCATGATTGGCCACAACAGAGGGCCAATCAGAAGACACTGGGGGCATCAGGGGAAATGAAGTCACTGCAGAGTTCTGGCACCAGTTCCCCCAGCATGCAAACACTCTGCTGGAGGGGAGGGAGGGGGTGTTAGAGGAGCAAAAGAGTATACTCTGCTGGGGGACACCATCAGAGAGCCACGCTGTACCCCGCACCACCAGGGAGCCACGCTGTACCCCGCACCGCCAGAGAGCCACGCTGTACCCCGCACCGCCAGAGAGGGAGCCACACTGTAACCGCACCACCAGAGAGGGAGAAAGATCGAGCCACTGCCAGGATACAGACATGCTACACTACTGACTAGAGTCACCCCGGGCAACCCAGAGTGAGCGAACGTCCAGCCAGAGGGATCACTGTTGCGATTTCGCTGGGTCTGGTAAGAGGGCCTGTTGGCCATTATCCATTACTATTCCCAGGGACTGAGCCATTAGGAAGTGCCTAACCTGATATCCTCTAGGCCTTATTGACCGCCACAACGTCCCTCTCTGTCCTCTTCCCACGGCGTCCCCTCTGTCCTCTTCCCACAGGGTCCCACGACTGATGGCATGGTCACTCTGCGTTTACTGTGGCAATGGTCACTCTGCGTTTACTGTGGCAATGGTCACTCTGCGTTTACTGTGGCAATGGAAAATATTTTAGTACACCATCTGGTTCAGAATATTTTTTTTCTTGTTTTCCTCCTCTAAAACCTAGGTGCGTCTTATGGTGCGAAAAATACAGTAAATGTGAGTTAGGGACCTTAGATTGTAAGCTCCTTGGGTGTAGGGACTGATGTTAATGTACAATGTATATGTAAAAGTGATGCTTAAATTGATGGCACTATATAAAGTACCTTAAATAATATTATTAATAATAATAAATAATTAAATAAATACATACGTGCGTTTAGAGCCCATTCACACAGGGGCGACTTTGGATCAGACTTGAAGTCGCCCCGTTGAGAGAATCAATGAAAGTGAATGGAGCCGTCTTAATATACACTACTGAAGTCGCTCCGACTTCAGAAAAGGTTCATGTACTACTTCAATCAGACTTCTACCCATTGATTTCAATGGAAGTCGCTTCAGAAGTCGGATCACTGTCTTTACAGAAGCAACAATACAGGAAGAGAACATACATTTCTCAGGCAAACCCCTCCCCCTCTCACAGAGCTGATTGTACTTTGATTGGCCACTGGAAAGTCGCCTGTCCTGGAGGCGACTTGAAGTCGCCTTCTAAGTCGCCCCAAGTCGCGCTGTGGTGCGTGCTCAGGTTGTGTCCAGGTCGCCTTGCCAAGTCGCCACCCCAAGTCGTGCCGCCCCAGTGTGAATGGAGCCTTATATATTTTCTTCCGAAGTGTTATGAGCAAACTCACATCTCGCACATTTGTATTTGTCACATGCGTTTTGACTGACATTAGGTGGGCTAAAAACACAAAGAAGCTGCTGGAAAGTAATGCCATTAAAAGCTCAATCCACAGGGTGGGAAGAACAAAAGGCCAGTGAGGACGTCTAGAAAAGTAGAAGCAACAATGACATTTGATCTAAAAGAGCAGCTGTATAGACGCAAAGATTTTCAGTGTGCTCAACATTCTGCAGGTTGACAAACATCAAAAGTTTCAGAGGCTTGTCCACCTAAAAGTACATTTTGATTTATTAGATGCTTAAAGTGGTATTAAACACAAAACCAAAAATCCAACGTATTGCAGCTTACCAATCATTAAGGGTCCATGCAAACTGGTTAAAAAAAAAAAATGCTGCTTCTACAGGAGTTGTATGTTTTGCCTGTAGAAGCAGCTTAGTGTTATCCTGTGTCTATATACACATTAGGACATTTAGAGGCATAGGTTAATGATCAAAGACTGTAGATCGAGTACAAAACAGTTGATGGTAGGAGACTGTAGATATAATACAAGAGATGGTTGGAGTCTGTGGACATATACAGTAGGGTGACCAGACATCTATGGTTTCTGGCGACAGTCCCCGGACTAAGTCTGTCCCCGGATTGGATTTGAACAGGGGCAATTTCAAAAACAGAAAAAAAAAAAAAAAAAAAAAAAATGCTGAATTACACACCCCTGCTCCTACTAGCTTAGGAGGGTATATTTTTTCCCCCATTATCTGTGCCCCTATCTGATGATCATGTGCTGGTCGGAGCGGAGGGAATATTTTTTCAGTTTCGGGTACATGCCCATTCAGCTCCGCTCGCATGTTCTTCTGCCTTGGCTGAAGTCCCGGCCAGCCAGCTACCTGCTTATCTCCTTGCCTTCCCTGGTGGAGTGATCTTCCTCCGCTCCCCACCCAGTAGTAGCCGGGGCCCGGAGAGTAAGACTTGACAGGCTGTGAGGCGGGCGGCGGCGGGCAGAGAGACGCTGATTGCTGCCATTACTAGTAATAACACACACACACACACACACACACACACACACATTTGATTTTTAAAATCTGGTCACCTTAATATACAGTAGATGGTCAGAGACTGTAGACATGCTACGAGAGAATGTCACAGACTGAACATGCTATAGGAGACTTTGACTAGCGACATCTTACATAAGCCTGCTAGAACAGGGCAATAGAAAAAACACTAACTCCTTGCAGCCTCTGGGCCACAGGTTGGGGACCAGGGGTATAGACACTCTGGCCTCAGTGCGCCTCTGCACATGGTGCTTTTTACAAAATTCTATCAGCAGCACCAACCAACATTCGCCATGTTGAGGCACAATGGAATACTATAGTATGTTGTAGAAACTCTTAATGAATGACACCCCCCCCCCCCTCCCATGAGTGCTTGCATAGTCCTATTGTCAGCCTGTGACACATGCAGCCATGCCTCCTAGGCTGCCCTAATGTAAGTGAGCAGTTAAGGAAACCAGTAGTGACATCACAAACACATAGCTTCGCCCATCAACATTCCTGGCTGGAGATCAGAAAGGAGCAATCTTGCAGTCAGGTGACAAAGAAAAAAAGTATTTACTGTATCCGTTTTTTTTTTTCGTTTGCTTATTTTTTTTTTTACTGAAACTGAAAGTGATTAAAAACACCAGTGTTTACATAAATTTTAAAGTGTACCTAAAAAGGCAAGAAGTGAAGATTTGCTATGTTAGAGAGAATTTTGAAATGTTATTGTGTCCAATTCCACCTGAAAACCTCTTGATATGCGTGTGCCTAGGCACTCCTGTGCTTACAGTATCATAGCTCTATATCTTCAGTGTGAATCTAAGGTACTGCTGCCTCAGACTCCTAGTCTATAGAGATTTGGAGTGAGATTGATGATGCAGTTATTGTGAGGCCTCGTACACACGGCCGAGATTCTCGTTGAAAAAAACATGTTGTTTTTTTCGACGAGATTCTTGGACAAGAAACTTGTCCCGGCCGAGTGTACACACGCTCGTTTCAAAGAACCCGCGGTTCTTTGAATGGAGCGTACGCGGTGACGTCATAGACTACGACGAGCATGCGCTCGTCACATTCGATGCCGTCGCCGCCATCTTGGTATACCCTACGTATGCCTAGGAAGCTACCGCGCATGCGTCGAATTCATTTCGAACATGCGCGGGCTTCCGGGAGGACAGGTAAGTGTACACACACACACTCACTTTACTCGTCGAGAAACATGCCGAGGAGAATCTCGACGAGAAAATAGAGAGCAGGTTCTCTATTTTCTCGTCGAGGTTTCTTGTCGGTTTTCTCGACGAGAAACCCGATAGCCGCGTACACACGACTCGGCAAGACCTCTCTGCCAGCAAGTTTCTTGCTGGTTCTTGCCGAGAAAATCGGTCGTGTGTACGAGGCCTGATGCTCATTGTTTTCATTGCTGGAGGCTCCGTCACGAGGAAGCAAAACCCTGCCTCTACCAAGACAGCCACCTCCATAGAGAGACACAGAACAAGGGGTGGAAAGTCAGTAATGGAGAAAAGATCATCAGCAGGGATACCGCATGCCATACTGATGACAGTACTCTTTCTGCCTCGTTTGGACACAGCTTCCAGAATTTTGTTCCCCTTTCTCAGAGCCTTTCATCTCTCAGGGACAGGCGATTTGTATATTTTCCAACAGATGTTACATGGAGTCCCACTCGTTCTCTGGTATTTTCACAGATTTTACAAAGTGGAGAATGCAGTAGGTCAAAAAAGGGACACCATAAACACTGGACAGAACAGAGCTAGGAATTAAAACCAGTGAGCTATCGCCACTGGCATACTCAAGAAATAGAAGGATCTAGTGAATATCGCACCACATTCCACCTGTAAAAGAAATGTCACTTTTGGGTAGACAGGCTCTTTAATACAGTGCAATGGTGATCAACAAAATACAACAGGAGGTCACATTTCGCCAATTCTGAGCAACAAAATACAACAGGAGGTCACATTTCGCCAATTCTGAGCAACAAAAGATGGTTGCTAAGGATTTCTGCCCATTATTTACCTTACCCAGTTTTTAACAAACTAAAGGCTCTACCATAGCTGTTAACACATATACATATACAGTATAACCAGTTTGGGAGGGAGCCACTGACGAGTATGTTTCAGGATTGTGGGAGGAAACCCACATACACAGGAAGGACATGTAAACTCTATACAGATCATATCCCTGGTAAAGATCAAATCCATGACTTTAAACAGCTGCAAGGTGAGAGTGCCGTTTAGCTACCACAACTAAAACACAAAATAATGTTTTTTATTTAGCAGCTCTTCAGTATCTGACATTGACATTCTCACAAAACACAAGCAGTATAACTATAAACTAGCAAAACAAGTTTCATTTTCCATAGATTCAATCTCTTCGAACAGGGGTCTCCAAAGTGCGGCCCGAGGGCCAGATGTGGCCCTTTGCTAGCCTTTATCTGGCCCTTGGGGTACTATTCCTCCCACTGACACCAACAATGGGGCACTATTTCTTCCAAGATACCAACGAGGGGATACCATTTCTCCTACTAATAGGGACAGTACTCCTATTGACCATCAACCCCAAGGCCCCTTTCACACTAGTGCGATTTCAAAGTCCCACGATTTCAGGGAATGCCTGTGTAAGTGGTAGGGCTGGGGAAAAAAAAAAAAAAAACACAACATCGATTTGAATCGAGTTGCGAGGTCAAATAGATTCAGATTTTGACCAAATCGATTTTTTTTTCCCCCCATAGGACCGGCGCTCCACGGACTAGGCCAAAGCCGAGCCTAGAAAATCCTGCCCGCAGCGATCCTGGGAAAAGGCCGTGAGGCCGGACGCTGCGGACTAGGCCGAAGCCACGGCCTTTTCCCAGGATCGCGGCGTGCAGGATTTTTTAGGCGCAACTTCGGCCTAGTCCACAGCCTTTTCCCCAAAAAAAAAAAAAGAAGAGCTGATTTTTTTTTGCAGCCAAAATCGCCCAGCTCTAGTAAGTGGCATCAAAATCGGACCAAAGTAGTGCAGGGACTACTTTGAAGTCGGAATGACTTGAAGTCGTACTAATATGAATGGTTGTCATTGGAAATCATGGGAAACTTGTCATGCTACTTTTGCCATCACAAAACGTGGGACAAGTCGTATAAGTGTGAAAGGGGCCTAAGGCCATATTTATTCTCACTCATGCCAGACCCATGACATTTTCTGCCCCTGCTGGCCACAATCTGGCCCTCCTCAAGTCTGAAGGACAAAACTGGCCCTTTGTTTGAAAAGTTTGGAGACCCCTGTCTTGGATCAACAAAAACTTCCAAAAATCAATGTAGCTAAATAAAAGCATACTTTCACTTCTCTATTTTCTTTTAGTACATGGGTCTAGAGTTGGTAAAAATAAAAAAAGTATCTGAATACCAAGCACTGAGCATACATTTAGGAATAACCTCCTTTAAATACGCAATCAATAACATAAATGTGTAAGAAAGCTAAACAATATAATATAGTATATAATATAGTGACAAAGCGAATCAAAGTAATAGTGACAAGTGACATCCATATTAAGAATCACATAGCATAAAAGTCCATCTCTAGTGAGTAAGTTGCGTTATCAATTAACCACTTAAGCCCCGGACCATTTGGTAGCTAAAGGACCAGAGGTGAATTCAGAATTTTGCACTGCGCTGCTTTAACTGTAAATTGTGCGGACATGCAATGTTGTACCCAAACGAAATTTGCGTCCTTTTCTTCCCACAAATAGAGCTCTCTTTTAATGGTATTTGATTGCCTCTGCGATTTTTATTTTTTGCAATATAAAAACGGAAAAAGACCGAAAATTTTGAAAAAAAAAAAAAAAAGATATTTTCTACTTTTTGTTATAAGAAAAATCGAATAAATTCAATTTTAGTCATACATTTAGGCCAAAATGTATTCAGCCACGTCTTTAGTAAAAAAAAATGTCAATAAGTGTATATTTATTGGTTTGCGCAAAAGTTATAGCGTTTACAAACTAGGGTACATTTTCTGGAATTTACACAGCTTTAAATTTATGACTGCCTATCTCATTTCTTGAGGTGCTAAAATGGCAGGGCAGTACAAAACCCCCAAATGACCCCATTTTGGAAAGTAGACACCCCAAGGAAATTGCTGAGGCATGTTGAGCCCATTGAATATTATTTTTTTTTGTCCCAAGTGATTGAATAATGACAAAAAAATTAATTAAAAAAAAAAATTACAAAAAGTGGTCACTAAATGATATATTGCTCACACATGCCATGGTTATATGTGGAATTACACCCCAAAATACATTCTGCTGCTTCTCCTGAGTACGGGGATACCACATGTGTGGGACTTTTTAGGAGCCTAGCCGCGTACGGGACCCCGAAAACCAAGCACCGCCTTCAGGATTTCTAGGCACAAATTTTTGATTTCACTCCTCACTACCTATCACAGTTTCGAAGGCCATAAAATGCCAAAATAGCACAAAACCCCCCCAAATGACCCCATTTTGGAAAGTAGACACCCCAAGCTGTTTGCTGAGAGGCATGGTGAGTATTTTACAGCTCTCATTTGTTTTTGAAAATGAAGAAAGATTTTTTTTTTTTTTTTTTTCAATTTTCAAAACTTTGTGACAAAAAGCGAGATCTGCAAAATACTCACAATACCTCTCAGCAAATAGCTTGGGGTGTCTACTTTCCAAAATGGGGTCATTTGGGGGGGTTTTGTGCTATCTGGGCATTCCATGGCCTCCGAAACTGTGATAGGCAGTGAGAAGTGAAATCAAAAATTTACACCCTTAGAAAGCCTGAAGGCGGTGCTTGGTTTTTGGGGTCCCGTACGTGGCTAGGCTCCCAAAAAGTCTCACATGTGGTGTCCCCGTACTCAGGAGAAGCAACAGAATGTATTTTGGGGTGTAATTCCACATATGCCCATGGCATGTTTGAGCAATATATCATTTAGTGACAACTTTGTGCAAAAAAAAATAAAAAATTGTCTTTTTTCCGCAACTTGTGTCAACATATAAAATATTCCATGGACTCGACATGCCTCTCAGTATATAGCTTGGGGTGTCTACTTTCCAAAATGGGGTCATTTGGGGGGGTTTTGAACTGTTCTGGCATTTTATACACAACATTAGGAAGCTTACATCCACTCTTCTAACCACTTGAAGACAAAGCCCTTTTTGACACTTTGTTTACATGAAAAATTTTTTTTTTTTTGCAAGAAAATTATGTTGAACCCCCAAACATTATATATATTTTTAAAGCAAAGGCCCTACAGATTAAAATGGTGGGTGTTGCATTTTTTTTTCTACACAGTATTTGCGCAGCGATTTTTCAAACGCATTTTTTGGGTTAAAAAAAATACACTTTTTTTAATTTTAATGCACTAAAGCACACTATATTGCCCAAATGTTTGATGAAATAAAAAAGATGATCTTAGGCCGAGTACATAGATACCAAACACGACATGCTTTAAAATTTCGCACAAACGCGCATTGGCGACAAACTACATACATTTTTAAAAGCCTTTACAGGTTACCCCAGTAGATTTACAGAGGAGGTCTACTGCTAAAATGATTGCCCTCGATCTGACCTTCGCGGTGATACCTCACATGCATGGTGCAATTGCTGTTTACATATGACGCCAGACCGACGCTTGCGTTCGCCATTGGGCAAGAGCAGGGCAGGACAGGGGTGCTTTTTTTTTTATTATTAATTTGGCTTTTTTATTTTATTTTTAAATTGTTCCTTCCAAGTATTTTTTTTTTTTTTTATCATTTTTATTGTTATCTCAGGGAATGTAAATATCCCCTATGATAGCAATAGGTAGTGACAGGTACTCTTTTTTTGAAAAAACTGGGGTCTTCTAGACCCTAGATTTTTCCTCTGCCCTCAAAGCATCTGACCACACCAAGATCGGTGTGATAAAATGCTTTCCCAATTTCCCAATGGCGCTTTTTATATTCGGGGGGGGGCATTCCCTCCCACTGCTTGTAAAAGCAGTCCAGAGGCTAATTAGCCGCTAGGATTGCTTTTACATGAAAGCCGGCCGCAGGCTGAAAAGAATGATACCAAGAAGATACCTAAACCCGCAGGCATCATTCTGGTATAAACATTCAAAGTCCAGCAACATACCAGTACGTTGCTGGTCCTTGTTGGACATGTATTGTAATCTTTTTTTTTTCATGCAGCCAGTTGGCTGAACGAAAAAAGAGATTGATCGGTGGGTATGCCCACCATTAGAATACCGCCCTTCATCCACCCACTTCCAATGATGGGCATACACGCACCATTTATATATGCCGAAGCATGGGGGCATCCTCCCGCAAAAAAGTTATGCCGCACACACATGGTCGGACTTTTCCACGGGCAAGCCTCCGTCGGAATTTCGACCGTATGTACGCGGCATTAGGAGCAAAATCGCTCCTCCGCCCCTGCTGCCCCAATGCTTCGGCATATTTGCTTTTTTTTTTAACTGTGGTGGCGAAATCACCTCCGACAGCACTGGAGTCGCAGGGATCAGGCCTGTCTCTGCGAACGCTGCAGTTATGTGTGTTTTTGTTTTGTAAGCAACAGTGATCGATCGATACTGCACTTGGGTGGCCTGGGCTGGACGGAGGGGCAAAACGCAGGTGCCAGCAGGTATCTGGGCTGATCCCGCTAACACTGCGTTTTTGGGAACCCTAAACTGCTGGGGACGCTAGTATAGATCTGATCAGATCAGATATTGATCTGTTCAGATACTATACCACTAAGGGGGGTGTATGCTTCACGCGTGGGTGTTAGCGTTACTGGCACTAACCTGACGCTGCCTGGGGTGTGACTCAGACCCTCTCTGACGCTAAAACCTAATTGATATCACCCGCCGGGCGATCAGGGGGTTAAACCTTTATTGGGTTATATACACGGCGGGTGCCCCGACACTATAAAAAGCAAACTAACTAACCAGCGTCACCCGTAACACTTATATGGTGATCACTGGTGAAAGGGTTAACTAGGGGCAATCAGGGGGTTAAAACCTTTATTAGATAATATATGGGGGTACCTGACGCTATAAAAACCTGCGGCGAACCTAAAAAAAATTACCAGCTACCGATCTGCATCACAGACACTAAGACAGCGTTTAGAAAAACGATCGCTTAGTGACAGTGGTGATAGGGGTGAAAGGGTTACCCTGGGGGGCGATCAAGGGGGTTAAACCTTTATTAGATAATTTATGGGGGTACCTGACGCTATAAAAACCTGCGGCGAACCTAAAAAAAATTACTGGCTACCGATCTGCATCACAGACACTAAGACAGCGTTTAGAAAAACGATCGCTTAGTGACAGTGGGTGAAAGGGTTACCTGGGGGGCGATCAAGGGGGTTAAACCTTTATTAGATAACATATTGGGGTACCTGACGCTATAAAAACCTGCGGCGAACCTAAAAAAAAAATAACTGGCTGCCGATCGGCATCACTGACGCTAAGACAGCGATCAGAAAAATGATCGCTAAGCGACAGTGGTGATAGGCGGTGAAAGGATTATCTGGGGGGTGATCAGGGGGTTAAACCTTTATTAGGGGGGGTTAGGGGGCTACACTGGACCTAAGACTAAACTTTGGTGACACTTTTACAGTCACAAATGTCACTGATTGCAGTGATCACTAAATAAATGGTCACTGCAATCAGTGACACTGTGACTGGGGGCTGGGGGGGGGTCATCTGGGGGGTGATCTGGGGTGGCCTGGGGGGGCGATTTATGTCCCTATGTGTCCTGGCGTCAGTGTAGTGTTGTGTGCACTGACCTGATGTCTTCTCTTGTACGGCGCTCGGTATATGTGAGCGCCGCACCAGAGATGACATCACTTCCTCCTGCTCCCTCTGTCTGACACAGACAGAGGGGGCATTTCCATTCGCCGGGAGCGATCGCGAGGGGGTGGCCAGAAACGAATGGCTGCCCCCTCATCCCGGAACGCTCCCGGACACTTAGCCACCGCTCACTGTATAGGAGGGGGGTCCGATTGGACCCCCCAACTATACAAAGGCAATCACGTATGCTCTACGTGATTGTGCCTGTCGGTGCCATTCTGCCGACGTATATATACAGTGAGCGGTCGTTAAGTGGTTAAAAGCCTTTACAGGTTACCCCGTTAGATTTACAGAGGAGGTCTACTGCTAAAATTACTGCCCTCGATCTGACCTTCGCGGTGATACCTCACATGCATGGTGCAATTGCTGTTTACATATGACGCCAGACCGACGCTTGCGTTCGCCATTGGGCAAGAGCAGGACAGGGGTGCTTTTTTTTATTTTTTTATTATTAATTTTGCTTTTTTATTTTATTTTTAAATTGTTCCTTCCATATTTTTTTTTTTTTATCATTTTTATTGTTATCTCAGGGAATGTAAATATCCCCTATGATAGTAATAGGTAGTGACAGGTACTCTTTTTTTGAAAAAACTGGGGTCTAGACCCTAGATCTTTCCTCTGCCCTCAAAGCATCTGACCACACCAAGATCGGTGTGATAAAATGCTTTCCCAATGGCGCTTTTTTTATCCGGGGGGGGGGGGGGGGACATTCCCTCCCACTGCTTGTAAAAGCAGTCGAGGCTAATTAGCCACTAGGATTGCTTTTACATTAAAGCCGGCCGCTGGCTGAAAAGAAAGATACCAAGATGATACCTAAACCCGCAGGCATCAATCTGGTATAACCAAAGTCCAGCAACATACCAGTACGTTGCTGGTCCTTGTTGGACATGTATTGTAAGCTTTTTTTTTTTCATGCAGCAAGGTGGCTGAACGAAAAAAGAGATTGATCGGTGGGTATGCCCACCATTAGAATACCGCCCTTCATCCACCCACTTCTAATGATGGGCATACATGCACCATTTATATATGCTGAAGCATGGGGGCATCCTCCCGCAAAAAAGTTATGCCGCACACACATGGTCGGACTTTTCCACGGGCAAGCCTCCGTCGGAATTTCGACCGTATGTACGCGGCATTAGGAGCAAAATCGCTCCTCCGCTCCTGCTGCCCCAATGCGTCGGCATATTTGCTTTTTTTTTTTTTAACTGTGGTGGTGAAATCACCTCCTACAGCACTGGAGTCGCAGGGATCAGGCCTGTCTCTGCGAACGCTGCAGTTGTGTGTTTTTGTTTTGTAAGTGACAGTGATCGATCGATACTGCACTTGGGTGGCCTGGGCTGGACCGAGGGGCAAAACGCAGGTGCTAGCAGGTATCTGGGCTGATCCCGCTAACACTGCGTTTTTGGGAACCCTAAACTGCTGGGGACGCTAGTATAGATCTGATCAGATCAGATATTGATCTGTTCAGATACTATACCACTAAGGGGGGTTTATGCTTCACGCGTGGGTGTTAGCGCTACTGGCACTAACCTGACGCTGCCTGGGGTGTGACGCAGACCCTCTCTGACGCTAAAACCTAATTGATATCACCTGCCGGGCGATCAGGGGGTTAAACCTTTATTGGGTTAAATATACGGCGGGTGCCCTGACACTATAAAAAGCAAACTAACTAACCAGCGTCACCCGTAACACTTATATGATGATTACTGGTGAAAGGGTTAACTAGGGGCAATTAGGGGGTTAAAACCTTTATTAGATAATATATGGGGGTACCCGACGCTATGAAAACCTGCGGCGAACCTAAAAATCTGCATCACCGACGCCAAGACAGCGATCAGAAAAATGATCGCCAAGCGACGGCGGTGCTAGGGGGTGAAAGGGTTATCTGGGGGGTGATCAAGGGGTTAAACCTTTATTAGGGGGGGGGGGTTAGGGGGCTACACTGGACCTAAAACTAAATGTAGTGACACTTTTACAGTCACAAATGTCACTGATTGCAGTGATCAGTAAATAAATGAATGGTCACTGCAATCAGTGACACTGTGACTGGGGGCTGGGGGGTGATCTGGGGGGGCGATTTATGTGCCTATGTGTGCTGGTGTTAGTGCACTGACCTGTGTGTCTTCTCTTGTACGACGCTCGGTATATGTGAGCGCCACACAGGAGATGACATCACTTCCTCCTGCTTTCTCTGTCTGTGTAAACATTACACAGACAGAGGGGGCATTTCTATTCGCCGGGAGCGATCGCGGGGGGGTGGCCAGAATCGAACGGCCGCCACCCCATCTCGGAACGCTCCCAGACGAATTCCGACCGCTCACTGTACAGAAGGGGGGTCCGATTGGACCCCCCCAACTGTACAAAGGCAATCACGTACACTCTACGTGATTGTGCCTGTCGGTAACATTGTGCCGACGTATATATACAGTGAGCGGTCGTTAAGTGGTTAATAATCACGTGTCAACTCCAGTGATCCACCACCATTGCATATCCAAGCCTCTTAGCAGAAGCACAGGACCCCCACCTAAGAGGTTACAAGTGCATAGATGTGATCTTGAAGCTCCAGACAACAAACATCCATGTTTAGGATGATAATCTCCTCTAAAAAAGGTGCACCAGCCCATACCAACGTCCCTTTGTGATGAAATGCTTCAGGCAGAGCTTAGCAGGCTGACTTCCTCACGCATGGCGGCAGGCAGCATTTGTATGTTCCGCCCTGTTATTATTTCTTCCTATGTGAGTACCCATCAATTTTATGAATACAATTTCACATTTGATACGGGATTACTCTATGTGCCCCGTTTCCTTCCTTTCCACAGTCTATCCTTGATTTCTTTTTGCGAAAGCAATTATCTTAAAGCGTGGCAGGCTGGAGATTCAGGGAGGAAGTTGCACCCTGGAGGTTTTTCAATGTACATTACCAAAAGTGTTGGGACGCCTGCCTTTACACGCACATGAACTTTAATGGCACCCCAGTCTTAGTCCGCAGGGTTCAATATTGAGTTGGCCCACCCTTTGCAGCTATAACAGCTTCAACTCTTCTGTGAAGGCTGTCCACAAGGTTTAGGAGTGTGTCTATGGGAATTTCTGGCCATTCTTCCAGAAGCGCATTTGTGAGGTCAGGGACTGATGTTGGGCGAGAAGGCCTGGCTTGCAGTCTCTACTCTAATTCATGTTCTATCAGGTTGAGGTCAGGATAGTCAAGTTCCTCCACACCAAACTCACTCATCCATGTCTTTATGGACCTTGCTTTGTGCATTGGTCCAAATTATTTGGTGGAGGGGAGATTATGGTGTGGGGTTGTTTTTTTCAGGGGTTGGGCTTGGCCCCTTAGTTCTAGTGAAGGGAACTCTTAAGGTGTCAGCATACCAAGACATTTTGGAATATTTCATGCTCCCAACTTTGGGGATGGTCCCTTCCTGTTTCAACATGACTGCGCACAAGTGCACAAAGCAAGGTCCAAAAAAAAAAAAAAAAGAAGGACATGGATGAGCGAGTTTGAGGTGGAGGAACTTGACTGGCCTGCACAGAGTCCTGACCTCAACCCGATAGAACACTTTCGTAATGAATTAGAGCGGAGACTGCAAGCCAGGCTTTTTTGTCCAACATCAGTGTCTGACCTCACAAAAGCACTTCTGGAAGACTGGGCAAACATTCCAATAGACACTCTCCTAAATCTTGTGGAAGGCCTTCCCAAAAGAGTTGAAGCTGCAAAGGGTGGGCCAACTCAATAATGAACCCTACGGACCAAGACTGGGATACTATTAGGCCTCATGCACACTAGACGTTAAAACAACATTATAAAAAAAACGCCAGCTTTGCAGTGAGTTTTTTTAACGTTTAACTTTTGTTTTAATGGATCAAAAACGTAAAAAAAAAAAAAAAAAAAAAAAAACGCTGGTGAACCACGTTTTTGAGCGTTTTTACAGCTGAAAACAGAACCCACTCTCATATTTTTTTTTAAAGCCAAAAACTGCTGATAACAGCCTACAGTCAGGTCTATAAATATTGGGACATCAAAACAATTTTTGGCTCTATACACCACCCACAATGGATTTGAAATGAAACGAACAAGATGTGCTTTAACTGCAGACTTTCAGCTCTAATTTGAGGGTATTCACATCCAAATCAGGCGAACGGTGTAGGAATTACAACAGTTTGTATATGTGCCTCCCACTTTTTAAAGGGCCCAAAAGTAATGGGACAATTGGCTGCTCAGCTGTTCCATGGCCAGGTGTGTGTTATTCCCTCATTATCCCATTTACAAGGAGCAGATAAAAGGTCGAGTTCATTTCAAGTGTGCTATTTGCATTTGGAATATGTTGCTGTCAACTCTCAATATGAGATCCAAAAAGCTGTCACCATCAGTGAAGCAAGCCATCATAAGGCTGAAAAAACAAAACTAACCCATCAGAGAGAGATAGCAAAAACATTAGGTGTGGCCAAATCAACCGTTTGGAACATCCTTAAAAAGAAAGAACGCACTGGTAAGCTCAGCAACACCGGAAGACCACGGAAAACAACTGTGGTGGATGACCGAAGAATTCTTTCCCTGGTGAAGAAAAACGCCCTTCACAACAGTTGGCCAGATCAAGAACACTCTCGAGAAGGTAGGTGTATGTGTGTCAAAGTCAACAATCAAGAGAAGACTTCACCAGAGTGAATACAGAGGGTTTACCACAAGATGTAAACCATTGGTGAGCCTCAAAAACAGGAAGGCCAGATTAGAGTTTGCCAAACAACATATAAAAAAGCCTTCACAGTTCTGGAACAACATCCTATGGACAGATGAGACCAAGATCAACTTGTACCAGAGTGATGGGAAGAGAAGAGTATGGAGAAGGAAAGGAACTGCTCATGATCCAAAGCATACCACCTCATCGGTGAAGCATGGTGGTGGTAGTGTCATGGCGTGGGCATGTATGGCTGCCAATGGAACTGGTTCTCCTGTATTTATTGATGATGTGACTGCTGACAAAAAGCAGCAGGATGAATTCTGAAGTGTTTCGGGCAATATTATCTGCTCATATTCAGCCAAATGCTTCAGAACTCATTGGACGGTGCTTCACAGTGCAGATGGACAATGGCCAGAAGCATACTGCGATAGCAACCAAAGAGTTTAAGGGAAAGAAGTGGAATGTTATGCAATGGCCAAGTCAATCACCTGACCTGAATCCGATTGAGCATGCATTTCACTTGCTGAAGACAAAACTGAAGGGAAAATGCCCCAAGAACAAGCAGGAACTGAAGACAGTTGCAGTAGAGGCCTGGCAGAGCATCACCAGGGATGAAACCAGCGTCTGGTGATGTCTATGCGTTCCAGACTTCAGTCTGTAATTGACTGCAAAGGATTTGCAACCAAGTATTAAAAAGTGAAAGTTTGATTTATGATTGTTAATCTGTCCCATTACTTTTGGTCCCTTAAAAAGTGGAAGGCACATATACAAACTGTTGTAATTCCTACACCGTTTATCTGATTGGGATGTAAATACCCTCAAATTAAAGCTGAAAGTCTGCAGTTAAAGCACATCTTGTTCGTTTCATTTCAAATCCATTGTGGTGGTGTAAAAGATTAGAATTGTGTCGATGTCCCAATATTTATGGACCTGACTGTATGTGTGCATGGACACATTGGCTAACACGGAGAGTTTGACTGTAGAATAAAAAATGTCTGAAGCCAAAAACAGCTGCTGTAAAAAATGTCCAGTGTGCATGAGGCCTTATGCCGCGTACACACGACTGTTTTTAATGTCATTGAAAAAACAACGTTTTTCTCGACGTGATTCTTCTCAAGCCTGCCTTGCCTACACATGATCGTGAAAAAAATAAATAAAAAATGCTCGAACAAAGCGCGGTGACGTACGAAACGTATGACAGCACTGTAAAGGGGAAGTTCCATTCGGATGGCGCCACCCTTTGGGCTGCTTTTGCCGATCCACGTGTTAGTAAAGTTTGGTGAGAGACGATTCGCGCTTTTCAGCCTCGTGCTCTTCAGTCCGTTACAGCGTGACAAATGTGCCATCTCCATTATGAACGCTAGTTTTACCAGAACGAGCGCTCCCATCTCATAACTTGCTTCTGAGCATGCGCGTTTTTCCACGTCGTTAAAGCCTACACACGGCCGTTTTTCACGACGAGAAAAACGAAGAGAAAAAATAGAGCAGGTTCCAAATTTTTAATGCCCATTTTTCACATTGCAAAAAATGCTCTGGAGCCCACACACGATCGTTTTTAATGACCAAATTAAAAAAGTACCAGTTACTTACCGGTAATGGTCTTTCTGGTAAGTCTTCCAGGACGGCACAATGAGAGATGACTAGTCCACCTGACAGGAAACACAATCAAAGAAGTTAAAAACCCCACCCCTCCCTGTGCTCCTCAGTTTGTGAAAAAGTACTCCACACTAGTGCACGAGAGTGAAACAACTCTATATATATATATATATATATATATATTAATATACTTAACCAGAGCGGTGGGAAGTAGGCCTGCCGTCCTGGAAGACTTACCAGAAAGACCATTACCGGTAAAGTAACTGGTACTTTTCTCAAGACGTCTTCCAGGACGGCACAATGAGAGAGAAGCAAGTAATTTGCAGGCCTACCTTAGGGTGGGACGACCGCTTGCAGGACCTTCCTACCAAATGAGAGGTCCTGAGGCGACAGCAACTCCACTCTGTAATGCTTCAAAAAAGTGTTCTGGCTTGACCATGTCGCAGCTTGGCAGATTTGTTCGACCGAAGCTCCGGCCCTTTCTGCCCAGGAGGTCGCCAGAGACCGAGTGGAATGTGCTTTAACCTTCGGGGCTGTCTTAGCAGCCTAGTCATAAGCTAGGGAGATTGCTTGTTTTATCCACCTAGCTATGGTTACTCTAGAAGCCTGTTGGCCCTTTTTCTGACCAGAAAAATTAATAAATAAGTGGCTGGATTTTCTGAAAATGCTAACTCTATCCAAATAAGAAAGCAGACATCGTCTGACATCCAAACAATGAAAGGAAGCCTCCCTTTCATTCTGGGGATTGGAACAAAAAGAAGGGAGTATTATTTCCTGCGTTCTATGAAATTTTGATACTACCTTGGGAAGGTACAGGGGGTCCTGCCTGAGAACAACCCTGTCCTCAAATAAACGAAAAAAACGGCTCTTTAATTGACAGAGCCTGCATATCACCTACTCTTTTGGCTGTCGTTATCGCCAGCAGAAAGGTAAACTTAACTGTGAGAAGTTTAATAGAAATACTGTCTAAAGGCTCGAACGGAGCCTTAGTTAACTGTTCTAGAACCAAGGAGAGATCCCAGGGTGGAACCCTAGAGATCTGTACTGGAGACATTCTGTCCCTAGCTGACAAGAATCTTTTAATCAACGGGTCCTGGGACAATCTTCTGTCCAGGAAGTAAGATAAGGCTGCTACCTGAACTCTTAGTGTCTTGGTAGCCAGCCCCAGATCAACTCCATCCTGGAGAAATTCCAGAATGACCGAAGTCTCCTGTTGGGAAACCTCTCTCTCTGAACACCAGCGAGAGAAGACCCCCCACACCTTAGCATAAATCCGCCTGGTGACCTCCTTTCTACTAGAGAGGAGAGTGGTGATCACTCTCTCTGAACAGCCCTTCTCCCGCAGGTTCTGCCTTTCAAGCACCAGGCCGTCAGTTTGAAGAAGCTGGGCTCTGGGTGGAAGACCGGACCCTGAAGAAGAAGGTCTGACCGAACTGGTAGATGGAGAGGGGGAGCTACCGACCAGTTCTCCAGAGTGGGAAACCAGGCTCTCTTGGGCCACCAGGGGGTGACCAAAATGAGACAGCATTCTGAGAGGTCCAGCTTCTGCAGGATCCTCGGAATCAGACTCAGAGGAGGAAAGGCATAGGCCAGATGAAAACTCCACACCTGGGCCAGCGCATCCACTCCCTCTGAGCCCCATTCCCGGGTCAGGGAAAAGAACCTCTTTAGCTTTTTGTTTTCCCTGCGGGCGAAGAGGTCTATCTCCGGATTGCCGAACCGTTGGCACACCAGATCGAACACCTCTGTGTTCAACTCCCATTCTCCCTGGAGAATCGGGTGGCGACTTAAAAAGTCCGCCTCTACGTTGTGAACCCCTTTTATGTGAACCACTGTGATAGAGGGAATCCGGAGCTCTGCCCAGCTCAGGATCTCCAGAGACAAAGCCAGAAGGGTACGCGACCTGGTGCCTCCCTGATGGTTCAGGAATGCCACTGTGGTGGCATTGTCGGATAGAATCTGGACCTCTCGGCCCCTGACTCTCTCCTCGAAGGCCTTTAGAGCCTCCCGGACCGCCAACAATTCCCGGATGTTTGAGGAGGCGCCCCTCTGACCTCGGTTCCAGGAACCCTGAGCTCTGAGCTCGTCTAAGTGAGCCCCCCAACCCCAGGCGCTTGCGTCTGTGGTTATCCTGAGAGGGTTGGACTGACTCCACAGACGACCCACCAGTAAATTCTGAGGAAGGAGCCACCACCTCAGAGATTCCTTTGCCACAACTGGGATGGGGACCCTGTAGTCTAGAGATTCCCTTGATCCGTCCCAAGAGGATAGAAGGAATTCTTGGAGAGGTCTGGAGTGGAGCTGAGCCCACGGCACCGCTGGGATGCAAGAGGTCATTAGACCCAGCACCCGCATGATGCTTCTGAAAGAAGATTCCTCTGCCTCCAACATAGACCTGACCGTTGTCATAAGACCTTGGACCTTGTCCTGGGGTAAAACAAGTTTTCTTTCTAAGGAATCCACTAGGAATCCCAAGTAAACTTTCTTCTGTTCTGGGACCATCGAGGATTTTTCTTTGTTGATGATCCACCCCAGGCTTTCCAAGGTGCTCACGACCCTGGCCAGGTCTGCAAGAAGGAGATCGACTCTGATTGTAGAGAAGCAGATCGTCGAGGTAGGGGACTACTGCTATACCCTGCAGGTGCAGGTAAGCAATCACCTCCGCCATGATCTTTGTAAAGACTCTTGGACTGGATGACAGTCCGAAGGGAAGC
This sequence comes from Rana muscosa, assembly GCA_029206835.1. Taxonomy (NCBI): domain Eukaryota; kingdom Metazoa; phylum Chordata; class Amphibia; order Anura; family Ranidae; genus Rana; species Rana muscosa. The sequence goes on from CM055118.1 coordinate 852,224,539, forward strand.
GCAGCAAACTGCCAATGCTGCACTCCCTGGGCGGAAGTGATTGCAAACCTGAGGAAGGCCTGATGTGCTGGGAATATCGGGACGTGTAGATAGGCGTCCTTTAGGTCTATGGTCACCATGAACACCCCCCTCAGAAGAAGCTTCCTGAGAGTGTACACGCTCTCCATCCGAAACCTCTTGCGACGCAGATAAGCGGTCAAGGGTCTCAAGTTTATTATAAGTCTATGCTTCCCTGACAGCTTTGGAACAACGAAAACGTGGGAATAGACGCCCAAACCTTGTTGTTCCGTAGGTACCGGGATAACTACTCCCTGCCTTTCCAGATCTGAGACATTCTGTACCAGACCTGCAGCTTTTAAGGGGTCCCTGGGTAGATGCGTTACCAGAAACTTCGGGGGAGGGGAGTGAAGGAACTCTAGCTTGTAGCCCTCTTTTAAAATTTGGAGGACATGGGGGCTCTGAGATATGCTTTCCCATCTGGGGAGAAACTGCGAAAGCCTTCCCCCTACCCTTACGTCACTTAGAGTTCTTGTCATTAGGCTTTTGGCTGGAGAAAAGGATACCTCCCTTCTGTTTGTCCTTGCCAGCACTCCACCTCCTAGTATTGATAGGTCTTTTGTCTGAAGACCGGTTCTTACCCTGGGGGCCTCGAAAAAATCTCCTTTTTTCCTTTTTAGGTTTGGTAGGAAATTTCTTACCCTTTTCGGTGGACCTGGACAAGGCTTGGTCAAGTCCTGTACCGAAAAGAAGGGAGCCCTCAAATGGGAGACCACATAAACGGGTCTTGGATGCACTATCACCATCCCAGGTTTTAACCCATACAGCTCTTCTAGCAGAGTTTAAGAGGGCTCCAGTCTTTGCGGTGGTTCTTACGGTTTCTACCGCTGCGTCCGCTAGGTACGCCACCGCGTTACCTATTAGCTGCAACGACTCCAAGACTTCCTTGGATTTGGAAGTGCCTGAAACATGGTCCGTTAATTTTGAGATCCATGCATCTGCATTCCTGGCTACGCATGCTGAAGCCGGGCTCATGGCTGCCGCATTGGCTTCCCAGGCCCTCCGCAAGGTGGTTTCAGCACGCCGATCCATCTGATCTTTGAGGTTACCAGTATCCTCAAAGGAGAGGTCAGACTGTTTGGATACCTGGGCTAAGGAAGCATCCAATCTGGGTGTTTTGAAGAACCTATCTTCATCCTCCTCCTTGAAAGGGCACCTACGTTTCTACGTTTTTGGTCTTAAGAGCTTCCTTTCAGGATCCTTCCATTCCTGAAGGATAATGTCCTTCAGTGCCTGGTGGACGGGGAAGGTTTTGGGTTGAGACTTCAACAAACCCTGATACATTCTATCCTGTGCGGAAACCTGTTCCGCAGGCTCCTGGATCTCCTCAGAAGCATAAATTGCCCCAAGGAGGCCCTCCATATCATCGGCCGAGAAGATGTGCCTTCCTGGCCTGGAGCCCTCTTCCTCGTCCTCTGCCTGACTATCCACCAGACCCTCATCAGATACTTCTCGATCGTAGATATCTGAATCCTCCTCCGGCTCCGAACCCTGTGAAGGTAGGGATTTTAGAGGCTGCGGGCGTCTTTTAACTACCCTGGGAGTCAAAGAACTCTCCTGAGAGGAAGAGCCCCCCCCACTTGTCTGAGGTTCTGGTTCCCTAGACCTGAGTGAGGATTGAAATTCCTTAAGCGTAGTCAGCATCTGGGTCTGGACAGACAAGAAGTCTTTCATGACCTGAGATGTTTCTTTTCCAGCCAATTTCTGAATGCATTTAAAACAGAAAGGTCTGGAATAGTCTGGAGGCAACCTATCGTTGCAGTAGCCACATCTTTTGATGCGAGCAGGGGCTTTAGAGGGACGGCTGGTAGACCCCTGGGCAGTGACGTCCCCTCCTGCAGAAAAAAACAAATATACACAGGGAATTTTTTAGTACCAAACACCCCTGTGCAGAGCAAAAGGGGGAAGAGTCGGGGTACCTCCCCCATCATAACCCCTGCTGGCTGGGTAGGACTCACCTCCTGTGGCCTCCTCTGTAGCCTTGGCCGTACCGGGCCTTTCCTCATGCTCCATCCGGGCTCGAACCGTGTCGCTAAGAGCAAACAGGAGGAATGGGCGCCTCTTTTCCTGGCATCTTTATAGAGGAAGCTGGCTGAAAAGACGCCGGCCGTCGCCATCTTGCCGTAGACCGGAAACCGGAAGTGGCGCGGCGCGCGGTGACGTCATTCCGGGCGCTAGAAATCAATGAGTCCTCCAGGCCATGGGAAAATGGCGCCGCACATGCCTGAGCGGCGCCAATAGCCAGAACAGCGCTTCACCGCTGGGTTCACCACCGCATCTGCGGGAGACCTGCCAGCCCCCCCTCCGAAGTGGACACCCACCAGGTAGGGAGGAAAAAAGAGGAAATATTTGGCCCCTGAAGCTTCCAGGTACCCTGTACCTTAGGGCTTCAGAAAACTCAGGGGGGTTCTTCAAGGCTATTCCTTCCCCCCTGAGTATGTTACAAAAAAAGGGGGACCCCCCAGGAAGGATGAGCCCGTCCTGCTAGGTCCAGAGGCTTCCTAAGCGTTCGACCTAGGTCCCAGGGGGAGACCTCCAGCACCAGGCCTTTAGGTCTTTAGAAAATAACAAACGGTTTCGCTGTGGGGAAACACAATCAAAAAACTGAGGAGCACAGGGAGGGGTGGGGTTTTTAACCTCTTTGATTGATTGCGTTTCCTGTCAGGTGGACTAGTCATCTCTCATTGTGCCGTCCTGGAAGACGTCTTGAGAAAATTGCATTTTTCTTGTCATGAAAAACGGCCGTGTGTACGCGGCATTAAAGTTCATGTGCGTGTAAAGGCAGGTGTCCCAAAACTTTTGGTAAGATAGTGTACGAAGATAAAAAAAAAATCTTCAGCCTTTGATTCACTTTGTCACTATATTATAATGCTTAGTGATTTTTATGCATTTATGCTATTGACTGCATATTTAAAAAAAAGAGGGTAGCGCAACATATTTATTTATAAAAACTCACAGCTCTGCAGGTAATTTAGCAGTTTGAATAATGCCAGTGTCAATCAACTTTCTGCAGTGCAGGGCATTAAGGACCTGCAACCTGGGAAAGCACTCACTGCATTACAGGAGAAGCAGTGAAATCAAATACAGGAGCACATTTAAAACTTGCCCATGTACCTGTAGGGCCAGGGAAAACATACAGTAAAGCCTTTTCCCAAAAAAAGGAATGATAAGCAAAATGACATATCCACTTCCCTTGGCTGCAGAGGTTAACTGCTACTCTTGACTAGGAGATGTTGAATAAGGTGTTAAATTTACATAAGCAGTGTCCTGAAGCCTCCAGTTGTAGCTCTGACATCATCCTGTACAATGCAAGGCCAACAGTCCAGCATTCTATGGAAGGATGCTGGGGTCCAATCCCACAACCCAGAGCATCAGGCAGTGGAGAAGAGTGTCAGCTGCTAAGGAAGCAGGGAAAAAAGGCAAGTATAACACATTTTCATCATCCCCCTAGACATGGGGTGCAAACTTTCTAAACAAAAGGGCCAATTTACTCTCCTTCAGACTCAAGGGGAGCCGGATTGTGGGCATTGGGAGTAGAAAAGGTCCCAATACCAGTGGGAATAAATAATGCCCCATCATTAGTGTCATTGTGCCCCATTGTTTGGGTCATTGGGAGGAATTCTGCCACTTCGTTGGTGTCAGTGGGGTGGGGGAATTATGCCCCATTGTTGGCATTAGTGGATGAAAATAGTGTCCCAAGGGCCGCATCTGGCCCCCCAGGCCACAGTTTGGAGATCACTGCCCTAGACAAAATGACCAGTTAATCCTTGCAGAGGAAACGGGGCCCACTGCAAGTGCAAACTGTTCCTGTCACTGGAGTACAGCATCAATTAATAAAAACCTACTTTTAAGATGGAAAAAAAAAAAAATATATAAAAAAATTCTTGCAATGGGGCCTCATACACATTGTAATCATTAACTACAAGGAGTATCCATATTCCTCGTTCCGGTGCTCCCCTCTTTTTGGCAATGCTCTGGGCTGTGGCCAGTCTCTCACCTACAACGCGGGAGTGTTGGTCCTGCATTTTATGCGAGGGGGTAAGCGCATGAACATGGCTTAGAAAGTGACTTTGGAGGACCAATTGCACCGATGGCGGGACTGTTGGAGCAGGAATAAGACTTTATGAGCATTTAAAGCGGAGGTCCACCCTGAAAAAATGTTTACATTAAAAATCCTAAAAAAATAAAAAATTATACTCACCCTAAATGCCTGTTGCTATGCGGAAATCCCCTAATGTGCCTCTTCTCATCCGCGGTGGGTCTCCTTCCGCTTCTTGTGAATGGGGCGCGCTGCCTTCTGGGAACTGTGTGTATCCCAGGAGGCAAGCCGCCCATTCACAAAGTGCCGTGTGAGTGGCGCATGCGCAGTAGGAAACGGGCAGTGAAGCCGTAAGTCTTCACTGCCTGTTTCCCTTAGTCCGGATGGGAGGAGCGGGGAGCTGCCAGCAGCGATCGATCGCCGTGGTAGGACCGACATCATGGGAGAGTAGGACAGGTAAGTGTTATTAAAAGTCAGCAGCTACACTGTTCGTAGCTACTGACTTTTTTTTTTGGCTGCACCTCCGCTTTAACCCTTGCAGGGGGCCCCATTGCAAGGGTTTTTTTTTTTTTTTTTTACTTGTGTCCAGAGTTGGGCTTTAAAGTAGTTCTAAAGGCAGACATTATTTTTTTACCTTAATGCATTCGGGTAAAAACCTTCTCTATGCAGATCAGCCCCCCCCCCCCCCCATTATACTTACCTGTCAATTTAGCACTGTACAAGGGAGCAGCATCGCGATTCTCTCTCCTCAGTGGCTTAGACACAGCAGTGGGAACTGTTGTCTTCTGCTGCGGTCAATCACAGCCAGTGAGGAGGAAGCAGGGACCGCGGCCAAGTCAATGGATACGCAAGTAAGCCTGCATGACTGCCCCCATAGCAAGCGAATTGCTATGTTGCTATGGGGGCACTCAGAAGGGGGGCGCAGCCAGGACCACCAGAGAGGGACTTGAATAGAGGAGGATCAAGGCTGCTCTGTGCAAAACCATTGCACAGAGTAGGCAAGTATACCACGTTTGTTATTTTTAATTTCCTTTACAAACACTTTAAAAAGTGTATTCTAACAAAACAAGAAAATTCAAGCACGGTCGATTTTCACACTGAAATAAGTATACATATGTGTACTACATTGCATGTAAGCCGACTTAAACAGGAAGTGGGTTAAGTACCACAACAACAAGAGGAAGCTGCGCAACCATCTTAGTCAACACCAACTACAGAAGCTTTTTCGTCAGTTCTAGCTTGTGACATAACAGACGTAACAAGGGTGAGCTGGGATGCAATGGACAACTCACCGATCGTACGCCTTAGCTCCTCACATTCGCTGATATGTGGAAACTGCAGCATCTGTCGCCATTTTTTGCTCTTTCCTTTTCGGTTTCCCCCGCCACCTGTAAACAAAAAACACGACACCTGTCAGGTCCAATCCAGCAGAACAGGTGACAGGCAGTGTGCGTAGGCAAATTCCTGAACTAGCTTTGACTAGAGTTTCCACAAGATTTAGGAAAATACCATCAACATGCAAATAAAAATGAAAAAGGATTCCAAATATTGATTTGTCCTCTAAAAACATGAAACAAAGTAAAAGAAGTGTCTCACGCTATTTCTGTCTTCCTTTGTTTTATATAAAATGAGGGGTGGGTGGAGCGGAAGGGGGAATTGAATGTCAAAATGTATAATGAAAAATGCCTTAATAAAGATATTAAATCAAAAAATAAATAAAGTGTCTCACGCACTACACAAATTCTTATGATGGGCAGAGAATTAAATTTTCAGCTTGCAAAAAACACAAAGCCTACTTTGCTGGTGAAAGTGTAATGAATGGACAAAAATAAGAGAGAGACGTTCCTAAAGTCTGGAAGATTATTTGTTCAAAATGAAAATCACTCATTCATGTAAAAATGACAACATCTGTCTGGAAAGCATATCAGTAAAATGGACCGAGGGGGGTTGGGATTGATCAATACCAATGCACAGCAAGGCAGCAGTAAACACGAGCAGCGAGACAGAATGTGCGACATTAGCCGCTGTGACAGAATGGGGGAAATTTACCAACCAAATTAGGAGACACTATAAAATGCAAATCAGGCTGCCTCTCAGTTAGCAAAGTCCATTTGTCTGTGTGTTTGCCAGCCCTGCGCCTGTAATGCTGGCAGCCAATTGCAACAGATTTGTAAAGGATCTGTGACAAATGTGCCCCTTTAGATGTTCACTCTAAATAGACAAATAGTCAAGAAGTTTCATTATGTTGCAGTACTGCTTTGCAGCAGCTGAGGGAGAGATTTATGACTGGAGCTGTAACTCTGTCCCACTGCTCCTGTTTGGGCCTCATTCACACGAGCACGGAGGCCAAGCATGTGCAGCAAGGCCATGTTTTGTTGCCTGCATCCAGACCCATGTATGCATCCCTGTGCAAATGGAAACAAACACTCAGATGTGCGGGAACATCCATACCTCATCCCATGCTCACTTCCTGGACTTCTCCAGAGCCTCTCCCATCCTCTGGAATGCTCTACCCCAATCTGTTCGACTATCTCCTACTCCCCCCCACTCACCCACTTTCAGACGATCCCTGAAAACTCATCTCTTCAGAGAAGCCTATCCGGCCCCCACCTAACAACTGTACATTTAATTTTCTCCATCAGCCCACCCTCCACAGTTATTCTGTTTTGTATCTCTTGACCCTCCCTCTATAGGCAACACTGAATAAATGGCAGCGCTCCAAGATCCATCAAAATTCTTGTTTAATGGACGAACATCCCAAGTGTTACAAACAGTTCAAATGGTAGACATGTTTCACACACTAACAGGTGCGCTTATTCATTACCTCCCTCTATAGGCCCGTACACACGATCGGATTAGCCAACAGGAATTGCGTGACGGCAGGCTGTTGTTGGAAAATCTGACCGTTTGTGAGCTCCATCGGACAATTGTTGTCGGATTTTCCGATAACAAATGTGGGATCGCGTGCTTTACAATTTTCTGTCAACAAATGTGTGTTGTTGGATTATCCGATCGTGTGTACAGAAGTCCTTCGGACAAAACTTCAAAGTACAAACATGCATGCTCACCATAACACAACATTAGTAGAAGTTGCCCAAAGGGGGGCGCTAAAGAGCTGAAAACCACGTAGTTTCATGTTTGTTGGCCGACAATTCTTTGCCGTTTGTATGCAAGACAAGTTCATGGCCACGCCCTTCGGACAAAAGTCCTACGCTTTGTCCGATGAAAATCCGATCGTGTGTACCAGGCTTTAGATTGTAAGCTCTAACGAGCAGGGCCCTCTGATTCTTGCTGTATTAAATTGTACTGTCTATCCTGAAGTTGTAAAGCGCTGCATAAACTGACAACACTATATACACCCTGAATAAGATTATAATAATAATAATAATAATAATAATAATAATATTATTATTATTATTATAGCTGCTGCATCCATCAGCCTGTCATTGATTTTTAACAGGCTACTGGCTGCATAAAATGCCCCCCTAGGGACATAAACACAGCCTTTCTGCATGCCGTGCTCATGGGAGATCTGCGAACAGAGAAACTACAAGTCCCATCTACCACTGCAGCACAGGGACTGTAGTCCCCACAGGAGTGCAACTGTGCCATCACTGCACTTGTTGTCTATGGATACTTTCTCCAGCCCCATAACTGAAGGCCTATACTTTGGTAGGGACCTTCGGCTGGAGGATTAGTCCGCAGAAGCCAGAGCATTGCACCGATTGCAGCTGCAATTCTTCACATGCTCCAATGACAATAACGATTTCATTTTTTGGGGAAACTTTATTGGTTTTCGTACACAAATACAAAGTACAACAGACAATCAGCACTACAACATTATTACTATTTTTAATCAATGTGGGTGCATTTATTTGCAAAACGTGGACTTGGCCTGAGGTTAAAGCGGTATTAAACCCATAAGCAAATGTTTATTGTGCAGCTTACCAATTCTTAGATGTGATGGCTGCATTTGTTTTTATTTAGGCTTGCTTTCTTTTATTTTCACCTGGTGATCCAGCCAGAAAGTCTGTTTTTTTCTCAACAGAATAAGCTGTCCTGCAGATGTAGCAATTACAGGGATAAGACAAACCAGTTACCACTGATAGAGGTACTGGCAGCGGTACTTACAATGATCAGCTTTTATTTATGTAAAGCTTTTATCCCAAAAGAACAAATATGTTGTTGTAACTTGCTTGGATACCTGCAGTGTTAGCTGGAGTTTGGCTTCAATTTGTTAGTATATCTAAATCTGCTAGTCCATCTAACACTCCCCTCCCGCCAGACTGACAATGCTGCTGTCCAGATGAGTGGAGCCACCCCAATACAGGAGGTGCGTTACTGGCCAGATAATCAGGTGAAAACAGAGGGAATAAAGGCTATTAAAAAAAAAAAAAAAACAACGAATGCAGCCACCACATCTAATGATCGGGTAACCTGCAATATATTACATTTTTGGTTTTGTGTTTATTACCGCTTTAAAGTGCAAGTTCACGTTTACAGAAAATCTGTAAAGGTGACCCAACACCGGACTGCCACCCCACTGTACTTACCTCCCACAATCCTGAGCCGTCAAGGCTCCAGCAGGCCACTCCAATGGTCCAGGAATTTTAAATCCCTGCTGATTTCTCTCCTCTTCATCCAGCGCTGCCAGTACAGACCAGATGGATTCTGATTGGTCAGCTCTGTTCAAGCGACGGTGCCATGTGACCAATTAGAATCCATCTGGTCCATACTGACAGCGCTGGATGGAGAGGACAGAAAGCAGCAGGATTTAAAATCTCTGGACCATTGGAGCTGCTTGCTGGAGCTTTGATAGCTCAGGATCACAAGGGGCAAGTACAGCATTGACAATTGGGGTGGGGAGGGGGTCCAGTGTTTGTTCACCTTTAGCCTAGGTTCAAACTAGTGCAATCTCAGACATCGCATGTGATTCGCACCCGAGCCGCAGGTGCCGATCAGGTCTGAGCAATGCGAGTTTAGCCATACAGTTGTATGGCTGAACTCGCATTTGATTCGCACAGAAAGAAAGGTGCAAGGACTTGTTTTCCTCCCCACACTGGAATCGGATCGCACCGTTCATATGGTGATCTGTGAACCTGGGGGTGTCATTAAAGCGGAGCTCCACCCTAAAGTGGAACTTCCGCTGATCGGAACCCTCCCCCCCTCCGGTGTCACAATTGACACCTTTCAGGGGGGAGGGGGGTGCAGATACCTGTCTAAGACAGGTATTTGCACCCACTTCCGGGAGTCCTCTCTGCGGGAAGTACGTCACTTCCCGCAGATTCCCTATTCTGTTCTGGGAGACACTCGGCTCCCAGAACACAGGGGACCATTCAGAACGGCGCAGCGCGACTCGCGCATGTGCCGTAGGGAACCGGGCATGAAGCCGCAAGGCTTCACTTCCTGGTTCCCTCACCGAGGATGGCGGTGGGGGCAGCAGAGTGACGAGCGATTGCTCGTCTTCTGCTGCGGACGTCGCTGGACTCCAGGACAGGTAAGTGTCCATATATTAAAAGTCAGCAGCTGCTGTATTTGCAGCTGCTGGCTTTTAGTATTTTTTTTTCCGCGGCACCTCCGCTTTAACAATGTAATGACACCCGCAACGGTTCGCAGAGGGCAGTGTGAACTGCCTGCAGGAGAGAGGAGCTGTAATTGTGTTGGTTCCCGCATCGCACTAGTCTGAACGTAGGCTTAGGGCCAATTCACACTGCAACGCAGAGAGGCAGGAGCGATTCACTGCTCTGGCAGCTCTGCGTTGACAGCTGCGTTAGGGGGCAATGTGGTGCAAGATTTATCGCATCCCACTGCTCCCCTTCTTTTGTATGAGCTTTATTTGAAATGTACAAAATATACACTTCATTCCAGTGGCGGCTGGTGCTCAAAATTTTTGGGGGTGCACAAACAAAAAAAAAAAAAAAAAAAACCCATCAATTGCAGCCACTGTGCCCAAACGCCAACAGTTTTCCCCCTCAAATGCAGCCAGTTTGCCCCCAGCCCTGCAGTTACCTTCCTCGGGTCAGCGCCGTCCTTCTTCCGTCCTCGATGTTGCTTCAGCCAATCAGGTTACCGGTAACCAGACCCGGTGAACCTGATTGGCTGAAACGCCTGTCAGTGTTAACCAGGGAACGCACCCCCGTGCATCCTCTAGTTAACTATTTGGAAGCCTATCAGAGCCGCTGGCTCCGAAAGGCACTTCCAAAAACCAACCAGCCGCTGTTATTCAGATGGCCGGCGCTCAACAGGGGGCCGGCCATCTGAATAGTGGGTGGCAGTGGCGGCGACAATACATGAACCTATGTATTGTTTTGAGTGATGGGCGCAGGAGCGAGAGGGGGCGGCGCTCCTGCGCCCACTGCAATGTCTGCCAGTGCGTTGTGCTGCCTGACATTGCAGCGCGATTCAGACCAGTGTGCTGCAATAAAATGCAGCATGTCTGCATTGTAGTGCAACGCTAGTCTGTCGCAGTGTGAACCGGACACATAGGAAACAATTGTTTCCTGTGTGTCCCTGCGGTGACAGGCATTTTACTATGTGGTAAAATATCCGTCATCGCACATAGTGTGAATTGGCCCTTACAGATTTTCTGTGAAGGTGAACATTTTAAGGTGACACTTAACTAATTTTTGTAGATCATTCTGAAATATCAAGTATAGCGTGATTTTTTTTTTTTTTTCTCCTGTATCTTTTTTTTACCATTTACCATATTTTTACCATTATATTCAAGTATCTTTTTTGTCCTGTTAATGCTCCCTATCCTCCAGTGATGCATTTCACAGCCACTAGTGTTATTTCTGGTCATTCTCTACTCCTCTATGTGTAGAACAATTCCCATAGAACTGAATGCATCTGCAGGTAGGTGTGTAGTCCATCTCAGAAGCAAGCAAGACAGGGTGGCTACATTCACATACACAGGAAAGGGGCATGGGGAAGAACTGTAGCCACCCCCCCCCCCCCCCCCAGCACAGGAAATCAGAGAATTGCAGAAACAAATCTTGCATTTGAGAGACAAAAACAAAAAAGAGGAAGAGAGCGATACAAGGTACAGCAGGTAAAATAAGTATTAAACACATCATCATTTTTCTAGGTAAATATATTTCTAAAAAGGTGCTATGGACATGAAATTTTCACCACGTCGGTAACAACCCATGCAATCCATACATACAAAGACACCAAAACAAAAAAAGTTCAGAAATTAAGTAATCTGTAATGAAAATGGAATGACACAGGGAAAAAGTATTGAACACATGAGGAAAGGAAGGTGCAAAAAGGCATGGAAAGATAAGACACCAGCTGAAATCTATCAGTAATTAGATTATTAGCCAGTCCCTTGTCAGTGCAAATTAATATCAGCTGGTTCCGTCTCAACTGATGGCCTATAAAGTGTCAAAAAGACCAAGGTGTCACACAAGAAACATCGCATGATGGTTAAAAGCAAAGAGCTCTCTCAAGACCGTTGCAACCTTATTGTTGCAAAACATACTGGATGGCATTGGTTACAGAAGGATTTCTAAATGTTCCAGTGAATACTGTTGGAGCCAGAATACAGAAGAAGAAGTGGAAAGGATATAATTTCACCATAAACCAGCCACAACCGGGTGCTCCTCGCAAGATTTCTTCACAGGAGGAGTGAATAAAAAAAAAAAAAGTTACCAGAAGGAGTTTTCCCAAGAGCCTAGGACCAATTGTGGAGAGCTTCAGGAAGACTTGGAATTAGCAGGTACAATAGTTTCAAGGAAAAAACAATAAGTAATGCACTCAACTGCCATGGCCTCGATGCACGCTCACCACGCAAGACTCATTTAAAGTTTGCTGCACAACATTTAGACAAGCCTGTGAAATACTGGGAGAATATAGTCTGGTCAGACGAGGCCAAAGTTGAACTCATTGGATGCCATAATACACACCATGTTTGGAGGTCAAATGGCACTGCACATCACCCCAAAAACACCCCTATGTGGCGTTTACAGGTGGGAACATCATGGCGTGGGGCTGCTTTTCAGCATACGGTATTGGCAAACTTCATATCATTGAGGGAAGGATGAAGAGAAAAATGTACCAAGACATTCTTGATAAAAGTCTGCCGCCATCTACCAGGATGATGAAGATGAAACAAGGGTGGACATTTCAGAAAGACAATGATCCCAAAAACAAAGCCAAGTAAAACTTTCAATTGGTTTCAAAGCAAGAAAATAAAGCTGCTAGAATAGCCCAGCCAATCACCTGACTTGAATCCAATAGCAAATCTATGGAAATAACTAAAGTTCATAGAAGAGGCCCACTGAATAGGGATGAGCTCCGGCGCGTTCGCATTAAACACGTGAAGAGCCCGCCAGGATGTCAGCACCACGCTGCACTAATGACAGGCAGGGAGACATTTCCCGTTGCTTGGCTGCAGAGATCGGGAAATGTCTCCCTGGCTGTGATTAGCGCAGCGCGGTGCCGACTTCCTGGCGGGCTCTGCACGTGTACTATGCAAACACGCCAGAGCTCATCCCTACCACTGAACCTTCAAGATTTGAAGAAGAATGGGCCAAAAATCACACCTGAGCAATGCATACGACTAGTTTCTCCATACAGGAGGAGTCTTGAAGCTGTCATTACCAACAAAGGATTTTGTACAAAGTATTAAAAAAAAAAAAAAAAATAATCAGTTAGCGTGTTCAACACTTTTTCCCTGTGTCATTCCATTTTATTACACACAACTTGATTTCTGAACTTATTTGTTTTGGTTTCTTTGTATTTATGGATTGCATGGGGTGTTACTAGAGACGGTCTTGGGCGTTTTTTTTTGGTGATCCCAACAGCCCGATCCCACCAGGAAGCCGACACTTTACAGCGCTAATCACAGGCAGTGAGACATTTCCCGATCTGTGCAGCTGTGGTCCGGGAAATGTCTCCCAGCCCGAGATTAGTGTCGGCTTCCTGGCGGGATTTCGAAAATGCCTGAGCCCACCTCCAGTTGTTACCGACATGTGGTGAAAATGTCATGTTAATGGCACCTTTAGAAATAGATTTACCTAGATAGAAAAACGGTGACATGTTGAATACTTCTTTTACCCGCTGCACATTCTACTTATATTTAGACATGTTTAAATTAATTTTATTTTATTAAAAATAAATCTGATTTTAGCGTCACTTTAAAGTAGCTTCTTTTACCTGTTCTTGTGCCACCAAAAACACCCATCGTTATGGCCCGTACACACGATCCAAAAAATAAATAATCTGACGGAAAATATCACATTCGAAGCGATCGTACAATGATCGTTAATCGGATCTTGAAAAAGCTCTGTACTAAGGATGAGCTCCGGCGTGTTCGCAAACCCCACGTGCAGAGCCCGCCAGGAAGTCGGCACTGCAATGCGCTAATCACAGGCAGGGAGACATTATCCTGATGCACGGCTGCAGAGATTGGCAAATGTTTCACTGCCTATGATTAGCGCAGCGGCGACTTCCTGGTAGGCTCTGCACGTGGGTTTGAGAACACGCCCGAGCTCATCCTTACATCCGATCGGACATACACCAAATAAAAAAAATTCTCGCACAATACCAGATTGTACGATTTTGCTTTAATCAGTACAGTTGTTGTCTGAAAATACAATAGAAATACACTACAAACACAAGACACCACTTCCGATTTTTTTGGTTTGGTCGTACGAGAATTTTCGTCACCTCTCCATTTCCGATATGCGACTAGCATGCAAAAAAAAAAAAAAAACACACAAACACACGATCTATCGTCCGATTTTAGGATTGTGTGTACGGGCCATACGTCTTAAATGGTTCAGATTTTTTTTTTTTTCCCTTTAATTAAGTAATAAAATATGCAGACAAACACAAAACAATCAAAACAAAACAAAACACAATACTACACATCCTCTAAAAAAGAGTGAGATTATGTATATGTATGTATGTATATGTATATGTATGTATGTATATATATATATATATATATATATATATATATATATATATATATATATACACATATACATATACACACACACACACACATTTTTTTTTTTTCACCCCCTACAAACTTTGAAATCTATTTGGCCCAAATGACTTGGCTCTCCCCTAATAGTGAATCCTTGTGATGTGTCTAATGAGATGTCCCCAGTCCCTGATATAGGGCGATGAAGGAAGAAGATCCAGCAGATCAGAACATCTCCCAGCTGACAGCTCAGCCATGGCATGGCATGGCATGGCACTCATCATCTGTCATCACATCTACACCTTCACCCCCATCAAACCTCAGCAGCCTGGTGATCCTGTATGATGATCCATTATATGATCCTAATATTGCTGTATATATGAATAAGAAACCCTTTGCAGGCAGGCACCCATGCTGACATTCCCACTCATACACACACAATAGAGTCTCGCCTGTCACTTAGTGAGCCCCATAGAAGTTTCCCGAGCTCCCCTCCACCCCCGCACACACTCACCTTCCCTGGCTTTCAGCAGCACGGTGTTGGCTACTATGTTCTCGAGCTCCATAGGTCGGCCTGGCCGGGGGCTGCGAGCCTCGGGCGGCCACTCACTCCCTACCAGACTCTCAGCACCTAGCTGCCAATGACAGACCCCACCCACCCGGCCCAATCAGCGTTCCGCCGCACCCCCGGACAGGGCGCCGATTGGCTGAAGTTTTCAATGCCACTAACTGCATTTTAGAGTGCGCCGTTCTAATCGCTTTCTCCGCTGTCAGGCAGCTTGCGCGATGATTGGATAGAAATATGAATAGGGCGGGTTAATCGGCAAGCATTGTTGATGGGGTTGGGACGTCAGTCAGCCCTGTCCTAATTTGTTTCCGAACCCCATAGGGGAGGAGCTTCCCAGACTACTGGTGTCTTCGAGTGAGTGTGGTGAAGTTATGCGAGCCATGTGTTGGTTGGCGGAAGTTGGAGGTGGGAGTGAGTGGCTGGCACGCTGACTGGACTGAGGACTGTGCACGCCGCAAATGATGCGGCTATTACTGTGCGCTGTCTACATACAATCACAAGAAAGGCTGAGAGAATTTCCCTAGGCTTGTTCTCCATATTAATTTCCATTTCTTTTCCGAAAGGGAAGTCAAAGTTGTTTCATTTTCCAGAGATAAAAAGATGAACTCTAATTGGTCACTGTGGGTAACTATTTTAACGCCTTCTTTTCTCACTTTGTCTTCTGCATTTTTTTTCTGTTATCCTCTGGCTCTATTATATATGCTCTTGTAGCGAGAGTCCTAAATTGAGGTTATGTTATGCCAAATTTAGGGGTGAATTGAGTGATAGTTGGCTCAAGTCTTTTCAATTACTGGACTCTGCCTTGCTGCTGCTGCACCTGGCTTGCAGTTCCCCTAAGTAGTATAGGTGGCGCTGTCACTTGTGCTCTGGGTTGAACCACAGGTGTTGGAGTGGCGATTTGGTGTCCTCTCTTGGCAGCCGTGCGGTGGGCGGAGTCGGTCTGCTGTGCATGCTGGGAGAGGATACAAAAAGGGCGGACGCCATTGTTCAGGGGGAGTCGAGTGCGTGGCCTTCCAGGCCATGGGGCCACGCACGCCTCAGTCCCAGGCACCTTTAGTCCTGGGACTGCAACTTCAGCCCTGGGCCCAGCACCTTTAGCTGGAGCCCGCTTCGGAAGGAAGAATCTCAGGGTGCTGCCTTGCGAGGAGACCCGTTTCTGGATGAGGAGGCTGGGGGAGGACCGTTCCGAAGGACTGGTGAGCCATCACATTGAAGGAAGGGGCCCAGTAACTCTCCAGGGGGATGTCATCCATCCGGAACCCAGGGGCCTAACAATCTGGACCATCAGGAGGTTTGGGACACTATAGATCCTGTGGCAGAGGATCACCTACGCATCTATTACGGATCTAGATTGACTGTTCAAGCTGCACGCCGGCTGCTAGCACCATAGGTGGCTATCCGGGTGAGCTATACCCACTCGGGACTGAGTGGTGACGAAGCCAGAAGTGCCTGAATGCTGTCTATCCTTTAACACCTATCTCTCTTCATGCAAAGAAAATAAAGCTCTACGTTGGAGTGATATACTTGTGTGGACCTTGGAGTTACTTGGGGTATAGAGACTCTGTCCTTGCACACTGAGGACAGAAACCAACTGTATAAATGTGACTGGCAGGGAAGGGGTTCACACTAGGGGGCGAGGAAGGGGTTAATATGTTCCCTAATGTGTGCTTGCTACTGTGGGGGGAGGGGACTGACTGGGGGAGGAGACCGATGCTGTGTCCCTTGTACATAGGGACACAGATCGGTCTCCTCTCTCCCTGACAGGACATGGATCTGTGTGTTTACACACACAGATCCATGTCCTTGTCTCTGTACTGGCCGATCGCGGGTATCTGGCGGACATCGCGGCCACCAGGCACGCGCATCGGCATCTCAGTGATGCGCCAGTGGCCGAAGGAGCGGAGGCTGTATAATGATGGCCTCCCGGCATTATAGAACCACTTTGCGGCCATCATTAGTCTTATGACTGGCGCGAAGTGGTTAAAGAGAACTTCACTGCAAGACCCGTGGGTGAAACAAGTGTGCTTAACCTCTGAAAACCAGAGGATACGGGCATGGTGGCACCTTGTGCCTTTTCCTCTCATGAGTGAGCCAAATAGACGGGAGGAAAGGGGTGAGGTCGCTACACTCTCTAAGTCATATCATTAATCTCTTCCTCTCTTCTGGCATCTTCCCCAACTCTCTAAAACACTTCTCTCCAAACTGTGGCCCTCTGTTAAGCCTCGTACACACGATCGGATTTTCCACAGACAAAGCGTCAGACTTTTGTTCGAAGGGCGTGTGCCTGGATTTTGTCTTGCATACAAACGGATAATACATAAAAGTGTAGCGCTAAGCATAAATGAAGATGCACCTGGTGGTGAATAAACACAGTGCCAAAAAAAATAATCAATATATATGTAGCGGGGGTTCCAAATTTAGGGACTGCAATACCAAATTTAGGGGTAATTTGAGTAGTAGTTAACTCAAATCTTTTCAATTGCTGGACTCTTTCTTGTTGCTATTTCACCTGGTGTGCAGTTCCTTTAAGAAGTATGGGTGGCACGGTCATCTATAATCGGGGTTTAACTACAGGTGATGGGGCAGCAATTTGGTGTCTCCTCCCGGCAGCCGTACAGTGGGTGTGGTGGACCTGCTGTGCATGCCGGGAGGGGGTACAAAAGGGGCAGACGCCGAAGCCAGAGTGGTGGTTGTGGTGAGAGAGAGGAAGTCGAGTTGCCACTCTGGGGACCTGTACCTGGGGAAGGTAGTGTGTGGAGTCCAGTTTCGAGTGCATGGCCCTCCAGGCCATGGGGCCTCGTGTGCCTCAGTCCCAGGCACCTTTAGTCCTGGGACTGCAACTTCAGCCCTGGGCCCAGCACCTTTAGCTGGAGCCCACTTCGGGAGGAAGAATCCCAGGGTGCCGCCTTGCAAGGGGACCCATTTCTGGAAGAGAAGGTTGGGAGAGGACCGTTCCGAAGGACTGGTGAGAAAATCACAGTGAAGGAAGGGGCCCAGTAACTCTCCGGAGGGATGTCATCTATCCGGAAACCAGCGGCCTAATATCTGGACCATCAGGAGGTTTGGGGTACCATAGATCCTGTGGCAGAGGATCTCCTAGATGCATCCATTAGGGAACTAAATTGACTGTTCGAGCTGCACGCCGGCTGCTAGTGCCATTGGGTGACTATCCGGGTGAGCTGTACCCACTTGGGATCAAGTGGTGACGAAGCCAGGAGTGCCTGAATTCCATCTGTCTTCCTAACACCTTTCTCCTTTCATGCATAAGAAAATAAAGCTCTAAGTTGGAGTGATATACTGGTGTGGACCTTGGAGTTACTTGGGGCATAGAGACTTTGTCCTTACACACTAGGGACAGAGACCAACACTGAGGGGATTGCTGCAAAGACTCGTAAGGAAACTAAGTGTGCCTAACCTCTGCAACCCAGGGGGTACGGGCATGGTAGAGGCCACGCGCTCCTTCCTCTCCAGAGAACGAGCCAAAGAGTGGGAGAAGGGGGGAGGCGGGGACCGCTACATATAAATGAATGAATAAAGCAAAACTGGGTGAAAAAAATAAACAATGAACAAATATCTGTGAATGAACCAGAAATAAGTGCACTGAAAAAAGTCTCTAATAATGATGATTGAATAAAGTTCAAAAGATGATAGTTTTCTCAAATGTGAAGATGAATGAAAAACTGGATAAAGTAGTATCACCAACAGGTAAGAGGCTTACCAGAAACAGTGAACCCTAAAGAACATACGTTCAAAGGGTCAACTGAGCATGATGTAAAATCACTGTTAGAAGCTGGATACTCAGCTGCATTCCACATAGATATCTGACAAACCGAACCAATGAAGGGAGGCCTTTCCTGGTATTGTGTTCTTATGGGCAATGACTCAGGTGGTACCAAAGTGTTGAACCAGATGTTATATGGAAGAATGGGAGAAGAAAGGAAGGCACATAGCGTAATACTGTAAAGGTAAGGAACTTTTAATGCAGTAGGAACACTTACATTAATGCCGCGTACACATGACCGTTTTTAATGTCATTGAAAAAAAACTGAATTTTTCTCGACGTGATTCTTCTCAAGCCTGCCTTGCCTACACACTATCGTGGAAAAAAATGTTCGAGTAAAGCGCGGTGATGTGCAACACGTACGACGGTACTATAAAGGGGAAGTTCCATTCGGATGGCGCCACCCTTCATGTTAGTAAAGTTTGTTGAGAGACGATTCACGCTTTTCAGCCTTGTGCTTTTCAGTCCGTTACAGCGTGAAGAATGTGCTATCTCCATTACGAACGCTAGTTTTACCAGAACGAGTGCTCCCGTCTAATACTTGATTCTAAGCATGCGCATTTTTTTTCACGTCGTTAAAGCCTACACACAGCCATTTTTCATGACGGGAAAAATGACGATGTGAAAAACGACGAGAAAAATTAGAGCATGTTCCAAATTTTTCTTGGCCATTTTTCACGTTGTGAAAAATGCTCGGAAGCCCACACACGATTATTTTTAATGACCATTTTAAAAAAATGGCATTTTTCTCGTCATTAAAAACGGTCGTGTGTACGTAAGAAAGTCAATCAGCGCTTATCAAAGTAATTATGGCAACAGTGGAGTCTTCCCGACACGTTTCGTAGCATAGTACTTCGTCTGGGGTGCTATGCTACAAAACGCGTCGGGAGGACTCCACTGTTGCCATAAGTACTTTAAACACTAATGCCCTGTACACACGATCGTTTTTTCAGATGAAAAAAGTCTGATGGACTTTTTTCATCGGAAAAAACGATTGTGTGTGGGCCCCATCTGACTTTTTTCCATCAGTGTAAAAAAAGGAACATGTTTTAAATTTTTCCGATGGGGGAAAAAAAAACGATAGGAAATTCCGATCATCTGTGTGGAACTCCAACGGAGAAAAAACCCACGTGTAACGAGCCCCTTTGCTCGCTCGTTTCCACTCTCCCGACACTCCTCTGCTTCTATCGGATCATACTACAGATCGCAACGTCTGATGGTTCGGTCATCCGATGCTCCAGGATTCAAACTACAGCTATGTGCCATTCTAATCCATTTGTCAGCGTTCAGAACAAACACCAGGCAGGCTGTATGTAAGTTCAAAAACAGGAGACTCATTTTATTGGAAGCACACACTATTATACAGCAGTTTGAACACCCTGCCCCCAACAACCACTTTCCTATTGGTCTGAACGCTTGAATAGGAGAGCTGAGACGTGTATTGACACAGAAGCCCCAGGGGGTAATTAAAGTACATAAACAAACAGTCAAACACAGAACAATGCTTTTCTTCTAGACCATGGAGCCGTCTGGAGGGGGGGGGGGTTAGCCTTAAGACAGGGCAGAAGACCCCCCCCCCACTGTGTAATAGATTCAAAGGAGAAATACTTCAGTATTCAAAGGTTCATGACAACACTCCCCCCTGGGAAACAGTCCAACAGCCACAGTGGGACCCCAAACGGGTCAACTCGAGGATGTTGGAAAAGTAGTCTTAAGGTTCCAGGTCTGTCTGCCGGGATAACCCATCCTGTTTTGGAGGCCCTGGCCGATATTATGGTAAAATTGTACGGTTGCAAAGCCAGGCTCCACCTTAGTAATCGGCCATTCTCTCCCGCCCCCTGGTTAAGCCATATCAAGGGATTGTGGTCCGTCATGACGGTAAAAGAGCGTCCATACACGTAGGGCTGCAATTTCTCTAAAGCCCAGACTAAGGCCAAACGCTTTTTCCACGGTAGCATATCCAACTTCACGGGGTAACAACTTGCGGCTGAAATAGGCCACCAGGTGCTCTTTCCCGTCATCACCAACTTGACTTAGTACAGCTCCCAGCCCGAACATGGGGCGTCTGGGTCCCCATAGGAGTAGAGTTGCCTTGAAGTTGGCTCTGATGTCGGGTGGTCACGGCCATGGCGGCCTCTGGGGCATATGAGAAAGTTAATTGCCCCAAATCGTTTCCCAAAAGTACTTCTGCGGGTAACTCACGTAGTAATCCCACTCGCACTTGTCGCTCCCCTGAACCCCAATCCAAGAGGACTTGGGCGGTGGATAAACGTAGCACCTTGCCCCCTGCTACCCTGACTGCAACAGTCTGGCCGGTCCGGGCCGACTGGGGAATCATGTGAGGCTGGATGAGGGTAATCGTAGCCCCGGAATCGCGGAGTCCCTGGGCCGGCTGCCCATTAACCCATACTGCCTGACGATGGTGCTGCCGATTATCTCCGGCAGCAGCTTGGACAGGATCAGCCTCAAAAAGTTCCCCGCACTCTTCCTGAACATCTCAATGGTTGGGCTCATTCTGGAAGCGATGAGCCGCTGGTCTGGATGGATGGGCCGTCTCTCGGTACCTCGTGGATCGGGTAGGGCAATATCGCTGCAGATGACCGGTTTGGTTACAGGTATAGCACTTACGTCTGGTAGGAGGGTTGGGTGGGGCTGAGGGTCTGGATTGGTGCGCAGTCTCTCGATACCTCATGGATCGGGTAGGGCAATATCGCTGCAGATGACCAGTTTGGTTACAGGTATAGCACTTAGGTCTGGTAGGAGGGTTGGGTCGGGCTGAGGGTCTAGAGGCAGACCACTGAGGTACTGAAGTTGGGTTAGAGGCTGGTAAACTGAGCCAAGATAGTGAATAGCGCTCGCTTTCGCCTGACCTTCGAGAGTCCAGATATTCATCGGCCAAAGTAGCCGCTTGCTGTACAGTCCGTGGTCGCTTATCTCGCACCCAATCCCGTACTACCAGAGGGGTGTGGTGAAAGAACTGTTCTAAGAGTACTAGCTGGGTGATGTCCTCTATGGTTTGAGCGTGGCTTCCCTGGAACCAGCCCTTAAGGTTTCGCTGCAGACGATGGGCCCACTCCACGTATGTTATGTTGGTTTGTTTCCGGGATTCTCAAAACTTAATCCGGCTGGCTTCAGGTGTAATGGCAAATCGGGCTAGCAGAGTTTCTTTTACCCGGTCATAGTCTTTAGCGTCCTCATCCTCCAGGGCCCGATACGCATCCGCCGCTCTGCCAGTTAAATTTACTCGCCAGTAAGGCGACCCAATCTTGGGGCAGTACTTTATGTATCTGGCATAGTCTCTCAAAGTCCTGCAGGAACGCTTCAATTTCCTCCTCTCCTTCTTTAAATAGTTTGAACGCCCGAAAGGGCAACTTACGGAAAGGCGCTGCATCTTTAGGTGTTGTCCTTGATTGCCGTATTTCCGCCATTCTCCGCTCATGTTGCCGCTCTAGTTCTCTCTCTTGTCGCTCTAGTTCTCTCTCTTGTCGCTCATCCTGCAGCTGGATGTCTCTAATGGCATTCTGTATGGCGGGCTCTGATGGGTTAGCACCGTATAATGCCAACCGCTTGTAAGGTACCTGTGATAGGTAGTGTCCGAAGTGGAACTTGTGTGCTGAGGATTCAGGCGAAAACGTAGTCAGGCAGATTAGGTTGGCAACAGATCAGGCAAAATGGTACACGATCGAAATCCAGAGAGTGGTCAGGCAGGCAAAGGTCATACACGAGCTGGCAGTGAAGTACAAAATCAGCAGGCTGGAGAGTAGTCAGGAATTCAGGCAGAAGTTCAACACGAAAATCAGGATCAAAAAGCAGTCACAACACCCAGGGAGCTATTCCACACAAACGGGCGCTGAGAGATAGCATCACTTCCTTTTTAAGGGCTGCTTTGATTGAAAATTGTCCACAGCTGGCAGTAGGTGGGGCTAGTGAGTCCAAGGTAATGTTTAATACTGAGAGGACATTTCCAAAAGTCTAGATCTGCTCAGTAGCGCAACAGGTAAGGCTGCAGCTTTGGGACCAGGAAGATCCCGGTTCAAATACACCCAGGTACATGACACCGCTCTCGAACTCGTTGCTGAAACAAGTCTTCAACTGACCGGGGGCCTGCATCACCATCCCTCTCATCCATCTCGGCTAGCTCACTGATCAGGGTGGCCTTGTTCTTTGTCCCACCGGTCCCTCCACGGCTCTCAAGTAGGTCTTTCAGCGTGACTTTCCTGCAGGCTGCATAGCTGGTCATTCATTGTGGTGGTTTGGAGTGTCCCAGTAACTGGAGAGCAAATCCCACCGCTGCCAACCAATGTAACGAGCCCCTTTGCTCGCTCGGTTCCACTCTCCCGACACTCCTCTGCTTCTATCGGATCATACTACAGATCGCAACGTCTGATGGTTCGGTCATCCGATGCTATGTGCCATTCTAATCCATTTGTCAGAGTTCAGAACAAACACCAGGCAGGCTGTATGTAAGTTCAAAAACAGGAGACTCATTTTATTGGAAGCACACACTATTATACAGCAGTTTGAACACCCTGCCCCCAACAACCACTTTCCTATTGGTCTGAACGCTTGAATAGGAGAGCTGAGACGTGTATTGACACAGAAGCCCCAGGGGGTAATTAAAGTACATAAACAAACAGTCAAACACAGAACAATGCTTTTCTTCTAGACCATGGAGCCGTCTGGAGGGGGGGTTAGCCTTAAGACAGGGCAGAAGACCCCCCCCCCCACTGTGTAATAGATTCAAAGGAGAAATACTTCAGTATTCAAAGGTTCATGACACCACGCATACTTAGAATCAAGTCGACGCATGCTCAGAAGCATTGAACTTCATTTTTCTCGGCTCGTCTGAGTGTTTTACGTCACCGCGTTTTGGACGGTCGGAATTTTGTCTGATGGTGTGTATGCAAGACTGATGGAAGTCAGCTTCATCGGAATTCCGACGGAAAATTCCATCGGATTTTATTCCATCGGAAATCCGATCGTGTGTACAGGGCATTAGTGTTCCTACTACATTAAAAGTTCCTTACCTTTACAGTATTACGCTATGTGCCTTACTTTCTTCTCCCATTCTACCATATAACATCTGGTTCAACACTGTGGTACAAACTGAGTCATTGCCCATAAGAACACAATACCAGGAAAGGCCTCCCTTCATTGGTTTGGTTTGTCAGATATCTATGAGGAATGCAGCTGAGGATCCAGCTTCTGATGCCGCGTACACACGACCGTTTTTCATGCCGAGAAAATTTTAATTTTTTAATTTGGTCATTAAAAACGATAGTGTGTGGGCTCCAGAGCATTTTTCACAACGTGAAAAATGGGCATTAAAAATTTGGAACATGCTCTAATTTATCTCGTCGTTTTTTACGTCAACGTTTTTCTCATCATGAAAAACGGCCTTGTGTAGGCTTTGACGACGTGAAAAAAACGCGCATGCTCAGAAGCAAGTGATAAAACGGGAACGCTCGTTCTGGTAAAACTAGCGTTCGTAATGGAGATAGCACATTCGTCACACTGTAACGGACTGAAGAGCACGAGGCTGAAAAGCGCGAATCGTCTCTCACTAAACTTTACTAACACAAGGATCAGCAAAAGCAC
Organism: Rana muscosa; assembly: GCA_029206835.1. Taxonomy (NCBI): domain Eukaryota; kingdom Metazoa; phylum Chordata; class Amphibia; order Anura; family Ranidae; genus Rana; species Rana muscosa. The sequence continues at coordinate 852,248,516 of CM055118.1, forward strand.
CCCAAAGGGTGGCGCCATCCGAATGGAACTTCCCCTTTATAGTGCCGTCGTACATTTCGCGCTTTGCTCGAGCATTTTTTTTTTCATTATAGTGTGTAGGCAAGGCAGGCTTGAGAAGAATCACGTCGAGAAAAACGTCGTTTTTTTAATGACATTAAAAACGGTCGTGTGTGCGCGGCATCACAGTGATTTTACATCATATTCAGTTGACCCATTGAACGTATGTTCTTTAGGGTTCACTGTTTCCGGTAAGCCTCTTACCTGTTGGTGACGGTTGATCCTACTTTATCCAGTTTTTCACTCATCTTCACATTTGAGAAAACTATCATCTTTTGAACTTTATTCACTCATCATTATTAGAGACTTTTTTCAGTGCACTTATTTCTGGTTCATTCACAGATATTTGTTCATTGTTTATTTTTTTCACCCAGTTTTGCTTTATTTATTCATTTATATATTGATAATTTTTTTTGGCACTGTGTTTATTCATCACCAGGTGCATCTTCATTTATGCTTAGCACTACACTTTTATGTATTATCTGTTTTTACCACTTGTTGATTGGTTGTGTTAGCTGCTCACCACCAGGGCAGTGCGGAATTATTTACTTTTCCACTATTCTTGCATACAAACAGCACACAATTGTCGGCCAACAAGCACGAACGTGACGTACTACGCGTTTTTTCAGCTCTTGAGTGCCACCCTTTGGGCACCTTCTGTCTATTACAGGGGATGTTTACATTCCTTGTAATAAGAATAAAAGTAACACCATTTTTTTTTTTTTTTTTAAAAGAACAGTGTGTAGAAGCAAACGCATACGTGAGTAGCGCCCGCATATGAAAACTGTGTTCAAACCACACATGTGAGGTAACACCATGATCGTTAGTGTGAGAGCAATAATTATAGCACTAGACCTCTTCTGTAACTCAAACCATGCAACCTGTAGAATTTTTTTAACATCGCCTATGGAGATTTGTAAGGATAAAAGTTTGTTGCCATTCCACGAGCGGGCGCAATTTTGAAGCGTAAAATGTGGGTATCAATTTACTCGGTGTAACAGAGCCACCTCTTGGATCCCCAGTCCTTGAAGAGTCACCTCTGTTATTTCTCTAGAACTTCATCCCTCTCTGAATTGTTTCCGGATATTGAGCAGGCTTTTCTCTGTGAATCTTGAACACCCGGATAGGCCTAGCAGCTAGGAGAACACCTGGATTGGCTTCAGGCCTAGTAGCCAGGAGCTGTTTCACACACATCTGACCCAGACCGAAGCCTGGCGGGGAAGACCCCAATCACCTGACTCCTTCTAAATACCTCCTCCCAGCATTCATAGCAGCGAATCTGATTGGCTGAGAAAGGTATGTTTATTCATATAACAACAAAAGCCTGGGGAATGCCCAGGAAAAAACCAAGCCTACTTACCGACCAGCTCGCAGACAACCAATTAACCTGTCTAACAGTATACGTTAAAAACGGGTTTTGTCCGCACGCATTTGCAAACGCATGCGTGAGCCGCAGAGCCACGTCAAGGCACCCTGGAATCTGTGGTCCTACACTAACCATGAGTGTCCCCACAATGGAGGCACATGCATTCTGATGGTTAGACGAGGACAAGTGGACTGAAGGGGAGCCACCCCTCCTTAAAGGTATAGGAGCACACCAAACACCCAGCAGGTAGCACAATGGCTGCAAAGGTGTTGGTGCGCTGCTGGACCAATACAAACACCAATGTGTTATGAAACAGCCCAGCCCCGCCTCCACATGTGACCATTTACCAGCTCCACCAGGCCAATCACAGACTGGAGCGCGGCACACACATGACTCATTTAGCCAGTCACAGCGCGCCTGCTACCCACTGCCCAGCTCTCGCACAGGCAGTGTATGTAAAAGTGTATATTGATGGCGGGGGACTCGGGAATTGATGAGCCGCTCCTAGATATTGCGGCCGGGGCCACAGGACATTTGAACTGTTGCTATATGTGTCCGGGTTTCAGGCGGGTTGAAACCCGGGCACAACTGTCAAAACCCGGACTGTCAGGGTCAAAACCGGACAGGTGGCAACCCTAGTGGAGCCTCTCATATATTTACAAGGGTTAGGACTGCAAGTAATACAGGCCTTGCAGCTTACGCGTGCGTTTGCAAATGTGTGTTATCTAAACCCCTGTTTTTAATGCATACTGTTGGACAGGTTAATTTGGTTGGTAAGCAGACTGGTTGGTGAGTTGAGCTGGGAATTTTCTTTGGTTTTGCCTTTCATGCATTGCCCTTCCGTGTGCTGTGGGGGCAGGGGTCATCTGTTTGCTACCTATATACAGAATTTCTAATGGGTCCAGGCATAGCCCAGACACCCACCCAGAGAAAATCTGAGAACCCTTTCTTAGCCAGCTACAACAAATAAGTGCAAGATACAGCAACAGAAAGAAGATTGCAAAAAAATAAAAGAAAATGGGCAGTAACACAACTGCAACCAAGCTTTCATATGCAAATCTGACAAACCAGAACTACCAATCTTGCAAATTCAAGATGAAAATGCTGCTAATAAGAGAAAGTAAGTGGAAATGTATAAATTAAGTCAGGCCAGAACACCCTTCAGATGAGTGGATAGAGAAAGACAAAACAGCTCAGATCACAAACTCTCTTTGCATAGAAGATGATCAAATCATACGTATACGTAAGTGTGAAACTGCTAAAGAAATATGGGAAGGATTACAAAAGGTGCATGAAAGAGCTAATCTCAGCAATAAATTGTATGTGATTAGAAAGCTATACCAAAGCAAGCTGATGAAAAGTCAGGATATGCAGGATTACATAAAGCACACCTTGGAAATGGTTGAATGCTTAAGAGGTATGGAAGAAATAAAAGATTTTTAAGTCGCAGCACTATTACATTATTAGAAAGTTATGAAGCACTTGTCACAGCACTTGATACATGTCCAGATGATGAACTGACATTGGAAAATGTTAAGGGCAAGCTTGTGAATGACTATAAGCGTAAAACAGAAAATGGTAAATTGAATTAAAATACTTACCGTAATTTTCCTTTCCTGATGAGCTCCATGGCAGCACAGCTGGGTATAGGCTCCCCCCCCATGCCTCCAAGAGTTAACTCATATAAATTTGAGCCCAATTACAGCCTCTGCGTTCTGTAACTAGTCCTACCAAGCTGGGTAGAATCTGTGCTACCATGGAGCTCATCAGGAAACGAAAATTACAGTAAGTATTTGAATAAAATTTTCCATTTTCCTGACAGCTCCATGTCAGCACAGCTGGGAACTAACTAGCCAAAACGGGAGGGATAATGCTACACACTCCTCAATTCTGACTGAAAAAACAGAAGCCAGGATGCCTCTGCTAAACTCAACTGTCTTTAAGCCATGAATATGAATATTTTGGTGCCCATGTAGCTGCCTTGCAGATAGTTTCAGACACTCGGCCTGCTGCCACTTTCAAGGTCGAGACCCTTCTAGTGAAGAGTGCCAGATTCTCCTGGCACAGCCAACCCTTTCAACTTGTAGACCAAGGAGATGAGCTTTACCAACCAAGAGGCAATAATCTTGCTGGAAGCCGAAAATCATTATGTGTTCCACCTGGAATGACAAACATGTGCTCCGACTTCCTGATGGCAGAAGTCACCTTGATTAAACATTTTAAAGCTTGGCCCACATCTGATGGGCTAATTTCTTGAGTACCCTCCAAAAGGAATGTAGGAGGACAACCTCTTGTGTGGTATTGGACTCTGAAGGTCAGTTCAGGCACAAATTTGAGCATTGGCATGAGAACCACCCTGTCTGGGAAGTATGCGAGTATCGGTTCTTTAAACCCCAAGGCCACCAATACTGACTCTTCTGGCTGATGTAATTGCTACCAGTAAAGCATTTTTTGTAAGAAATACCACAGGGTGATTAAAGGCATTTGATGCAATAACATCCAACAGCAATGGGAGATATCATTCGTTACAGAACTCCGAGGCTGTAGGTGGGCTCAAATTTATATGAGTTAAGTCCTGGAGGCATGGGGGTGGAGCCTATACCTTGTAACAAGCCAGGGACCCAGCCAGTGGGGTGAAGCTTGAGGAGTATCTGGAGTGCCAAGCCAGGGGACCCAGCAGGGAAGCAGAGTTGACGCTTGAGAAAGATACTAAAGTAAGAGAATTTGAAGAGCTCACGGGATTCAGTGGCAGTATATCAGCAAGTTTAGTGAGAGAGACTTAGAGCTCAGTGGGCTTAGAATCTACAAGAAGTGATTGTATAAAAGTAAAGGAGTTCATTACAATTTGTGTTAGGAACTGTGCTAAGACTGTTGCCATAGGAGACGGCGCTCCTACACATGCAGATGTGGTGTCTTGCTGGATTCCTTTTCCTGCATGGTTGTCCACCTGTAGAAGTCTCGGAGTCTGCTAATTGACATTGCAACTACCTAAGGGTGTCCTGGCCCTTAACCCTCTCTCCCACTGTTCTGTTCAAGAGAAAATAAATCTATTTGCATCCAAGAAGTCCATGAATCTACCTTGCATTACACCCACTATGCCTTGCAATCCACTCTATAGAGAAGGATTTCAGCTGTCCTTGGCTCTGGAGGTTCTCATTAGACTAAAGGATGCCTGGGACTTTGCTACAACAGTATTATTAAACATTCTTTGCCACAGTTCACCAACGCATTTCGATGAATGTATAATCTTCATCAGGGGGTAGTAGAAGTACCTGCATGAAAGAAAAATGGAAAAGCATACTACCAGGAATGTATCATAAATGATTAATTGCATATATACTGTATGTTAAATAACTCACACAAAGTACCAGTGTGAGAAATAGAGGTCATTTAAAATTCACCTTAAAGGACCCCAAAGCCTAAACAATCCTTACAAGGTCTATATAAAGAAGGGAAAAACTTTGTGATGTATGCTGCTTGCCAAACTTGTATAAATAGTTTTTCTAAAACAAAAAATGTATAATAAAATTATTGGTCTGACCCTGAATATAGGAATCTTAGATGACAGGATACAGGAAAGAAAATCCCCATTGAACTTCACAGCTTCAAGATGGAATGTAAATGTAAATATAAAATATCCATAAATCAAAACAATATAGTAAGATGCAAACATAATTACCATATTATGGCATCAAAAACAAGTGAAAGCAGTCTTCAAAATTAAAAAAATCAATCTTTGAAATGTCCCAATTGTTGTAGTTTTGGCTGCATTAAAGCGGAGCTCCACCCTAAAGTGGAACTTCCTCAGGTGTCACATTTGGCACCTTTCAGGGGGGAGGGGGGTGCAGATACCTGTCTAAGACAGGTATTTGCACCCACTTCCAGGAGTCCTCTCTGCGGGTAGTGCGTCACTTCCCGCAGAACGCCCGTTGTGTTCTGGGAAACTCACGGCTCCCAGAACACAGCGGTGACCAGTGAGGACGGCGCTGCGCGACTCGCGCATGCGCCGTAGGGAACCGGGCAGTGAAGCCGGAACGCTTCACTTCCTGATTCCCTCACCGAGGATGGTGGTGGGGGCAGCAGATAGACAAGTGATTGCTCGTCTTCTGCTGCAGACATCGCTGGACTCCAGGACAGGTAAGTGTCTATATATTAAAAGTCAGCAGCTGCAGTATGTGTAGCTGATGGCTTTTAATATTTTTTTAACGGCGGAGCTCCGCTTTAAAGTCCCATGGGAGACATTTTTCTTTGACCCTAATGCCACATACACACGAGCGGTTTTTCAGTCGGAAAAAAAAACAATGGTTTTCCCGACGGAATTCCTCTCAAGCTTTCCTTGCATACACATGGTCACACAAGTCCGGTGAACTTTTGACTGCCAAGAACGCGGTGACGTAAAACACTACGACGAGCCGACAAAATTAAGTTCTATGCTTCCGAGCATGCGTCAAATTGTTTCCGAGCATGCATGTTTTTTTTCCCGCTAGGATTTTTTTCCTGACGGGAAAAAAGAGATCCTGCTCTCTTTTTTTTTTTTCCCGCAGTTTTCCTGTTGGAAAAAGTCTGATGGAGCATACACACGGTCTGGATTCCCGACCAAAAGCTCTCATCAGACTTTTTCCTACAGGAAATCCGGTCGTGTGTACGGGGCATTAACATCAAGAGCTGATGTTCAGAAATACATACAGGAGTTCAGTACCCAGAATTGAGTAATGAAAAGTTAGCTAGGCTAAGCCAGACCTTGGTGAAAAGAGAGAGCAGGAGTAAAAACAAACGTTTTTGGGGATGTAAGAACCCCCTTTCCCAAGAAACTCCTACAGATTCTACGGTGGAGTGAATATCTTTGCTGTGTTATGCTTGGCGTTATATGACATACTGGGGATATCTTTACCTGTTGTACTTTATAATTGTATGTATATGCCTAATTGAAACTTATTGCTAAAGCATTTTGGTTATGTGGTGTGCTTACTCTATATATTTACAGTGCCTTGCGAAAGTATTCGGCCCCCTTGAACTTTTCATCCTTTTGCCACATTTCAGGCTTCAAACATAAAGATATAAAATTTAATTTTTTTGTGAAGAATCACCAACAAGTGGGACACAATTGTGAAGTGGAACGAAATCTATTGGATATTTTAAACTTTTTTAGCAAATAAAAAACTGAAAAGTGGTGCGTGCAAAATTATTTGGCCCCTTTACTTTCAGTGCAGCAAACTCACTCCAGAAGTTCAGCGAGGATCTCTTAATGATCCAATGTTGTCCTAAATGACTGATGGTGATAAATAGAATCCACCTGTGTGTAATCAAGTCTCTGTATAAATGCACCTGCTCTGTGATAGTCTCAGGGTTCTGTTGAAAGCGCAGAGAGCATCATGAAGACCAAGGAACACACCAGGCAGGTCCGTAATACTGTTGTGGAGAAGTTTAAAGCCGGATTTGGATACAAAAAGATTTCCCAAGCTTTAAACATCCCAAGGAGCACTGTGCAAGCGATCATTTTGAAATGGAAGGAGTATCAGACCACTGCAAATCTACCAAGACCTGGCTGTCCCTCTAAACTTTCAGCTCAGACAAGGAGAAGACTGGTCAGAGATGCAGCCAAGAGGCCCATGATCACTCTGGATGAACTGCAGAGAACTACAGCTGAGATGGGAAAGTCTGTCCACAGGACAACAATCAGTCGTACACTGCACAAATCTGGCCTTTATGGAAGAGTGGCAAGAAGAAAGCCATTTCTCAAAGATATCCATAAAGAAGTCTTGTCTAAAGTTTGCCACAAGCCACCTGGGAGACACACCAAAATTAAACTTTTTGGCCACAATGCAAAACGATATGTTTGGCGTAAAAGCAACACAGCTCATCACCCTCAACACACCATCCCCACTGTCAAACATGGTGGTGGCAGCATCATGGTTTGGGCCTGCTTTTCTTCAGCAGGGACAGGGAAGATGGTTAAAATTGAGGGGAAGATGGATGCAGCCAAATACAGGACCATTCTGGATGAAAACCTGTTGGAGTCTGCAAAAGACCTGAGACTGGGACGGAGATTTATCTTCCAACAAGACAATGATCCCAAACATACAGCAAAATCTACAAAGGAATGGTTCACAAATAAACGTATCCAGGTGTTAGAATGGCCAAGTCAAAGTCCAGACCTGAATCCAATCGAGAATCTGTGGAAAGAGCTGAAAACTGCTGTTCACAAACGCTCTCCATCCAACCTCACTGAGCTTGAGCTGTTTTGCAAGGAAGAATGGGCAAGAATTTCAGTCTCTCGATGTGCAAAACTGATAGAGACATACCCCAAGCGACTTGCAGCTGTAATCGCAGCAAAAGGTGGCTCTACAAAGTATTAACGCAAGGGGGCCGAATAATTTTGCACGCCCCACTTTTCATTTTTTTCTTAGTTAAAAAAGTTTAAAAAATCCAATAGATTTCGTTCCACTTCACAATTGTGTCCCACTTGTTGGTGATTCTTCACAAAAAATTAAAATTTTATATCTTTATGTTTGAAGCCTGAAATGTGGCAAAAAGATGAAAAGTTCAAGGGGGCCGAATACTTTCGCAAGGCACTGTAAAAGCAGTTATTTTTTTTCACTCTGACAGTGGTGACTGCAAAGGAGGTAGTGAAGTGGCCAATAAAGCATTTATTTTCTTAATTTTCTGAGCAGCCTCTTACCTGCAAGTGCTGCTAATGCGCCAATTATTTTCCTCCTCAAGGGCTTATACCAGCCACTTTTTTTTGGTCTTTGCACTGTAACCACTTCTTTTGTATACAGTATAATCTATAGAAAAGTTCATTGCCCTTTTCCTATTTTTTGGTATCTGCTAATGTGCCCTTTTCCTCTTTTTTAACTGTTGCTATTTTGCCATTTTCCTCTTTTTTAAATGTTGCTAATGTGACCTATTCCTCTTTTTCATCTGTTGCCAATGTGCCTGTAACGGGTGGGCCCGTAGAACCCAGAAGTTCTTAGAAAGTATGAGACAGAAAATAATGGACATTGAGAATATGTCTTGGATTGCTTTAAAATGGGTCTGTAATATTAATCCACCTGGATGCCTGTGTAATGTAGATTCAATCCAGACTAACTTCCAAAGGCCTTATCATTGTTGTTTGTGATGATGTGGATTGGAGCTGGTAGACCGTCTGGCTGCCTATTATGGGATGTTTAAGTGTCTTGCTGTGAGGAAAGGGGGGGGGGAATCACTCCAGCAACCCCTCCTGCTAAGACTGTTTACTGAAGGAGAAGTTTGAACACACCTGACCTGTATCCCCATTGTCATTGGACAGTTTAACCCGCCCTGTTCCCCAAGGATGGGAGGGAAGTGTTTTGAAGAGAAATGTGTGACCATGTGTTTGCAATAAAGATTCTTTCCCTGTTTTGGGAACACAGAGCGTTTGTCTCGTATGTTTGGAAGGATTAATCCTATGGGAAGCGGTCGCCTGACTGTGGAGGATCGGCAGTGGATGTATGTCCAGAGAGGGAGTATCCTAAACGGCGTTAACCTCTTTCATACTTGGGGTGCCGTTACAGTGCCCTTTTCCTATTTTTTAACTGTTGCTAATGTGAACTTTTCCTCTTTTTTAACTGTTGCTAATGTGACCTTTTCCTCCCCCTCCTCTATCTCTTCCAATAAGATTTTTTCCTGGTGCCTCTATGGCAGCATACAAGTGATAGAGCTCCGCCTCGACTCCTCCTTCAGGACTAGTGAATAGCATAAATTAAAGGCATAACCCCTCCCCCAACATTCTCCTTTTTTTCCTCATACCTCTGGAACTGGTGAAGAGTAGCAGTTCGTCCATACCTCTGCCTTTGGCAGCGTCCGCCGGGTTCAGCCTCTCCCGTGCGCAGTCCCTGTTCTTGGGCCGCTATTAGCGCTAATAAGACTGGGAACCCCCTCTGTGGATCTTTTGGGATCTTGCAGAGTTTCCTCACAGGAACGCAGTCTGCGGGTGTTTCAAGAACGAATGCTGGTAGATGCAGCGGGAGAATCAGCTTCCTTTTCTTCCTTGGTCAGGTTAGACTTTCTTCCTTATTTTTTAAAATAAAAAACATAAGAAAGTTGGGTAATAGAGCTTTTGTTTTTTTTTTAAAATAGTTTTTGTCCCCTTTAAGACATTTAATCCCGGTCCGCGCATTCGCGGGCCGGGCGATCCGCTCGGTCCCTCTCTTGGGTCCATATTGCGGGAAATAGTGCCATCCACTCCGGTTTTTGGTCTTGGGGTGAGTGGGAGCTTTACTGTGACCACCGTATTGCCGATTCCTGATTCCCGCTCGCTATACAGGCTGTGAGGAGAAGGAAAGGGAGAGGGAGTGACAGAGGGAGGCGGTGGCAGCCTTCCTGGCGTGACGTGATGTGTTCCGAGGCTCAGTGCGCATGCGCGGCCCGGAATACAGAGCTGGGGACATTTACCATTGAAGCCTTCTGCCCGCACAGCCGCATCGTTCATTCATACAGCTCTGTGTGTGAATGAACTACAAGTCCTTTGCAGCTTGCATTGATCCTTCCTGTCAGTGCATCTGCTTGCCTGTACGGGATGTACAGGCACACAGATACACTGACAGATCTGCAGGGAACCTGCATGGTGCAATGCTTTACAGGCTCCAAAAAAAATAATAATCATAAATGCACATTTTTGTACCTGCAAAAAAATGTGCATTTTTTTTTTAAAGTGAACTTATCCTTTAAAGCAGTAGTCATCAACCCTGTCCTCAGGGCCCACTAACAGGCCAGGTTTGCAAGATATCTGAAATACATCACAGGTGATATCATTTGCTGCTCAGTGATTGTAGTATTCTAGTCTGCATCTCCCCAAGGTAATACATAAAACCTGGCCTGTTAGTGGGCCCTGAGGACAGGGTTGATGACCACTGCTTTAAAGGGGTTGTAAACCCTCATGGTTTTTCACCTTAATGCATTCTATGCATTAAGGTGAAAAACCTTTTTTAGTGTTGCAGCCCCCAGCCCCCTGTTTTACTTACCTGGGCGCTTTCATCTTCTGTTCGGGAACGAGCACACCATCTGTAGCTAGTAGGGGTGCAACGGATCGGTGGTGATCCGTGACCTGAACGGGTCACCCTGTTCGGATCGGATCACCACGCGATCTGCGGAGCGCTCCGGAGCCTCGGCGGTAGGAAAGGCCGCGGCTTCAGCCTAGCTTCGGAGCGTCGGCCATCTTGGTACACCCGACCGCTGTAATGACTTTTCGCCGCCATCTTGCTCCACCCCACACTCCTGCACAGTAATGAGAGAAGGGGCCAAGCGGACATCTTGTTACACCCAACGATTCAACACAAAACGGAGCTTATCAACTTTAATACATTATTTGGAAATTTATCGGACTGTTTACATTTTAAATTTTAAAAGCAGCAGCAAACCTTACATGATTGCTAATGTGACGGAACACCTCTGATTTACACATTTAACATTTAGTTAAATGTGAAAATCAGAGGTGTTCTGTCACATTAGCAACCATGTTAGGTCAGCAGGTTTGTTGCTGCTTTTAAAATTTAACATGTAAAGAGTCAGTTGAATTTACAAATACTGTATTTAAGCTTATAAGCTCCGTTTTGTGTTGAAAATAACTGTGAAATCGAAAATTCCGGTGGGTGTAACATATTTTTTTTTTTGCCGATCCGAAAATGATCTGATCCGTGGCTCTAATCCGAGGATCGATCCGATCCGTGAGTTTTTTGATCCGTTGCACTCCTAGTAGCATGTGTCTCGTGTCCCGATTGGATAGATTGATAGCAGCGCAGACATTGACTCCCGCTGCTGTCAATCAAATCCAATGACGCTGGCGCCGGGGGGTGGGGCGAGTCCGGCATTCTTGTCTATAGACGCAGAATGCTGGACTCGGGAGCGTGCCCGTAAGGTAACCCCCCGGGAGAGCGCTTCTCCTAGGGGGTTATCTGAAGTAAGGAGGAGCCACGAGAGCCGCCGGGGCACCCCAGAAGTCGGTGTTTGGGGCCACTCTGTGCAAAACGAGCTGCACAGTGGAGGTAAGTATAACATGTGTGTTTTTTTTTTTTAAACTGATCCTTTACAAAAAGAACGAATCCTAAGAATCAGTCGACCATCAACCGAAAAAAACAGGATAGCACCAAGGCAACTACAACACCTATCAAGTGCCCTGATCAACACCAGACCTGCAGTCAAGCACAGACAGGAAATTCATGATTTCATCACTCAACACAACATAGACTGCCTCTTCATCAAGGAAAGCTGGCTAACACCCGACTGCAACACTATCCTAGCAGAACTAGTGCCGGAGAACTACTGCATCCTAACCGAGCATAGAACAGGACAAAGAGGAGGAGGCCTAGCAGTAATCTACAAAGCCCACCTTATGCTCAGCAAACCAACTCTACAGAACTCATTGCCTTTCATGGAAACACTCACTTTGCAACTTCAAACTACCGTATATACTCGAGTATAAGCCAACCCGAATATAAGCCGAGGCACCTAATTTTACCACAAAAAAATGGGAAAACTTATTAACTAGGGTGTCCAACTGCATGCCTCACTGTGCCTCACTTTGCCTCACTGTGTCCATGTCCATGCCTCACTGTGTCCATGCCTCACTGTGTCCATGCCTCACTGTGTCCATGCCTCACTGTGTCCATGCCTCACTGTGTCCATGACTGACATTTAACATGGAAGTCTATGGAAGGGGTGCTCGGCTTTGAAAAATCGGTGCTCCCCGGCTGTAGGTCCCCTAGACAAAAAACTTTGCACACTTGTAGAGGAGAAATAGGGCTACATGTATGCCAAGTTTCGGGTCCAGGGGACCTATGACCGTCTAGTACCGGGTCCGCAAAATCACAGGAGAAATTCCCGTTTAACATAGGAGTCTATGGAAGGGGTGCCCGGCTTTGAAAAATCGGTGCTTCCCGGCCGTAGGTCCAACAGACAACAAACTTTGCACACTTGTAGAGGAAGAGTAAGGCTACATGTGTGCCAAGTGTGCCAGTACCGGGTCCCCAAAGTCCAGGAGATGAGGCACAAAAAGGTGACTCGAGTATAAGCCGAGGGGGGCATTTTCAGCACAAAGAAATGTGCTGAAAAACTCTGCTTATACTCGAGTATATACGGTACACCCCAGGATACCGTCCACATACTGCTTTGCTACAGACCACCGGGACAAAAGACACAACTCCTCACACTTTTCAGTGAATTCTTCTCGACACCATAAAAACCAAAAACCTGCTGCTACTTGGAGACTTCAACCTCTGGGCCAACTCCTCCAAAGACCCCATCGCCACCGCCTGCATCGACCAACTAGAAAAACTAGGCTTTCAACATCTGATAAATACTCCTACACATGTATTGGGTCACACTCTTGACCTAATCCTCAAACAAAATATGGACATCAACACACTGGACAACCTGTCTCTACCATGGACAGACCACCATGACATCAAATTTATTATAACGACCAACACCACCCTCCAAAAACCAATACAATCAACAACACACTGGACAAGATCACAGAAGAAACTACACTCTGAGCTTTTCAAAATCACACTATTGAACAAAATGGCAATGCTAAACCAAAACCAGTCAACGGAAGAAACACTCAACTCCCTGAACAAAGCTTTGCTACAGACAGCGGACACAGTTGCTCCAAGACGCAGAGCACTCATCCGCAAAAACAACGCAAGCTGGTTCAATGACGCTCTCACTTTACTGAAACAAGAATGCAGAAGAGCAGAAGGAGCCTGGAGAAGAAACTCAACAAAGGAGAACTACACAACCTACAAAGCACTCACCATTTCTCCAACACCATCGCAAAAGCAGTAAACCGTCCCCGCAAACTCTTCAAACTAGTGTCTCAGACCATGAATCCCACTTGCCTGGAGTCTTCAGCAAACAAAACACAGGAATTCTGCAATGAACTATCCAATTTTTTTATCGACAAAATCGATAACATTTGGAAAGCAAATCAGCAGAAAAAATCCAACAACTCCACTCGGCCAAAGGAAGAAAAAAAAAACATATAAATAATCTGCAATCAAAGAAATTTACTCTGGTCCCAATTACAATCGACACCACCAATTTATCAGAAGCCTCCGAGATAGCACTTCACCAAACGACATCATTCCGGCAAAACTGCTGAAAGAATGTAATGACATCTTGGCACCCCCATAACACACTTCATAAATCAATCGTTCAAAGAAGATATTGTGCCAACTTCCCTCAAGCAAGGTATAATCAAACCCCTCCTAAAGAAAGAAACCCAACCTTGACCCGAAAGACCCAAACTTTAGAAAACCGGTAACAAGCCTGAACACCATCTCCAAGATCATCGAGAAAGTAGTAACACAACAGCTACAACTTCATTTGGACACCCACAAACTCCTGGACCCACTACAATCGGGGTTCCGTCCAGGCCACGGGACGGAAACAGCACTTCTCAAAATATTGGACAACGCACTCGAAGCAGCAGATGATGGAGAATCGTGTCTCCTGGTGCTGCTGGACCTCAGTGCAGCCTTTGACACAGTATATCACAAAATTCTGCTCATGCGCCTCACCGAAGTAGCAGGAGTCGCAGACGCGGACCTACCATTGTTTGCATCCTTCCTAGAAAATCGATCCCAGACTGTGAAACTGGGAGCCTTCACCTCGGCACCACGCACAAATACATGCGGAGCCCCTCAAGGATCACCCCTGTCACCGGTACTCTTCAACATCTTCCTCCGGCCACTCCTTACAGGGTTCGTACGGTCATTAAATTCCTGGAAAAGTCATGGGATTTTGACATGGCACTTTCCAGGCCTGGAATTTTTTTTCAAAAATGACTGAACCCCACTAAGTTTTGGAAAAGTCATGGAATATTTTAGTCACTACTAGTCGTGCAACGGATCGTAAGCGATCCGTGATCCAAACAGGTCATCCTGTTCGGATCGGCACACGGCGCGATCCGCGGAAAGCTCCGGAGCCTCGGCCATTAGGAAAGGGCGCGGCTTCGGCCTAGCTCCGGAGCCGCGGCCATCTTGGTACACCCGGCCGCAGCCTATTGGCGGCTTAGCGGCACGCTGACGTCAGCAGGAACTCGAGGGACACACACCGCGCCGTGTATTGCTGTTCTGAGGTCTGTAAGGGGGGGGGTGCCTTCATTACTGGGGGGTGTCTGCCTGCATTACTGGGGGGGTGTCTGTACTGGGAGGTCTGCACTGGGGGTGTCTGTACTACTGGGGGTGTCTGTACTGGGAGATCTGCACTGGGGGTGTCTGCACTGGGGGTGTCTGCACTGGGGGGTCTGTACTGGGGGTGTCTGTACTGGGAGGTCTGCACTGGGGGTGTCTGTACTGGGAGGTCTGCACTGGGGGTGTCTGCACTGGGGGTGTCTGTACTGGGAGGTCTGCACTGGGGGTGTCTGTACTGGGAGGTCTGCACTGGGGATGTCTGCACTGGGGGTTTCTATACTACTGGGAGTGTCTGTACTGGGAGGTCTGCACTGGGGGTGTCTGTACTGGGGGTGTCTGTACTGGGAGGTCTGCACTGGGGGTGTCTGTACTAGGAGGTCTGCACTGGGGGTGTCTGTACTACTGGGGGTGTCTGTACTGGGAGGTCTGCACTGGGGGTGTCTGTACTGAGAGGTCTGCACTGGGGGTGTGTGTACTGGGAGGTCTGTACTACTGGGGGTGTCTGTACTGTACTGTACTTACGTCAGTGCTACAGTTTGAATTTATTTGTGTGAACTGTGAAGCTAAGTCATGGATTGTGGAAACTAACTAGTGTCGGGTGATTGTATATAGTGTTTATACCACATTTACCACTGACTAATGCAGAGTTGCAATGCAAGGAAATCAGCTAAAAGTAGTTGGATCTGTATGTGCGTTATAATTAATTAATCAAAATTAGTCGTTTTATCGATTAAAAAAAAAAGATTAATCGAACACAAACATTTTAATCAGTAACAGCCCTAATTTATATTAGTAAAAATATGCTGGGTGTGACATGGATTTTCTTCTTATTTAACATGTATACATAGACATTTCATGAAACATAAGGTCATGAATATTTACGTGAAGTCATGGAAAAGTCATGGAATTTGATTGGTAAAAATGTGTATGAACCCTGTCCTTAAAATCATCAGTGAACAGGACCTACGCTATAACTCCTATGCAGATGACACTCAACTTTACTTTCGCATCAACAACAAAAAAGATCAATATTACAGACTGGAAAAATGCCTTACATTGATCGACATTTGGATGACAGATAGCTCCCTCAAGCTTAATGGATCCAAAACAGAACTGCTCATTTTCCACGCTAACCAAAAGAAAAACTCTAGGACCACATGGACACCACCCACCATCCTTGGACAAAACATAACCCCAAGTACCAAAGTTAAAAGCCTTGGAGTCATCTTTGACTCAGACATGACTATGGACGCACAAATAGGATCAGTAGTCAGCGGATCTCACCACCTTCTCCGCCTTCTACGAAGACTTTTACCCTTCATCCTGGAAAAAGACAGAGCAGCAGTAGTCGGAACCATCATCAATTCCCGGCTTGACTACGCTAACTCTCTTTACCTAGGACTACCTAAATACCAGATTGCACGTCTACAAGTCATCCAAAACACAGCGGCCAGACTGGTAACGGGAAAAAAACCCTGGGAATCAATCGCACCGTCCCTGAGAAGCCTCCATTGGCTAGCCGTAAAGGATCGGGTCACATTCAAGACCCTCTGCCTCACTCACAAATGCGCACAAGGAAACGCACCTCAATACTTATGCGAGAAAATAAAACACTACATCACTACTCGCGACCTCCGATCAACCAACCAAAACCTCCTCCACATCCCCAAGGAAGAACGAAGGTTTGCTGTCCGAGGACCGAGGCTATGGAATGCGCTACCCACGTACATCCGCATGGAAGAAAACCATCGGGCCTTCAGGAAAAAAAGACCCACCTCTTCTGAAGGATCTCAACGACACTGGATGCAAAGCGCCTTGAGGCGATTTCGTTGGCATTTGCAGCGCTATACAGTCACTACAATCACTTTAAGTATTGGATGTACTGTATATGAATTATGTTTGAAGGATAAGGACAAAGTTTAGTGTCACTTTCATTGCCTTACCACCTTCTGAAAATGCTAGTTGCTTGACTGTCTCTGGCTTCAATATATTCCAGGTCACTTTTGCGAAACAAGTATGTACTGAGTAATGGAAAAGAAAAGTTGCGCTATGAGTCCAAAATTCTATTATTTGGATAGTGAAAAGTCCAAACGGGAATGCTTAAAGGGCTGATGTCAATTAAAACACTGATCATGGGTACTAATAGACTGGTGAGGTTGTATGCTTACCAGAAGATAAGCCAAATCGAACAGATAGCTATAACCCAGCCTAGGCCTTTAAATGCACTTCGGATAAGGTTTTTTCAATGATATTGAAGGACGACAATAGAAGGGTACTCCGCAGTATGGGGTAAGTTATCCAAAAATTGCATGTATTGAAAAAACAAAAAACAAAAAAAACATAGTGTAATCCTGCCACAAAGAATCTCCCTATAAGGGAGTTTGGAGTTTTTTTATCACACGAATATTCATTATAAATATAAAATAAATTGTAATTGTTTTCTTTACATTTTCACGTTGGTGTAGTAAATTTTATATATAATTTTTATTTGTTAATGAGGTATATATATACCCATTAAATATCACATAAACATCACTTTATGGATATTGACATTGTGTGTGTTCGATACATAATGTCCAATTCGGTTACATAATCTTATATTTAGAATTGATTTGTAGAGGAAATAATAAATAACATTTTCCCTTTTCTTTTTCTTTTTTCTTTTTCCTTTTTTCTTTTTTTGGAACGCACCACCTACCTTTTGGCGAGTTGTGCGCTTTTTTTGTCCTCTGACATAATTTAATCACAACTAATTCAATTTCTACATCAATTGTTTCTCATCATATGGGAGATTGATATGGCTTATTCAAATCTTTGCCATTCACCAACATGGCCGTTCTTGATTTACATGCAGGACTCAGATCGAGGTTAAGTGTAACCATTTCCTTTGTTTTCTGCATTTCCTGTGTATTTTTAAGAGGTATTGGCAATATTAGGATAGTTTCATTGATATTGACGCGGCTTTCCATCATTCAGGATGGCGGCCACGTACTCATGTCCGAGCTTCAAAGCGAGGCATGGTTTTATAAATTGTGGTGATTCAGCTCGCTACCCGTCCCTTATTGACAATGTCTATGATGACGAAACGCGTCTAAGGGGGTACGTGCTGACGTCACCACGCTCATAGGACCGGAATTTGCTTTCTAGCCGGCCGGCTTGTATACATGTCCTTTTTATTTGTTCGCTGATGTAAGTGTAACTTTTAATTTTTTACAATAAATTGCTGAGACGGTATCGCACTATCCAGTTCCTATCCTTTCTCTTTGGTTCGATACACCATCCGGACCACACGGAAGTTTTTGTTGACAGCGAGGAATTCATATCCACCCTATGCTTTCAATTATACCTGTATAGACGTCCACAAATATCCAGCCATCCACCGACCTGCGTTGATTTGTGTTGCATATCATGTTTGCAATCTGGTAAGCAGACATTACATTGGGTGGCGGTGCACTTCAGCGTGGATTTGTTTGTCATTTCTACACTCTATAAGATCTTTTTTTTGTGCATCTCTGGTAAGGAGACTATGTGTGCGGTGATGGTTCACTAATATAGGAGTCACTCACTGGTTATTTATCATCTCTCCCACCCTATAGCATCAGTCCCTTATAGGGAGATTCTTTGTGGCAGGATTACACTATGTTTTTTTTTGTTTTTTCAATACATGCAATTTTTGGATAACTTACCCCATACGGCGGAGTACCCTTCTATTGTCGTCCTTAATATCATTGAAAAAACCTTATCCGAAGTGCATTTAAAAGCCTAGGCTGGGTTATAGCCATTTGTTCAATTTGGCTTATCTTCTGGTAAGCATACAACCTCACCAGTCTATTAGGACCCATGATCAGTGTTTTAATTGACATCAGCCCTTTAAGCATTCCTGTTTGGACTTTTCACTATCCAAATAATAGAATTTTGGACTCATAGCACAACTTTTCTTTTCCATTACTTCTGTGCTTATCCCATTATTGTTGCTGCTTGGAAGGGTCTATATTTCATTCATACTTCATTCAACTGACACTTATATTGATTTTTCTTAATTTCATTACACAATAAGCGCGGTTTTGTTTTTAATTTAATAATGTACTGAGTAATGTCCAAGTCAATTAGAGCTCTTGATACTTGTTCCACTCAGAGACTCAAAAAACATTGCACATATTGGATCAGAATACCAGTCAAGCAGAAGGAGAAGTCAGCAGTAAATGTTTCCTTTAAATCTGAACTCCAGGCACATATAAAAGGCACAAAGAATGCAGTTCTTTAATCATTAATACATATGTTTTTTTTTTATTCTCTCCGTATTAGCCTGTTGCTGTCTACTGTACAGACTGCACAGCAAAGCCTAGGGAGAGTGAAGGAGAAGCAGCACAGATGGTTGTGCTGTGGGGCAGAGCTGTAAAAATCTCAGGGCTGAATCAAGAAAATACAGGTTTTTTGGCAGGCAACAGAGCTCCCATATACAGTATATGTAACACACTGCATTGTTACTAATTGCAGATTATAACATGGCCACAAGATGGCAGTGCTCCGCAGTTTCCTTGGCACAGGAACTAGAACAGCCATGCTAAGAATGTTTGAACTTGTATGCTGTAGTCAGGAATTTTTTCATTCAGATAAGCTGGAAGAGAACTACAGTGAGTGAGAAAAAGGGACGAAAGCCTATAAAAAAGAAAAGCCCTGGAACCTTATGGGAGGAGAGGAGAAGACCAGGAGTGAGACAGGATGTGTGACAGAGTGTAGGCTAATCCAGGAGACAACAGGTCATAACTGATTGAGCCGGATTGAGCTGGAGAACAGGAGTTCCAGATCGCTGATCGTATAGAGAGGCAGGATAGTCAGTAATTGCCATTGGCACTGCTTTATCTGCAGGAGGGTATCAAAAAAGGGGCCCCCCCAGCAAGGCCATCGCTTTGTACCACTACCATAAAGGGCCGGAGGAGGGGGTTCCTAACCCATACCACACCACCACATGCTACAAGCTCATTTGTTATTGCCAGTTACTCCAGTTCAGGATTCTTACAACATAGTCTGCCACATAGAGACACAGACTCTGTAGCCCAATTATTGCTCGGGTCTATCTACACTAGCTACCCATTGAAGTACTTCACTCAGGATATCATCCTTAATGCTTTTTGTTTGCCTGATTAGGCAGGAACTGTAACTGTATATTACCTCAGACCTATTCTTTCCAAGGAACCCGCAAGTTTCTCAAGCCAAGTTCTACACTTAAAGACACATTACTGCTAAATTCTGCCCATACCTTTCCTCGGCTTTAATTACTTTTAGAACCTCCTGATGTATTTTAAAGTAAAATTCCCAAAGAAAGACGGGCCTTAATTGCCGTGAGGGCATCCGTAGACAGCCTCCTGAGCATATGCTGTCAGAGTGTCCCTGCGGGCTGCGTGCTCTGTGACCAGCGAGTCTATGAGATCCCGGCCCCTTACCACATGATCAGCTGTCAGCCAAGATGGTGTCATTCCACCATCTCTGGGGAATTTCATCTTTCATAAAAAGGGAACTATACCTCCATTGTGCACCAACGTAAATAGCACCAGCAAGCCGGCAGACGAGTTCCTCCCACATTGTGTGATAGATTCTATATGGGACATTTTGCTTACCAAAATCCTCATAGAGTTAAGCCCTGGCTCTGGTTACTGGGAGCCCACAACAAGCGAGCTAGTCGAACATCCATTGCTCTCTTCCTTTTGCTCGTTTGGGGAAAATTCTCTCCGTACAAGGGCTACGTTTAAACTCTTTTTTCCTGCAGGACAAGCTGGGTCTATTTAAAGTGGCACTGTGATATGTTTTATTGCTTGTTTTGTAATATGTAACTCTCTTTTGTGTACAATGAAACGTTGATTTGTGCTGATATTATTGCCCATCTGAATCTTACATAAACAAAATATTTTCTTCATCAAAAGTGGTGTGTTTATCCTTCGTGTGATTACCCAGGTGACATCTGGTTATAGTTTTACGGTGGTCTCAACAGGGTTGGTGCCTTACCCGGGGCGCAGAAATGAACAGGGGTCCCATTATACTCAGCGGCCCCTAAAGGGGGTAGCGCTACATATGTATTTTATCTGTGTATTTAGCTGCTTGCCAGAAGTTCAGTTTTAAATAAATGAGATAAAATGAACTCTCTGCTTGTACTAAGAGGACACATTTGCATGGTAAGAACCCACCTTATCTTTCTCTAGCACTTAAGCATAAGTTTTTAAAATACATTAGATGCTTTCTATCAAGGACTTGAGAATGATTTTAGAATGGAAATGTTCTGTATTTCCATTCTAATTAATATTAAATAGCAGTATGTGGAAAAATTAAAAATCTACAGTACATTAGTGATAAAGTCATTAAATGTAAAAGGAATCAGTATTTTTGTGTGCTCTAAATAATATATTACACATTAGCAGTATTTTAAATGCATGTGATATCTTAATTGAAAATGACACACAAAAGACTTATCACAGCAAATACAAACAAGGCAGGATATGAACCACTAAGCAAACTCGTAGTGGATTATTTTTTTATCTTGACCTGCTGCAGTGCCTGCATTGAACATTTCCAATCCATGTCCAGCAGCAGCAAGCAAGTTCTTCTAATTATGCAATGGGGGAATGTGCTTTGTTAGCTTAAAGTGGTATTAAAGCTTTGTTATTTTTTTTTTGCTTTTTTAAATAACAAACATATATAAATATACTTACCTGCTCTGCAGTGTTTTTGCACAGAGCAGCTCCAATCCTCTTCTTTTCGGGTCCCCCACCGGCGCTCCTTCCCTCAAGCTGTGCCCCCAAAGATAGTTTCTTGCCCTGGGGGCACCGCTTCGTGTTTGCTCCTGAGCCGCTGCTCTTTGCATCCATAAGAGACATAGAGCCGCTGCTTGTCCCCACCTCTGTTCTCTATCTCATTGGCTCACTAGCTGTGATTGACACCCCCCACTTCTGTCTCAGCCAGTGAGGAGGGAGAGTCCTGGGACAACCGAGGCTATCCTGAACATCACTCAATCGGAGGGCGGTCAGGTAAGGATTGGGGGGCTGCTGCACACAAACTTTTTTTACCTTCATGCATAGAATCAGCCTTCAGAACCCCTTTAACCACTTAAGGACCAGGCCTTTTCTGGCACTTTTTGTTTACAAGTAAAAATCTGTATTTTTTGCTAGGAAATTACTTAGAACCCCCAAACATATATATATATATATATATATATATATATACACAGTCATGGCCGAAACTGTTGGCACCCCAGAAATGTTTTCAGAAAATCAAGTCTTTCTCACAGAAAAGTATTGCAGTAACACATGTTTTGCTATACACATGTTTATTCCCTTTGTGTGTAATGGAACAAAACAAAAAAAGCGAGGGAAAAAAAGAAAATTGGACATAATGTCACACAAAACTCAAACTCAAAAAATGGGCTGGTCAAAATTCTTGGCACCCTTAACTTAATATTTGGTTGCACACCCTTTGGAAAAAATAACTGAAATCAGTAGCTTCCTATAACCATCAATAAGCTTCTTACTCCTCTCACCCGGAATTTTGTACCACTCTTCCTTTGCAAACTGCTCCAGGTCTCTCTTATTGGAAGGGCGCCTTTTCCCAACAGCAATTTTAAGATCTCTCCACAGGTGTTCAATGGGATTGAGATCTGGACTCATTGCTGGCCACTTTAGAACTCTCCAGTGCTTTGTTGTCATCCATTTCTGGGTGCTTTTTGACATATGTTTGGGGTCATTGTCCTGCTGGAAGACCCAAGATCTTGGACGCAAACCCAGCTTTCTGACACTGGGCTCTACAGTGCGACCCAAAATCCTTTGGTAATCCTCAGATTTCATGATGCCTTACACAAATTCAAGTCACCCAGTGCCAGAGGCAGCAAAACAACCCCAAAACATCATTGAACCTCCACCATATTTCACTGTAGGTACTGTGTTATTTTCTTTGTAGGCCTCATTCTGTTTTTGGTAAACAGTAGAATGATGTGCTTTACCAAAAAGCTCTATTTGGTCTCATCTGTCCACAAGACGTTTTCCCAGAAGGATTTTGGCTTACTCAAGTACATTTTGGCAAACTGTAGTCTTGCTTTTTTATGTCTCTGTGTCAGCAGTGGGGTCCTCCTGGGTCTCCTGCCATAGTGTTTCATTTAAATGTTGCCGGATAGTTCGCGCTGACACTGATGCTCCCTGAGCCTGCAGGGCAGCTTGAATTTCTTTGGAACTTGTTTGGGGCTGCTTATCCACCATCCGGACTATCCTGCGTTGCAACCTTTCATAAATTTTTCTCTTCCGTCCTCGCCCCAGAGATTAGCTACAGTGCCATGGGTTGCAAACTTCTTGATAATGTTGCGCACTGTGGACAAAGGCAAATCTAGATCTCTGGAGATGAACTTGTAACCTTGAGATTGTTGATATTTTTCCACAATTTTGGTTCTCAAGTCCTCTTCTCCTCTTTCTGTTGTCCATGCTTAGTGTGGCACACATAGACACACAATGCAAAGACTAAGTGAACTTCTCTCCTTTTTATCTGCTTTCAGGTGTGATTTTAATATTGCCCACACCTGTTACTTGCCCCAGATGAGTTTAAAGGAGCATCACATGCTTGAAACAATCTTATTTATCCACAATTTTGAAAGGGTGCCAAGAATTTTGACCAGCCCATTTTTGGAGTTTTGTGTGACATTATGTCTAATTTGCTTTTTTTCCTCCATTTTTTGTTTTGTTCCAATACACACAAAGGGAATAAACATGTGTATAGCAAAACATGTGTTACCGCAATAGTTTTCTGTGAGAAATGCTTGATTTTCTGGAAAAATTTATGGGGTGCCAATAATTTCGGCCATGACTGCGTATGTGTGTGTGTGTGTGTGTATATATATATATATATATGTGTGTAGCGGGGTCCCCTTTAAGACTCCCGGGACTACCTTGCCCAGAATCCCTTTCGGCATGTTTCCACCCCAGAGACTCATGGGAGGGGTTATAAAAGGAGGAGGCGAGGCTGGGCTCGGCCTCTTTGGGACACGAGACTTCAGTGACTGATCCTCCTGTGCGGATGTGCCGGAGTGCAAGGCCTGAAGCCTGAGGCCTTGCGCAGCACCAAAGAGCCTTCCACCCCACTGCGCGCCTGGGTGGCATCTGACTTCGCTTATCTACAGCCTTGGTTGGATCGGGGACCCGATCGCTGGAGACACTGTGTGTGAGGACACAGTCGGTGGAAGTTCCCGGACTGGGATCGCGTCCGGAGGGGTGAGCGAGCGTATGCTCAGACCATATACTGTTTGTTGCTGATGTGCCTATAGAATGCCGTGGCCCACAAGTTAATATCTGATATTCTCACTGGATATCCATATCAGAGCTGAACTCAGAAGTTCTTCAGTAAAGTGTTTATTCTATTGCAATCTCCCCACTGGATTACAAATGTTATTCTGTTATGTGCACCACCTTTAAAGACTTGCCGGTGAAGAAACCATCATCCCCTATAGACTGAGTTTTAGATATCTGAGCCAGGCCTGGCCAGCTAGTTAGTTCATTTAGTTGCTGCGCCACATGGCGCCAAGTTAACGGTCGCCCACGCGGCGCACCTTTACTATTCCATTAGTGTATAAGTATGTTTATTGCTGCAGGGCTCTGCAACCTATTTTATGTGAACTGTTACCACTGTTAACCTTTTACCACAAATCTAAAGTATATTAGATACCCCTTTCGTTATTGCCTTGGTGCCTGAGTTAATCATACAGTATAAGAATTATATTGCTGCCATAACTAACTGTGCCAGTAGGGGGTCGAGTATATTGCCGGGGGTTGGCGGAGCTGTCTTCAGGGCCCAAACTAACTCTGCGGCCCTCTTAGTTGAAGGTATCGCTACACGTGGGGGTTCTCTTCCGGGATCCTGATA
Source organism: Rana muscosa (assembly GCA_029206835.1). Lineage (NCBI taxonomy): Eukaryota > Metazoa > Chordata > Amphibia > Anura > Ranidae > Rana > Rana muscosa. The sequence goes on from CM055118.1 coordinate 852,272,984, forward strand.
CTGCAATTAAATGCCAGAGGTGCCGGCATGGACCCGCAAGCAATAGAAGAGTGGTGCAAAACCTCTAGGGCAGAGCCGAACAACTCGATAGTTATCAGTCTCCCAGGGGAGGAATGGAAGACTGAGATGGTAGAGGAGTTAATGAAGTTAGTGTCCCCAGGTCACACACCATGGGTGATAGATATAAAATCAGACCCAGACACTTCATATCAGTGTGCACTGGTGGAATACGGAGACGGGATACCAGAGGCTTGCAAGTACAAGTGTGTAAAGACGCCAGACAATAGAACCTATAGGTTGGCGCCCGCAGTAACTATAAAGAAGGAACCATTACAGATGGGATCACCGCAGGCTGCGGCCCGTACCTCACCAGAAAGAGGAGACAGGGTGACGCCCCCGGTGACACCCGCACCTGCCACTGCTATATCACCAGAATTGATAAAGGCAATAGGGGATCTACTAATCAAATGTCAGAAGACAAACACGGTGCATGTAGAGACTAGCTACCGGAGACTGAAAACATTCTCAGGGAAGCTCCCTGTCCCTGCAGGGGAAGAAGATTTTGATACCTGGGTGGAGCAGGCATTATAAGCAGTAGAGGCATGGGAGGTGCCTGAAGCGCAGAAGAGGCAACGAGTGATAGAAAGCCTCAAAGGCGCAGCAGCAGAAGCAGTGAAAAGCTTTCGGTTTGGGAATGCAGATTGCACGGCTCAAGACTGTCTAGCCATGCTACAGGAAGAGTTTGGTCAATTGGAAAAGGTGACAGAGAGATGGTCTACCAATTTGAACACACTTTCCAACAGCCAAGAGAGAAACTTTCAGAGTATGTTAGGAGACTGAACAGGTTGCTGTGCAAGATTGTGTTGAAGAAGGGAATGAAGCCCCAAGATACAGATGCAGCGTGAATGAAGCAAGTCTTAAAGGGAGCGTTACGTTTGGATCCAGTCTGGCTGCACCTGAAAACCTCGGGAGGAGGAACATTACTGACTTATGCTGACTTGATAAAATAAGATGAGGAGGCGCTACAACAGGACCAGCAAATGATCAAGACAAATGTTGTCCCTGCACAGGTGCTAGTCAATCCAGTGAAGACCCCTGAAAGAGACTCAGAGGTAGACACTCTAAAATCTCAAATGTCCAAGGTATTAGAGATGTTGACCTCTCTGATGGCAAAAGACCCAGAGGATCCCAAGAGAGAAGTACCAAGGAAGGAATTATTCCCAATTGCCTCAGCACCCGCATCTTTACAAGAATGGGGAGATATAGTCTGTTTTAACTGTGGAGGAATTGGCCATATTGCAGCTACATGTTCCAGTCCCAAGAAGAAGAAAACGGACAACCGCAAGCCGGCGGGAAACTTCAGAGGGCCCCGGTGAAGGAGTCAACCGGGTGCCCATCACCTTCAGTGAGCTCCAAGCTGAATGCAAAGCAGAAGAAAAGAGGAGATAAAACACCTCAGAGGAAACACAACATTCCTCAACAGGGATACACCCCAGAGAAAGGGGGCAAGACCCCTCAGAAGAGGCACAGCACTCCCCAAAGGGGGTGCACACCTAAGAAAAACAATAGTATCCCTCAGCAGGTCCGTACACCCATTGAAAGGAGGGAAATCAATGCATACCAGGCTCAAGAAAGATTAAAGTCCAAAGGGAATTGGACGAGAGAGAGTCCAAAAGGAAAGGGCCAGAAGAAGGCGACCCCTGCCAGCCCATATCCGGAGAAGCTGGTAGGCCCATCTCCCATAGTGCCCATTCAAGTGGAGGGAGTCTACACCAGAGCAATCCTGGATACTGGGGCACAAGTGACCCTATTATACCGGGATTTCTACGATAAACACTTGAGTCACCTGCCCATCCAGAAGATAGAGGAACTGGAAATATGTGGGATTGGAACCCAGAGTTTCCCCTACGATGGCTATCTGCCCGTCAAAATGGCTTTTGACCCATCCGTGGCTAGGAAGGCCGAAGTGTTTGACACCCTGGCAGTTGTGTGCCCTCGACCGCCAGGAACCAACAAGAGTTCCCTTATAATAGGGACGAACACGGACCTGGTCCGAAGACTCTTGACCCCTCTAGTGGAAGAAAAGGGGCAAGCGGCCACCAAGATCCACCCCATGCTGAAGACGGCTTACCAACGGCTGGTCCTAGAGCAGAAGACCCCTGGAGAAGGGATAGGGAAGATATGGAGACTTGGAAGAGAAGGGGTAGTGTTGCAGCCCGGTGAAGTAACCTGTCTCAGAGCCACTGTGAAGCTTACTTGGGAGCAGCCTGGACCCTTTGTCATGTTGAAGTCCGACCCAAGGGAAGAATCCCCCGGTCTGGAAGTAATACCAGACGTGATTCCACTGAAGGCCCTGAAGAAGGCCCATTGTAGAGTTCCGGTGAGTGTTAGGAACAATACAGATGGCCCCATGGAAATCCCAGCCAGGATGCTGCTGGACCAGGTGAGCCCCGCTGCCCCTGTTACCCTGTCAGAAGTCAAGGGGACGGGTGAAGGAGGAGATGCTTGGGAGAAGCTATCCATGGAAAACCCGAATCTGCCCAGGGCTTGGAAAGAGAGAGCCAAGGCCCAGTTGACCAGATGGGAGAAGATCTTCTCCAGAGATGAGTTCGATGTGGGGTGTGCAAGGAGTGCCACCCATCGGATTCGCCTCCAAGAAGATAAGCCCTTCAGAGAGAGGGTCAGGCGGGTCCCACTAGCAGATCTGGAGGATCTAAGGGAACAACTTGCAGAACTCAGGAGGACTGGTGTGATCCGGGAGTCTAGAAGCCTCTATGCCTCCCCGATAGTGGTGGTCAGGAAGAAGAATGGGTCATTGAGGCTCTGTATAGACTACAGGACTCAACATGAGAACCATACCCGACCAGTACACCACTCCGAGGATAGAGGACGCTTTACAGAGTTTGTCTGGAGCCAAGTGGTTCAACGTTATGGATCTCAAGAGTGGATACTATCAGATCCCTATGCATCCAGAAGACAAGGAGAAGACAGCCTTCATAACCCCAGTGGGGTTCTTTGAGTTTGATCGAATGCCCCAGGGACTGTCTGGAGCTCCTGCTACCTTCCAACGTCTCATGGAGAAGACTGTAGGAGACATGAACCTTATTGAAGTCCTAGTATACCTGGACGATGTCATTGTCTTTGGGAGAACCTTGGAAGAACACGAGGAGAGGCTGGAAAAAGTGTTGAGGAGACTCAGTGAGGAGGGACTCAAGCTTTCGCCTGAGAAGTGTCGGTTCTACCAGTCTTCTGTGAACTATCTGGGGCACTTAGTGTCTGAAGAAGGGGTGGCCACAGACCCTGAGAAATTGGAGGCAGTTACCTCCTGGCCACGACCCACCACAGTAACAGAACTCAGATCTTTCTTAGGGTTCTGCTCCTATTACAGGAGGTTTGTGGAAGGATTCGCCCGAATTGCTAGACAATTGAATGAACTACTCAAGACTGAGGGAGAAGAGGACGACTCAGGGCCCAGGAAGCCGGGAGAGTCAGTCAGAGATCAGTGGAACCAGAAATGTGACGAGGCCTTCCAGGCGTTGAAGAAGAGCCTAACCACTGCTCCAGTCTTGGCCTACGCAGACCCAACCAAACCCTATGAACTACACGTAGATGCTAGTCATGACGGTCTGGGAGGAGTACTTTATCAAGAACACAAAGGGCAACTACGGCCTGTTGCCTACGTGAGCAGGAGCCTGACCCCCTCTGAGAAAAACTACCCCACTCACAAGCTGGAGTTCCTGGCCCTTAAGTGGGCGGTAGTAGACAAGCTCAAAGACTATCTGTATGGGGCAGAGTTCACAGTGAATACCGACAACAACCCCCTGACCTACCTATTCACTACAGCAAAGCTGGACGCCACTGGACATAGGTGGCTGGCCGCATTGTCTGGATTCAATTTCAGCCTAAAGTACAGGCCAGGGATTGGGAATCGAGATGCAGACGCTCTGTCCAGAAGATCTCATGGTCCCACCCGTGACATGGAAGACTGGACTCAAGTGGCACCGGACAGGGTGCGGGCCCTTTGTCAGGGGGCTGAATTACAAGCCAGAGGGGGATCAAGGGCGGAAGAGATAGGAGTTACCATGGTAGGAGTCCCCAAACAATACTGTGGAGTAACTCAACTGGAGGAAGACCAACTGCCAAAGCTGTCCAAGAAGGAGTTAAGATGTGACCAATTAGAAGACCCCATGGGGAAATTAGTTCTGGAAGCCCTGGAGAATCAGGATCCAAACAGACTTCTGAGTCACTCCTCAAAGGAAGCTCGCTTGTTGAGGAAAGAGTGGGACAGGTTACAGGTGCATCAGGGAGTGGTCTACCGAAGGGGCCCCTCTGATGACCTAGAAGATAAATGGCAATTGTTTCTTCCGGAAAAACACAGAGAGACTGTTCTGATTGCCCTACATGACAATCATGGCAACCTAGGGGCGGAAAGGACCTTTCAACTTGTCAGAAGTCGGTTCTATTGGCCCTGCATGAGGGCAGAAGTGGAAGAGTACTGCCATTCGTGTGCACGCTGCATCCAGAGGAAGACTTTACCCCATCAAGCTGCCCCAATGGGCCATCTACAAAGTCAAAGTCCAATGGATCTGGTATGCATTGATTTCCTCTGCCTCGAACCCGATCTGAGTGGACTAGGAAATGTTCTGGTGATAACCGATCATTTCACCCGGTATGCCCAAGCTTTCCCAACCAAAGACCAGAAGGCTTCCACAGTAGCCAAGGTACTTATGGAGAAGTATTTTGTCCATTATGGGCTGCCCCAGCGACTTCATTCAGATCAAGGAAGGGACTTTGAGAGTCGACTGATCCGGAAACTCCTGGATTCGTTAGGAATCAAGAAAACTCGAACTACACCTTACCACCCACAGGGAGATGCTCAGCCGGAGAGGTTTAACCGAACCCTGCTCAACATGTTGGGGACTCTGGAAAGTGAGAAGAAACAACATTGGAGCAAACACATAGCAGCTATAGTACACGCTTACAACTGCACCACCAGTGATGCTACAGGCTACTCCCCATATCGACTCATGTTTGGGAGAGAAGCAAGGTTGCCTGTGGACCTGGCCTTTGGCACTTCTTTAGACCATTCCTCAGCCACATCCCACAAAGGATATGTGGACAGGCTCAGACACAGCCTGAAAGTAGCTTATGAACAAGCTCAAGCGGCCTCAGATCAAAGGGGAGCCCGAAACAAAAGGAACTTCGACTTGAAGGTCCGGGTACAAGACCTGCAGCCCAGGGACCGAGTACTGCTACGTAATCTGGGGGTCCCTGGAAAACACAAACTTGCAGACAGATGGAGATCTGAACCCTATGTCATCTGTAGGAAGCTGCCGGGCCTACCTGTCTACAAGTTGAAGCCAGAAGGAAAGGTAGGCCCACTGAAGACGTGGCATCGAAACCACCTGCTCCCACTTGCTGAAGCGGTCAGGATACTTCCAGTGAGGGACTCCCCTGAACCAGTCTCTGTTTTGGATACCCCCAGGCCAAACACTCGGTCCCAGACCTCTCGGACTGAAGATACAGAAGCTTCTGAACTCAGTGGAGATGAAGAGAGAGAGCTTGACTGGCTGTGGCCTTCCCCAACTCAAGGAACTTCTGCTATAGATCTTCCAACTACTGAAGACACTATAGATGGACAACTGAATGCAGAAGCCGCTGAATTCATCCCATCTAGTCCTTCATCGGATTACTGGGAAGACGCCTGTGATGTTTACCCTGAACAGGACCCTAGAGACTCTATGTATCCCTCGGCTCCTGAAGCAGATGTTACAGAGCCTGTCGTGTTGCCTGAGCCTGTTACAGAAGAAGAGCCTGTAGCGCCAGAGCCAGAAACCCCAAGGGAACAAAGGGCTCGCAGAGTCATAAGGCCTCCCAGAAAGTTGACCTACCCACAAATGGGGAAGAGCTCAGAAGATTCTATGGTCACTGCTAGGAGGAGTGTAGAGAATCCGGACCCCTCCACTGTACATTTGGTAGAGGGCAACCCCCACTCACTCTCTGGCACAGTTAGGCAGGCCACTCAGGATAGTGTGACCTGTGGGCAAGGGAATCTAACCCCTCAGTTTTGGTGGGAATTCCCTATGCCAACCTCTTATGCAATGTTGTATGGGGTTGTACGCAGTGTATGCTAAAGTTTCTTTGGGGACCAAAGAATTTAAGTGGGGGGAGTGTGTAGCGGGGTCCCCTTTAAGACTCCCGGGACTACCTTGCCCAGAATCCCTTTCGGCATGTTTCCACCCCAGAGACTCATGGGAGGGGTTATAAAAGGAGGAGGCGAGGCTGGGCTCGGCCTCTTTGGGACACGAGACTTCAGTGACTGATCCTCCTGTGCGGATGTGCCGGAATGCAAGGCCTGAAGCCTGAGGCCTTGCGCAGCACCAAAGAGCCTTCCACCCCACTGCGAGCCTGGGTGGCATCTGACTTCGCTTATCTACAGCCTTGGTTGGATCGGGGACCCGATCGCTGGAGACACTGTGTGTGAGGACACAGTCGGTGGAAGTTCCCGGACTGGGATCGCGTCCGGAGGGGTGAGCGAGCGTATGCTCAGACCATATACTGTTTGTTGCTGATGTGCCTATAGACTGCTGTGGCCCACAAGTTCATATCTGACACTCTCACTGGAGATCCATATCAGAGCTGAACTCAGAAGTTCTTCAGTAAAGTGTTTATTCTATTGCAATCTCCCCACTGGATTACAAATGTTATTCTGTTATGTGCACCACCTTTAAAGACTTGCCGGTGAAGAAACCATCATCCCCTATAGACTGAGTTTTAGATATCTGAGCCAGGCCTGGCCAGCTAGTTAGTTCATTTAGTTGTTGCGCCACAGGGCGCCAAGTTAACGGTCGCCCACGCGGCGCACCTTTACTATTCCATTAGTGTATAAGTATGTTTATTTCTGCAGGGCTCTGCAACCTATTTTATGTGAACTGTTACCACTGTTAACCTTTTACCACGAATCTAAAGTAAATTAGATACCCCTTTCGTTATTGCCTTGGTGTCTGAGTTAATCATACAGTATAAGAATTATATTGCTGCCATAACTAACTGTGCCAGTAGGGGGGCGAGTATATTGCCGGGGGTTGGCGGCCCTCTTAGTTGAAGGTATCGCTACATATGTATGTATATATATGTATATAATATTATTCAAATTTTTTAAGCAGAGGCTCTAGAGAATAAAATGGTGATCGATGCAATGTTTTGGGAAAAATTACACTTTCATACATTTTATTGCAAAAAAACACACTATATAACACATTTTTGGTAAAGTATAAAAGATGATTTTATACAGAGTAAATAAATACCTAACATGTCAGGCTTTAAAATTGTGCATGCTCGTGGAATGGTGACAAACTACGATACTTAAAAATCTCCATGTAAATTTTTTTACAGGTTACCAGTTTAGAGTTACAGAGGAGATCTAGAGCTAAAATTTTTGCTCTTGCTATAACATTTGCAGCGATACCTCACATGTGTGGTACGGACACCATTTACATATGTGTGCATGACTTATGTATGTATGCGTTTGCTTCTGCGCGCGAGCACAGAGGGATGGGGGCGCTTTCATTTTTTTAAATGTATTAATTTATTTACTTTTTAGATCACATTTATCAAAATAAAAATATTGATCTTATACTTAAAAAAAAAAATTTTTTTACTTGCGCCCTAGACCGGAAGTGACACCATGATGTTGCTCCAGTCCTCCTAGGTCATAGAGGTGGGGAGAGACGATCTGGACTCTCCTCACCTCTGTAACCAGCCGCACACACAGCCGAATCATTTCCTGGGCTCGTCGGTAAGAACGGTAAGCCCAAGAAATACCGGTAAGCGGAGGGAGGTGGGAGGACGATCCCTCCTGCTGCTTCTAAAAGCAATCCAAATTGCTTTTATGAGAAATAGAATCACTGGCTGAAAAAAAAAATACCAGGGTTATGGCTGAAACGATCGTATATATACGTATTGCGGTCTTTAAGTAGTATGTTACCCCAAACATTTCTTATTCCTAATATATGTCTGCTGTACTATGTACCATATTTATCGGCGTATAACACGCACTTTTTTCCCCTTAAAATCAGGGGAAAATCGTGGGTGCGTGTTATACGCCGATACTCCGTCGAATTCCCCTGCTGAAAACGAGCGAGAGGAGCGAGCGGAGCCGAAGCCGAAGTACACTCGGCTTTACTCGGCTCCTCTCGCAGTCCCGCCCATCTCTGACTGCGCCGCTGACATAGAGAAAGCCGAGTGTACTTCGGCTAGTCTCGGCTCCTCTCGCAGTCCTGCCCCTGACTGTGAGAAGAGCCGAGTCTACTTGAAGTACACTCGGCTTTCTCCGTCAGCGGCGCAGTCAGTGGAGATGGGCGGGACTGCGAGAGGAGCCGTGTCTAGCCGAAGTACACTCGGCCCCGCTCGCTCCTCTCCACAGAAATCGGCGCCAAATTTAAAAAAACGCTGAGACTGACACGATCGCAAAGGCACTGGGCAAGGCTGCAGATGGACAGATGGACACTGGGCAAGGCTGCAGATGGACAGATGGACACTGGGCAAGGCTGCAGATGGACAGATGGACACTGGGCAAGGCTGCAGATGGACACTGGGCAAGGCTGCAGATGGACAGATGGACACTGGGCAAGGCTGCAGATGGACAGATGGACACTGGGCAAGGCTGCAGATGGACACTGGGCAAGGCTGCAGATGGACAGATGGACACTGGGCAAGGCTGCAGATGGACACTGGGCAAGGCTACAGATGGACAGATGGACACTGGGCAAGGCTGCAGATGGACAGATGGACACTGGGCAAGGCTGCAGATGGACAGTGGGCAAGGCTGCATGCTGCATTTAAATGTAAGTTTTTTTTCCTTGAATTTCCCTCCTAAAAGTTTTTTTCCTTAAAATTCTCTCCTAAACTTGGGGTGCGTGTTATACGCCGGTGCGTGTTATACGCCGATAAATACGGTACTTGTATTTGAATGTATCCTGTTATGTTTGTATTTCTTCCTTTGTATGAAATAGCTGCTGATTTTGCCAGTCTCCCTGGTTTCCAATTTCAAACTGATCACACTAAGCAGCAGAGCACATCCATTCCAGCTTTCTCAGTTTTCTGGCTGTGGTGGGATAATAGCCTGTTTTTCCTCCAATTATAAGATTTATGCTGACACATCCCTATGCACAGCCATTTACTGGGAAGATCCGTGTACTGCTGTTTCTCCATCCCTAGTTCCCCAAGTCCCTTATTCAGCTGAGAACTGAGGTCACGTGATCACTTGTACAAAAAGGTGTGTATAATATTTTTTTTTTAGTCATATATATATTTACATACACGTCCTTTCATTTCTATTTTAACCACTTGTCGTCCTGGCACGGAACATTTACTGCGGCAGGGAGGAGCTGCAGGCTTAGTCACTTATATATACCTGATTCTGTCTCTTCCAGGTTAGGAGCATGCAGGGCACTCCTCCTGTGACCACTGTGTCCACTGGACACAGTGGATTACTGTTACCGGAAACCGGGTATCATGTGATCGCTATGATTGGTCATAGCGATCACATGATAGCAATGTAAACAACCTGTCATGAATTACTTTCCGTTAACCACTTCGCGCCCGGGCCATATGAAAAAGACGTCCGCAAAGAGGTCGTCAATTGCTGATAGGGCGTCTATGGACGTCCTCCCATTTACTTCCGCGATGCGCGCCACCGCGGGCGCGCATCGGGGAAAAGCTGTGCCCGCCGTGTCAGGCGGGTGCCGATGCGCATGCCTGGCGGCCGCGATGTCCGCCAGGTACGAGCGATCGGCTGTCACAGAGCCAGGGACGTGGATCTCTGTGTGTAAACACAGAGATCCACGTCCTGTCAGGGAGAGGAGACGGATGGTGTGTCCCTTGTACATAGGGACAACCATCAGTCACCTCCCCCAGTCAGTCCCCTCCCCCCACAGTAAGAACATCTAGCAGGGAACATATTAACCCCTTGATCGCCCCCTAGTGGTTAACCCCTTCCCTGCCAGTCACATTTATACAGTAATCAGTGCATATTTATAGCACTGTTCGCTGTATAAATGTGAATGGTCCCAAAAATGTGTCAAAAGTGTCCGATGTGTCTGCCATAATGTCGCAGTCACAAAAAAAAAATCACAGATCGCCGCCATTACTAGTAAAAAAATAAGTAAAAAAATAATAAAAAAAATATCATAATTCTATTCCCTATTTTGTAGGCGCTATAACTTTTGCGCAAACCAATCACTATACGCTTATTGCGATTTTTTTTTTTTACCTAAAATATGTAGAATACGTATCGGCCTAAACTGAGGAAAAAAATTGTTTTTTAAAAAAAAAATTGGGATATTAATTATAGCAAAAATTAAAAAATATTGTGTTTTTTTCAAAATTGTCGCTCTATTTTTGTTTATAGCGCAAAAAATAAAAACCGCAGAAATGATCAAATACCACCAAAAGAAAGCTCTATTTGTGGGAAAAAAAGGACGTCAATTTTGTTTAGGAGCCACGTCACACGTCCGCGCAATTGTCATTCAAAACGTGACAGTGCTGAAACCTGAAATTTCGCCTGGGCAGGAAGGGGGTTATGTGCCCAGTTGTCAAGTGGTTAATGAACAGCTTGCTTACTGTTGTGATCTGTGATTTGCCCACAGCAATAACAAACTACCTGGCTACCTGTACCATGTGTTTAGCTGTCGCCAATCACAGATCACAACCATAAGCAAGCTGTTCATGAATAGAAAACCCATTCATGACAGATAAAACTATTGCTTTTACCAGCCTCTCTCAACCTATTTAACACAGAGGAACCCTTGAAATAGCTTTCCGGTCTCAGGGAACCCTTGCTAAAAATTACTATATCTACAACTCATGATACATTAGTGTGATGGTCAGTAAGAACACTCCTTACAGTAGTGGACATTGGGAAGAATCCCCTCTTACAGATAGTTAAAAAGCACAATAGTGTCAGTGGAAACTTATCTGAGAGTCAGAAATTGCTCATTGCTTAATGAACTCCTAGCAACTTTTGGAGGATCCCTAGTTGGGAAACCCTGACTTCTACAGTGATCAATACTGTATATACAATAACAGTGTAGAAATAAAATACCTGAATTTCTGTAGTGCCCTTTATTTGGAATGGCAGCAAATGCACCTTTGTTCCACAGCACTGAATCACATGGTTGAGGTGCACTACCAAAAATACAACAGGTGTCATTTTAGATCTGTTGCATCACATTTGGCAGTCCATTTAAATAGGCTGACCTAATGCAATGCACATTAAAAGAGCAACTTGCGTGTGCAATAAATACACAGTAACCGGTCGCCCTAGTGTGAATTGACTCTTATGCCCCATACACACGATCGTTTTTCATGCCGTTAAAAATGCAATTTTTAAAAATTGGCATTAAAACCGATCGTGTGTATGCTCCAGAGCATTTTTAACGACGTGAAAAACAGCCATTAAAAATTTCGAACATGCTCTATTTTTTCACATCGTTTTTCATGTCGTTTTTTTTAACGACGTGAAAAACGATGGTGTGTATGCTTTGACGAGGTGAAAAAAAACACGCATGCTCAGAATCAAGTATGAGACGGGAGCACACGTTCTGGTAAAACTAGCATTTGTAATGGAGATAGCACATTCGTCACGCTGTAACGGACTGAAAAGCAGGAGGCTGAAAAGCGCGAATCGTCGCTTAACAAACTTTACTAACATGAAGGGTGGCACCATCCGAACGTACCTTCCCCTTTATAGTGCCGTCGTACGTGTTGTACGTCACTGCGCTTTGCTTGAACGTTTTTTAAAATGATCGTGTGTATGCAAGACAGGCTTGAGAGGAAACATGAAAAAAAACGACGAGAAAAACGTCGGTTTAAAAACTGGCATGAAAAACGATCGTGTGTACGCCGCATTACACATTACTTAGTGCGCATGCACTTTAAATAGAAAAAAATGCTTTGTTCTTTTTACATTTTAATAAAAAAATAATATGAATTTTAACAAAAGGTCCACTATAATATACTTTTGTGTTGCAAAAACCCCATACTGTAACTCAATTTACAAGAGAGTTTTAGAAAGTGCTAATTGTACCAGAATAAACATGGTCTGCAACGATCCCTTGCACTTGCTGCGGTCCTTATTTAGCAGAATAACTCCCCGAGAAATACATGATAACTGCATTGATGAGCCACTGAGATCATGATGTAAGCACATTTTCCACCCCACCCTTTTGATATTTATGTGGATAATAATGAGGTGAGGAAGTCAAACATTTCTCATAACATGTCAATGATCAGAAAATTTAGTGTGAAGCCTCGTACACACGACCGGTTTTCTCATCAAGAAAACTGTTGGGAGAGCTTTCTTGCCGAGAAAACCGTTCGTGTGTATGGTTTCTCGTCGAGAAAACTGCCGGGAATCTCGACGAGAAAAATAGAGAACCTGCTCTCTATTTTCTCGTCAGGATTCTCAATTTTCTCATCGGGATTCTCGTCGGCCTGTTTCCTGACGAGAAAACCGGTCGTGTGTATGCTTTTCCGAGTCTTAAAAAATCGCGCATGCTCAGAATCAAGTATAAGACGGGAGCGCTTCTTCTGGTAAAACTAGCGTTCGTAATGGAGATAGCACATTCGTCACGCTAAAACGAACTGAAAGCACGAAGACTGAAAAGCATGAATCGTCTCTCCCCAAACTTTTACTAACACGCGGTAACACAAGATCAACAAAAGCAGCCCAAGAGGTGGCGCCATTGGAATCGAACTCCCCCTTTATACTGCCGTCATACGTGACCCCGCTTTGCAACGACAAGATTTGGAATTGACAGTGTGTATGCAACGAAAGCTTGACAAGAATCACGTCAAGCTTGACCAGAATCTCGTAGAGAAAAACAACGGATTTTTTTACGACGAGATTCTCGGTCGTGTGTACAAGGCTTAAATCTCTGGACAGAGGACTGTCTGAAAAAAGAAATGTTTTAAATCTCCCCTATGGGGGATGCACACTGCATAAAAAAACAGACAGAGATTTAAATTCTTTCCCACTCTCAGTCTAGAATAAAAAAAAAAGGAGTTGGTAAAACTTTTTGCATAATGCAAAGTAAGCCTTTTAAGTGCAATAATAGTACCTCTGAAAGGTTGATTTACAGCATTATGCAGCGTAGGATTAACTGAGTCAGACAGAGTCCGATCTCTCAGGACTTGGGTTTCCACAGCCAAACCATTAAAACCAACAACAGTAAACTGATCCTTGAGATAACAGGATGGTAGATTGGTCCTTGAGACAGCAGGTACAGTTGGTCTGGATGTGCCCACAGAGTGTCTTCCAGGAGATGGGTAACATCTGAATACCAAGTCCTTTTAGGCCAGTTTGGTGCCACCAAGATAACTGGAATGCCCTCCTATCTCAATTTTGCAAAGCAGTCAAAGAAAAATCCTTAGTTAAGGGAAGGACTCAGCATGAAAGTGTCCCACAGGGTCATCAGTATGTCCACTACAAATGCTTTTGGATCCTTTTCACATCATTGTTAAAGTGGGATGCCAACAGATCTATGTTTGTTGTCCCCCAATGGTGACAGATGTCCTGGAACACTTTGGGGAGAAGAGACTATTTCCCTGCGTCTAGGCACTGTTGAGTAAAAAAGCCTGTCTGCCAATAGTCTACTCTGGGGCTGGAATGTACCTTTTGACCCATGCCAGAATTAAGTATGCTTCTGAAGGGGCCGTGCAGCTTCTTGAGCAACTCTAAAGTTTGATGGAAGTCACAGGTGTGGTGTTGTCTGACTAAACTTTCGTTGATTGCTCCTGAAGTCGATTGGTCCACTGCATCAGCCACAAATGACTGGACTCCCTCGATGACCACGCTCTTGGATAATTTCTGTCCCTAGTACTCTTCCCCAGCCCAACAGGCTGGCATCCATGATGAAAAACATCCAGATTAAGATGAGAAAGGACTTCCTTGAATCCTGTACAGGGCTCGTCAGCCACCAGGTCAAAGATATACTGGCCTTAGGACACAGGTACATTTGCCGGTCCAGAGACTGAGGGTGTTAGTCCAGTGCAGTCAATACACTGAGCTGTAGAGGCCTGGAGTAAAAACATCACCACCTTGAAGTAGGCCATCAAGAGGCCCTCATGCAAAAACAGACTGATGGATGCTTCTTGGAGCGCAAGGTCCAGATATGGGTATGAGCGTCAATACCTGTTTCCAGGGAAGAAACACCTATGTTTGGGCCATGTCCAAAACTAGGCCCAGGTACTCCAAGTGGTGGGTTAGATCACTTCTAGACACTGAAGGTCCACTTGACGCTCGTGTCAGATCACCAACAGCAGGTGAAGGACTCTAGGACCCAGCATCTGTCGGGGCACCAACGGCAGCAGAAGGACTCTAGGACCCAGCATCTCCACCAGCACTTCATGTGGGCCTTTATAAGAAAGCCTGTCAGTGGTTGGGGTTGCTGATTGAATCTTTAGCTTGTTACCTGTGTTCCTGTGATTCCTTGCTCCTGTGATCCCTAGTTTCTGACCCGGCTTGTTCCCCGACCTGTCTCCTGCCTGTCTCCAGTCCCCGACCCTGGCTTGTTTAACGGACATCCTCTGTCATCTTCACGTGTTTGATCTCGGCTTCCACCTGACTTTGTCTGCTTTGCTTCCCACCTGGTTCTTGATCCCAGTTTGTGTTGACTATCCTACTGTCTCAGTTTTTCTACAGGCCTGTCACATCTCACAGGCGCCACCTGCCTGCAGACACTGTTCCTCACATCAACAGTATTCCTGAGTCCTTCTGCAAGCAACTCCACAGGGGACCCATGCTTCTTTGTGCCTGACTACTGTCTCACCTTCAGGGGAGTCTGGAACTTAGCTGCAAAGGAAGCCCTCTCTTCATTGGCCTCCAGCACCTGGTATGTGATACTCTGCAGCTTCACATAGGCTACCTGGGCGGGTGATCCTTCAAGAGGAGATCATCCAGGTATCTAATAATGTGGATTTCCTGAGAGTACAGCAGCACGAGGATTGGGGCAAGCACCTTCGTGAAGACCTGGGGGCTGTGAACAGGCCAAAAGAAAACGGTGCAAAGAGGAAGTGCTGGAGGAGAAAAAGTGGAATATGCAAATACTCAATAATCATATACATTGATGTTATAAATCCTCTTGTTGCAAGAATTGTAATTACAGAACTTGACAATTCCATCCAGAACACAAGAAAAAAAAGGAAAATTAAGAAGGTATTTAGAACCTTCAGCTCTAAGATGGGGCAATCACGCCAGAGGAATGACCCTGCTACAAGGCAGTCTGAAGGGGCTGTAAACTCTTGAGGGCATAAAGCAGGGAGGAGGCATGGAACTAAATTCCAGTCTGCTTCCCTGGGACACCACATCCAGGACTCAAAGTTCTAAAATGCCCTGAGTCCAGGTGACTGAAAAGGCCAATAAAGGCACCCCTTCATTTCAAGGAAGACATAGTTCCAGACTTGGCTGTCTTGGATGTCCAGGACTTGCAGGGGAACTGAATAGAGGACTTGGCTTTAGAAGCTGAGGTCTGGGTGGGACGAAAATAATTCTACCAAAAACAGCAAAAAACTTTGCCATGGGCACCTTGCCTTTCTACTTACTAGATAAGAGATTACTCTTTCTGCCTGTGACTTAATAATAATAAAAAGAGCATGTATTGATTTTCCATGTATTTGTTCCTTGTCAAATACAATCCTTTCCAGTAATTTCTTACAAACTTTCTCCAGTTCAGCATCCAGAGCATTCTGCACATCTGAACTGACATAAGAGCCAGGTGAGAGTTTTGGAGTATAGTGTCCGCCAAACCATCTGCACAATAGCACAAGGTTACTGGGAGGAGCTTCAATTTACTGAGAACTAAGGGATCCATCAGGATCAATACAGGGTTGAGGGTCATGCGCTTGGCCCAGACTGCTAAGGTCTGGCGAATGGCCATAGACAGGATTGATGATTGCATGATTGTGCTTCATAGAGCAAAAGAAGCTTTGAGGAGGGCCTCAAACCTGTTGTTCACAGGGTCTTTGAAGACTGGAACATCCTTATCTGGATCTGTCAGGGATTAGTTGGGGCAGGAAATAGCCAGATCCACCACAGGCACCTTCCACTTCTTGTGGTAGGCCTTCTCCACTAGGTACTGCTGCATAAACCATCTGAAGAAGAGGTATACATGTTTTCTGACTACAACCAGTCCTCATACAGAACATCCTGTAAAAGTGGTAGAATCTGAAAGAACCTAGTAGGTTTCTTGGTCTTGACAAGAGATCCCATACTGGTGAATTTAGGTCCAGTAGGTGGGGGTGGTTTTAGTTTTAAACAGAACACCAATGTAGATCACTCACCACTGTCCTGTATCTGGAGAGCACTGTGTAGCAGCTAACTGTACCTCGCAGTACTGCTGTATCAAGGGTAAGCGATAAATGCAAAGGTTACAGGCTCACACCACATCTTCTGTATAGCAGGGTGCCATTACAGTTCCCCAAAGAGCTGCCAAGAGACAACCACTCAGGAAGCTGCAAGAATGTGGCTTTAGATGCAACAAGGCAGAGAACTGAATTATCTGTGCATAAAACAGAACATAGTCTTCTCAATCTACTGGTAGAATCAGAATTATAAACCAGAAACCTACTCTCAGTACAGAGAGGTTATCCATCAACTAATGCCCCATACACACGATCGTTTTTCATGCTGTTAAAAATGCCATTAAAAAAAATGGCCATTAAAAATGATCGTGTGTAGGCTCCAGAGCATTTTTAACGACGTGAAAAACGGGCATTAAAAATTTCGAACATGCTCTCTTTTTTCACGTCGTTTTTCATGTCGTTTTTTTTAACGACGTGAAAAACGATAGTGTGTATGCTTTAACGACGTGAAAAAAAATGCGCATGCTCAGAATCAAGTATGAGACAGGAGCGCTCGTTCTGGTAAAACTAGCGTTCGTAATGGAGATAGCACATTCGTCACGCAGTCACGGACTGAAAAGCACGAGACTGAAAAGAGCGAATCGTCGCTCAACAAACTTTACTAACATGAAGGGTGGCGCCATTCGAACGGAACTTCCCCTTTATAGTGCCGTCGTACGTGTTGTACGTCACTGCGCTTTGCTTGATCGTTTTTTAAAATGATCGTGTGTACGCAAGACAGGCTTGAGAGGAAACATGAAAAAAAACGACGTGAAAAACGGCAAGAAAAAAAATGGCAAGAAAAACGATTGTGTGTATGGGGCATTAGGGTACAAGCAAGAAACTGAGAATTGCTGGGAGTGGGAAGGGTTATATGGGCTGTCCTAACAACTTTGTTTGTAAGTGCTCTCCTCTGGAGGTGGCATATAATACAACCCATTGTCTTGTTTAGTGGAAGCCTGTGTCCTGTACTGTAAAATTCAGAAAAAAAGATTTTGCCATGAGCAGCAACCCCCTTTTCAGGTAATTTGTAATGACAGATTGATTCATGATTGCAAATGGAAGCAGGAACTAAAAATGTGTCCTTCATTCTCACATATACCTGCTGTGTGGTGCAGAGAGAGATAAAAGGTGAATGCCCCTTTGCTACTGTGTAACCCAGGTGTCCTTTAAACTTCCTAACCTTTGCCTCTTTCATTTGAGCTTAGTGACTTGTTGTGTGGTCGTCATGAAGCTTCTCTCTTTGCTCTTCTTGCTTGTTCTTCTGGTCATCGCTCAGGCTAAACCAGTAAGTACCTTTTATCATTAGTACTAAATGTGTATTTGTTTTTCATGCAGTGTTACTATATGTGATATTGGATTTTCAGAATATTAATGACTAATCTATGCCAGTTTGCCTTGGAAGAATTTCTGATACTGAGTTACGTCAATAACAAATAACTTTGAATGAATCCTGACGTGCTTAAAAGGCCTTTTTGGTAATTTTGCAATTTTGTAAAATCTATATAAACCACAAGGAAATTTCCAACCAACTAGTTGTTTAAATATAGTTTTGTAGACAATTAGTACATTATCAGATATTTTGTGGGATTTGGACTGGAGATGTAGAACTGCACATCTGTTAGATGTTAATGATATGAGCTTGCTAAGTTTTTCAGAATCCAGCTTAAACTTAAAAAAAACTAAAATATCCATTAGGGTAATTGGGCTGTGGACAAAACTGGCCCTAGTGTATGTGTACTTGTCTGCAATTGTTTTAGGCACAGTAGTTGCTTCAGAAGGGACTGATCTGAATTGTTCTATGTACTCCGCAAAGTACTTTTGAATAGAAGATGTAAATAAATAAATAAATACAGGAAATAAAGAACTACTATACTTAAAAAAAAATACTTCTACATTTACATACAGATCAAAATTCATAACCAATCAATGTTATTTATTGTGAACAGAAATACAATAGAATGTATGAGGATTCTTATTTAGGAAATTCTAGAGTAATCAGAACTGCAGTTACACTATAATATATTTTATTTTATTATTGCACTAACAGAATGTTAAAAAAAAAATTGCATGTTATTCCAGAATCGCATTAATAACAATAATGATGACGCGGATCTGATAAATATATCCATAAACATGAGTCTGTAATAGTAAAATGAACATTATAAAACAAATTTGTAAAGATGTTTCCTGGGGATTGACCTTTACACTGCACTCAGAAGCAGATAATTAATGTGTTCTTTACTCAAGTAGCCCTAAAGATTCACAAAGGATTTCCACTGGGTTCACACCTTTGTGCTGCAGAAACACGCAAACACGTGCAGTTTGGCGTGCTGTGATGTCATTCATTCTTAATAGTATACCAATGCACATTGCCAACACACACTGGTTTTAATGTACAGTAAAGCACTACCGTGCATTGTGTGCAATAAGGAGCCTATTGAAATGAACAGGCTACCATAACACAGTGAATGATAATGTGTAAAGTAACACATGTTAACGTGTTCATACAGCAAAGGTATGAATCCAGCCTTAAAGTGTCAGTCCAGTTAAACATCACAAATTATAGGTGAAGCTTAGTGGACTGAGGTCTTCTTATATGTCCGGGAGGCCTATGGGGATGCTAAACAAAATGTGCACCTTAGTGCTTTTTATTGTGCTTCAATTTCAGCTTTGGTAGCCTTTTTATTCCTTTTAAAAAAGGTTTCCTCTAACCACTTCTGGGCCACCCTATAGCAGATTCAGAGGCAGCCCTCCTGTGCAGGATCACGTATGTATATATGTATGTATGTGTGTGTATATATATATATATATATATATATATATACACACACATGTGATTCTGCACTTCTGCCCACAGCGCACCAAAAACACTGGCTAGGCACACAGTTAACCCTTTGATCACCCTAGATATTTAACCCCTTTCCAGTCAGTGTAATTAGTACAGTGACAGTACATATTTTTAGAACTGATCACTGTGTTAGTGTCACTAGATCCCGCAAAGTGTCAAAAGTGTCAGTGTCCGATTGTCTGCTGCATTATCACAGTCCCGCTATTACTACGTAGTATAAAAAAAAATATCCAGAAATATATACCATAATTTGAAGACGCTAAAACATTCGGGTAAACAAATCAAGATACGCTTATTGGGATTTTAAACCAAAAACATGTAGCAGAATACATATTGGCCTAAATTTATGAAGAAATTCGATTTTTTTTACTTTTTATATTTAATATGTTATAAAGCAGAAAGTAAAAAAAATTATATTTATTTTTCAAAATAGTCAGTTTTTTTTGTTTATAGTGCAAAAAATTTAAAACGCAGAGGTGATCAAATACCACCGAAAGAAAGCTCTATTTGAGGGGGAAAAAGGACATCAATTTTATTTGGGTACAGCATTGCATGACTGTGCAATTGTCAGTTAAAGTAGCGCAGTGCCATATCACAAAAAATGCCCTGGTAACGAAGGGGAGTAAATCTTCCGGAGGTCAAGTGATTAAGATAATCAAAAGATCATATTATTTATTATCTGCTGCCATTGCATGTGTAATTTCCAATGAGTATACTACATCAAAACCTCTAATTTGAACATATCCTTCAGAAATGCTTCCCTACCCATCGGAAGCAAAATACAAATGTCTGTTTAAGCTGACCTTTAAACTCGCTGGGGGCCCATGAAAAAAATATAAGGAACAATTAATGCAGTGCTAATAATGATGGCCATAGAAAAGAAATTTTTATGATTGACCGAGAATTTGTGGCATCAAGAAGGATCATTATTGGTTGGCAACCCTCCTTAACCACCATTACAAGAGGAAAGTCTCGGAACCCATCCTGCCCTTGCAGAGGGAGCACAGGATGAAATATCTTGAGGACACCTTAAAGAGGCATTTATGTAACACCTTTCCAGACTCTGGTAGCATACAGTTCTTATTGCAAAGGTAGTTTTGAGGCTTCTGTTTGTCAAAGGAGGAGCAGTGGAGAAGGGGTCCGCCTAAGTGATGCATTAAAACATTTTTTTAGTCCTTGGTACCCAGGGCTGTCAGCTTTAACATCCCATCAGCAGCGTATGCATCATATAGTGGAAGATTATCTAGGGGCGAAAACAGACATGGAAAGCTTTCCAGTAGAGATCCACTGGGTTACTGAGTCATGAGAATAGACCACTGGGCAGAACTTGCCCAGTATGCAATTGAGCTGCTGGGCTTCCCTGCATCCAGTGTGCTTTCCGAATGGACATTCAGTGCTCCCGGAGGTTTTGTGACAGATAAAAAAGCGTGTCTGTCCACAGACGCCGTTGACAGTCTGACATTTGCCAAAATGAATCAGTCCTCAATTAGCAGCAGCTATATTACGCCCCTGATGCCAATGTCGCTGATTAAGTCTTTTTGGAATCTGTAATCTCTGCAAGACTGTCTAGGCTACCTAGCTTTGTTGGTGTTGATTTTAACTTGAAGTCATTTTTTGGTATAGGTTTCATGGGCCCAATTGCCACCCAAGGACCAATTTTTCCATACCTATTTGATAGGTGCAAATAATTTACATTTTTTACACCATGGCCAATTCTGGCTTTCATCAAGAGTACCTCTATAAGGTTGCAGTGTGAAGGCACCACCAACACCCAAAGACCAATTTTCCCACAACTGTTTGACAGGGGCATCAAATAAATTTTTTTTACAGCAAGGCCAATTCTTGCTTTCATCAAAATTCCCTTTATAGGGTTCGGTGTAAAGGCACTGCCAATTCCCAAAGACCAACTGTTTTGACCGCGGCATATAATTTCAAATTTTTACAGCAAGGCCAATTCTTGCTTTCATCAAGAGTACCTCTATAGGGGTTACAGTGTGACGTCACCACCAACACCCAAAGACCAATTTTTCTGCAGCTGTTCGACAGGGACAACAAATTTTTATTTTTTACAGTAAAGACAATTCTTGCTTTCATCGAGAGTACCTCTATTAGGGTTACGGTATGAAAAATGTTAATCTTGGCCTGAGTGTACTATAATTTGACTTCTTCACATAAGGCTTGCTCCATGTGGTGCAAAACTTTGTTATTTCCATCCAAAGTCTGCCAAAGAGACACCAGAATTAATTAAAAAAATCTCTAATCTTTTTTCGAGTGCAGGGAAAATCAATTTAAATATATATTTTTTTTCTTTAGAAATGTCAGTTTTGCTGCAGCAGATTCTATACAAGGTACAAATGCGCCACTTTACAGGCAGACTAAAAGGGCCCCCCAGGCACTATATTTAAAGGAATTTTTCATTTTTATTGTTTCACTTTAAGCATCAATAAAATCACTGCTCCATTAAAAACAATCTTTTTTAATATATACATATATATTGTGACAGAGCATCCCAGAGAGAGCCTGGGAAAGTCCTATTCGGGGTTTATACATCTCCCAGGCTCCTCTCATATACATTCAGGGATCTCTGAGCCAGGGTCCAGTTCAGATGTTGGTTCTCTCCCACAGGTTAATTAAAAGCTCACCTGAGCAGACAGCCTTTGCTCAGCCTGGGAAACAGAGACAATGTTGGTTTGTGAGAGCCAGAAGGTTGGTAAAACTTCTTACTCTGTGAATGTGGAAGCTGACAAGCGTTAGGCTTGTCCAGCCTGGTAGTGAGGGCCTGTACATACTGTGTAGTTAGAGCCGAGACACGGCTAGGCTTTTGTTTAGCTATTTTTTCTTCTGTTTGTTTTCAGCACACTGTACAGCACCTGTCATTAGACTTTGTATATAGCACTAATAAACAACACTGTTTTCACTGATCCAATGGACTTGGTATCTGTGCCTGCTCATCCCAGGGAGTTTTTGTACCCGCTACCTGCCCCCCAGGTTACATATGGTGGAGAATGCGGGCAGATTTGGTAAGTTACTACTTAAAAGGCCAGTACCTAAAGTGACAACATGGAGGACCTCCTCAAACAAATGGTGTTGGCAAATGCCGCGTTGCAGCAAGCAAATGCTGCACAACAGCAAACTAACGCTACACAACAGCAAACTAACGCTGAATTGCGGCAAGCAAACGCTGCACAACAGCAAGCCAACGCTATCGCACAGGAGCAAACCAAGGTGCTGTTCCAACAGATTGGTGCTGTACAGGAGCAATCGCAGAGGCTGTTTGAACAGCTTGCCACTGCTGCAAAAGCGGATAGGAAAACCCTTACTGAGGTTTTGGAGACGCTAGCACAGGGGTCACCTGCGATAATGAAGGATATTGGAGACAAGCCCTCAACCATCCATGTGGGTCGCTTTCTTTCAAAGATGACGGCAGATGATGATCCAGAGGCTTTCCTACTAACATTTGAACGGACCGCTGAGAGGGAAGGTTGGCCCCAAACCCAGTGGGCAGGACTGATCGCCCCCTTACTTTCTGGAGAAGCGCAGAAGGCCTACTATGATCTGGAGTCAGCAGAAGCGGGAGATTATGAGAAGGTCAAGCGGGAAATCCTGGCACGACTTGGCGTTACCTTGGCTGTTCGAGCTCAGCGGGTCCACAGCTGGTTCTTCCAAGAAAAGAGGCCCCCAAGATCGCAGATGTTTGATCTGATCCACCTGGTGTGGAAATGGCTACAGCCGGAGTCCCTGTCTGCGCCACAAATAGTGGAGCGTGTGGTCATGGACCAATTCCTGAGGTCACTGCCAATTCCCCTGCAGAAGTGGGTGAGTCAAGGAGACCCCAAGTCAGCAGACAACCTGGTGGAGCTCGTTGAGAGGTACTTTGCTGCAGAGAACCTGGTCACCACCCCTACAGCCGCACGGACTTTCCATCCAAAACCACGGTCTCCCCAGGCAACCGGTAAGACTGTTCCAGGGGAAGTGGGTGGTAAGCATGGCAAGGAAATAGGGGGGAGGAATTTTGGTGCCAGGACTGAAGTTTGGCGGCACAAGCAAGGGAAGCCACTGCCTGTCAGCAAACCAGATTGGGGAAACATCAGGTGTTTTCGTTGCCAAGAACTGGGACATGTTGCAGCAAACTGTCCATTAACAGATGAACCAATGCAGTGTGATCTATCTTTTAGAAGGCAGTCTATGTTTTCTGCCGTTTCATGCGCTGCAGTGCCAAATGTGGGAAAACATATGTGTCAAGTGACTATTAATAATAAGCCTATTACGGCCTTGCTGGACTCGGGAAGTCTAGTTACTTTGGTTACAGCTGAGATGGTTGAAACTGTGAATTTTCATGCAAAAAAAGTTGCTGTGATCTGTGTACATGGGGATACCCGCGAGTATCCAATAGCCACTGTTCAGTTTAAAACTAGCTTAGGTACGGTGACCCATTCGGTCGGACTGGTGCCCCACTTGGTGCACGAGGCTATCATTGGTAGGGACTTCCCTAAGTTTTGGGAACTGTGGGATTGTCCCGACCCAGTCGCAGTACCTAACTCAGTCGCAGAGCCAGAACTCATGGCCATTACTGACCTTGTGAGTTCAGGGGACTCCTCTCAGGGCTCTCCGGGTGATCCTTTCTCAGTTATGGCAGGAGAGCTGGGGGAGCCTGAAGAAGTCCCCACAACCAGTAGAGCTGGACAGCCGTCTGCTGAATCTGAGCCTACGTTAGAGTTTACCGATCTAAATGTGCACAAGGAAAATTTTGGTACGGAACAGAGAAAAGACCCTACCCTGGCCAGGGCCTGGGAAAATGTGGTGGTGGTTGATGGGGTACCTGTCGAACCGGGGGACGGGCCCTGTTTTCCATATTTCTGCAGCAATGAGGATTTACTGTATCGTGTATGTAAAACTAATGATGAAGTGGTTGAACAGTTGGTAGTCCCTAAGCTATACAGGCGGGTGGTGTTGGAACTTGCCCATGGGCATTTGCTAGGAGGCCATTTAGGGGTTGAGAAAACCACTGAAAGGGTGTTGCGCAGGTTTTACTGGCCTGGGATATGGAAAAATATCGAGAATTATTGTCAATCCTGTCCTATATGTCAGATGTCAGCCCCCCAACCCCACTTTCGAAGTCCGTTAGTGCCCTTGCCCATTATTGAAGTGCCCTTTGAAAGGATTGCCTTGGACCTGGTGGGTCCACTCCCCAAATCTGCCCGCGGTCATCAACATATCCTCGTGATCATGGATTACGCTACCCGTTACCCCGAGGCCGTTCCCTTACGCACTGCATCTGCTAAAAACATTGCCAAAGAGCTGTTTATGGTGTTCAGTCGGGTTGGCATTCCGAAAGAAGTCCTTACAGACCAAGGTACCCCATTCATGTCACGAATAACTAGGGAGCTCTGCAAGTTATTTAAGGTGACGCAGTTGCGTACCTCAGTGTACCATCCTCAAACGGATGGCTTGGTGGAACGCTTCAATAAGACATTAAAGAGTATGTTAAAAAAGGTTGTTGATAAGGATGGGAAAAACTGGGACTTCCTGATACCTTACTTGATGTTCGCCATCAGGGAAGTTCCCCAGTCCTCTACGGGGTACTCTCCATTTGAGCTGCTTTATGGGAGACACCCTCGGGGACTCTTAGACATAGCCAAGGAAACTTGGGAGGGGGAGCAGACACCTCACAAAAGTGTTATTGAGCATATCGCTCAAATGCAGGATAGGATTGCAGCAATCATGCCGGTAGTAAAAGAACATTTACTGCAGGCCCAAGCAGCCCAACAGAGGATATACAACAGGGGGGCCCAACTTCGTGTTTTCTCACCTGGTGACCGGGTCCTCGTGTTAGTTCCCACTGTTGAGAGCAAATTCCTGGCTAAGTGGCAGGGACCCTTTGAAGTAATTGAAAGAGTTGGGGAGGTCAATTACAAGGTGTATCAACCAGGTAAAAGGAAGCCCGAACAGATTTACCACATAAACCTGTTAAAGCCCTGGAAGGATAGACTGGCATTAACTGCCAGGTCTCTCCCGGTAACCCTTAAGGGTACTGAATCCCCTCTGATCCCTGAGGTCACGATTCCAGACACCCTGTCATGTTCCCAGAAACAGGAAGCTAGAGAGTTCCTGATAAGGAATAAAGAGAAATTTTCAGAGTTGCCGGGCACGACTTCAGCAGTTCAGCATGATATTGTTACTGAACCTGGGGTCCGTGTCAAGCTCAAACCATACCGAATTCCCGAAGCTAGAAGAAAGGACATCAGTGAGGAAGTTAAAAGGATGTTGGAGCTAGATGTTATTGAGGAATCCAATAGTGACTGGTCTAGCCCCATTGTATTAGTCCCAAAACCGGATGGCACTTGGAGGTTTTGTAACGACTTCAGGAAGCTTAATGCGGTAACAAAGTTTGACACAAACCCAATGCCCAGGGTAGACGAGCTTATAGACCGACTTGGCAAGGCCCGTTATCTGACCACTTTGGACTTGACCAAAGGATATTGGCAAATACCCCTGACTGGTAGGGCCAAAGAAAAGACTGCATTTGTGACCCCGGAGGGGTCGTTTCAGTATAAAAAAATGCCTTTTGGGTTGCAAAATGCCCCTGCAACATTTCAGAGGGCTATGGACAGGACCCTAAGACCTCACCGACAGTATGCTGCAGCCTATCTGGACGACATAGTGGTGCATAGCACTGACTGGGAGTCTCACTTGCCCCGTGTCCAGGCTGTCCTGGATTCCCTTTTCAAAGAAGGGTTTACGGCAAATCCCAAAAAATGTGCCATTGGGCTAGAGGAAGCCAGGTATTTGGGCTACACTATTGGCCGGGGTGTCATAAAGCCCCAGGTGAATAAAATAGAAGCCATCCAGGAGTGGCCACGTCCTGCAAACAAGAAGCAGGTCAGGGCCTTTCTTGGCATTGCGGGGTACTATAGAAGATTCATCCCAAATTTCGCAACTATAGCTGCCCCACTGACAGACCTTACAAAAGGGAAAGCCTCCGTAATGGTGAAATGGTCTCCAGTAGCAGAAGAGTATTTTCAAGTACTGAAGAAGGCTCTTTGTGCACAGCCAATCCTATACTCCCCCGATTTCTCCAAAAACTTTTTGGTCCAGACGGATGCATCTGATGTGGGTATCGGGGCAGTACTTTCACAGGTACACAATGGGGAAGAACACCCTGTGGTGTACTTAAGCAGAAAGCTCAATGACCATGAAAAGAAGTACGCAGTCATTGAAAAGGAGTGTCTGGCCATAAAGTGGGCCGTGGACGCGCTCAGGTACTACTTGTTGGGGCGCCAGTTTGAGTTGATAACTGACCATGCTCCCCTGAAATGGATGGCCCAAAAGAAGGAGACTAATAGGCGGGTGAACCGGTGGTTTTTGGCCCTACAAGACTACGCTTTTACAGTAAAACACAGGCCAGGTGTTGAGATGGGGAATGTAGATGCCCTCTCCCGTGTTCACTCCTGTTGGGCTACAGGTGTTCCAACCCTGGGGTTGAAACAAGGGGGGAGGATGTGTGACAGAGCATCCCAGAGAGAGCCTGGGAAAGTCCTATTCGGGGTTTATACATCTCCCAGGCTCCTCTCATATACATTCAGGGATCTCTGAGCCAGGGTCCAGTTCAGGTGTTGGTTCTCTCCCACAGGTTAATTAAAAGCTCACCTGAGCAGACAGCCTTTGCTCAGCCTGGGAAACAGAGACAATGTTGGTTTGTGAGAGCCAGAAGGTTGGTAAAACTTCTTACTCTGTGAATGTGGAAGCTGACAAGCGTTAGGCTTGTCCAGCCTGGTAGTGAGGGCCTGTACATACTGTGTAGTTAGAGCCGAGACACGGCTAGGCTTTTGTTTAGCTATTTTTTCTTCTGTTTGTTTTCAGCACACTGTACAGCACCTGTCATTAGACTTTGTATATAGCACTAATAAACAACACTGTTTTCACTGATCCAATGGACTTGGTATCTGTGCCTGCTCATCCCAGGGAGTTTTTGTACCCGCTACCTGCCCCCCAGGTTACAATATATATATGAAAAGGCATCCTGCTTAAATAAAATATCTGTACAGCATTGTGGGAGACAGTTTTTGACCAGTCTTTTTGATATGGGGTTATGTGGTTTATTCCGACTAATTCTTTATACATTTATTTTGTTCCAGAGACACAGAGAGAGGGAAAAACATAAACCGGGCTTAGGTGGATTAGGTGAAGTATAATTGTTCATGATGTGAATATCTTACTATTAAAAAAAGTAATTTGTGCATTAACATCGTTTTGTGTGTCCCTCAGTATTAACAGAGATTGGTGAGCTGTGCCATTTCCCATTCCATCATGGTCGTAGGGAACACCACACTTGTATCAGAAAAGGAAAACCCAGACCATGGTAAGGCTGCTATGTGCATACAGTTCTGTGCAAAGATATTTACCCACTATTTCTTTGTAGCCTAAAGTGATTGTAAAGCTTTAATTTTTTCAATTAAAATAGCAAATATGTCATACTTGCCTGCTCTGTGCAATGTTTTTGCACAGAGTATCCCTGATTCTCCTCTACCAGGGCTTTCCTGGCTCTTACCCCCCGCTGATTGCCCCCATAGGAAGCTTCTTCCTATGGGGCCACTCATATGTGCTTGATCCCGAACTGGTCCTGCTGGTCTCAGTTAAGCCTGGGAAACAGGAGAGAGAGAGGAGAGAGGAGAGAAGAGCTGCTGCAGACGTGCACAGGACTGGGTCGAGATTGGGCTCAGGTGGGTATAGGGAGGGGGGCTGTTAAAATAGTTTTTACCATAATGCAGAGAATGCATTAAGATAAAAAAAAAAAAACTTTTACCTTCAATACCACTTTAAATTAGGGCTGTTACTGATTAAAAATTTTGTGTTTGATTAATCGTTTTTTTTTTTAAATCGATTAATCGACTAATTTTGAATAATTATAATGCACATACAGATCCAACTACTTTTAGCTGATGTCCTTGCAGGCTGATTCCCAGTGCAGCTACCAGCCACTAGAAAAATGGATAGCAGGATACAAAAAACACACAAAGGCAGCGCTCAATGGGAATAACATTAAAACTTTTATAGTCTTCAAGTAGGTAACAAAATAAATATTGTAAAAATGGTGCGAGTAATACCAAACGGTAGCAAAAGCAGTCATAAAAACATGTAGCTAAGTATGATACTGGTATAAAAATGTGTACAACGATACCACTGCTGAATCCAGATGAGGAGGGGTTAACATCAGTCCATCGGCATGTAGATGTCCCGTGAAGGGAACTATCACAACTCCCAGTGGATGGCTGTAGAATCCCAGGTTGATAGAGGGAAGTGACAGAGGGAAGTGTAACAGCCCTTGCGTGTGGCAGATAGTAAGGTCCCGCCAGCATGCAGATATGAAGGCACAGCAAAGGAGCCCTTCAGATGGACACGGCAAGCCCCGCCAGTGTCCGTGACGTCATCGGATCTCCGACGGAACTCCCTGAAGACCCGGAAGCCGGCGGAGAGGTGAGTACCGATCAAAAGAATTTTGATCGATAAAAAAAAATCGATTAATCGAGGAATAAATAGTTGATTTCCACAGCCCTACTTTAAATATATGAAGAACATTGCCATTTATAAAGGCACGCTTTAAAGCTCACCTGTGGGAATGTTAAAATACCATTTTATGCAGAAACATATTCATTAATTTAAAAAAATGAATAGTATTATAATTGCAACTAAAAGAAATACCTTCATGTCTTGATAGTAGTCCCTTTGAATACCCTGTCCACTCTGGGACTTGAAACTGGGACAGGATTGGTAAGGTTTCTGAGCCAATCAGTCTCTGCTATGTGCACATGTGCATGCATAATTATATTGGGCTCAGTGTTTACAGTACACAGAGAGATGCTCAAGCTAACTTTCTTGGACATTTCCTCCTGTTTTGTGGTGTCTACTTTCCCTACAACATGCTTCGTTAAGAAAGTTTACTTTAAAGAGATCAGTAGTTTTACCTGCCTTGTTTTGTCGAAAGAGAAAAGTTAACATTCTGCACTCATAATGGTGATTTGAACCTCAGGAAGCAGGGCAGGAAGAGCTGACTGGGCCATTTCACAGGAAAGATCACTTGGTTGGGGCTGACGGTTAGTATTATCCCAGATGGGCTGCACTAAGGGGGGTAGGAGGATTTATTAAAGGACAACTACCGAGTCCCTATTCAACCAGCCAGTGTGATCAGATTCTCCAATCAGTTTTTCAGGTGGATCTGAACAGAAGGTAAACAGACATGCATTTGTTTACATCTAAAACACAAAAGAGAAAAGACAAAAAAACACAAAAAAGCTTGCCCCCTTCTAGCTTGTTATGAGCCGGCAGTGACCACCAACACACCCTGTGCTGCATTTGAACTTTCATACATGGACCCCCTGCTATAGAGAGCTGTTTAATTGCCCGTTCTCTTTATCGAGCTGACAGAGCACACTTGAGCATATGTATATAATATTCATTTGTTTACATCTAAAAAATAAAGGAAAAGGTCTGTAGCATTTTCTGTTCTTTTGTACATAAGCGTGACAGATCTGAGGTAGTCCAGAAGGACAAACATGAGTGGACACGGATGTCACAAAAGTAACATCTGTACCATTTATCTCCAATTAAGCAGGGGATCTGTTCACAGACCCCCTGCTGAGCACAATGGACACAGTCATGTGAAAAAGCCCTAAATTGTCCTGCACTAACCTTCAGAAACGGATGAGAACTACTTCTGCTCATTTCAGACTAGTACAAGATTGGTTGTGATGATTTGCTATGTGTTACTGCATATAAAATTAAGCACTTTAGACAAAGAGTTCAAGACTTAAGAAGGACGCTTATTAAAAACCTCTACTCAATATTAGACATGTGTACACTGACATATTTTGTTTCAGAATTTCCGTTTATTTCTTTAGTTACTCCCAAAATGTGTTTTTATTTATTTTGTTTTGTTAAAAAATGCATTCGTACAAAAAAATCTGAATTAATTAAAGTGATTGTAAAGCTTTGAGTTAATAAAAAAAAAAAAATGACAAACATGTCATACTTACCTCCACTGTGCAGTTCGTTTTGCACAGAGTGGCTGCGAACACCGTCCTCTGGGGTCCCTCAGCGGCTCTCGCGGCTCCTCCCCTGCATCGTATAACCCTCATGGAGAGGCGCTCCCCTGGGGGGTTCCTTGCGGGTGCACTCCCGAATCCATCATTCGGCGTCCATAGACGCCGAATGTAGGACTCGGCCCTGTCCCCCAGCGCCCGCGTCATTGGATTTGATTGACAGCAGCGGGAGCCAATGGCTGCGCTGCTATCAATCTATCCAAGCAAGAGCTGAGAACCCCAGGCAGAGGAAGAGTGCGTCTTCACCGTGGGAAATTCCAGGGCTCAGATAAGTAAAACGGGGGGCTGGGGGGCCAGTCACTGCCAGGTGTTTTTTCAGCTTAATTCATAGGATGCATTAAGCTGAAAAAACACAAGGGTTTACAACCCCTTTAATATACAACAGATCAAAATGTCTATTCAATATCAGCATATTGAATATTCACCAAGCAAAGGCTAAAAGCTTGAGGTTTAAAAATTGGATGTTTAATGTATCCTATCATGAATATTTGGTTTACAAAAAACTAAGGTTGCCCTTGAGAAAGTTTTTAAAGTAGAATATATCTTTATATCTTACTTAGTCTTTTTACAATGCTTAATAGAATTATAGATAAATCTTTTCAGTGGCTGATAATGTTGTAACCACTTCAGCCCCAGAAGATTTTAGCCCCTTAATGACCAGAGCATTTTTGAGATACGGCACTGCGTAGTTTTAACTGACAATTGCGCGGTCGTGCGACTTTGCACCCCAACAAAATTTACGTCCTTTTTTTCTCACAAATAGAGCTTTCTTTTGGTGGTATTTGATCACCTCTGCGGTTTAAATTTTTTGCGCTATAAACAAAAAAAAGACAGACAATTAAAAAAAAAAAAAAAAGTTATTTCTCTTTCGTTCATGGACGGACACAGGTTCTTTATTCTTGACAGTAGGGTTATATGCCGTCTATTAGGAGAGGACTAGTGATGAGCCGAACACCCCCGGGTTCGGTTCGCACCAGAACCCGCGAACGGACCGAAAGTTCGTACGAACATTAGAACCCTATTAAATACAATGGATGCGAACGTTCGAATTCTAAAGTGCTAATTATACCGACTATTATGCATGTTATTGTCCTAAAAAGGGTTTGGGAACCCAGGTTCTGCACCAGGGGACATGTATCAATGCAAAAAGAAGTTTTAAAAACGGTCGTTTTTCGGGAGCAGTCATTTTAATGATGCATAAAGTGAAAAAAAAAAGTCAAATATTCCTTTAAATATCGTACCTGGGGGGTGTCTAAAGTATGCCTGTGAAGTGCCACGTGTTTCCCGTGTTTAGAACTGTCCCTGCACAAAATGACACTTCTAAAGGAAAAAAAAGCCATTTAAAACTGCTTGCGGCTTTAATGTAATGTCTGGTCCCGGTAATATGGATGAAAATCTTTAAGAAAAATGGCATAGCTACCCCATGACCCCCCCCCCCCCTACCCCAGCCCATTACCAGCCCCTTTGGGTCTTGTATGGATATTAAGGGGAACCCCGCACATAAAATAAAAAAGGCCCTATATACTCTGAACAGCCGTATACAGGCGGTGCATACAAGACAGGGACTGTAGGTTTGTTCTTATGTAGAATCTGTTTGTAATTTTGAACAGGTACATTGTTTAAGTGTAGCTCCAGCCCAAAAATCTATTTTTAAACTTTTTGGAAAACATAGGTAAGGGTTATCACCCCTGTAACATTTGTTTTGCTGTCTGTGCCCCTGTTCAGAACATTTCACCTCACTTTCCGTCCCAATGACAACTGTTTTTGAAATGTGGTGTTTTTCTTGAAACAAGGATTGGTGATAAAGCATCAGTACAGAGGAGACACCTTTCTCCCATATTAATTCTTACGGGAGAGAATTTTCCTTCCTAGGGGTAGATTTCCTCTCACTTCCTGTTGTCTTCTTGCGTTTGCAAGTAGGAGTCGTTTGTAAGTTGGATGTTTGAAAGTAGGGACCTGCCGTATATACTCTGCAGAAATAGGCCCCTTAGTTGTTGGTGTTGGCACAACACTGTAAGCACTCACAGTTACTCTTGGTTGGTGCTGGAACGCCCTGCTATCAACTATTATATCAGGAATTGTAATTACATATAATTGTTGAACAGTGGTAGTAAAAATTGGGCCTTTGATGGTGGTGCTGGTGCCACAACACTGTAAGCCCTAACAGTTACTCTTGGTGGGTGCAGCAATGGGCCCTGCTGTGAATTATTAGATCAAGAATTGTAATTGCATGCCCCTGTTGAACAGGGGCTGAAAATTGGGCCTTTCGTGGTGGTGGTGGTGGTGGTGGTGTTGCCACAACACTGTAAGCCCTCAGAGTTACTCTTGGTGGGTGCAGCAATGGGCCCTGCTGTGAATTATTAGATCAAGAATTGTAATTACATGCCCCTGTTGAACAGGGGCTGAAAAATTGGGCCTTAGGCACTGGTGGCACAACACTGCAACCCCTCACAGATACTGTACTTGGAGCACAGCAATGAGCCCTGTTGCAAAGTATTGCTTCAAAAATTGTAATTACACGCCCCTGTTAAACAGGGGCTGAAAAATTGGGCCTTAGCTTGGAAGATCATTTTTGTTTATGGGTGCCGCCACCAGTGGCTATCATCATCAATCGTATCATTGAGGACTCGGAGGAGGAGGATAGCCAGTCAACATAACAGCACAGGCACTCAGCATCAGCATCAGTCTTGAAGGGATGTGACATGTTAAAATCAATTAGTCTGTTATATCAGCATCAGGTGTGTGGTAGCTGGTGGTGATCCAAGACTGGTTCATCTTGATGAAAGTCAGTCGATCAACCGAGTCGGTGGACAGGCGCACCCTGTGATCCGTGACAAATCCTCCAGCAGCACTGAATGTGCGTTCCGAAAGAACGCTGGATGCAGGACAGGCCAGTAGCTCAATTGCATACTGTGCAAGCTCTGGCCAGTGATCCATCCTCAAGACCCAGTAAGCCAGAGGATTTTCGGTGGGGAAGGTGTCCAAGTCTGACCTTGCCCCTAGATATTCCTGCACCATGTTTATCAGACGCTGGCGATGGTTGCTGGAACCGATCATACTTTGGGGCTGCGGACTAAAGAATTGTCTGAACGCATCGGTCAGACGGCCACCTTCCCCACCGCTCCTTCTTTGACTGGCCGAAGCCTCAGCAACTCGTTGTCCAGGACCAGGAGTTTGTAACCTCCCAGTCTCTGGGAACACGTTGCACAGACCTTTCTGCAAGGCCTCCCGGAGTTGTCTCATCCTCTGCTCCCTCTGCGACGGTAACATAAGGTCCGCAACCTTACCCTTGTACCGTGGATCAAGGAGAGTGGCCAGCCAGTAATGGTCCCTCTCCTTGATCCGAAGAATACGAGGATCCTTCCGCAGACTTTGCAGGATCAGGGAGGCCATGTAGCGTAGGTTAGCTGAGGCATTCGGTCCGGAGTCCTCTGGGTCACTAAGGACGACATGATCCGCAGCCACCTCCTCCCAGCCACGTACAAGTCCACTGGTTTCTTGGGACTGTAAATCATCCCTAAAAGACTGCTGCTGATGATACTGAGTGCCAGCCTCCACCTCCATGCTGACACAATCCTCCTCCTCCTCCTCCTCCTCCTCTTCCTGTGCGATGTGTGGGACAGAAGGAACACTGTCTGGGTAAAGGGGGCCTTGAGAGGCAAGGAAGTCCTCCTCTTCCTGCCTCTGTTCTGCCTCAAGTGCCCTGTCCATTATTCCACGCAGCGTATGCTCCAACAGGTGGACAAGAGGTACAGTGTCACTGATGCATGCATTGTCACTGCTCACCATCCTCGTGGCCTCCTCAAATGGTGCCAGGACAGTGCATGCATCCCTGATCATGCCCCACTGGCGTGGAGAAAAAAAACCAAGCTCCCCTGACCCTGTCCTGGTGCCGTAGTCGCACAGGTACTCATTGATGGCCCTCTGCTGCGTGTGCAGCCGCTGCAGCATGGCCAACGTTGAGTTCCACCTGGTGGGCATGTCACATATAAGGCGGTTCTTGGGCAGGTTCAACTCCTTTTGCAGCTCAGCCAGGCGAGCACTGGCATTATAAGATCTGCGGAAATGCACACAGACTTTCCTGGCCTGCCTCAGGACATCCTGTAAGCCCGGGTACCTGCCCAAGAACCGCTGCACCACCAGGTTAAGGACGTGAGCCACACAGGGCACATGGGTCAGTTGTCCCTGTCGGAGGGCGGAGAGGAGGTTGGTGCCATTGTCGCAAACCACCATTCCTGGCTTAAGCTGGCGTGGCGTCAACCACCTCTCGGCCTGGCCCTGCAGAGCAGACAGGACCTCTGCCCCAGTGTGGCTTCTGTCCCCCAAACACACCAGCGCAAGCACGGCATGGCATCTTTTTGCCTGCGTACTTGCGTAGCCCCTTGAACGGCTACGGAGCACCGCTGGTTCAGAGGACAAAGCACAGGAAGAGGCCATGGAGGAAGAAGAAGAGGAGGGGGTGGAGGAGAGAGGTGTGTCACAACCAGTAGTAGCATTTTGGAGGCGTGGCGGTGGAACAACCTCCAACACTACTGCACCTTGTCCTGCATCCTTCCCAGCTGCCAAAAGAGTGACCCAATGGGCCGTGAAAGAAAGGTAGCGTCCCTGTCCATGCCTGCTGGACCATGAGTCAGCGGTAATATGCACCTTACCGCTGACCGCCCTGTCCAGCGAGGCCAAGACATTGCCTTCCACATGCCGGTAGAGAGCCGGAATAGCCTTCCGTGAGAAAAAGTGGCGTTTGGGAACCTGCCACTGAGGAACCGCACATTGCACAAACTCACGGAAGGGGGCAGAGTCTACCAACTGAAAAGGCAGCAGTTGAAGCGCTAGCAATTTAGCCAAGCTAGCATTCAACCGCTGGGCATGTGGATGGCTGGGAGTGAACTTCTTTCGACGGTCCAGCAGCTGGGGCAGGGAAATTTGCCTGCTAGAATCGGATGTCGGTGTACTGCTAGCAGAGTGGCCGCAAGTACTTGGCTGTGACACACCTAATTCTACACCTTCATTCCTCTCAGTTAGTGATGAGCCGAACACCCCCGGGTTCGGTTCGCACCAGAACCCGCGAACGGACCGAAAGTTCGAACGAACATTAGAACCCTATTAAATACAATGGATGCGAACGTTCGAATTCTAAAGTGCTAATTATAACAACTATTATGCATGTTATTGTCCTAAAAAGGGTTTGGGAACCCGGGTTCTGCACCAGGGGACATGTATCAATGCAAAAAGAAGTTTTAAAAACGGTCGTTTTTCGGGAGCAGTCATTTTAATGATGCATAAAGTGAAAAAAAAAAAGTCAAATATTCCTTTAAATATCGTACCTGGGGGGTGTCTAAAGTATGCCTGTGAAGTGCCACGTGTTTCCCGTGTTTAGAACTGTCCCTGCACAAAATGACACTTCTAAAGGAAAAAAAAGCCATTTAAAACTGCTTGCGGCTTTAATGTAATGTCTGGTCCCGGTAATATGGATGAAATTCTTTAAGAAAAATGGCATAGCTACCCCATGACCCCCCCCCCTACCCCAGCCCATTACCAGCCCCTTTGGGTCTTGTATGGATATTAAGGGGAACCCCGCACATAAAATAAAAAAGGCCCTATATACTCTGAACAGCCCTATACAGGCGGTGCATACAAGACAGGGACTGTAGGTTTGTTCTTATGTAGAGTCTGTTTGTAATTTTGAACAGGTACATTGTTGAAGTGTAGCTCCAGACCAAAAATCTATTTTTAAACTTTTTGGAAAACATAGGTAAGGGTTATCACCCCTGTAACATTTGTTTTGCTGTCTGTGCCCCTGTTCAGAACATTTCACCTCACTTTCCGTCCCAATGACAACTGTTTTTGAAATGTGGTGTTTTTCTTGAAACAAGGATTGCTGATAAAGCATCAGTACAGAGGAGACACCTTTCTCCCATATTTATTCTTACAGGAGAGAATTTTCCTTCCTAGTGGTAGATTTCCTCTCACTTCCTGTTGTCTTCTTGCGTTTGCAAGTAGGAGTCGTTTGTAAGTTGGATGTTTGAAAGTAGGGACCTGCCGTATATACTCTGCAGAAATAGGCCCCTTAGTTGTTGGTGTTGGCACAACACTGTAAGCACTCACAGTTACTCTTGGTTGGTGCTGGAACGCCCTGCTGTCAACTATTATATCAGGAATTTTAATTACATATAATTGTTGAACAGTGGTAGTAAAAATTGGGCCTTTGATGGTGGTGCTGGTGCCACAACACTGTAAGCCCTGACAGTTACTCTTGGTGGGTGCAGCAATGGGCCCTGCTGTGAATTATTAGATCAAGAATTGTAATTACATGCCCCTGTTGAACAGGGGCTGAAAAATTGGGCGTTAGGCACTGGTGGCACAACACTGCAACTCCTCACAGATACTGTACTTGGAGCACAGCAATGAGCCCTGTTGCAAAGTATTGCTTCAAAAATTGTAATTACACGCCCCTGTTAAACAGGGGCTGAAAAATTGGGCGTTAGGCACTGGTGGCGGCACCCATAAACAAAAATGATCTTACAAGCTATCATCATCAATCGTATCATTGAGGACTCGGAGGAGGAGGATAGCCAGTCAACATAACAGCACAGGCACTCAGCATCAGCATCAGTCTTGAAGGGATGTGACATGTTAAAATCAATTAGTCTGTTATATCAGCATCAGGTGTGTGGTAGCTGGTGGTGATCCAAGACTGGTTCATCTTGATGAAAGTCAGTCGATCAACCGAGTCGGTGGACAGGCGCACCCTGTGATCCGTGACAAATCCTCCAGCAGCACTGAATGTGCGTTCCGAAAGAACGCTGGATGCAGGACAGGCCAGTAGCTCAATTGCATACTGTGCAAGCTCTGGCCAGTGATCCATCCTCAAGACCCAGTAAGCCAGAGGATTTTCGGTGGGGAAGGTGTCCAAGTCTGACCTTGCCCCTAGATATTCCTGCACCATGTTTATCAGACGCTGGCGATGGTTGCTGGAACCGATCATACTTTGGGGCTGCGGACTAAAGAATTGTCTGAACGCATCGGTCAGACGGCCACCTTCCCCACCGCTCCTTCTTTGACTGGCCGAAGCCTCAGCAACTCGTTGTCCAGGACCAGGAGTTTGCAACCTCCCAGTCTCTGGGAACGCGTTGCACAGACCTTTCTGCAAGGCCTCCCGGAGTTGTCTCATCCTCTGCTCCCTCTGCGACGGTAACATAAGGTCCGCAACCTTACCCTTGTACCGTGGATCAAGGAGAGTGGCCAGCCAGTAATGGTCCCTCTCCTTGATCCGAAGAATACGAGGATCCTTCCGCAGACTTTGCAGGATCAGGGAGGCCATGCAGCGTAGGTTTGCTGAGGCATTCGCTCCGGAGTCCTCTGGGTCACTAAGGACGACATGATCCGCAGCCACCTCCTCCCAGCCACGTACAAGTCCACTGGTTTCTTGGGACTGTAAATCATCCCTAAAAGACTGCTGCTGATGATGCTGAGTGCCAGCCTCCACCTCCATGCTGACACAATCCTCCTCCTCCTCCTCCTCCTCCTCCTCCTCCTCCTCTTCCTGTGCGATGGGTGGGACAGAAGGAACACTGTCTGGGTAAAGGGGGCCTTGAGAGGCAAGGAAGTCCTCCTCTTCCTGCCTCTGTTCTGCCTCAAGTGCCCTGTCCATTATTCCACGCAGCGTGTGCTCCAACAGGTGGACAAGAGGTACAGTGTCACTGATGCATGCACTGTCACTGCTCACCATCCTCGTGGCCTCCTCAAATGGTGCCAGGACAGTGCATGCATCCCTGATCATGCCCCACTGGCGTGGAGAAAAAAAACCAAGCTCCCCTGACCCTGTCCTGGTGCCGTAGTCGCACAGGTACTCATTGATGGCCCTCTGCTGCGTGTGCAGCCGCTGCAGCATGGCCAACGTTGAGTTCCACCTGGTGGGCATGTCACATATAAGGCGGTTCTTGGGCAGGTTCAACTCCTTTTGCAGCTCAGCCAGGCGAGCACTGGCATTATAAGATCTGCGGAAATGCACACAGACTTTCCTGGCCTGCCTCAGGACATCCTGTAAGCCCGGGTACCTGCCCAAGAACCGCTGCACCACCAGGTTAAGGACGTGAGCCACACAGGGCACATGGGTCAGTTGTCCCTGTCGGAGGGCGGAGAGGAGGTTGGTGCCATTGTCGCAAACCACCATTCCTGGCTTAAGCTGGCGTGGCGTCAACCACCTCTCGGCCTGGCCCTGCAGAGCAGACAGGACCTCTGCCCCAGTGTGGCTTCTGTCCCCCAAACACACCAGCGCAAGCACGGCATGGCATCTTTTTGCCTGCGTACTTGCGTAGCCCCGTGAACGGCTACGGAGCACCGCTGGTTCATAGGACAAACCACAGGAAGAGGCCATGGAGGAAGAAGAAGAGGAGGGGGTGGAGGAGAGAGG
Source organism: Rana muscosa (assembly GCA_029206835.1). Taxonomy (NCBI): domain Eukaryota; kingdom Metazoa; phylum Chordata; class Amphibia; order Anura; family Ranidae; genus Rana; species Rana muscosa. The sequence goes on from CM055118.1 coordinate 852,311,745, forward strand.
TGTGTCACAACCAGTAGTAGCATTTTGGAGGCGTGGCGGTGGGACAACCTCCAACACTACTGCACCTTGTCCTGAATCCTTCCCAGCTGCCAAAAGAGTGACCCAATGGGCCGTGAAAGAAAGGTAACGTCCCTGTCCATGCCTGCTGGACCATGAGTCAGCGGTAATATGCACCTTACCGCTGACCGCCCTGTCCAGCGAGGCCAAGACATTGCCTTCCACATGCCGGTAGAGAGCCGGAATAGCCTTCCGTGAGAAAAAGTGGCGTTTGGGAACCTGCCACTGAGGAACTGCACATTGCACAAACTCACGGAAGGGGGCCGAGTCTACCAACTGAAAAGGCAGCAGTTGAAGCGCTAGCAATTTAGCCAAGCTAGCATTCAACCGCTGGGCATGTGGATGGCTGGGAGTGAACTTCTTTCGACGGTCCAGCAGCTGGGGCAGGGAAATTTGCCTGCTAGAATCGGACGTCGGTGTACTGCTAGCAGAGTGGGCGCAAGTACTTGGCTGTGACACACCTAATTCTACACCTTCATTCCTCTCAGTGCATGTTTCAGAGAGGACTGAAGTTATAGTGGGGTTGGAGATCCCAGCTGATGCGGTGCAAGGAGAGGTCCGCTTTGTTCTTTGGTGTGGGTCTTTGAGGTAGGCTTGCCAACGAGCTGCATGGCAGGTCAACATATGTCTGGTCAGGCATGTGGTACCCAAGCGGCTGATGTTTTGGCCACGCGATATACGCTTGAGACATATGTTGCAAACAGCAGCTGTGCGATCTGATGCACTAGCCTCAAAAAAGGCCCACACCAAAGAACTTTTTGAATGACGGGCAGAGGCAGCGCCCTGCACAGGCGGAGCTCTGCGGTGTGATTCCGTCGGTGTACTGCCCTTACGCTGGCCACCAAAGGGCATCCTGCCTCGTTGGAGATGTGCCTCCTCCTCATCCTCCTCCTCCTCCTCTCTCCTATTAGGCACCCACGTGGAGTCAGTGACCTCATCATCCCCTCCCTCCTCATCACTGGAGCCAATCTGGCAGTATGCTGCAGCTGCTGGAACATGACTGCCAGATTGGTGTCCTTCTTGAGCATCCCCTCTGTCTGCTCTCACGCTACTGCCTTCCTCTAGCTGGGTTTCATCATCAGACCCTTCGAAACGCTGGGCATCCTCCTGGAGCATGTACCCAACACTGTGCTGAAACAGTTCGGGGGACTCCTCAGGAGGAGGACATGGTGGGTCTAGGGAAGGAGTGACTAATGATTTGTCTGACATTGATACCAGGGAAGACGACGCTTTGGCAGCTGCTTTTCCAGTACCCTGAGCCTGGGTGAGAGAGGATGAGGAGGAGGAGGAGGGCTTGGTCATCCACTCTACCAAGTCTTCGGCATGATGTGGCTCAACATGTCCAGCTGCCGAAAAGAAGGACAAGCGTGTCCCATGGCCATGTGCTGATGACAATGCACCGCGTCCACGACCAGCACTGTTGCCCCCAGACACAGAGCCTGCTTGCCCTCTTTTATTGCCTCCTGACTGTCTGCCTCTCCTTGTTTGCCTTCCAGACATTCTAATAGATGGCCTGCAGGGAGATGGGAAAAAAGCAATAAGGGCTACCTTCAGGTGTCCTTCTCTGTCCCTTGAAACAAGGACTTGCAGAGTGAAATAAACTGACACTCTCCCTACCTACAGTTTTCTGTCCCTAGAATAAATGTTTTTTTTAATCACAATATAGCACAAGGACAATTCAGTCACTGTCCTTCCAGGTCCCTGGAAACAAGGACTTGCAGAGTGAAATAAACTGACACTCTCCCTACCTACAGTTTTCTGTCCCTAGAATAAATGTTTTTTTTAAGCACAATATAGCACAAGGACAATTCACTCACTGTCCTTACAGGTCCCTGGAAACAAGGACTTGCAGAGTGAAAGAAAAAAAACACTCTCCCTACCTACAGTTTTCTGTCCCTAGAAAAAATGTTTTTTTTAATCACAATATAACACAAGGACAATTCACTCACTGTCCTTCCAGGTCCCTGGAAACAAGGACTTGCAGAGTGAAATAAACTGACACTCTCCCTACCTACAGTTTTCTGTCCCTAGAATAAATGTTTTTTTTAAGCACAATATAGCACAAGGACAATTCACTCACTGTCCTTACAGGTCCCTGGAAACAAGGACTTGCAGAGTGAAAGAAAAAAAACACTCTCCCTACCTACAGTTTTCTGTCCCTAGAAAAAATGTTTTTTTTAATCACAATATAACACAAGGACAATTCACTCACTGTCCTTCCAGGTCCCTGGAAACAAGGACTTGCAGAGTGAAATAAACTGACACTCTCCCTACCTACAGTTTTCTGTCCCTAGAATAAATGTTTTTTTTAATCACAATATAGCACAAGGACAATTCAGTCACTGTCCTTCCAGGTCCCTGGAAACAAGGACTTGCAGAGTGAAATAAACTGACACTCTCCCTACCTACAGTTTTCTGTCCCTAGAATAAATGTTTTTTTTAATCACAATATAGCACAAGGACAATTCAGTCACTGTCCTTCCAGGTCCCTGGAAACAAGGACTTGCAGAGTGAAATAAACTGACACTCTCCCTACCTACAGTTTTCTGTCCCTAGAATAAATGTTTTTTTTAATCACAATATAGCACAAGGACAATTCAGTCACTGTCCTTCCAGGTCCCTGGAAACAAGGACTTGCAGAGTGAAATAAACTGACACTCTCCCTACCTACAGTTTTCTGTCCCTAGAATAAATGTTTTTTTTAATCACAATATAGCACAAGGACAATTCAGTCACTGTCCTTCCAGGTCCCTGGAAACAAGGACTTGCAGAGTGAAATAAACTGACACTCTCCCTACCTACAGTTTTCTGTCCCTAGAATAAATGTTTTTTTTAATCACAATATAGCACAAGGACAATTCAGTCACTGTCCTTCCAGGTCCCTGGAAACAAGGACTTGCAGAGTGAAATAAACTGACACTCTCCCTACCTACAGTTTTCTGTCCCTAGAATAAATGTTTTTTTTAATCACAATATAGCACAAGGACAATTCAGTCACTGTCCTTCCAGGTCCCTGGAAACAAGGACTTGCAGAGTGAAATAAACTGACACTCTCCCTACCTACAGTTTTCTGTCCCTAGAATAAATGTTTTTTTTAATCACAATATAGCACAAGGACAATTCAGTCACTGTCCTTCCAGGTCCCTGGAAACAAGGACTTGCAGAGTGAAATAAACTGACACTCTCCCTACCTACAGTTTTCTGTCCCTAGAATAAATGTTTTTTTTAATCACAATATAGCACAAGGACAATTCAGTCACTGTCCTTCCAGGTCCCTGGAAACAAGGACTTGCAGAGTGAAATAAACTGACACTCTCCCTACCTACAGTTTTCTGTCCCTAGAATAAATGTTTTTTTTAATCACAATATAGCACAAGGACAATTCAGTCACTGTCCTTCCAGGTCCCTGGAAACAAGGACTTGCAGAGTGAAATAAACTGACACTCTCCCTACCTACAGTTTTCTGTCCCTAGAATAAATGTTTTTTTTAATCACAATATAGCACAAGGACAATTCAGTCACTGTCCTTCCAGGTCCCTGGAAACAAGGACTTGCAGAGTGAAATAAACTGACACTCTCCCTACCTACAGTTTTCTGTCCCTAGAATAAATGTTTTTTTTAATCACAATATAGCACAAGGACAATTCAGTCACTGTCCTTCCAGGTCCCTGGAAACAAGGACTTGCAGAGTGAAATAAACTGACACTCTCCCTACCTACAGTTTTCTGTCCCTAGAATAAATGTTTTTTTTAATCACAATATAGCACAAGGACAATTCAGTCACTGTCCTTCCAGGTCCCTGGAAACAAGGACTTGCAGAGTGAAATAAACTGACACTCTCCCTACCTACAGTTTTCTGTCCCTAGAATAAATGTTTTTTTTAATCACAATATAGCACAAGGACAATTCAGTCACTGTCCTTCCAGGTCCCTGGAAACAAGGACTTGCAGAGTGAAATAAACTGACACTCTCCCTACCTACAGTTTTCTGTCCCTAGAATAAATGTTTTTTTTAATCACAATATAGCACAAGGACAATTCAGTCACTGTCCTTCCAGGTCCCTGGAAACAAGGACTTGCAGAGTGAAATAAACTGACACTCTCCCTACCTACAGTTTTCTGTCCCTAGAATAAATGTTTTTTTTAATCACAATATAGCACAAGGACAATTCAGTCACTGTCCTTCCAGGTCCCTGGAAACAAGGACTTGCAGAGTGAAATAAACTGACACTCTCCCTACCTACAGTTTTCTGTCCCTAGAATAAATGTTTTTTTTAATCACAATATAGCACAAGGACAATTCAGTCACTGTCCTTCCAGGTCCCTGGAAACAAGGACTTGCAGAGTGAAATAAACTGACACTCTCCCTACCTACAGTTTTCTGTCCCTAGAATAAATGTTTTTTTTAATCACAATATAGCACAAGGACAATTCAGTCACTGTCCTTCCAGGTCCCTGGAAACAAGGACTTGCAGAGTGAAATAAACTGACACTCTCCCTACCTACAGTTTTCTGTCCCTAGAATAAATGTTTTTTTTAATCACAATATAGCACAAGGACAATTCAGTCACTGTCCTTCCAGGTCCCTGGAAACAAGGACTTGCAGAGTGAAATAAACTGACACTCTCCCTACCTACAGTTTTCTGTCCCTAGAATACATGTTTTTTTTAATCACAATATAGCACAAGGACAATTCAGTCACTGTCCTTCCAGGTCCCTGGAAACAAGGACTTGCAGAGTGAAATAAACTGACACTCTCCCTACCTACAGTTTTCTGTCCCTAGAATAAATGTTTTTTTTAATCACAATATAGCACAAGGACAATTCAGTCACTGTCCTTCCAGGTCCCTGGAAACAAGGACTTGCAGAGTGAAATAAACTGACACTCTCCCTACCTACAGTTTTCTGTCCCTAGAATAAATGTTTTTTTTAATCACAATATAGCACAAGGACAATTCAGTCACTGTCCCTCCAGGTCCCTGGAAACAAGGACTTGCAGAGTGAAATAAACTGACACTCTCCCTACCTACAGTTTTCTGTCCCTAGAATAAATGTTTTTTTTAATCACAATATAGCACAAGGACAATTCAGTCACTGTCCTTCCAGGTCCCTGGAAACAAGGACTTGCAGAGTGAAATAAACTGACACTCTCCCTACCTACAGTTTTCTGTCCCTAGAATAAATGTTTTTTTTAATCACAATATAGCACAAGGACAATTCAGTCACTGTCCTTCCAGGTCCCTGGAAACAAGGACTTGCAGAGTGAAATAAACTGACACTCTCCCTACCTACAGTTTTCTGTCCCTAGAATAAATGTTTTTTTTAATCACAATATAGCACAAGGACAATTCAGTCACTGTCCTTCCAGGTCCCTGGAAACAAGGACTTGCAGAGTGAAATAAACTGACACTCTCCCTACCTACAGTTTTCTGTCCCTAGAATAAATGTTTTTTTTAATCACAATATAGCACAAGGACAATTCAGTCACTGTCCTTCCAGGTCCCTGGAAACAAGGACTTGCAGAGTGAAATAAACTGACACTCTCCCTACCTACAGTTTTCTGTCCCTAGAATAAATGTTTTTTTTTAATCACAATATAGCACAAGGACAATTCAGTCACTGTCCTTCCAGGTCCCTGGAAACAAGGACTTGCAGAGTGAAATAAACTGACACTCTCCCTACCTACAGTTTTCTGTCCCTAGAATAAATGTTTTTTTTAATCACAATATAGCACAAGGACAATTCAGTCACTGTCCTTCCAGGTCCCTGGAAACAAGGACTTGCAGAGTGAAATAAACTGACACTCTCCCTACCTACAGTTTTCTGTCCCTAGAATAAATGTTTTTTTTAATCACAATATAGCACAAGGACAATTCAGTCACTGTCCTTCCAGGTCCCTGGAAACAAGGACTTGCAGAGTGAAATAAACTGACACTCTCCCTACCTACAGTTTTCTGTCCCTAGAATAAATGTTTTTTTTAATCACAATATAGCACAAGGACAATTCAGTCACTGTCCTTCCAGGTCCCTGGAAACAAGGACTTGCAGAGTGAAATAAACTGACACTCTCCCTACCTACAGTTTTCTGTCCCTAGAATAAATGTTTTTTTTAATCACAATATAGCACAAGGACAATTCAGTCACTGTCCTTCCAGGTCCCTGGAAACAAGGACTTGCAGAGTGAAATAAACTGACACTCTCCCTACCTACAGTTTTCTGTCCCTAGAATAAATGTTTTTTTTAATCACAATATAGCACAAGGACAATTCAGTCACTGTCCTTCCAGGTCCCTGGAAACAAGGACTTGCAGAGTGAAATAAACTGACACTCTCCCTACCTACAGTTTTCTGTCCCTAGAATAAATGTTTTTTTTAATCACAATATAGCACAAGGACAATTCAGTCACTGTCCTTCCAGGTCCCTGGAAACAAGGACTTGCAGAGTGAAATAAACTGACACTCTCCCTACCTACAGTTTTCTGTCCCTAGAATAAATGTTTTTTTTAATCACAATATAGCACAAGGACAATTCAGTCACTGTCCTTCCAGGTCCCTGGAAACAAGGACTTGCAGAGTGAAATAAACTGACACTCTCCCTACCTACAGTTTTCTGTCCCTAGAATAAATGTTTTTTTTAATCACAATATAGCACAAGGACAATTCAGTCACTGTCCTTCCAGGTCCCTGGAAACAAGGACTTGCAGAGTGAAATAAACTGACACTCTCCCTACCTACAGTTTTCTGTCCCTAGAATAAATGTTTTTTTTAATCACAATATAGCACAAGGACAATTCAGTCACTGTCCTTCCAGGTCCCTGGAAACAAGGACTTGCAGAGTGAAATAAACTGACACTCTCCCTACCTACAGTTTTCTGTCCCTAGAATAAATGTTTTTTTTAATCACAATATAGCACAAGGACAATTCAGTCACTGTCCTTCCAGGTCCCTGGAAACAAGGACTTGCAGAGTGAAAGAAACTGACTCTCTCCCTACCTACAGTTTTCTGTCCCTAGAATAAATGTTTTTTTAAGCACAATATAGCACAAGGACAATTCACTCACTGTCCTTCCAGGTCCCTGGAAACAAGGACTTGCAGAGTGAAAGAAACTGACACTGTCCCTACCTACAGTTTTCTGTCCCTAGAATAAATGTTTTTTTTAAGCACACTATAGCACAAGCACAAAACACACTGACACTCTCCCTACCTATCCTTCTCTTTCCCTAAACTAAAGGAATCCAGGTTAAGCAAGAAAGAAATAACAGTCACTGTCCCTGCCTATGCTGCTCTATCCCTGCTCCGGAACACACTACACTAGGCCGCCGTGCTGGCGGCCTTTTATAGTGTGGGGCGTGTACTAAACACCCTCAGCAATAATTGGCCACAGGCATCCTGCCTGTGGCCAATCATTGCTCTCCTCGCTGCCGGCGCTGTGATTGGCCAAGCATGCGGGGTCACAGTGCATGCTTGGCCAATCACAGCGCCTGGATGACACTGCGATGGCGTAGTGCATTGTGGGCCGTTCGCGTCACTCGAATTTGGCGCGAACGGCCCAAATCGTTCGATCTTCGTCGAACGATCGAACAGCCGATGTTCGAGTCGAACGTATGTTCGACTCGAACACGAAGCTCATCCCTACTCTCAGTGCATGTTTCAGAGAGGACTGAAGTTATAGTGGGGTTGGAGATCCCAGCTGATGCGGTGCAAGGAGAGGTCCGCTTTGTTCTTTGGTGTGGGTCTTTGAGGTAGGCTTGCCAACGAGCTGCATGGCAGGTCAACATATGTCTGGTCAGGCATGTGGTACCCAAGCGGCTGATGTTTTGGCCACGCGATATACGCTTGAGACATATGTTGCAAACAGCAGCTGTGCGATCTGATGCACTAGCCTCAAAAAAGGCCCACACCAAAGAACTTTTTGAATGACGGGCAGAGGCAGCGCCCTGCACAGGCGGAGCTCTGCGGTGTGATTCCGTCGGTGTACTGCCCTTACGCTGGCCACCAAAGGGCATCCTGCCTCGTTGGAGATGTGCCTCCTCCTCATCCTCCTCCTCCTCCTCTCTCCTATTAGGCACCCACGTGGAGTCAGTGACCTCATCATCCCCTCCCTCATCACTGGAGCCAATCTGGCAGTATGCTGCAGCTGCTGGAACATGACTGCCAGATTGGTGTCCTTCTTGAGCATCCCCTCTGTCTGCTCTCACGCTACTGCCTTCCTGTAGCTGGGTTTCATCATCAGACCCTTCGAAACGCTGGGCATCCTCCTGGAGCATGTACCCAACACTGTGCTCAAACAGTTCGGGGGACTCCTCAGGAGGAGGACATGGTGGGTCTAGGGAAGGAGTGACTGATGATGAGTCTGACATTGATACCAGGGAAGAGGACGCTTTGGCAGCTGCTTTGCCAGTACCCTGAGCCCGGGTGAGAGAGGATGAGGAGGAGGAGGAGGGCTTGGTCATCCACTCCACCAAGTCTTCGGCATGATGTGGCTCAACATGTCCAGCTGCCGAAAAGAAGGACAAGCGTGTCCCATGGCCATGTGCTGATGACAATGCACCGCGTCCACGACCAGCACTGTTGCCCCCAGACACAGAGCCTGCTTGCCCTCTTTTATTGCCTCCTGACTGTCTGCCTCTCCTTGTTTGCCTTCCAGACATTCTAATGGATGGCCTGCAGGGAGATGGGAAAAAAGCAATAAGCGCTACCTTCAGGTGTCCTTCTCTGTCCCTTTACTTAAGGATTTCTAAATATGGTTGAGGATGATTGCTTTCGCACAGAATAGCACAATGACAATTTCCCTGACTGTCCAAAAAACAAGGATTTCAAAGATGGTTGATGAGGAATGCTTTAGCACAGTATAGCACAATGAGAATTTCCCTCACTGTCCTTCCCTGTCCCTACAAACAAGGATTAGCACAGTAAAACACACTGACACTCTCCCTACCTATAGTTTTCTGTCCCTATAAAAAATGTTTTTTTAAAGATGGTTGATGATGAATGCTTTAGCACAGTATAGCACAAGGAGAATTTCCCTCACTGTCCTTCCCTGTCCCTACAAACAAGGATTAGCACAGTAAAACACACTGACACTCTCCCTACCTATAGTTTTCTGTCCCTATAAAAAATGTTTTTTTAAAGATGGTTGATGATGAATGCTTTAGCACAGTATAGCACAAGGAGAATTTCCCTCACTGTCCTTCCCTGTCCCTACAAACAAGGATTAGCACAGTAAAACACACTGACACTCTCCCTACCTATAGTTTTCTGTCCCTATAAAAATTTTTTTTTTAAAGATGGTTGATGATGAATGCTTTAGCACAGTATAGCACAAGGAGAATTTCCCTCACTGTCCTTCCCTGTCCCTACAAACAAGGATTAGCACAGTAAAACACACTGACACTCTCCCTACCTATAGTTTTCTGTCCCTATAAAAAATGTTTTTTTAAAGATGGTTGATGATGAATGCTTTAGCACAGTATAGCACAAGGAGAATTTCCCTCACTGTCCTTCCCTGTCCCTACAAACAAGGTTTAGCACAGTAAAACAGACTGACACTCTCCCTACCTATCCTTCTCTTTCCCTAAACTAAAGGAATCCAGGTTAAGCAAGAAAAAAAAATGTCACTGTCCCTGCCTATGCTTCTCTTTCCCTGCTCCGGAACACACTACACTAGGCCGCCGTGCTGGCGGCCTTTTATAGTGTGGGGCGTGTACTAAACACCCTCAGCAATAATTGGCCACAGGCATCCTGCCTGTGGCCAATCATTGCTCTCCTCGCTGCCGGCGCTGTGATTGGCCAAGCATGCGGGGTCACAGTGCATGCTTGGCCAATCACAGCGCCTGGATGACACTGCGATGGCGTAGTGCATTGTGGGCCGCGAATTAGGCGCGAACGGCCCAAATCGTTCGTTGTTCGGCGAACGATCGAACAGCCGATGTTCGAGTCGAACGTATGTTCGACTCGAACACCGAGCTCATCCCTAGAGAGGACTAGGCAGACATGTTAAACAGTTAAAAACATGTAACTACAGCAAAGCTGAACAGTACCGCCCAGGGGGCGGTCCCTCTAGTTATAACCCCTCACCCTGCACTCTGCAGCTCAGTTTTTTTTTCTGCCTAGCATAGGAGAAGGACCTGGCTCCCTATGGGGACCATTGGTCCTGGAGATTTTTTATTTTTTTCCTACTTTTTTGATCCTGAGATCTACTATCAACTGCCGGCTGGGTGACAGGATGGATAATATAGATCCTTGTAGTCTCCCCAGTCCGGCCATCGAGCGTGAGCAGACCTTTAGCTACGCGCTGGGTCGGCCTCGACATACCCCGTTTGCTCCAGGGCTGGCCGGTGAGCTATATGCTCCGGGGCACACATATGACTGGGCTACTGCTGTCCGAGTCACAGTGGGCCGTGGCCAACAGCCACTCCGTACTGCTCGGGTGATGGGTCTGTCCGGAATGCGTCCAGCAGTCCTTCCAGGACGGGTAAGTAGGGTTCCACCTGTTTCGGCAGGATGGAACAGCTGGGCATTCCTGGGGAGGTGGACTAGGGGGTCTCTCACTCTCCCTTTCTTCTCTCCCTGTCCCTTCCCTCCTCCTCATGCATCTGGCTGGGCCTGCTGTGTACCTGACTGGGGGTCCTCCGGGGGGGGCTCCGGGTCCTGGCTGGGGGCTGCGCTGGGTGTCCTAGGTCTGCTCTCTGTGGTGGGGTGTTGTCTGTCTGCCATGTGTGGGGGGCCTCCGCGCGGAGGCCCAGCGTGTTTGCTGCCTTTTCTTTACCTCAGAAGTGATCTGGCGGCCATTTTGTGTGAGCTGGCGACATTTTCTGGTAGCCGCGCTGCAATACAGCTGGCGGCCATTTTCTTGTAGCTCGCGCTCTTTTTTCCTGAGGCGGCCGGCGGCCATTTTGTTGTGGTTTTTGCTTAGTTTTGGCCTCTAGTGCTGGAAATGTCTTTCTGAATGGCGCGAACAGCACAGAACACCTCAGACGCAGGAGAGCTCCTCAGCACAGGCTGTGCAGGAGAGAGAGCGGACCGCAGCGCTGTGCAGTACCTGGGTCAGGGTGGTGAGTCCTCTGGGGGGCCCCTCGGTCTGTAGCAGCTAGGAGGGTGGACCTTTTATGTACCTTTCCTTGAGTCCCTAAGTGGCTGTCAGGCGAGTGTGGGTCAGCATGGCATCAGAAGCTGGCGCTTCTTCCCCAGACATCCCTGTGGTAGCAACCGGTGTCCCTGCACCTGCGGTACCTATGGACGCTTTGTCGGCGGTCCTGGAATAATTTGTTGCCAGGGTGGAGGCAGTGTGCGGGCGAAAGGGGGGTAAAAAACGCCCCCTCACCCCACCATCTTCTGGGGAAAGCTCTGATTCAGACTCGGGCCTGGCTGTGGCACATGGCCCCTGTTCTGACGTGTCAGAGGATGCGGACTAGGACCATTCGGACAGTGAGGAAGACTCCGTGTCCGGGTCAGCGCAGGAGAAAGTGCTTGTTGGAGCACTTATCACTGCAGTGTGGGAGACCCTAAAATTGGAAGATACGGCGGGGGCATCTACTGAGGTGTCGGTCCCTTTTGGGTCCCACAAGCCGGCCCACACTGCTAAGGTATTTCCCTACCTAACTTATTGTGATAAGTTTATATATAAAGAATAGGATCGACCGCAGAGGGCCTTTTCGGTCCCAAAACGCATGGCAGTCCATTACCCCTTTGAGGAGAGTCTCCTGAAAAAATGGACATCTCCCCCGATTGAGGACCCCCCCGGTATCCAGGTTAAACAAGGTAACCACGATTCCGGTAGAGGGGCCCCCTGCCTTTAAGGACCCTGCAAACAGGAGGGCCGAGGCGGTGGCCCGGTCCATGTTCACGGTGGTGGGGTCAGCATTACGGCCTGTATTGGCCACGGCTCTGGTGTCACAGACACTTACAGAATGGGCAAAATTGTTGCACCACGAGTTGGTAGAGCAACAGGCTTCCCTGCTCTGCGTGGAACTGGCCGACCAGTTGGTGCATGGCCTTAAGTATGTCTGCGATGTGGCCTTAGATACAGATCCCTTGCTTTCCAGAGCCTCAGTGTCTGCTGTGGTGCTCTGTCGCCTGATTTGGCTAAAATGCTGGTCCGCGGACCAGACTTCCAAGAAAGCTCTGGCGGATTTGCCCTTCCAGGGAGAGAGGCTATTTGGAGCCTCGCTGGATGACATTATTAAGAATGTCACTGGGGGTAAGAGCATGCTGCTCCCACAATCCAGAAATAGTAAGGACCCGCGCTGTAGGCCAGGGCCCTCCTTTTCCACTCAGAAGCGTTTTTTTCGTCAGTCCGGGCCCGCAGGTAAGCGTTCCCAGGCTGACAAAGGGCCAGCTGAGGGACAAAAGCGTCCCTGGTTTCGCAAGCCAAACAAGCCTGCGAACAAATCTGTGACAGCAAGAAGGTTTGCCCCCGACTCTCGGGTGGGGGGTCGCCTTTGCAAGTTTGCAGCTCGGTGGGCCTTCCTGCTTTCCGACCAGTGGGTTTGCGAAGTGGTTTCATCAGGGTACAAGATAGAGTTTCTTTCTTGTCCACCAAACTGATTTTTTCCCTCAAACCTTCATCTTCTTCTGGCTCGTTGGAACGCCCTGTTTGGGGCAGTGCAGGCAGGGCTGCTGTTAGAAATTACGGGGCCCCATACAGCCTACCTGGCAGGGCCCCCCTCAAATATATCAAAACAACATTTTCACTAAAAATATACTAAAATAATTCTTAGCAGACACAAAGATAACAGAGAAGCTGTATGAATTAGCCATTTTTACATTTTTGAACGAAAACATTTCATCATAGTTTTAAAAAATAGAATGTTTTGAAAGAAAAATATTTTACAATTATTAAATTTTTTTTTTTTTAACAAATTTTTTCCCCAATAATTTTTTTGCATTTTACAAGGGATTAAAACCATACAGGGTTACAATTTGTTATTTTTTTTATGGGACAGGGAAGCCGTCAGCTGTGTCTGTGTCTCTCCCTGCAGCAGCTGAAAGTCGGCGGGAGGAAGAGAAACCGGTTTCCAGCTGCTGCAGAGTGTTACATAGGACATCCTGTAATTGCCCCCTGTGAGATTGGGTCCCCCTGTGAGCCCGGGCCCCCTACAAGAGGACTGGTGGTCCCCCCTATCAACAGCCCTGAGTGCAGGACCTGCTGATGCGTGGGGTAATAGTACCTGTGCCGCTGCCGGAGAGGTTTCAGGGATTCTACTCCAATCTGTTTGTAGTCCCAAAGAAGGATGAGGTCCGTCCAATCCTGGACCTCAAGGCCCTCAACTCTTTTGTAAAAGTACGAAGGTTCAGGATGGAATCAGTTCGCTCTGTGGTCGCTGCACTCCATCCGGGGGATTTTCTGGTGTCCTTGGACATCAAGGACGCATAGTTGCATGTCCCCATATATGTCAGGCATCACAGATTTCTGCGTTTTGCAGTTGGGGACAATCACTACCAGTTTGTAGCTCTTCCTTTTGGCCTGGCGTCGGCACCAAGGGTTTTCACCAAGGTGCTCACCTCGATTCTAGCTTTGCTGAGACAGCGAGGAATCACTATCGTGGGCTACCTGGACGACCTCCTTCTGAGCGCAACTTTAGACTCAGAATTAGAGGAGGATGTGGCGATTGCCAGTCAGACCCTTCAAGAATTTGGTTGGGAACTGAACCTCCAGAAGTCGGTGTTGCAGCCGACTCAACGCCTGGAGTACCTGGGCTTGATTCTGGACTCCTCAGAGGCGAGGGTTTTTCTACCTTTGGAAAAGCTGAAGACTCTTCGGACTGCGGTGAAGCTGTTGGCATCCCGCAGGTGGTCATTGCTGCGCTTTTGCATGCGAGTGCTGGGTCTCAAGGTAGCCACCTTCGAGGCGGTACCATATGCTCAATTCCACACTCGAATTTTGCAGAAGGAGATCCTGTACAAATGGGACAAATCTCCGTTGTCCCTGTATTGTCAAATCTGGGTGAGCCAGCTAGCCAGGGCTTCCCTGGTATGGTGGCTGAGATCTCCAGCCCTTCAGTCCGGGAAGTCGTTTCTTCCTTTTCGCTGGACGGTGATCACGACGGACAGTTGGGGGGGAGTTTGGGGCGTACAGTCGACACAGGGTCGCTGGATGCAGGAAGAATCCCGCCTGCCGATCAATGTGCTGGAACTTTGGGCGATCAGGCAGTGCCTCTCCACATGGTCACAGAGGCTGTAGGGACGTCCAGTCAGGATCCAGTCGGACAACGCCACGGCGGGATTGGCGTATGTCAACCATCAAGGAGGAACAAGAAGCTTGGCTGCAGCATTGGAGGTCGCTCACATCCTGAGGTGGGCAAAGCGGAGTGTGTCGGCTCTATCGACTGTGTACATTCCGGGTGTAGAAAACTGGTAAGCGGACTACCTAAGTCGCCAGATGCTGGACCAAGGAGAATGGTCGCTACACCCGGATGTGTTTCGACTCCTTTGCCTGAGATGGGGCACGCCAGACATGGATCTCCTGGCTTCTCGACTCAGTCAGAATGTATTAAGGTTTGTGGCCAGGTCCAAAGATCCCTGGGCGGACGCGATAGACGCGTTGGTGGCTCCGTGGGGACAGTATCGGCTAATTTATGCCTTCCCCGCTAAAACTTCTTCCTCGTCTGCTTCGCGGAGTGGAGACTGAGGGGATTCCGGTGATTCTAATTGTCCCAGATTGGCCTCGGCGTCCTTGGTACACTGACCTAGTACGCCTGGTGGCGACTGCTGATGCGAGAGGACCTTCTGTCGCAAGGTCCTATACTTCATCCTGCTTTACAGTCGCTGGCTTTAACGGCATGGCTGTTGAAAGTCAGGTACTAAGGGACCGAGGCCTGTCGGATTCAGTAATTTCCACCATGCTGAGGGCACGGAAGTCATCTTCTTGGAAGATCAATCATCGCACGTGGAAGGCCTACATCTCTATGTGTGAGGAGATGAAGTGGCGTCCACTGACTTATTCGGTTTCCAGGATCCTGCTGTTTTTACAGCGTGGAGTGGATCAAAAACTTGCCCTAAGCACCATTAAGGGACAGATTTCAGCCTTGGCTGTTTTATTTCAACGACCCTTGGCGGCTCATTCACTAGTGAGTATGTTTGTGCAGGGGGTTCGACATGTGGCTCCTCCGATTCGACCACCACTGCCTCCATGGGATTTGAATCTGGTGCTCTCGGTGCTTCAGAAACCTCTGTTTGAGAACATCAGAGAGATTCCCCTTTTGACACTCTCTCAGAAAGTTGCCTTTCTGCTGGCTATTACATCGGTCAGGAGGGTTTCTGAATTGGAGGCCTTGTCCTGCAAGTCTCCCTACTTGATCCTCCACAAGGATAAAGCGGTGCTATGCCTGCAGCCTTCGTTTTCTTCCGAAGGTTGTTTCGGCTTTTCATCTAAATGAGGACATTGTGCTTCCATCCTTGTGTCCTCGGCCGTTGCATTCTAAAGAGGTTGCGTTTCATTCCTTGGACGTGGTCCGAGCTCTGCGAGCGTATCTGTCTGCTACGGCTCAGTTTCAGAGGTCAGACTCACTGTTTATGTCAGTGGTTGGTCCTAAGAAGGGCCTGGCGGTCTCGTTGGACACCATTTCTTAGTGGATCAGACAGATCGTGATTCAGGCTTATGCCCTAAAATGGCGGGCGCCTCCCTTTCCTGTCATGGCGCATTCAACCAGGGCAATCCGACATCAAGCGTCTGTCTCACAGGTGTGCAAGGCGGCGACCTGGTCGTCCGTTCACACTTTCACTAAGTTTTACAAGGTTGACGTGCATGCATCTGGGGATGCTTGCTTCGGCCGCAAAATTTTGCAGGCGGCTGTTTAAGGTTGCAACTCTTCCGTTGAGGAACTCTGGTTGTTTTGGGGTGAAGTTTGTTTTGATTGCTGTTCCCACCCCTCGTTTTTTTACACTGCTTGGGGACATCCCTACTGTCAATAATAAAGGAGCTGTGTCGGTCCATGGACGAAAGAGAAAATAGGATTTTTGTACTCGCCGTAAAATCCTTTTCTCTGAAAACAATGGACGGACACAGCACCCACCCCTCCTTTTTATGTTTGTACTGCTTTTTGACGAACTGAGCTGCTGAGTGTGGGGTGAGGGGTTATAACCAGAGGGACCGCCCCCTGGGCGGTACTGTTCAGCTTTGCTGTAGTTACATGTTTTTATCTGTTTAACATGTCTGCCTAGTCCTCTCCTAATAGACGGCATATAACCCTACTGTCAAGATAAAGGGAGCTGTGTCCGTCCATGGACTTCAGAGAGAAGGATTTTACGGTGAGTACAAAAATCCTATTTTTTTGCTATAATAAATATCCCCAAAAAATATATAAAAAAAAAATTTCCCCAGTTTAGGCAGATATTCTTCTACATATTTTTGGTAAAAATAAACCCGCAGTAAGCGTATATTGATTGGTTTGCGCAAAAGTTATAGCGTCTACAAAATAGGGATAGATTTATGGCATTTTTATTATTATTATTTTTTTACTACTAATGGCGGTGATCTGCGGTGATTGACATTTATACAGCGATCAGAGCTAAAAATAGCCACTGATTACTGTATAAATGTCACTGGCTGGGAAGGGGCTAACACTAGGGGGCGATAAAGGGGTTAAGTGCGTGTTCCCTGGGTGTGTTCTAACTGTAGGGGGGATGGGCTCACTAGAGCATGATAGAGATCACTGTTCCCGATGTCACTAGGCAGAACAGGGAAATGCCAGTTCTCTTGTATTGCTTACTTTGTGCCGTTCCTGCCACTCTCTCTGCTTTACTATTAAAAACTGACCACACTAAGCAGAAGAACACGGTGTGGTCAGTTCTCTAGCTGTGCTGGGAACTCAGCATGCTCTCCTTCAATGATGAGACTTGTCCTGAGCCCCCCCGCACAGCCATTCACTAGGAAGATCAGCCAGCGTGCTGCTGTTTCTCCTCCCCCCCAGCTCTTTTGCAGCTGAGAACAGAGTTTATGCAATCACTTATAATAAAGGGGAAAAAGGTATTTATAATTTTATATATATATATATATATATATATATCTTTTTGCACATGTTTTGCCTTTCACTTCTATTTTGAACTGAATGGCTTGTTTTAAAGGTGAGGGTTTACAATCACGATAATTTTGTTCCATTCCTTATGTTATGATTCGGAGATCCTGACCATCCAACCTAGAGTGCATAAGTAATCTCCGAAATAACGAATTAACAAGTTAAAACAAATATAGCCAATCTCCTGAAATATAAATTGATTCAGAACAATGAATATACAAAACAAATCCAAATATACAAAATGAATTTGAATATGTGAAACTAATTCAGAAAACAAATCATTCTAGCATAAGGGATATGACAAAATAAAATGATTAACCTGAATGAATATGTAGCACTGCCCTATCGGGGGTTGCTTGATAATGCATGTTCTCCTGTGCAGCCATGACCCTGTGAAATTTCCAGCCCGCTTTGACACTCTAGGTTCAGACATGTTGTGTATACCTTTAACCCCTTCCATACTGGGCCATTGGAAAATGACGCCGGCAGGAACCCTCTCTCCCTCCGGGTGGACGTCATATGACGTCCTCCACTTTGTGGGGGGATATCTGAATGATGCCTGCAGCTAGAGGCATCATTCAGATATCCTTGTTTAGAGCCGGCGATCCTGCGCACCATAAGAATGATCATAGCGGCAGTTCCGCCGCTTATATCCCCCCCTCCCGCCGCCATCCGGTGCTTCTTCGGGCTCTCCCGTGCGATCGGGGACCCCGGAGTCATCTCTATGATCGTCGGAGGCCCGGGCGCGATGTGATGACGTCACGCCCGGGTCCTCAAATGTAAACAAAGCCGCCATTGCGGCTGTAAGTATGAGATCAGTGAATTTTTTTTCACGATCTCATGCTTTCCAGCCTGGAGGAGAGATGTGGGGTCTTATTGACCCCGCATCTCTCCATAAAGAGGACCTGTCACACACATTCCTATTACAAGGGATGTTTACATTCCTTGTAATAGGAATAAAAGTGATTAAAAAAGAAAAGTGTAAAAAAAAAAAGTACAATTTTTTTTTTAAAGCGCGCGTCCCCAATAGCTCGCGCTTAGAAGCGAACACACACGTAAGTCCCGCCCGCATATGTAAACGCCGTTCAAACCACATATGTGAGGTATCGCCGCGTGCGTTAGAGCGCATGCAACAATTCTAGCACTAGACCTCCTCTGGTAACCTGTAAAAAATTTCAAAGCGTCGCCTATGGAGATTTTTAAGTACCGATGTTTAGTGCCATTCCATGAGTGTGCGCAATTTTAAAGCGTGACATGTTGGGTATCTTTTTACTCGGCGTAACATAAGCTTTCATATTTTACAAAAAAATTGGGCTAACTTTACTGTTTTGTTATTTTTTAATTCATGAAACCATTTTTTTCCCAAAAAAAGGCGTTTGAAAAATTATTGCGCAAATACCGTGCAAGATAAAAAGTTGCAACAACCGTCATTTTATTCCCTAGGGTGTCTGCTAAAAAAAACATATATAATGTTTGGGGGTTCTGAGTAATTTTCTAGCAAAAGAATGATGATTTGTACATGTAGGAGAGAAGTGCCAGAATAGGCCCGGTATGGAAGTGGTATAAAAAGCCCTGTATGGAAGTGGTTAAATGACACACAGACAAAAAGCAAGAAGTTTCAGTTCTCTTTGATTTTTACTCAAGAAGAGAGGTTTAAATGAAGGATTAGTCAGCCAAGTCCTGGTTACAACCAAGACTACGCCCATGATCAACTCCTATATGTATTTACAACCTAGGATGTATAAATATATTTACATTACTTGAATTCTTACATGATATGTGTAGACCAAAGACAAATAATGATACATCAAAGACTATAAAGTGACAATGATTAAAGTGCATGAAGTGATATTAGTGCAATAAAGTATTTTAGTGCAAAAAGTGCTGTAGTGCTCCGTGTCCCAACAATGTCAATACATCCTCCTGCTGAAGGTGGTGTAAAAATACAAACTCACCAGATGTGTTGGACTTCTTTGCCTTATAGCAAAAAGAGTCTACTGTGCCTATAGGTAATTTGCTGGGGACCAAACCCAATTCGGTATCCTCTGGTGTCTTTTACTATCTCCTCTATAGTGAATATTCTCCAATAGTGGCTTTGGGGCTTCCAGGATGAATAGTGTGCAGCATGTGATATATGGAAAAGAAAGCTCCTCATAGAGTATTATCCTCAGGTTTATTGTTAAAAACAACTTTACAAATTATTTAAAAACTGTCACATGACAGAACCAGCATCACTAGAAAACCGTTGGCCCTGCTTGTATGGAGACGTGGTAACTATTCAGCTTCTAGCGTGTGTTTCACTCTCCTGGCCAGAAGTGACACTTGAGAGAGTCATCTTGACATGTTTCATCATAGAGATGCAACGTTATCAAAAGCCTGATGATGAAACGCGTCAAGCTCACTCTCAAACGTCACTTTCAGCTAGAAGCTGAATAGTTACCACATCTCCATACTAGCAGGGCCGGGGGTTTTCTAGTGACGTTGGTTCTGTCATTGTTACAGTTTAAAAAAAAAATCTAAAGTTGTTTTTAACAATAAACCTGAGGATAATACTCTATGAGGAGTTTATTCATTCCGGAAGCCCCGGAGCCACTATTGGAGGATATCCACTATAGAGGAGATAGTGGAGGACACCAGAGGATACCGAATTGGGGTTGGTCCCTAGCAAATGACCTATAAGCACAGTAGACTATTTTTGCTATTAGGCAAAGGAGTCCAACACATCTGGTGAGTTTGGATTTTTACACCACCCTCAGCATGAGGATGTATTGACATTGTTGGGACACGGAGCACTATAGCACTTTTTGCACTAAAAGACTTTATTGCACTAATATCACTTTATATTCTTTGATGTATCATTAATTGTATTTGGTCTAGACACATCATGCAAGAACGCAAGTAATGTAAATATATTTATTCATCCTAGGTTGTAAATACATATAGAAATTGATCACAGGAATTGATCACAGATCTTTGGAGGCAGTATCCAACGATTTGAAAAACGCAGAGAGAGAATGAAATTGTCAGATTCTGCCTAGCTATTGTGGGGCGGGTTGCGGGTATGTTGAAGGGCGGCTCTGATGGGTTTACGCACTCAAGCGGCCGTGCAACAGACAGAAAAACACAACGTTCAGAACAACCAAAAGCCGCCCTGCAACAGTGAGGCAGAATCTGACAATTTCATTCTCTCTCTGCACTTAGCAGATCGTCAGATACTGCCTCTGACGATCTGCGCATGCGCCATATTGACGTCACGCCAGCTGACCCATCTGAGGCATTTTTCAACGGAGGACATTTCTCGATAGAACACCGGCCACTATAGCTGCCAGCAGTGATCCTTGTATTCTGCTGGTGGGGAAGGCTCCTCACCAGCAAAACACAATAGTACTGCAGGAGGGTTTTTTGCCCCATCATCACCAACTGGTTTAAAAGGAAGAATCAAGCCATTTTTTTTCCTTCAACCCATGATTGATGGAAATAAAATTGCATAATGTATGGCCTGCCTTAGTTTCCTATTAACAAACAAATCAATAAGAGCCCATTCACACAGGGACGACTTTGGATCTGACTTCAAGTCGCCCCAAGTCGCCCCTAGTCGCCTCAAGTCGCGCTGCATGAGAAAATCAATGTAAGTGAATGGAGCCGTCTTAATGCACACTACTGCAGTCGCTCCGACTTTAGAAATGGTTCCTGTACTACTTCAATCCGACTTCTAGGCGACTTGTAGGCAACTTGTACCCATTGATTTCAATGGAAGTCGCTTCAGAAGTCGGATCTCTGTCTTAACAGAAGCAACAATACAGGAAAAAGAGAACATACATTTCTCAGGCAAACCCCTCCCTCCCCCCTTCCTCCCACAGAGCTGATTCTTGTTTGATTGGCCACTGGAAAGCCTCCTGTCCTGGAGGCAACTTGAAGATGCCTTGTAAGTTGCCTCATGTCGCGCTGTAATTCATACTCAAGTCGTGTCCAAGTTGCCTCCCAAAGTCGCGCTGGAAGTCGTGTTGCCCCTGTGTGAATGGAGTCTAAGGGAATACCAGATAGAAATGAATAAACATACCAGCCCTGACTTATCAGCTTGTCTAAATATTGTAACAGCTGTCAGCATTGCTTCAGATTCAAGCCTACAGCCGGATAGTATT
Source organism: Rana muscosa (assembly GCA_029206835.1). Lineage (NCBI taxonomy): Eukaryota > Metazoa > Chordata > Amphibia > Anura > Ranidae > Rana > Rana muscosa. The sequence continues at coordinate 852,332,958 of CM055118.1, forward strand.
ATGATTGAAATGTGAAACTAATTGGTTACTTTGGATTATTACGATAAGTGTTTATATTTTAGATTTGATGATACATAAGGCCTTTGTAAATATAGTTTTCTATCAATTGAAAGGGATCTTCTCAGAGCTTTTGTTTTTTTTATGTTGATTTGCTATATGTAAATTGTCTTTTAAGAGTGGTTTCACGCTCACAGCGCCCGGGCGACGCCGGTAAAACGCCGCTATTTTTGCTGCGGTTTTCGGGCGATAGCGGGGTGCTTTTAACCCCCGCTAGCGCCCGAAAAAGGGTTAAAAGCTTTGGCAAAGCGCCGCTACAGCGCCGCTTTGCCGGCACTGCCCGTTGATTTCAATGGCCAGGGGCGCTTTAGGAGGGGTGTATTTACCGCTCCTAATGCACTGCAAAGAAGCTGCTGGCAGGACTTTTTCTGACGCCCTGCCAGCGCACTGCTCCAGTGTGAAAGCACTCGGGCTTTCACACTGGAGTGAATGGAGCGGCTCTTTCAGGGCACTTTGCAGGTGCTATTTTTACCGCTATAGCGCCTGCAAAGTGCCCCAGTGTGAAAGGGGTCTAAAGGTTTGAGGAAAAAAGGCAAGTAGTGTGTAAATATGGGTATATTTCTAAATCAGGGAGAGCTCGGCTGTCAATCACCAATTTTCCACTGTCCAATGCCCTTCCTTCCCATTACCATCTACTCCAGCTTTGAGGTAGATGGCATTTATAAGATTTCTGCATACACATTACAGTGATTTTGTGGCACTGAGAACCCGGTGCTTTCCAGTTTATCACAGGGGGGATTTATCTATACACTCACCTGAAGTAAGTGCATACCAGGCATGGGCCAATGTAAACAGATCAGCACAATTGAAAAAAGCAACTAGCCTGCAAATATAGTGTGATGCTCATAAGGGGTGACTGATTTAAGTGTAGCAAGGTCATGTATTTGAGCGTATCTTAACAGACTGTAATTTGTACTTAATTAGGAACTTGGCTCCCTCTGGTGCCCCTTTTTCATGATGTTATGGCGGTTTGTTTGGTTATGAACAAAGCATGGTGGGCATTGTAGTACAAGAGACAGAGACTCTATTGCCGTGGGTCGGATTAAAGACTACAACACCCACAATGCCACTGTGCTACGTGAAAGCAGTGCACCACCACACAGCCTGTTGGGGGAACTGATTTAAGGCGAAAGCGGGGCCTCAGCTCGCTCTCTCGGGACACCATCTTCAACAGGCGAGAGGCCTGCTGTGAGCGTGCCTAGGCCGGAGAAGCCTGGGCCTAAAGTTACAGAGAGGAAGGATCGCCTGACGGAGGGATCTGTGTGTGTAACCTCGCTGATCGAGACGGAGAGGGACCGGTCTACACTCCACAGAATCCGGAGTCACCTTCCCATCGTCGCCTTGTGAACGGCTGCGCGGAGGACTCGAGGCTTCAAGTTACGGAGAGACTGAGTCGAGTAGGAGTTCCTGACAGAGTGTACCGGCGAGGCGAGGTCAGGCCTCATCTGGTGAGAGGGCACTTGCCTATTGACATAGTTGACTGTGTCATAGGAAAGTGGTGTCCATAGTTCCACGTGTACTTGCTGGCATCTGCAGTACCACAAGTGGGAATGCGTTACACCTGAGTGTGATACAGTGTTGAAGAGAACTAGTGTTCGTCCTACCACTACCTCAACTGCATCAAGTGATTATTATTACTTCTTTTCATCTTTTATTGGAATACAAATAGAATAAGTGCACCAACGAAGCTAGCAGAAGACTATCAGACATTTAAAGGAACAGTCAGCAGCTTGGCTTGTTTTCAGAAGTTCTGCATGGGACACGCACCAGTTAAGCTGTCCGCTAGAGGGAGCCATATAGTTTATGAACTCATGTGTTGATATGATTGTTTGCATAACTGTTACTGTTTTACTGATTTGGTGAGTTGTGTGGGACTTGGTGGAGAGGTGTCCCAGTGCGGGCATCATTGTATTGGGAGATTCCTCCACCATATACTCACTCAAGTCTGACCCCAGGTCGTGGTAATTAATTGGGTCTTTTGCATCACAAAATCTTACATTTGTTTTACCACATTGACTGGCATAGGGATCTATGTCTGATCAAGGGGTATCTGTGTAACCACTGTTCCATTTTCTTTGCTAAGTAAACATCTTACTTTGGTTAAGCTACATCCTGTGTGGGACTCTGTCTGTTGCAGCTGTGAGGCAGGTGACCAGCACCAAGGTAACGATATTTAAATATATATTCATTACTGTATGGTATTATTGTGGTCCCCTACTGTCATTGGGTTCCACAATCACATTATTGTCCAGTTGTGCCAAGGGAGGGTTCAAGCCAAACTTCTGGGGGTTGATAGGCAGAGCATAGACCCAAAACTTACCAGCAGCTCCTTCTGGGGTTGTTGTGTTACACTATGTGATTTATTCTTACTCTGTGTCTTTAAGACCTGACCAGTTGGAAGCTCAGTCAGCACGTCAAAGAGCAACAATGGAAACCTTAAATGAACAGTGTAAACGTGACACAGCTATGGCAAAGCTAAGGGTCCTACAGCAAGCTATCAGTGCAGACGAAGGTGCAAGTGAGAAAGACAGCATCAACCTAAACATAGCAGACATGGAAGACCCCCTCAAACGCACTAAAGACTATATTCTAAGCCACTGCAGTGCACACTCCATCGTCTCCAATGCTCCTGACTACATAGAGACTCCTTCACAGCTTCAAGTTAAAGAGGTTCCAGCAACTTCCTGCACACAAAATCACTCCAGTGCATTTCCTACCTGCCTACCTTGCCTGCCTTCATACGTCACAGAGCATCAGAGAAGGCTTCAAGCAAGTCATCAATTTCCGGTCATCGGTACAGCCTTGAATCAATGTACCATTGGAACAACTGACTTCAAGCAAGCAACTCACCTGGATGCATCTGCTGCACCATATTTCCCTGTGTCCTTTAACAACAATGTCAAAGCTAACGCAATCAGCACCATTCAGCCAACAGCATCTCGCATAAAGGCCGAGACAACTGAGACAGCAGAGTTTGTGAGGTACATACTTCGCAGAAAGCTCACAAAGACTGGTCTTACAAGTTTTGATGACCAACCTGAGAACTACAGAAGTTGGAAATGTGCTTTCAGAACTGCAATCAGCGATCTTCGCATTACAGCTGCTCAAGAATTGGATCTGCTGATCAGATGGCTTGGTCCTCTATCTGCTGCACGCATTAAGCCATTAAGATCGGTTTTCAAGGACAATTCTACTGCAGGCCTCACAGCTGCATGGGAGCGACTAGAGCAAAGTTATGGCAGCCCAGAAGCTATAGAAAATGCTTTGTTCATGCGTCTGGAAACTTTCCCAAAGATATCTGGTAAGGACAACAAGGAGTTCCAGAGACTGAGTGACCTTCTCCTTGAGCTTCAGCTAGCCAAGACAGACCCAACACTACCTGGACTCAGTTACCTTGACACTCCAAGAGGGGTAAACCCAATTGTCTCCAAGCTCCCGTATGGTTTGCAAGAGAAATGGTCTGCACTAGGGTCATCATACAAAAGAGAGAACAAGGTTTCCTTCCCTCCATTCTCTTTCTTCTGTGAATTCATCAGGAAAATTGCAGAGACCAAGAACGATCCAAGTTTTTCCTACGGTGAGTACAGTCTCTTCTCACCCTTTCCTAAGAGTACCAGTCTTCAGGTGAACTTTAGAAAAAGTAGAGGCCCAGTGTCCGTGAAAAAGACTGACATCTTTCTCACTCCTACCACAGTTGTGGCCAAGAACAAAAAGAGTAGGAAGATTGAAAACCCCAACAGAGAGTGTCCCATACACAAGAAGCCACACCCCCTCAATAAATGTATCGGCTTTAGGAAAAAGCCTCTTGAAGAGCGCAAGGAGCTTTTAAAGACATTTAGGGTATGTTTCAGGTGCTGTGCTTCTACAGAACATTTTGCAAGGGACTGTAATGTGTCCATCAAGTGCATAGAGTGTGGCTCTGAAGAACATGTGCAAGCCCTCCATCCCCTTGAACCCAGCTCTGCACAACCTGCCAACTCTCCTCCCAGATTAACGCATGGCGGGGAGAATACAGACCAAATGCCTAATTCTACCATAATTTCTTCATCCTGCACTGAAGATTGTGGAGAAGACCGCTGTGATAAGTCCTGTGCTAAGATATGCTTGGTGAACATATATCACAAGGATCAACCAGAAAAGACTCTAAAGGCATATGCTATCTTAGACAATCAGAGCAATCGATCACTTGCAAAATCAGAACTGTTCAATCTATTTCAAATAAAAGGCGAAGCTCATCTTTACACCTTGGGTACATGTAGTGGAACTATAGAGGTTTCTGGAAGAAGAGCTCATGGACTCATGGTATCTTCTCTCAAAGGTAACTTGCAATTACCCTTACCTACACTTGTTGAGTGCAATCAGATACCTGCTAACAGGGAAGAAATTCCTTCTCCAGCTGCTGCTTTCCATCACCCTCACCTGAAGGTAATAGCAAATGAGATACCGCCGCTTGACAAAGATGCTCAGATCCTTCTTCTGTTAGGAAGAGACATTCTAAGAGTCCACAAGGTACACAGACAAGTCAGTGGACCCCCAGATGCCCCATTTGCCCAGCGCACGGATCTAGGGTGGGTCATCATAGGCAATGTCTGTATAGGCAAAATTAAAAGACCTACCAACATTTCGTCATTCAAGACAAATGTTCTGCCAAATGGCCGAAACACTTACTTTGAGCCATGCCCACATCACTACTGGGTGAAAGAGAAGATAGCCAGCCACGAATGGCAACATGGTATCTCAGGTGACACAAGCCCTTTCTCCTGCCACGATGGCGACTTTGGCTCTACAGTGTTTAATGCAACCAGTGAAGATGACATACTGGCTCCTTCAATGGAAGACAAAGAATTCATCAAGGCAATGGACAATGAGTTGTTTCAAGATGACTCCAATAACTGGGTAGCACCCCTACCCTTTCGTCTCCCAAGAGAGAGATTGCCCAACAACTTACAGCAGGCCATCAGTAGATTCTCCTCCTTAAAGCGAAACTTAAGCAGGAAACCAGAGATGCAAAAGCACTTTGTGGACTTTATGCAAAATGTATTTGACAGAGATCATGCAGAGCCTGCACCCCCACTAAAGGAGGGAGAAAATGCTGGTACCTTCCATCCTTTGGCGTGTATCACCCACGCAAACCAGACGAAATCAGAGTTGTCTTTGATTCCAGTGCTCAACATGAAGGTGTTTCTCCTAACAACATGCTCCTTAAGGGACCCAACTTGAACAACAGTCTAATAGGAGTCTTGATTCGTTTCAGACAAGAGCCTGTAGCAGTAATGGCTGACATTCAACAGATGTTTCACTGCTTCATCGTCCGAGAAGACAACAGAAACTACCTCAGGTTTCTATGGCACAAGGACAATGACATCAACAAGGAAGTTATAGATTATCGCATGAAGGTACATGTCTTCGGTAACAGTCCTTCCCCAGCAGTGGCAACTTATGGGCTAAGGAGAACAGCTCAGACTGGAGAAGTTGAATATGGATCTGATGCCCGTCAATTTGTTGAAAGAAACTTCTACGTCGACGACGCACTCAAGTCTTTTCTATGCCACTAGTCTAAAAAACCTTGATTTAGGTACAGATGTGCCTCCTGTACAGCGAAGTCTGGGTTTGTTGTGGAACATCAAACAAGACACATTCACCTTTCAAGTGTCAACTTGTGACAAACCATTCACTAAGGGAGGAGTCCTGTCCGTGGTGAATAGCATCTATGACCCACTGGGTTTCCTTGCTCCAGTTACCATTCAAGGTAAGATTTTACTAAGACAGTTATCTACTGAGAACATAGACTGGGATACTCCCTTGCCTAGTGAGAACCAACACAAGTGGGAAAGGTGGAGACATTCTTTGAAGTCACTAGAAAAACTTCACATCCCCCGTTGCTATGTTCCAGGTTCCACTTCAACTGATTCCCGGAGACAGATTCATATTTTCTCCGATGCATCAGTTGAAGCTATTGCTGCAATAGCCTATTTGAAGACCTCTGAAATGAATGCAGAATCACACTGTAGTTTTGTCCTAGGCAAGGCAAAACTCACTCCCAAACCTGCACATGCCATACCAAGACTTGAACTTTGTGCAGCCGTGCTAGGAGTAGAAATTGCCGAGGTCATACGAAGTGAAATGGACACTAGAATTGATTCTTTCACCTTCTATACAGACAGTAAGGTAGTACTTGGTTACATAAACAACCAAACAAAACAATTTTATGTGTACGTCAGCAACAGGGCTGAACGTATCAAGAGATTCTCTCTACCAAGTCAATGGCATCACGTTCCCACTAAACTCAACCCAGCTGACTGTGGGACCAGAGCCGTGTCACCTGCTATTCTTCAGGACAGTTTATGGCTGTCACCCCCAAGGTTTTTGTGTGAGGACTCCTACTCACCCCCTATTGACACCACCTATGGGCTAGTAAGCCCTGAGGATGATAAGGAAATAAGAACTGTGAACACCTCACTCCACACTTCTGTAAGTACAAAACAGAAACCGCGGTCACACCATTACTGGCATCAATGGAAGCAGGTGCAGCATCTATCCAATGTGTTTTGGCATCGCTAGAGGAAGGAGTATCTTATTCACCTTCAAGGTCGTAACTAATGGCAAACAGCTAAGCCAAATCTTAAGGTTGGAGATCTCATCCTTCTAAAAGACAAGAAAGTTTGTCGGAATGAGTGGCCTATGGGTCTTATTACTAAAGTTATGCCCAGTGACGATAACAAAGTCCGGAAGGTAGAAGTCAAGGTAACCAAGGGAGGATCGACACAAACCTTTAGTCGACCATTTACAGAGTTAGTACTCCTTTTGCCAGGTGAGTGACTTGTGCAAGGACTAGCTATGCTATTGGCATGGCGGGGAGTACATTGCTGCCATCTAAAGGTTCTACTCAGAACTTTGGAACTCTTTGAAGACGTCATACCTTGGACTTCATGTTCTTCATCCTGTTGAACTTATGTTTATGTTTCTTGTTGCATGTGTAGCAGGGGTCTAAATTTAGGGGGTACACCTGGGTGGTAGTATGATCCAGGATGTGCTAGTTATGAAAGGATTTACACCATTCAAATTGTGGAGGACTTGGTGGTGTGCTATTCTCCTTGACCTGTGGGTGGCGATGTTCCCGCGGGTCAAGGTAGAATCATTGCCACAGTGCTGTCTCCTTTTTGTCCCATTCTGGCGGTGGTACAGTGGGGCGGGGAACCTGCTGTGGCGTCACGGGAGGATATAAAGGGGAGAAATGCCCTCACCACGAGGTCTTCTTCTTCTTCTGCATCCAGCGCCCAGGCACCTTAGGCCTGGGTGCTGGCGGTTCGGAGTTCCGGCCTAGGTGCCCATGGCCTGGCCGGAGCGGTGTTGGAGTCCATCCCAGGCACCTTAAGCCTGGGGTGAGGTACTACATCGGAGGCCTGGGGCTCAGTGACTTTGACTGGGTCCCGCAAGGGCGGGATTGTCCGAGGGTCCCTGAGGTGGATGGGGCTCGTATCTGAGGCGAGGAGGCCGGAGAGGTCATCCTTCTGAAGAAACGGAGCAGCATCAACCCGGTGACAGAGGGGCCTCTGGTAACTCTCTTGGAGGGACATCTCCCCCCTGATAGGGGCCACAATGCAGCGAAGGTACTCCTGTTTCTGTTCTCTGGGGTCGCTGGTAGAGACCCTGAAGGTTTAAGTTCTTTCACAAGCTATGGGCTTTAGCAACCGCTGGTGAATCCACAGTGGTTTAGTTTACTTATCAGGACAGTGCCTCGACCTGCTCACCCCACCGTATTGAACTGTTTATTGGGTCTCAACCAGTCGGCTGGAAAAGGACTGTTTATTGGAGTGTGTTAATAAACAAGAGTTGGACCCTCTATCGGTGTGTGGAACTCTGGTTAATGGGAGCAAAGGGTAGTGTCAGTACAGCAGGACTTGGTTCTTAAAGAGACACACAGGCCGAGCAGAATAACAGGTACTGGCCTTCACCTCACCCACAGCAATGGGGAGGACATGGGCCGTAGCGCATCTCACCCTCTTGTACAACATACCCCTAGACCAGAAAGAGAGGGGGTGAGGCCGCTACATGTGGGGGCTCGTAAGTCCGGGATAATGTGTGTTTTGACTATGGAACTGAGAACGTCTGTGTTTGAACTTTGCTGCCCGGAGGAGTTCCGAGTGGGTCGGCCATATTACTGGCCAAAGTGCATTCCTGCTCGAAGTCGTGGACATGACCCTAAGACGGGAAAGGCCCATGCAGAAGAGCGAGAAGAGGGCGAAGTCCAGCCGTGTGACGTACTACATGTGGGGGCTTTTACTGCACTGCGCCATGAGGCACCCCATAGCTGCGCAGTTCGTGGGTGGAGACTGGTGGAAGCCCGCGAAAACGTGCAAGTTGTGGGAGGAGTCATGTGAGGAGATACACGTGGAGACTCTGGCGCGTGGTCAGTGCGTGATGGAGCAGCAGATAGTCGGGATGACCTCAAGTTCCCAGTGGATTCCGGTTCCCTACCCCACGAAGATGACTGCTTTTGCTGCTCCCCTTACAGACACGGGATAAGACTTAGGCCCCGAGGGCAGTTGGCTCTGTACACCTGCAGAGACACAGAGGCCCTCGGCGTGATCTGTCCCGGATGCTCGGGACTGGTGGTCAACCTGAAGCCATTCGGGCGTTGCGAGGCATGCAAGGAGTTTCTATTCGAGGTGTAGCCATCCACAGCAAGGCCCCGGGCCCTTCGGCTCAACTGCCTCACAGGTACCGCTACTCCGGAAGGGGAGATCCAGGCCTTTGCGGAGGTTCCCGTACGCGCTGACCAGGGTGACGTGACTGCCCAACCAGAGACTGAGAGAGAAAAATCCAAAGGATGCTGCTTCGGTCGACACAAGCTTCCTGCTCCCACCTCCGAAGAGGAAAGTCGGCCTGGTACAGGCCTCCTGTGGTCGTGGTCGAGCTTCACCCCGCCGCTTGCCTGGCCTGGATGGTGCCGGTAGAGAGAAAAGTCCTGGACATCCTGCTTCTTCAAAAGGTCCAGGTGAGCCAGGGGCTGGGACTGTGGTGGTGGTTGGAGGTGTCGGGAGTCCACATTCGGTGGAGCCCGTAAGGGAGGGTGATTCCGTGTCAACTGGGAATTACCTACCCGCAGAGATGTATGACACTTCCGACCTGGAATCGCTGTCGGACTGTGGAGATGATGGTGAAATTGACGAACTCTTTCACCGCAAGGGCTGGGACAAAAAGCCATTGCCCGTGCTACGTGCATCTCGGGATCTGCCTATGTCCACAGGAGACAGTACGCCCCGGGGGGAAGCCCCGGAGCTCACGAGGAAGCCTAGTCCTCCGCTTGTTCTTTCACCACCCGCAGCATCACCCGTTCTGGTAGCGGGAACACAGCGCGCATCACTGCGGGCACCGAGATTCAACCCATCAGAGGTAGTTAAAGTACCTCGGCATCCAGAAGCCATTGTGCCACCCAGAGAAGGAGAGCGGGCCACGATGCCACCTTTGGCTCAACTGCAGAGGCTCTTCAGTCAGAGGGTTGCCCGTGAGTATGGATGGGAGTATCCTTACTTGCCTCGGGACTTGCTTTTTGAGGTCGAAGTCCTGCGGCAGCGATGGTATGACGAGTTTGTCTGGGAGAAGCTTAAAGTGCCTCATGCCCGCCGGTACTTGTCCTGTTCACCATCAGTGTGTAAACAATTCAAGGACTGCAGAGCGGAATGGATGTTGGGTCGTCATATCCATGCAGACAAGGTGCTTATCTACCGGAAGGATGGAGAGGCCATTGACTATACTGTTGAAACCTTTGATAAGCATCTGAAGCTCCTGTTCTTACTGCATCCTAAGTTCTATTTGTAGGAGAAAAGACTCCTGTATGTTCTCTTGTTGCTGGACTTTCTGGAAGTGTTTTCCCAGAATACAAGAACTGTGCCCTGGTTTTTTTTTTTATTTGGGCTTTTTCACTCTTTGGAGAAATGGGAGCCGTTTGTTTTGTTCTCCCTCTTTCTTCCTGCATTAAAGGCAAAGACATTGGGGTAGAATCAGAGTAGGGACACAGTCAGAAGAAGGAGGGTTGTCTGGAAGATTCAACCAAGTGTCATCACCGCGACACTGTCACCAGGTGGCAGTGTTGTGCAACGACTGTTTTTTTTTTTTTTTTAACACTTGCACCACCTTGCTCATTGGAGCGAATGGGTCTCTCGGCTGATAGACCCATTCATTCCAAGTTACACCAATGTGTTAGGATGTTTTGTTTTTTTTCTTTCCCCTCTGCAGGAGATACATCTGTCAAAGCTACTGAGTATGGGGTGGTTCTTAGACAGTAATGGGAGGGATTGTAATTTTGATATGTTCAAATGGTTTTATTGCAAAGTTCTATTATTTTATGTTCCCCTTCCCTTGAGCAGGTCTTGGCAAAAATTGGGATTTCAAATTTGAGGGATGGCCTCTGGGGTCAGGCCTATGTTACCACTCCTTGGGAGACATGGGTTTGCACCAGACGCTGGGGGACCAGCGTCAAATCACTAGGGGGAGAGTGTAGCGGGGGTCTAAATTTAGGGGGTACACCTGGGTGGTAGTATGATCCAGGATGTGCTAATTATGAAAGGATTTACACCATTCAAATTGTGGAGGACTTGGTGGTGTGCTATTCTCCTTGACCTGTGGGTGGCGATGTTCTCGCGGGTCAAGGTAGAATCATTGCCACAGTGCTGTCTCCTTTTTGTCCCATTCCGGCGGTGGTACAGCGGGGCAGGGAACCTGCTGTGGCGTCACGGGAGGATATAAAGGGGAGAGACGCCCTCGCCACGAGGTCTTCTTCTTCTTCTGCATCCAGCGCCCAGGCACCTTAGGCCTGGGTGCTGGCGGTTCGGAGTTCCGGCCTAGGTGCCCATGGCCTGGCCGGAGCGGTGTTGGAGTCCATCCCAGGCACCTTAAGCCTGGGGTGAGGTACTACATCGGAGGCCTGGGGCTTAGTGACTTCGACTGGGTCCCGCAAGGGCGGGATTGTCCGAGGGTCCCTGAGGTGGATGGGGCTCGTATCTGAGGCGAGGAGGCCGGAGAGGTCACCCTTCTGAAGAAACGGAGCAGCATCAACCCGGTGACAGAGGGGCCTCTGGTAACTCTCATGGAGGGACATCTTCCCCCTGATAGGGGCCACAACGCAGCAAAGGTACTCCTGTTTCTGTTCTCTGGGGTCGCTGGTAGAGACCCTGAAGGTTTAAGTTCTTTCACAAGCTATGGGCTTTAGCAACCGCTGGTGAATCCACAGTGGTTTAGTTTACTTATCAGGACAGTGCCTCGACCTGCTCACCCCACCGTATTGAACTGTTTATTGGGTCTCAACCAGTCGGCTGGAAAAGGACTGTTTATTGGAGTGTGTTAATAAACAAGAGTTGGACCCTCTATCGGTGTGTGGAACTCTGGTTAATGGGAGCAAAGGGGAGTGTCAGTACAGCAGGACTTGGTTCTTAAAGAGACACACAGGCCCGAGGAGAATAACAGGTACTGGCCTTCACCTCACCCACAGCAATGGGGAGGACATGGGCCGTAGCGCATCTCACCCTCATGTACAACATACCCCTAGACCAGAAAGAGGGGGTGAGGCCGCTACACATGTTTTTCATTACAGGTTCCAGGACATTTACCAACAGTGGACTTATTGAAAATATATATTAGTTATGGTTATGAAATCTTAAGATTTCAGATGGGGAGTGTTGTTACACTATGTGATTTTGTCCCCTTTTGTCCAGCTGAACTCTCTCTCTCACCGTAGTTCTTTATATTTCTTTTCCACTTCCTGCCTCCCTGGCATTAGTCCTGTATATCTTCCATGCTAAACATCTTCCATGTGGCTTATGTAGCTGTCCCCGCTTCCCTCCTTCTCCCACTCTTTGGCTCCTTCTCTGGGGAGGAAGGAGTGCGTGGCCTCTACCATGCCCGTACCCCCTGGGTTGCAGAGGTTAGGCACACTTAGTTTCCTTATGGGTTTTTGCAGCTATCCCCTCAGTGTTGGTCTCTGTCCCTAGTGTGTAAGGACAAAGTCTCTATGCCCCAAGTAACTCCAAGGTCCACACCAGTATATCACTCGTAGAGCTTTATTTTCTTATGCATGAAAGGAGAAAGGTGTTAGGAAGACAAATGGAATTCAGGCACTCCTGGCTTCGTCGCCACTTGATCCCAAGTGGGTACAGCTCACCCGGATAGTCACCCAATGGCACTAGCAGCCGGCGTGTAGTTTGAACAGTCAATTTAGTTCCCTAATGGATGCGTCTAGCAGATCTTCTGCCACAGGATCTATGGTACCCCAAACCTCCTGATGGTCCAGATATTAGGCCCCTGGTTTCCGGATAGATGACATCCCTCCGGAGAGTTACTGGGCCCCTTCCTTCAATGTGATTTTCTCACCAGTCCTTCGGAACGGTCCTCCCCCAGCCTCCTCTTCCAGAAACGGGTCCCCTTGCAAGGCGGCACCCTGGGATTCTTCCTCCCGAAGTGGGCTTCAGCTAAAGGTGCTGGGCCCAGGGCTGAAGTTGCAGTCCCAGGACTAAAGGTGGCTGGGACTGAGGCACACGTGGCCCCATGGCCTGGAGGGCCATGCACTCGAAACTGGACTCCACACACTACCTTCCCCCGGGTACAGGTCCCCGGGGTGGCAACTCGACTTCCTCTCTCTCACGACAACCACCCCTCCTGCTTTGGTGTCTGCCCTTTTGTACCCCCTTCCGGCATGCACAGCAGGTCCACCACACCCACTGTACGGCTGCCGGGAGGAGACACCAAATCGCTGCCCCATCACCTGTAGTTCAACCCCGAGTATAGATGACAGCGCCACCCATACTTCTTAGGGGAACTGCACACCAGGTGAAATAGCAACAAGACAGAGTCCAGCAATTGAAAAGATTTGAGTTAACTACTACTCAAATCACCCCTAAATTTGGTATAGCAGTCCCTAAATTTGTAACTACCGCTACACACTCCCCTCTCTTAAAGAGACACTGTACCTAGTGTCTGGAGCCAAATTTGCACACTCAATCCTGAGCAGGCGCAAATTTACCCTCAGAACTATGTACAAGAACCAGAAAAAAAAGAAAAAATTACCAAAGTGCCTGAATTAAAGAAGTGAATTTCAGTAAAGAAAAGCGACAGGAACATTTTTCACAAATAACATTCCCTCCCTCCATCCTATAGCAACTAGATCCCACCCAATCTCCGGTGAGTTGCTTGATGGTCTCCTGCATGGGAAAGAAAAACACACATCACAAAAATAAATAACAGTCTATCACTACTATATGTACATGAATCAAACCATCCCTCCTAGAAGAGATAATTTGTTTCAGCTATCGGTACACACTAAGACTAGTGTATTTTTTTCTCTTATAGCAGTACCATGTAAGTGCCTTTTAAAAGTTTATCAGAACACTACCACCTAGTGGCAGCACACACATGTGACTCTCTTTAGTCTAAGTGCGTTTTAACGCACTACCACACAAGGATCCCCTTGTTAAACTCGCCGGCTTCCAGCTTGGCCCTGACTAGCTCTACCCAAACTTCTTTTCACTTGATGAAAAAAACAAACAAACAACAAAAACAGTCCTTCAAAAAATGAAAGAATCTCCGAGGAATAGAGTTCAGCACAGTAGTTCAAGGCATTGTCTCTAAAGCAGTAACAAAAACACAAGTCCCACTTTAAAGGTAAAAACGTGGGTCAGCCTAGAGTCAAAGACTTCCAGTCCTTGTCCAAAGTTTCAATGAAGTAGGTTGCATCATCCTTGTCTTTACTGCAGATTAGTGATGAGCCGAACACCCCCGGGTTTGGTTCGCACCAGAACCCGCGAACGGACCGAAAGTTCGCACGAACTTTAGAACCCTATTAAACACAATGGATGCGAACGTTCGAAATCTAAAGTGCTAATTATAACGACTATTATGCATGTTATTGTCCTAAAAAGGGTTTGGGAACCCGGGTTCTGCACCAGGGGACATGTATCAATGCAAAAAGAAGTTTTAAAACGGCCATTTTTCTGGAGCAGTCATTTTAATGATGCATAAAGTGAAAAAAAAAAGTCAAATATTCCTTTAAATATCGTACCTGGGGGGTGTCTAAAGTATGCCTGTGAAGTGCCATGTGTTTCCTGTGTTTAGAACTGTCCCTGCACAAAATGACATTTCTAAAGGAAAAAAAGCCATTTAAAACTGCTTGCGGCTTTAATGTAATGTCTGGTCCCGGTAATATGGATGAAAATCTTTAAGAAAAATGGCATAGCTACCCCATCACACACACCCCAGCCCATTACCAGCCCCTTTTGGTCTTGTATGGATATTAAGGGGAACCCCGCACACAAAATAAAAAAGGCCCTATATACTCTGAACAGTATACAGGCGGTGCAAACAAGACAGGGACTGTAGGTTTGTTCTTATGTAGAATCTGTTTGTTATTTTGAACAGGTACATTGTTTAAGTGTAGCTCCAGCCAAAAAATCTATTTTTAAGCTTTTTGGAAAACATAGGGAAGGGTTATCACCCCTGTAACATTTGTTTTGCGGTCTATGCAGTGTGCACCTGTTCAGAACAGTTCACCTCACTTTCCGTCCTAATGACAAATGTTTTTTGAAAATTTGTTTTTTTTATTGAAACAAGAATTGGTGATAAAGAATCAGTGGAGAGGAGACACTTTTTTCCCATATTAACTCTTACAGGAGAGAATTTGCCTTCCTAGGGGTAGATTTCCTCTCACTTCCTGTTGTATCCTTCCGTTTGCAAGGAGGAGTCGTTTGTAAGTTGGATGTTTGAAAGTAGGGGCCTGCCGTATATACTCAGCTGAAATTTGCCCCTTACATGTTGGTGTTGCCACAACACTGTGAGCCCTCACAGTTACTCTTGGTGGGCGCATGAATGGGCCCTGCTGTGAATTATTAGATCAAGAATTGTAATTGCATGCCCCTGTTAAACAAGGGCTGAAAAATTGGGCCTTTGGTGGTGGTGGTGGTGGTGGTGTTGACACAACACTGTAAGGCCTCACAGTTAGTCTTGGTGGGCGCAGGAATGGGCCCTGCTGTGAATTATTAGATCAAGAATTGTAATTACATGCCCCTGTTTAACAGGGGCAGAAAAATTGAGCCTTAGGCACTGGTGCCACGACACTGCAACCACTCCCAGATACTCTAGTTGGAGTGCAGGAATGAGCCCTGCTGCAAAGCATTGCATAAAAAATTGTAATAACACACCCCTGTTAAACAGGGGCTGAAAAATTGGGCCTTAGCCACTGGTGGCGGCACGCAGAAACAAAAATGTTCTTCCAAGCTATCATCGTCAATCGGATCATTGAGGAGGAGGAGGATAGTCAGTCAACATAACAGGACAGTCTCTCAGCATCAGTCTTGAAGGGATGTGACATTTGAAAATAAATTAGTCTGTTATATCAGCTTCAGGTGTTTGGTAGCTGGTGGTGATCCAAGACTGGTTCATCTTTATGAAGGTCAGTCGATCAACAGAGTCGGTGGACAGGCGCACTCTGTGATCCGTGACAAATCCTCCAGCAGCACTGAATGTGCGTTCTGAAAGAACGCTGGATGCAGGACAGGCCAGTAGCTCAATTGCATACTGTGCAAGCTCTGGCCAGTGATCCATCCTCAAGACCCAGTAAGCCAGAGGATTTTCGGTGGGGAAGGTGTCCAAGTCTGACCTTGCCCCTATGTATTCCTGCACCATGTATATCAGACGCTGGCGATGGTTGCTGGAACCGATCATACCTTGGGGCTGCGGACTAAAGAATTGTCTGAACGCTTCGGTCAGACGGCCACCTTCCCCACCGTTCCTTCTTTGACTGACCGAAGCCTCAGCAACTCGATGTCCAGGACCAGGAGTTTGTAACCTCCCAGTCTCTGGGAACGCGTTGCACAGACCTTTCTGCAAGGCCTCCCGGAGTTGTCTCATCCTCTGCTCCCTCTGCGACGGTAAGATAAGGTCCGCAACCTTACCCTTGTACCGTGGATCAAGGAGAGTGGCCAGCCAGTAATGGTCCCTCTCCTTGATCCGAAGAATACGAGGATCCTTCCGCAGACTTTGCAGGATCAGGGAGGCCATGCAGCGTAGGTTAGCTGAGGCATTCAGTCTGGAGTCCTCTGGGTCACTAAGGACGACATGATCCGCAGCCACCTCCTCCCAGCCACGTACAAGTCCACTGGTTTCTTGGGACTGTAAATCATCCCTAAAAGACTGCTGCTGATGATGCTGAGTGCCAGGCTCCACCTCCATGCTGACACAATCCTCCTCCTCCTCCTCCTCCTCTTCTTCCTGTGCGATGGGTGGGACAGAAGGAACACTGTCTGGGTAAAGGGGGCCTTGAGAGGCAAGGAAGTCCTCCTCTTCCTGCCTCTGTTCTGCCTCAAGTGCCCTGTCCATTATTCCACGCAGCGTATGTTCCAACAGGTGGACAAGAGGTACAGTGCCACTGATGCATGCACTGTCACTGCTCACCATCCTCGTGGCCTCCTCAAATGGTGCCAGGACAGTGCATGCATCCCTGATCATGCCCCACTGGCGTGGTGAAAAAAACCCGAGCTCCCCTGACCCTGTCCTGGTGCCGTAGTCGCACAGGTACTCATTGATGGCCCTCTGCTGCGTGTGCAGCCGCTGCAGCATGGCCAACGTTGAGTTCCACCTGGTGGGCATGTCACATATAAGGCGGTTCTTGGGCAGGTTCAACTCCTTTTGCAGCTCAGCCAGGCGAGCACTGGCATTATAAGATCTGCGGAAATGCACACAGACTTTCCTGGCCTGCCTCAGGACATCCTGTAAGCCCGGGTACCTGCCCAAGAACCGCTGCACCACCAGGTTAAGGACGTGAGCCACACAGGGCACATGGGTCAGTTGTCCCTGTCGGAGAGCGGAGAGGAGGTTGGTGCCATTGTCGCAAACTACCATTCCTGGCTTAAGCTGGCGTGGCGTCAACCACCTCTCGGCCTGCCCCTGCAGAGCAGACAGAACCTCTGCCCCAGTGTGGCTCCTGTTCCCCAAACACACCAGCGCAAGCACGGCATGGCATCTTTTTGCCTGCGTACTTGCATAGCCCCTTGAACGCCTACGGAGCACCGCTGGTTCCGAGGACAAAGCACAGGAAGAGGCCACGGAGGAAGAAGAAGAGCAGGGGGTGGAGGACAGAGGTGTGTCACAACCAGTAGTAGCATTTTGGAGGCGTGGCGGTGGAACAACCTCCAACACTACTGCACCTTGTCCTGCATCCTTCCCAGCTGCCAAAAGAGTGACCCAATGGGCCGTGAAAGAAAGGTAACGTCCCTGTCCATGCCTGCGGACCATGAGTCAGCGGTAATATGCACCTTACCGCTGACCGCTCTGTCCAGCGAGGCCAAGACATTGCCTTCCACATGCCGGTAGAGAGCCGGAATGGCCTTCCGTGAGAAAAAGTGGCATTTGGGAACCTGCCACTGAGGAACCGCACATTGCACAAACTCACGGAAGGGGGCCGATTCTACCAACTGAAAAGGCAGCAGTTGAAGCGCTAGCAATTTAGCCAAGCTAGCATTCAACCGCTGGGCATGTGGATGGCTGGGAGTGAACTTCTTTCGACGGTCCAGCAGCTGGGGCAGGGAAATTTGCCTGCTAGAATCGGATGTTGGTGTACTGCTAGCAGAGTGCCCGCAAGTACTTGGCTGTGACACACCTAATTCTACACCTTCATTCCTCTCAGAGCAGGTTTCAGAGAGGACTGAAGGTATAGTGGGGTTGGAGATCCCAGCTTATGCGGTGCAAGAAGAGGTCAGCTTTGTTCTTTGGTGTGGGTCTTTAAGGTAAGCTTGCCAACGAGCTGCATGGCAGGTCAACATATGTCTGGTCAAGCATGTGGTGCCCAAGCGGGTGATGTTTTGGCCACGTGATATACGCTTGAGACATATGTTGCAAACAGCAGCTGTGCGATCTGATGCACTCGACTCAAAAAAGGCCCACACCAAAGAACTTTTTGAATAACGGGCAGAGGCAGCGCCCTGCACAGGCGGAGCTCTGCGGTGTGATTCCGTCGGTGTGCTGCCCTTACGCTGGCCCCCCGAGGGCATCCTGCCTCGTTGGAGATGTGCCTCCTCCTCCTCCTCCTCTCTCCTATTAGGCACCCACGTGGAGTCAGTGACCTCATCATCCTCTCCCTCCTCATCACTGGAGCCAATCTGGCAGTATGCTGCAGCTGCTGGAACATGACTGCCAGATTGGTGTCCTTCTTAAGCATCCCCTCTCTCTGCTCTCACGCTACTGCCTTTCTCTAGCTGGGTATCATCATCAGACCCTTCGAAACGCTGGGCATCCTCCTGGAGCATGTACCCAACACTGTGCTCAAACAGTTCGGGGGACTCCTCAGGAGGACATGGTTGGTCTAAGGAAGGAGTGACTGATGATGACATTGATACAAGGGAAGAGGACGCTTTGGCAGCTGCTTTGCCAGTACCCTGAGCCTGGGTGAGAGAGGATGAGGAGGATGAGGAGGGCTTGGTCATCCACTCTACCAAGTCTTCGGCATGATGCGGCTCAACACGTCCAGCTGCCGAAAAGAAGGACAAGCGTGTCCCATGGCCACGTGCTGATGTCGATGCACCGCGTCCACGACCAGCACTGTTGTCTCTAGACACAGAGCCTGCTTGCCCTCTTTTTTTGGCTCCTGACTGTCTGCCTCTCCTTGTTTGCCTTCCAGACATTCTAATGACCTGCAGGGAAATGGGAGAAGCAGCAATACAGGCTAAGTTAAGGTGTAATTTGGTCAGGAGGCACACTCTGCCCGCTGTAAGTACCGCAAAATCCTGTTTGTGTAACACACCAGGAAAAAGCAGCAATACAGGCTAAGTTAAGGTGTAATATGGTCAGGAGGCACACTCTGCCCGCTGTAAGTGCCGCAAAATCCTGTTTGTGTAACACACCAGGAAAAAGCAGCAATACAGGCTAAGTTAAGGTGTAATATGGTCAGGAGGCACACTCGGCCCGCTGTAAGTGCCGCAAAATCCTGTTTGTGTAACACACCAGGAAAAAGCAGCAATACAGGCTAAGTTAACGTGTAATATGGTCAGGAGGCACACTCCGCCCGCTGTAAGTGCCGCAAAATTCTGTTTGTGTAACACACCAGGAAAAAGCAGCAATACAGGCTAAGTTAAGGTGTAATATGGTCAGGAGGCACACTCCGCCCGCTGTAAGTGCCGCAAAATCCTGTTTGTGTAACACACCAGGAAAAAGCAGCAATACAGGCTAAGTTAAGGTGTAATATGGTCAGGAGGCACACTCCGCCCGCTGTAAGTGCCGCAAAATCCTGTTTGTGTAACACACCAGGAAAAAGCAGCAATACAGGCTAAGTTAAGGTGTAATATGGTCAGGAGGCACACTCCGCCCGCTGTAAGTGCCGCAAAATCCTGTTTGTGTAACACACCAGGAAAAAGCAGCAATACAGGCTAAGTTAAGGTGTAATATGGTCAGGAGGCACACTCCGCCCGCTGTAAGTGCCGCAAAATCCTGTTGGTGTAACACACCAGGAAAAAGCAGCAATACAGGCTAAGTTAAGGTGTAATATGGTCAGGAGGCACACTCCGCCCGCTGTAAGTGCCGCAAAATCCTGTTTGTGTAACACACCAGGAAAAAGCAGCAATACAGGCTAAGTTAAGGTGTAATATGGTCAGGAGGCACACTCCGCCCGCTGTAAGTGCCGCAAAATCCTGTTTGTGTAACACACCAGGAAAAAGCAGCAATACAGGCTAAGTTAAGGTGTAATATGGTCAGGAGGCACACTCTGCCCGCTGTAAGTGCCGCAAAATCCTGTTGGTGTAACACACCAGGAAAAAGCAGCAATACAGGCTAAGTTAAGGTGTAATATGGTCAGGAGGCACACTCCGCCCGCTGTAAGTGCCGCAAAATCCTGTTTGTGTAACACACCAGGAAAAAGCAGCAATACAGGCTAAGTTAAGGTGTAATATGGTCAGGAGGCACACTCCGCCCGCTGTAAGTGCCGCAAAATCCTGTTTGTGTAACACACCAGGAAAAAGCAGCAATACAGGCTAAGTTAAGGTGTAATATGGTCAGAAGGCACACTCTGCCCGCTGTAAGTGCCGCAAAATCCTGTTGGTGTAACACACCAGGAAAAAGCAGCAATACGGGCTAACTTCAGGTGTATAATGTGCAGGAGACTTAGCAACAATGACACTGACACTGTCCCCTGCCTATCCTTCTCTCTCCCTGCACACAAGGTTTATCAAAGTATATGACACTGACACTCTCCCTGCCTATCCTTCTCTCTCCCTGCACACAAGGTTTAGCAAAGAATATGACACTGACACTGTCCCCTGCCTATCCTTCTCTCTCCCTGCACACAAGGTTTATCAAAGAATATGACACTGACACTCTCCCTGCCTATCCTTCTCTGTCCCTACAAACAAGGTTTAGCAAAGAATAGATATGACACTGTCCCTGCCTATCCTTCACTTTCCCTGCTCCGGAACACACTACACAAGGCCGCCGCGTTGGCGGCCTTTTATAGTGTGGGGCGTGTACTAAACCCCCTCAGCTATAATTGGCCACAGGCATCCTGCCTGTGGCCAATCATTGCTCTCCTCGCTGCCGGCGCTGTGATTGGCCAAGCATGCAGGGTCACAGTGCATGCTTGGCCAATCACAGCGCCGGGATTACACTGCGATGGCGCAGTGTATTGTGGGCCGTTCGCGTCACTCGAATTTGGCGCGAACGGCCCAAATCGTTCGTTGTTCGCCGAACGCGCGAACAGCCGATGTTCGAGTCGAACCTATGTTCGACTCGAACACCGAGCTCATCCCTACTGCAGATCACAACTCGATCCGCATGTATATGGCGACCAAGAGACCAGTCTTTTCGGCAGCCCTTATATCTTCCAGTCATCACTGCCAAACAACTGAAGTATCTGTGGCCTTTCTTCACCTCTAAGTGATCCCATACAAAGTCACTATACCATCGCTCCCGAGAGGCCTCGATTTCAAACAATAAGTCCTTTGGGACATATGGGTATTCCCATCCATAGTCCGCAGCAACCTTCTGTCTCAGCCACTGTAGTCGAGCCAAAGGCGGCATGGTCGCCCGATCTCCAGTACCTGGTAGGACGATGGCGTCCGGAGATCTCCTGGGGCGCACAGGCTCCAGCTGTGGCATAGGAGGCCTCCGTGGTGAACGGGCCTCCGGTGCAGCAGGCACAGAAGACATCGGAGCGTGCAGAGCAGGCACGGGTACAATTTCTCCAGCATTAACAGGGGTTTCCACCCAGGGTGTAGTATCCCTAGAGTTCATGGGTGATCCCTTTGCATTACGAGGAGAAGTTAAATAAATGTTGTCCCATGCTTTGCTGACAAACAGTTCATCAATCTCTGCATTATCTCCCATATCAGAGGAAGAATCCACGTCCGAAGAGTCCCACATCTCTGCTGGCAGGCAAACTCTAGTGGACACAGGATCATCTTTTAACAGTTCCTTTGGGTCAGGCATCCAGGCATCCCCAACAGAATGGACACTGACCTTGGTTCCTTTCCCCGGCCGACCTCGACCTCTAACCGTCAGGGAAACTTCTCCGGCTGGACGATCTGAGTCAGGCAGGCGCTGGGGTGGGCCTCCACCGCGGCTGTGGGAAGCTTTTTCGAGTCCTACCTTTCTTTTAGCAGGCGGAAGGAAGGGCTCCGTTGAGACTGATGCAGCATCCTCTGGGTTCTCCGCCTCGAATTCCTCAATGGCCGGAGCTTCAGTCTTTACGATCGCCACCTCTGCGGGACTGCGCTTGGGAATGGCGGTTATAGCACACACCTCCTCCTCAGGAGTAACAGCACCTGAGATCCAGTTTACTCGGTAGACTTTTGGCTTCTCTGTCGGCTGCTCTACCTCGAACAGGAATTCCCCACAGCGGGTACATCTCCCGAAAGGCCGAAGATGTACGATCAGTCCCTGACACTTCACACAAATCATGCCTAAGGCCTCTGCATGTCAATATGCATAAAGGGCAAAGCGGCCCCTGGGCTTCAGCTTGATTCCTGTGTCAGTCAATGAGGCGGCAATAGGGGTCACATCCATGGTTGGACCGGGCAATAGAGCACAAGATCCCGGTGAAGCAGGTCTCCAAAAAGGAGTGGACGCTTCATCAACAGTTCTTCAGATAATGTCCCCTTTTCGTGCCAAACGCACCACGAGGACCTTACACTTTCCAAGCTCCTCCCCTCTCTTGTTCCTTTGCTGCATGTAACGCCGAGTGCTCCGGGTGTCCCATCCAGCCCGGAGCACTCACGGCGTCGTCCCCTCTGCGGCGCTCCGGCCAGCCCCCCTGGCCGTGGGCGCTGCTCCGCTCTCCTCTCCACTTACCTTCCTCTTCCTGCTTCCTCCCGGCGCGCGCGGCCCCGCTGTGTTCTAGGGCACGCGCGCGCCGGTCTTCTAAAATTTAAAGGGCCAGTGCACCATTGATTGGTGCCCGGTCCAATTACGGTTCCACTACCCAAAACCTATTTAAACCCACTTCCCCTTCCTGTCCTTGCCGGATCTTGTTGTCCTAGTACCTTGCGGAAGTATTTTGAGTTTACCTTGCCTGTGTACCTGACCTTCTGCCTTTGTCTCTGACCACGAACCATTGCCGCCTGCCCTGACCTTTGCTACGTCTGACCTTGCCTCTGCCTAGTCCTTTTGTACCGCACAAGCCTCAGCCGCCAGAGAGGTGGAGTCGCTACTGGGGGACACGACCTGGTTGCTACCGCCGCAGCAAGTCCATCCTGCCTTGCGGCGGGCTCTGGTGAAAACCGGTAGCTGCTTAGAACCGGTCCCTCGGTGTGATTCGTACCATCCCCTCTCTGGTACAGTGGATCCACCTCCTGCCTCCTCTATAGTCGCCTGCCCGGCCCGTGACAGTAGATCCGGCCATGGATGCCGCTGAGGTGCCGCTGCCCAATCTCGCTGATCTCACTACCGTGGTTGCCCAGCAGTCGCAATTGATTGCCCAACAAGGACAGCAGCTGGCGCAGTTGACCGCCATGGTCCAGCAGCGTCTGCCGCGACAAGCTCCAGCATCTCCTCCTCTCCGAGCAGCCGCGTCTAGTTCAAAGATCCGCTTGTCTCTTCCGGAGAAATTTGACGGGGATTCTAAGATGTGCCAGGGATTCTTGTCTCAATGTGCCCTGCATCTTGAAATGATGTCGGACCAGTTTTCCACAGAACGCTCTAAGGTGGCATTTGTGGTCTGTCTGTTGTCTGGGAAGGCCTTGGCCTGGGCCACGCCACTCTGGGACCGCAATGACCCTGCTACGGCCACCGTTCAGTCCTTCTTTGCTGAGGTTCGTAGCGTTTTTGAGGAACCAGCCCGTGCATCATCCGCTGAAACCGCCCTGCTTAACCTGGTCCAAGGAAACTCCTCTGTGGGCGAATATGCCATACAGTTCCGCACACTGGCCTCAGAGCTAGCCTGGAATAATGAGGCTCTCTGCGCAACCTTCAAGAAAGGCTTATCCAGCCACATCAAGGACTCTCTGGCCGCACGAGACATACCCTCCACCCTGACAGAGCTTATCCACTTAGCTACCCGCATTGACATCCGCTACGTTGAAAGACGCCAAGAGCTTCGCCTGGAGAAAGATCTTGTTCGTACCAGGCGTTATCCGCGCCTGGCTCCTCTCTTCCTGAATCCTACGCATCCTGATACCATGCCTCCTGTCGAGGAGGCCATGCAAGTCGACCGATCTCGTCTGACCCTGCAAGAAAGGTCTCGCCGTAGGAATGAGAACTTATGCCTCTATTGTGCGAGCTCTGAACATTTCCTAAAGGACTGCCCCATTCGTCCTCCACGTCTGGGAAACGCTCGCACCTAGTGAGCGTGGGAGAGGCGTTACTAGGTGTGAATTCTTCCTCTCCACGTCTGACTATTCCTGTGCGGATCTCTCCTTCTGCCGGCTCCCCCTTCTCTGCGGTGGCCTTCCTGGACTCCGGTTCTGCAGGAAACTTTATTGAAGCCTCCTTCATCAACAGGTTCAACATTCCTGTTATCCGTCTCATCAGACCCTTCTTCATTTCCTCCGTAAATGGAGAGAATCTGGATTGTACCGTGCGTAACCGCACCGAACCCCTGCTCATGTCCGTTGGGGTCCTTCACCAAGAAAAGATTGAATTCTTTGTTTTGCCGAACTGTACTTCTGACATCCTTCTTGGCCTACCCTGGCTCCAGCGTCATTCTCCTACCCTCGACTGGACCACGGGAGACATCAAATCCTGGGGCTATTCCTGCCACAAGCATTGTCTTAAGTCTATACCTACCAGTCGAATTCCCATTTCTACTCCTTTGCCTGGCCTTCCCAAGGCCTATCAGGACTTTTCCGATGTTTTTTGCAAAAAACAGGCGGAGGTCTTACCTCCACATAGACCCTACGACTGCCCCATTGACTTGCTCCCAGGTACTACACCACCCCGTGGCAGAATTTACCCTCTCTCCTCTCCCGAAACCAAGGCCATGTCCGATTACATACAGGAGAACCTCAAGAGAGGGTTTATTAGGAAATCATCCTCTCCAGCCGGAGCGGGGTTCTTCTTCGTTACCAAGAAGGATGGTTCACTACGCCCTTGCATAGACTATCGTGGTCTTAATAAGATCACTGTTAAAAATCGCTACCCTCTGCCTCTCATCTCGGAGCTCTTTGACCGTCTGCGCGGAGCAAAGGTTTTCAAAATTAGACCTCAGGGGCGCTTATAACCTCATCAGAATCCGTAAAGGAGATGAATGGAAAACCGCATTTAACACCAGAGACGGCCACTTCGAATATCTCGTCATGCCTTTTGGACTTTGCAACGCCCCTGCAGTCTTTCAGGATTTTGTCAATGAAATCTTTCGGGACATACTATATACCTGTGTGGTTGTCTATCTTGACGACATCCTAATTTTCTCTACCAACCTTGAGGAACATCGGCTCCATGTCCGTCAAGTACTCCAGCGCCTCCGTGTAAATCATCTTTACGCTAAATTTGAAAAATGCCTTTTTGAGTGTAGCAGCCTTCCTTTCCTAGGTTATCTGGTTTCAGGACAAGGTCTTCAAATGGATCCTGACAAGCTTTCCGCAGTCTTAGATTGGCCACGTCCCTCTGGACTCCGTGCTATCCAGCGCTTCCTTGGATTCGCCAACTACTATCGCCAGTTCATACCCCACTTCTCCACCATCGTTGCACCGATAGTGGCGCTGACTAAGAAAAACGCGAATCCAAGGTCCTGGCCACCTCAGGCGGAAGAAGCCTTTACTCACCTAAAAACCGCCTTCTCTTCGGCACCTGTTCTATCTCGACCAGACCCCACTAAGCCGTTCTTCCTTGAAGTTGACGCCTCCTCGGTAGGAGCCGGAGCCGTTCTTCTTCAAAGAAATGCTAAAGGAGTAAACGTCACGTGTGGTTTTTTCTCTAAAACCTTCTCCCCTCCTGAAAAGAACTATTCCATAGGTGACCGTGAACTGTTGGCCATCAAGTTGGCATTAGAAGAGTGGAGACATCTCCTGGAAGGTTCTCTTTACCCCATCTCCATCTACACTGACCATAAGAATTTGTCCTACCTTCAGTCCGCTCAGCGCTTGAATCCTCGCCAGGCCAGGTGGTCATTGTTCTTTGCCCGGTTCAATTTTCAGATCCATTTTCGTCCCGCAGACAAGAATGTCAGGGCGGATGCCTTGTCCCGTTCCTCTGATGCCTCCGAAACCGGGAACCCCCCACAACACATCGTACCCCCTGAGTGCCTGATTTCCTCTGCTCCCGCTGCTCTGGTGCCAGTCCCTCCAGGAAAAACTTTCGTTCCTCCAGGCCTTCGTCTCCAGATACTTAGGTGGGGCCATTCCTCCCATCTAGCCGGCCATGCTGGGATCAAAAAATCCTTACAATTGTTGGACAGACACTATTGGTGGCCTACCCAGGAAAGAGACATGACTGACTTTGTACGAGCCTGCACTATCTGTGCACGTGACAAAACTCCACGCCTGAAGCCTGCAGGTCTTCTCCTTCCTCTACCGGTGCCTGAACTACCATGGTCCCACATTGCCATGGATTTCATCACGGACCTTCCATTGTCTCATGGTAACACTGTCATCTGGGTGGTCGTTGACCGCTTTTCGAAAATGGCTCATTTTGTCCCTCTTCCTGGTCTGCCTACTGCACCTCAGTTGGCGAAGCACTTTTTTCTTCAAATTTTCCGTCTCCATGGCCTTCCCTCACATATCGTCTCGGATAGAGGCGTTCAATTTATCTCAAAATTTTGGAGAGCTCTCTGTACTCAACTTAAGATTAAATTGAATTTTTCTTCTGCTTATCACCCGCAATCCAATGGACAGGTGGAGAGAGTTAACCAGGTCCTTGGTGACTACTTACGACATTTTGTCTCCGCCCGTCAAGACGATTGGGTCGACCTATTGCCCTGGGCGGAATTCTCATACAATTTCAAGAACTCTGAATCGTCCTCCAAATCACCTTTCTTTGTGGTCTACGGCCGCCACCCTTTGCCCCCCCTCCCCATTCCCACTTCTTCTGGAGTTCCTGCCGTGGATGAATTAACCCGGGACTTTTCCTCTATCTGGAAAGAGACTCAAAACTCGCTATCACTGGCCTCTGCCCGCATGAAGAGACATGCAGATGAAAAGAGAAGAATTCCCCCTGTCTATCTCCCTGGTGACAAAGTGTGGCTCTCCTCCAAATATGTTCGGTTTCGGGTACCTAGCTACAAGCTGGGCCCTCGTTACCTCGGACCTTATAATATCAAAAACCAAATCAATTCTGTCTCTTACAAACTCCATCTTCCTCCTTCTCTTCGCATCCCCAACTCTTTTCACGTGTCTCTCCTTAAACCCCTCATTCTTAACCGATTTTCCCCCAAGGTCACCGCTCCTGCTCCGGTCTCTGGTTCCTCCGATGTCTTTTCGGTGAAAGATATCCTCGCCTCCAAGGTCGTCCGAGGTAAAAAATTATTTTTAGTTGATTGGGAGAACTGTGGTCCTGAAGAGAGATCCTGGGAGCCTGAGACCAACATTTTAGACAAAGAGCTCATCCGTAGATTCTTGGGCTCCAAGAAAAGGGGGAGACCTAAGGGGGGGGGTACTGTAACGCCGAGTGCTCCGGGTGTCCCATCCAGCCTGGAGCACTCACGGCGTCGTCCCCTCTGCGGCGCTCCGGCCAGCCCCCCTGGCCGTGGGCGCTGCTCCGCTCTCCTCTCCACTTACCTTCCTCTTCCTGCTTCCTCCCGGCGCGCGCGGCCCCGCTGTGTTCTAGGGCGCGCGCGCGCCGGTCTTCTAAAATTTAAAGGGCCAGTGCACCATTGATTGGTGCCCGGTCCAATTACGGTTCCACTACCCAAAACCTATTTAAACCCACTTCCCCTTTCTGTCCTTGCCGGATCTTGTTGTCCTAGTACCTTGCGGAAGTATTTTGAGTTTACCTTGCCTGTGTACCTGACCTTCTGCCTTTGTCTCTGACCACGAACCATTGCCGCCTGCCCTGACCTTTGCTACGTCTGACCTTGCCTCTGCCTAGTCCTTTTGTACCGCACCAGCCTCAGCCGCTAGAGAGGTGGAGTCGCTACTGGGGGACACGACCTGGTTGCTACCGCCGCAGCAAGTCCATCCTGCCTTGCGGCGGGCTCTGGTGAAAACCGGTAGCTGCTTAGAACCGGTCCCTCGGTGTGATTCGTACCATCCCCTCTCTGGTACAGTGGATCCACCTCCTGCCTCCTCTATAGTCGCCTGCCCGGCCCGTGACACTGCACTTACTTTGCGGGCTCTTCCAGACTTGACACGCCCACGAACTACGCAGCCAAAAATTGCCAGGCCTGAATCCTTTCTCTTACTTGTGACGCAGGTTGAGTTTCACACAAACATGGCCGACCTCCACAGAGCTTTCACAGGGGAATAAAGTCCAACTTCTCCCGGGGCATACACCACAAAAATCCTGGACCACGAGCCCCCACGTGTAGCGGTCCCCGCCTCCCTCCTTCTCCCACTCTTTGGCTCGTTCTCTGGGGAGGAAGGAGCGCGTGGCCTCTACCATGCCCGTACCCCCTGGGTTGCAGAGGTTAGGCACACTTAGTTACCTTACGGGTCTTTGCAGCCATCCCCTCAGTGTTGGTCTCTGTCCCTAGTGTGTAAGGACAAAGTCTCTATGCCCCAAGTAACTCCAAGGTCCACACCAGTATATCACTCCAACGTAGAGCTGTATTTTCTTATGCATGAAAGGAGAAAGGTGTTAGGAAGACAAATGGAATTCAGGCACTCCTGGCTTCGTCACCACTTGATCCCAAGTGGGTACAGCTCACCCGGATAGTCACCCAATGGCACTAGCAGCTGGCGTGTAGCTCGAACAGTCAATTTAGTTCCCTAATGGATGCGTCTAGGAGATCCTCTGCCACAGGATCTATGGTACCCCAAACCTCCTGATGGTCCAGGTATTAGGCCCCTGGTTTCCGGATAGATGACATCCCTCCGGAGAGTTACTGGGCCCCTTCCTTCACTGTGATTTTCTCACCAGTCCTTTGGAACGGTCCTCCCCCAGCCTCCTCTTCCAGAAACGGGTCCCCTCGCAAGGCGGCACCCTGGGATTCTTCCTCCCGAAGTGGGCTCCAGCTAAAGGTGCTGGGCCCAGGGCTGAAGTTGCAGTCCCAGGACTAAAGGTGGCTGGGACTGAGGCACACGTGGCCCCATGGCCTGGAGGGCCATGCACTCGAAACTGGACTCCACACACTACCTTCCCCCGGGTACAGGTCCCCGGGGTGGCAACTCGACTTTCTCTCTCTCACGACAACCACCCCTCCTGCTTTGGCGTCTGCACCTTTTGTACCCCCCACCAAATTGCTGCCCCATCACCTGTAGTTCAACCCTGAGTATAGACGACAGCGCCCCCCATACTTTTTAGGGGAACTGCACACCAGATGAAATAGCAACAAGACAGAGTCCAGCAATTGAAAAGATTTGAGTTAACTACTACTCAAATTACCCCTAAATTTGGTATTGCAGTCCCTAAATTTGGAACCCCCCGCTACACTTACAACAACAACGTTTTTCTACCTATGAATATACATAATTAAACGGAACATTTGAAAAGGATTCATCGTCTGTCTTCCTAACAGTGAGTTATTCATCGAGTTAAACTGCCTGTATCGATGCAAGGGATGAATAGTACACCAGATTGTGTAAGGCCTACATCAAGCTGGAGATAAGTTTATCGCTTTGTAGTTGAGACAGAACAGGGGTAGTGCTACATAAGCATGTATTGTGATACTTACACAGTGTATGGCACAGCTTGAGCTGAAGGGGTTTGACATTTATTTTCATGTAAGGGATCTTCAGCTTTATTATGCATCTGTGCACTGTTTGCCTCTATGTTTTACAAATGCTTTCTCAATTGTTTTTCTAATTAGGTGTTCGCTCACAAGAAACTTTGACAAAGACAAACTCTGGTCATTCTGTGTGGAAGGGTCCAAAGT
Source organism: Rana muscosa (assembly GCA_029206835.1). Lineage (NCBI taxonomy): Eukaryota > Metazoa > Chordata > Amphibia > Anura > Ranidae > Rana > Rana muscosa. The sequence goes on from CM055118.1 coordinate 852,362,446, forward strand.
CACAGGTACAATTTATATGGTACATTTCTTTATTCTGCAAGCTTTAACAGCTACGATAGCATGTAACTTGTCCTTTATATATCTTTCACCAATCTTTGTTGTCCGGCCCAACATGGCACTGCACAGGAACAGGTGTATCCGAGCTACTACCTCCTGTGTAATGCCTGGTCAGCCTCAAAAACACAGCACTCAGCTCCGTGCAAAAAATGGAAAAAGATGTCTGGCACCACACAAGCTTTACAAAAGTAACATTCAGGCTGGCCACTCTTTCTACTACACACATGCACTGTGGCCCCATTCATTGTTATGTGTGAGCCATAGTGAAATAGATGGCTGAAGAGCCACAAGAGTAATGCTTACCCATGGATATGAATTGGTCTAAGACATGCATATGAGGAAGAGGACTCCGTCTGTATATATTATAATTGCAAGGCTTTGTTGTTCCTTGGCATACCATGACTCAGTTCTTCAGTAAAATAAAACTGACCTATCTCTCTGTGTGGCAGACAAGTTTGGACATTTAAGGCTTGTACACACAATACGAAAATTGGAAGTAAAATTTCATTTGACGAACGATCTGCCGATTTTCGGATCATTAGTATGGTACTTTCGACAGCCGATTCCGGTTTTTCGTCCGAAAAAGCTAGATGTGCAGACTATAAAATTGTTGTCATACATGAACTCGGTGTCTGATTTTCGTTTAATTAGTACGGTTTTCGTCCGAAAAAAATCATAAGAGCTAGACTATGCATCCTCAGAAACGAAAGAACACATACAAAAATTCAACACATTACGTCACTTCTGAAGTCGTATTCTGTTGTACGAGAATTTTCGTATGGTGAGTAACCTTTTCACTTTCGACATGAGAAAATACGGACGAACGGTCATCCTAAAATCTGATTCTGTGTATGAGGCTTTAGACTTGTACCTGACTGTCTGTTGTGAGCTGCTGACCTCATGCTGTTGCCAGAGGATCTGTTCTGCCAGAGGAGGTGTGCTGTATCTGAATCACATGCCAAACTATGTGCAGGGATCAGGCTCCAGGCTATTGACTGTGCTACTGTTCCAGAGTAGGGATGAGCCCGCGGTTCGAGTCGAACATAAGTTTGATTCGAACATAAGTTCGACTCGAAACATCGGGTGTTCGTTTGTTCTAAAATGAACCGAACATATGGGGCGTTGGTGAGAAATTTGAGCGCCGGGAAACGCCCCATAATGCACTGCGAGATCGCAGTGCATTGCTGTATGATGGTTGGCCAAAGCATGCACCTGACCTGCATGCTTTGGCCAACCACAGCACGCTTTGCTGAGCCATAATTGGCCAAAGGCAAGGTCATCAGTGATGAGAGGCCTCTGGCCACCATCTCACCATCTTGTTTACTTAACTTAATTAACTCCAACTTAAAGCGTAGCTCCACCCAAAGGGGGAAGTTCCGCTTTAAGGACTCGTCCCCTGCTCCTCTTGACAATTGGCACTTTTGAGGAGTAGGGGGGGGTAGGTGCCTTATTTTGACAGGTACCTGCTTCCTACTTCCGTTCCGAGCGCTGCAGCACCCGAAAGTGGACGTTCTCCTCCTTTCCCCCTGCAGACTTCTGCGACATGACACTGACAGGTCCCAGAAGACTGCATCCACCATTCACGATGCGCAGCCTGGATCATTCTCCTCTTCTGGGGTGGCCCGTCGGCGCTTCTGGCTTCTCCCCTCAATCGGGTGGACCCTTGGAGTGCTACTCTCCCTGGGGGCACCCATGCGGGCGTGCTCTCGAGTACCACTGCTGCATCCATTGACACAGACAGCGGGACTAGGCCCTGCCCCCTGCTAACGTGTCACTGGATTTGATTGACAGCAGCGGGAGCCAATGGCTCCTGCTGCTATCAATCTATTCAATGAGGACAGAGACAGTGGATGGACCTGCTGGGCTTGTGCTCAGCACTGGAACGTATAAGGCTCAGGTAAGTAAAAGGGGGGCTTGGAAGGGTCGCTGCAGCAAAAAAGGTTTTTCACCTTAACGCATAGACTGCATTAAGGTGAAAAACAGTGAGACTTTACAACCCCTTTAAATAAAGCCTATTTCAACCATTTAAGGTGTGTAAGTGTTCTCGAGTCCAAGTAATGGCGGGTCATCACAGGTGCAGGACAGAAGGGAGTCAATTAATCAAGCAGCTCCTTTGGAGGTGGATGCCAAACAGGGGGCTTGTCTGGGATTCCTTCTGACCTTTTTCACAGTGCGATGGTCACGTAAATGGGCCAAGTCCCTCAAGTTCTCAATCCAGTCCAGATCCATTCACCACCTTCAGGCTCCGCAAAGAACCAGAACAGATGAACATCTACATCTAGTCTGAAATAACCACACAGATGTGCCAGATGATGGAAATGGTAACCCTTTTAGTAAAAAAAAGTCAAGGCACAGCTTGGAGAGATATCACATTCTTTTGAGGGGTTTTCCTTTAAAGTGGTTGTGAACCTCAGACATTAAATATACTGTGTACTTGCCTGTATTAAAAGCACTAAGTGTAATTTCTGTCTCCTAATTTTTTTTTCTTTAATCAGTATGAGTCACTTCTGACAAGTTTTCCTGACACCAAGAGAAAAAAGGTGACAGGATCTCAAACACTATGTTGGAGATGTGTAAAGGGGGGTGGGGGTGTCCCATCCTTCCAATTAGTTATCAGAGCTTCCCTCACTGCGCTCTGCAGTCCATAACTTGAGTTCTCCGCCCCCTTTTTTGTAACAGCTCAGATAAGCTTTATAAATTCTGGAGTTTGAATGACTGTAGAGAAGAGAATACTCAGATAAACAGGTACAGCTTATGTACAACTTATGTAGGAGGATTTGTTTCATTTCTGTGAATCACCTGAGGCCAGTCACTTCACTAGATATATGTGACAGTTTATAATCACTTTAACCACTTGCCCACTGGGCATTTATACCCCCTTCCTGCCCAGGCCAATTTTCAGCTTTCAGTTCTCTCACAATTTGAATGACAATTACTCATGCAACACTGTACCCATATCATTTTTTTTTCACACAAATAGAGCTTTCTTTTGATGGTGTTTAATCACCAATGGGGTTTTTAATTTTTTCCGCTATAAATAAAAAAGACCAAAACATTTGTAAAAAAAAAAAATGCTTATTTCTACGTTTCTGTTATAAAATTTAGCAAATTCGTAATTTTTCTTTATAAGTTTTGACCAACATTTATACTGCTACATTTCTTTGGTATAAATAAGCCAAATCAATATATATTATTTAGACTTTGTGAAAGTTATAGTCTACAAGCTATGGTGCCACTCACTGAAAATTGATCACACCTGATGTACTGATGTACTGATCTCAATTCTTGAGAAACTAATGGCCCGTACACACGATCCGAAAATCGGACAAAAAATACCGCTTACGACACGATCGTAAATAATCGGAACGTTAGTACAGAGCTTTCGAGAGCCAATCACGACAGTTCATCCGATATTATTCAACCAAAAAAACTAAAATTTTTCTCATACGTTACCAGATCGTACGATTTTTGTTTAGTCAGTATAGTTGTCGTCCGAAAATACAATACAAATAGACTACAACTAATTACATCACTTCCGATTTTTTTTTTTTCACGAGAATTTGTGACTTTAGTAACCTATTTAATTTATACTTGCGACTAGTAAGCGAGAAAAGTTGGACCATCTGTCGTCTGATTTTTGGACTGTGTGTACTTGCCTCCCAAACTACCCCTTTTTGGAAAGTAGACATTCCAAAGCATTTAGTAGGAGGCTTGGCAGGTTTTTTGAAGTTTTAATTTTTTTCCCACAATTCTTTGCAAAACAAAATTATTATTAATATTTATTTACACAAAATTGGCATATTAACAGTTTATTTCTCTCACATGGCATATGCATACTTGCAATTACACCCCAAAACACATTTTGCTACTTCTCCTGAGTATGGTGATACCAAATGTGTGTGACTTTCACAGCCTGGCCACATACAGAGGCCCAACATGCAAGGAGGGCTGTCAGGTGTTCTAGGAGCATAAATTACACATCTAATTTCTTGAATACCTATTACACTTTTGAAGGTCATGGAGCACCAGGACAATGGAAACGCTTACAAAATGACACCATTTTGGAAAGCAAACACCCCATCGTATATTCTATGAAGCATAAAGCCCCGTACACACGGTCGGACTTTTGGCCAACAAACTTCATTTTGAGCAAGTTGGACCAACAATCCGACCGTGTGTACGTGATGTTGCAAAAAGTTTTGGGAAAGTTTGCAGAAAAGTCCGAGCGTGTGTATGCTATGGGTGTTCCCGACCAACTCCGTTCGGACAAAAAAACACGGAAAAGTCAGATGGAAGTCCGACTGTGTGTACGAGGCTTTATGAGTCTTTTGAACATGTAATTTTAACACAAGTTTTTGGAAAATGTGAAAGAAAATGAAAACGCATTTTTTACACATTTTTACGGCACTGAAGGGTGCTTATGAGGATCCACTGATAGGGTGGCACTGATGAGCACTCACTGATGGGCACTGATGAGGACTAATCGGGCACTGTAGTAGCACTGATGAGCACTGTAGTGGCACTGAGGACCACTTTAGTGGTACTGATGAGCACTTTAGTGGCACTAAAAAATGGGTGTATGCAGCGCTAGTAGCATAAAATTAAAGGTAAGAGTACATAGTGTTTAAAATAAAGTCCTTGTTCAGGAAAGGAAGCTGGAACCACCCACGGTGTAAACAAAGACACAATCAGGTGAGCATGAAATTATCCTCCACCGAACATCAACACACCGGGCCTCTTACCAAAGAAAATGGACCACTGGATTACAGGTGGTCAAACAAGTATATTTCCTCAGCTCCACGAAACCACTTCAATTGGATCATAGATAGCTGGGTCTTGTAGTCTCACCAAATGGAAGATCATAGGTGCATACATAAAATACAAGAAAGGCAACTCCTCATGGTGTAATATTAAAACCAGGCAAAATTTATTTTAAAAAAACAGCCAGGGTACTCACATTTTGTCAGATAAAAACAGGCACATCAAAGGCTGCAGTCTGTCATGAATAGCATTTGTTTCCAACCACAAAGATGGCCGAAGTCGACACGTGACAGTGTCGTTATGTCAGAGCTCCACCCTACGTACCATTTCGTCCAATGGAACGTCGTCAGAGCTCCTCCTTTTCTCTTTATATAGGAGGGAGGGCGGGATAGAAACGCCCATTCTCCCTGCACTCCAAGCCTCTCTCTCATTCACAGGAAGTTAAACCACGTCAAAACAGGATGTTTACATCACAGCTTGGACATACATTGCTCAATACACCTACGGCGGCCATGTTTAGGGTGACAAGATAGAAACCATAAATAGTAAACCTATCCAGTTTCTGAGAGAGGGAAGGAGAAAGAACGGACCAAATTGGAAACAAAAATCATAAAAATAGAAATACTTAAAAGTCCAAAAATGAAAATAAAAGTGATATTGAACTATTAATAAAGTCACAGTTTAATAAAAAAACGGACTATGGAATAGACGGGATGCCGCCCATCTAGTGGTTGAAAACAGGTAATACAGAAAATCTAAATATTTAAGAACAATATAGAAAAAAATAACTAAAAATTGCTAGAAGGGGGAGAATAGTATGGGGACTAACTGTTATTGATAAAGGCATTAACATCCCATCCTATGTTTAAGTCTATAAGATTTTAAACAAAAAAATCCACCAAGTCTCCATCTTTGAGATCTCCCTCCTAGTATGGCTACCTCTCCAGTGAAAAACAAATTTGTCCATAGCTATAAACTGTCATGGATATGCAGTAATGTTGTTTGTCAGTTCAACTTCCTCTCCACGTGTTCACCTTAGAGGCCAGCCACTCTCACCTGGCTGCTTAAATAATTTCTCCTCCAAGTATGGCTCCACCCCAGGCCCTATCAGGGAACACTATATTACCTGTGCACTGCAAGTCAGCCTTTCTGATCAACGTTGTTTGTTAAGCTAGTGTGTGTTTGGGTTCCTGCTTGCCGTGTGCTATGTCTGTCTCTGTTTTACCGATCTTGGCTTGTTCTCGACTAACCCTGTCTGCTTGCGACCTTGACCTTTGGCGTGTCCTTTGTTTCTCCTTTTCGCCCTGACCTTGGCTTATCCCCTCACTATCTCTTGTATCCTGAGCTGCTGCTTCCCCTCTATCCTCTATAGCCTACTGTGAGCGCGAGCTGGGGGACTCTGGGGGCCGCGAACTGGATCCAGTTGCAGCCCAGTCCATCCTCACCACTAGAGGCTCTGGTGAATACCTGCTGGATCTTAGACTCCGCTCCCTGGGGAATCTTGGGCTCTAGCTCCCTGTGGGATCCCTGTTAGTGCTCCAGTGGACCTGCCTTCCTTAACCACCAAGTGTTCCATCCGCAGCAGTCAGCCATAGGGTTCACTACCTTAGTGGTGCACTGCTGACCCCAACGGTGTGCATCTGTCATCTGGACTCAGGTGACCTGACAGAAAAGATGTACCCTTTAAGCTTTTATCATGGCACAGGGCATAGTGTTTTGATAAACTATGATTCACAAAGCCTTTTCGAATATTCGCCAAGTGCTCCTTGAGTCTAGTTTCAAGCTTACGAATAGTGCGACCCACATAATGTAGGCCGCAAGGGCACGTAATCATATAAACCACATTTTTGGTCGAACAAGTGATAAATGATTCCACATCATATGATTGACCAGTGACATTAAAAGAGAGATACTTTCTCTCCCTGAGACAATTATTTTGGCAAACTTTGCATTTTCTACACCGATAGTAGCCCTTAAAATCCCCAAAGAAACTTGGTCTTACTGGGGGTCTAATAATGTTTGGGACTATCTGGAGTCTAAGAGGGGGAGCCCCTCTGTTGGTGACCCTAGGTAATACTGGGAGCAAGGGACCTAGTATTCTATCACTTTTTTAAACGTTCCAATGTTTTCTAAAGATCTTTTTGATAGAGAAATGTTGATTCGAATAAGTGGTGTAAAATGAAAATTGAGAAGAAAAATCTCTCCCTTCATATTTTACTTTAGGCTTCAATAGATCATCCCTTTCCCTCAAGGCAACATCAGTTATAATCCTGTCAAGATCATTAACTGCATATCCTTTCTGCAAGAAGCGGGTCTTCAAAAACTCTCTCTGCCTCTCTTGGATAATCATTTTGTAAGGAGCAATTTCTCCTCAATCTGAGAAATTGGCTCATAGGGACGGATCTGAGCCAAGACTCATGATGGCAGCTATCTGTCTCTTTAGTGGCACTGATGAACACTCTCGGCACTGTAGGGCACTGATTAGCACGGACACTTCATATGACGGCCTCCCAGAACTAGCCGGCCATGCTGTAGCCGACAATCGGCTACAGGGCAGTCAGCAAATGGTTAAATAAAGCCCATTTAAACTGTTTAAAATGTGTGGGTATTCTCGGGTCCAGGTAAGGGCGAGTCATCACAGGTGCAGGGCAGAAGGAACCCAATAAATCAAGCGGGGGTGAGCACATACCTTTTTACTTTCAAAATATTTTATTTCCAGAAAATAAATATTACAATTCAGTACATTACAGTATATCTCATTATGAATAAAATCTGGTAGATGACCTCTTAGAATAAATACTACTATTTTATAGATAAATAAAGACATATCATTAAAATGATAGATGTGGTTTTAGAATGTCAAATTAATATGAAGAATTTAAATAAGAGAAGTTTCTCCTATATAGGCCAACTGATAAACAAAGACATTTCTGTCCTCCTGGTGCCCCTTATCGGGAACTAACTGCACCAGGGGAGGAAACCTCTCACCATACTTGCAGTTTTACTTAAAGTTCCCCGGAATAGCCAGGCTAAAAGAGATCGGCCTTATTATCTATGAAAGAGGATATTTTATCTATCATTTCTATGTATAATCAGAAAGTGAAAAGGGGGGAGATAGGTCTCCCTCAGAACATCACCAGAAATCCCTTTAGGAGGGAAAAAATAAAAAGAAGCGGGGAAAAGTATGAGAGAAAAAGGAAAGAATGGTTAGGAAGGGGGGGAAGGTAGGAAACGTGCCTAACTTAGAGTTATGGAGGAACCGGAGGAACACCCTGGATAAGAGAGATTCCTACATATCTAGCCCAAGGTTCCCAAAGGTTTTCGAATTTCGGAACAGTATCAGTTAGAATACTAGCTAGCTTTTCTTGAGTCATTTACCAAGATATATATTTTTTTGGCTTCCAAGAAAGAAGGGTTAGGTTTCTTCCACGCTTTGGCAATTGTAAGCTTGGCTCCTGTGAGAATAAAATGGATTAGTTTTTGTGTAGTTTTAGGTATTTGAGGTATGTGAGCATTTAGGAGAGCTATTGAAAGAGACCTAGAAACCTGGCAACCAGTGACCTTGGAAATAATAGAGAAGATTTTGCCCAAAAAAGGAGGGGGGGGGAAATAGGACATTCCCACCAGATATGGGTCATTGAGGGGGTTAAATACCACCTGCTTATAACCTTATTTTAGCCTCCATCAGTGAGACATTTAGAATACTCTTGAATGACTTTGAGAAGGCTCTATGCCAGGTGTCTAGGTCCCATTTATTTTGAAGCTCATTTTCCCAAGCTTCCATATATGAGGATTTCACTGTAGGTCGTTCCCCAGACGAGGCTATCTATAGCGAAACGTACGTCGGGAGGCTGACGCGCTGACATCATCGCTGGACGGGAGACTGCAAGCCGGCCGGCTTTTTCCCATGCTTGTTTTATCTGCTTGGATGTAAGTAGCCATCTGTTTTTATTTAATAAAATTGCTGTTGGACGGTACACACTATGTGGTTTCCCCTCTTCATTTCCATGATTGGTGAATACTGAGTCCTATACAGCGCAGGAGTTCCATCCCTGGGGGTCCATCTACTACGAGGACGTGGATTATTCACAGTTTGGAACTACTTAAGCTTGCCTCTGGTAAGCACAATATCCTGGTGGTGGTGCACGTGTGCAATTGGTGTGATTAGGAGTTCACTCCTCTTTTGATACTTTGCATTGCAAGTTTCACTGATCAGGATTATATGGACTTTTATATGGACTTTCATGTGGATATTCATTTATATTGGGGTTCAATTTCACCGATGTGTTTGATTTATCACGTTATAATATTCATATATTTAATTAGTCGTATTGATATATTGATTGGTTCACTATATTTAGGTTGCGCAACTCCTTTTTTCCTTGTTGCATATTAGTGTTGGGTTCACACGTATGAGTTTGCTGCACATGTAGGGTTTATTTAATTTTTCATTACTTATCATTTTTAAGCGCGGTTACCTTTCCTTTTTACCATAAAAGATAGTTGAGAGAAAAATGCGGTGCAGCCTGTCTTTCAATGCTGAGCCAGTCCGGTTCTTCTGATTTAGAGTAGATCGTAGATAACTGAGCTAGTCTAGCTGCAAGATAATATTTATGTAGATCAGGGAGACCTAGGCCTCCCTTATTCCTATGGAGGAAAAGGGTGTTTTTGGGTATTCGGTATCCAGATGAGCCCCAAGTGTACTTGAGTATTTTACTCTGAAGTTTTTTTCAATTGATTTTTTGGATAGGGATAGGGAGCGACCTAAAGTAATATAAAATTCTAGGGAGTAATGTCATTTTGATCGAGTTGATTCTGCCCAGCCAGGATAACTCGTATTTGGACCAGGATGAAAGGTCACTTTCTAATTTCTTGAACAGTGGGGGAAAATTGTGTGTATATAGAGTTTCAATAAGGGCTGTTAATGTAATACCTAAATATTTGATTGAGGTGTCATTCCATTCAAATTTAAATGGTTGCTTTAATAAGGAAACCTCGGAAAGAGGGAGCGAGACGTTAAGGGCTTGCGATTTTGTGTAGTTGACTTTAAGGCCCGAATTCTTAGAAAAGTTGTGTAGGACTTGACAGATATTGGGAAGGGAGATCAATGGAGAGGTTACAAATAGGAGTATATCGTCAGCAAAGAGTCCGCATTTATGAGTTTGGACTCCACAAGTTACCCCTTTAATGTTTGGGTTTTGTCGGATAGCTATTGCCAGAGTTTCTATGGCTATTGCAAAAATGAGAGGTGAAAGTGGGCATCCTTGCCTAGTGCCTCGTGTTATGTTAAATGGTTTAGAATAGTAGCCTTGTAAATGAATTAGTGCCTTGGGATGAGAGTAAAGGGAATGTAGAATTCCTGTAAATCGTTCTCCGAAACCCCAACGTTCTGTAAGGGTGAAAATATATGGCCAAGACACTGTGTCAAAGGCCTTTTGTAAATCCAAAGACAAGAGGAGTCCCTGCTGTCTCGCTCCTCCTTCTCAATTTGACTGTAGTATTGAAACTATATTAATTGCTCTTCTTATTTGATCTGGGCCTTGTCTGCGCGGGATGAAGCCCACTTGGTCCTTATGAATGTAGGTATTGATAAAAGATGCCAAACGATTGGCCATTATTTTTGTCATTATTTTTATATCATTATTTATTAGGGAAATAGGGCGATAGTTATTAACTTCCTCCGGGTTTTTGTCTGGTTTAGGGATAACCATGATATATGCTGTGTTAAGGTGCGTGTCCAAGGGGACTCCCTGTGTTTTAGCATTAAAAAATTGGTCAAATAGGGTGCTAAGATGTCTACAAAGGCTTTAATAGTAGGGGATAGATAATCCGTCAGGGCCCGGAGCTGACCCTTTTTTAAGGCCTCTAATGACCTCCCTAATCTCCTCCACCGTAAAAGCAGATTAAAGTAAATTTGTGTGTGTGGTGTTTAGAGTTGGGATGGGGGAGTCATCCAAAAACCTAGCTATTGAGTTTTTGTCAGGCTGAGAATGAGAATTTACAGGTCAGAGTAGAAATCATGGAATGCCTCTAGGATTTTGACCGGATTGGGTGTAGGGGGTTGACCCAATATCCTGATTTTAGGCATAGTATGAGTTCTGATTCTGGGAGAGAGTTTTGCAGCGAGTAAAGATCCCATTTTGTTTGCGTGTGTATAGAATTTATTACCGCTCCATCAAATTGCCTTTTCTGCTTGTGTAGTGAGAGCAAGATTAAGATCCAGTCTGGCTCTATCTATTAGGGCTATGGGAACCTTGGTGGGATCCCTTTTATGACTAGCTCGTAGGGCTGCATATTCCGTTTCCAAGCGCTCTATGTCAGCCCTACGATCCGCTTTGGTTTGGGTAGAAATTTGGATAGTTTTACCCCGAATGCAAGCCTTATGGGCAGCCCAAAGCACTTCGATTGAGATATCACCTGTGTCATTAAGAGAAAAATATTCCTTAAGTGCCTTATTTATTGTTTCAATTGAAGCCAGACTTGACAGAATGGACTCCTTGAGTTTCCATTGACCCTGTTTCCTACCTAGAACATTAGAACAGATAGATATCATTACTATTGAGTGATCGGAGAGGGCGGTGTCTTTGATGTGCGCACTAACTATAAAAGGCAGCAAGGGTGTAGGAGTAAGAATATGATCTATTCTAGCATAAGTGTTGTGAGGATGTGAGTAATGTGTGATGTCCCTTTTGGAAGGATTTAATTCCCTCCAAGTATCAGTAAGATTATGGGCCAAAATTATTCTGGCAATTTTGTGTCTTTCTTTGGTTGGACGAGTCATTTGGTCTTTGGGGGGTTTGGATTTGTTAAGAGCCTGATTGAATGCTGCGTTTGAATTTCCCCCAAAAATTACTGTGCCTACTAACATAGGGCTTAGAGTGTTCATCATGGTCCTAAAAAAGGCAGCTTGACCTCTGTTAGGGGCATAATAAGAAATTAGGGAATATAGGTGTCCTTCTATTGTGCCTTGTATTTATAAAATTCTCCCTTCGGGATCGATATATTCAAAGGATTTTTCAAATTTGCAGGACTTTGAAAAAATAATGGCTACCCCCTTGGTTTTATTTTCTGCATTAGCTAGGTGAAATTGGGGGAAATATGGGTGTAAGTATTTGGGACTGTACCGTATAGGAAAGTGTGTCTCTTGGAGTAAGAGTACATCTAATTTAAGTGATTTGTAATAGTCCAAAATTTTTCTTCGTTTGATTGGGGAATTTAAACCTTGGACATTGTGGGAGGCTATTTTAAGATGGGTTTGTGAGCTAGCCATGAGGGCCAGGGAAGGCACAACCGCTTTCAACATCCCCACTCACCCTTAGTAGTCTTCTAATCTGAAGCGTTTCAGGAATTTCTCCCAACCAGTAGTAGGGAAATAAGATATCCATCTGCAAATCAGGGACACGAAGTTCTGTGAAATACGAGAAGGTTAGGCATTTAGGGAAGAATAAAGTAAAGAGAGAGGAAAAAGGATGAAAGATAAGGAAAAGTCTCCTAACATGTAGAACCAGGGTTTAGGAGGGGAGACACCCCCTGAAACCTCAAAACTAGAACAGAAAGTAGTCTGACCCGTGGTGATCAGACAACCTATCCCTCAGAGGCCCGTGGGATTCTAAGGGGTAGGTGGAGGCACATGTGGACCACCCCTGCACAGGGCACCCATATCATAAAAAAAAAATGCTAAATTTAGCACGGCGAAACATTTGAGCACAAAAAAATATATATATATATATATATATATATATATATATTGTTTTCCCTCCTTTCAAAAAATAAATAAATATATAAATAAATAAATAAATAATAATAAAAAAAAATTAAGGTAAGTCCATGAAAGTCTCAAAAACTGTAAGGCAGGCATGGATAAAAAAAAAAAAAAACAACCCCGGGAAGGAGGATCCCTTAATAGTGTTCACAGACAGGTCTGTGGTCAGACTCTAGGTCTGAGATAGGAAAATGGTGGTGTAGAAAGAGAATGAAGTCAGGTGGGACCGCTGTCTTTGATTTTCTTCATCTTTCCTTTGTTCCAAAGGGGAGATTGAGGGCTCGTTGGAGTGGGTCTTTTAATTGAACCGGTGCCGGTTGAGGAGGTATCCATTTCAGCCTCTTGTGAGATGAGCTTGAGTTGTAGTAATATGCGTTCTCCCTCCTGAAGGTTAGCGAAGGAGTATGATTTTCCGTTGACAGAAAACTTGACTGCAAAAGGGAAAGTCCATCTTTATTTGATTTCTTTCTGCGTCAAGACTAGTAATAATGGTTTTAGTGCTCTTCTACGTTGAATTGTGGAGGGAGAGAGATCCGCGAATAACTGGATAGGGTGTCCCTGGCATAAAATTTGGGAGGCAGATCTGGCCTGTTTCATGACCTCTTCCTTTACAGAATAATAATGTGGTTTGGCAATAATGTCTCTGGGTTTTCCATCTTTTCTGGGGGGTCCAAGGGCTCTGTGGGCCATGTCTAGTTCAAGACGGTGTTGGGGAACATTAGGTAGCATTGTTTTGATTAGTTCCTGGACTGCTGAGGAGACATCTAGAACAGTTTCAGGTAACCCTCTGATTCTAATATTGTACCTGCGGGACCTGTTCTCAAGTTCATCAATTCTGGAGATGGCATAATCTAGTTGCTCCTGGACTGTGGATAAATGTTTGGAATGTTGATTAGAAACTGACACTGTTTCTTATGCCGCGTACACACAATCGTTTTTAATGTCATTTTCAAAAACGAAGTTTTTCTCTACGTGATTTTTCTTGTTTCCTCTCAAGCCTTTTTTACATACACACGTTCATTAAAAAAACTGCTTGAGCAAAGCGCAGTGACGTAGAACACGTACGACGGCACTATAAAGGGGAAGTTCCGTTCGAATGGCGCCACCCTTCATGTTAGTAAAGTTTGTTGAGCGACGATTCACGCTTTTCAGCCTCGTGCTTTTCAGTCCGTTACAGCGTGACGAATGTGCTATCTCCATTACGAACGCTAGTTTTACCAGAACAAGAGCTCCCGTCTCATACTTGATTCTGAGCATGCGCGTTTTTTTCCCCTCGTAAAAGCATACACACTACCGTTTTTCACGTCGTTAAAAAAAACGACGTGAAAAAAGGGAGCAGGTTCTCATTTTTTTTAGGCCATTTTTCACGTCGTTAAAAATGCTCTGGAGCCTACACACGATCGTTTTTAATGCCCAATTTAAAAAATGGCATTTTTAACGTAGTTAAAAACGGTCGTGTGTATGCGGCATCACAGTTTATGTTCTATTGTGTCTATCCTTGCTCCTAAATTTTGGAAAAACAGTTTTCAGGTCCCCAGTTATTTTTGCAGCTGTTTGAGCCAGTCCCCTATCCAGAAGTTCTGAAAATTTCTGAAATAGGTCCTCCATTTGAAAAGCCTGGTCTCTGAGGTGAGTTTCTGACAGAAATAAGGTATTCTGAGCTGAAGAATTGTTCCCTATGTATGTGTAGGGAGAGCCAGATACTGAGTAGCTGATAAGAGGTTCAGTGGAGAATTGTGAGGGGGAAAGTATTTGTGGGGGTCCTGCCTGGCTTTCTGAAGATGAAATTTTGAGCCGCTGAGCTGATTATATGTCTATTTTCTGTGAGGCAGAGTTCACTGGAGGCTATATGCCGTGTGGTGGCGGCCATCTTGGATTTTTTGTCCGTGACAACGGATTGAAATTGCGGCTTTAAAGTCTTTTAAAATGAAAAAAAAAACAGCTTAGAGGGGTGTTCCTGGGTTGATTATCTACCGTGATGGCTTCTGTGGGCACCGCTGTACACAGCTGGAGCGGAGCTCTCGGCTCAGGCAGCCATCCTCAGAGCCCCGCACATGCACACCATATGCACATACCTTTTTTGTACCTTTACGTAGGTAAGCGATTTGCGCATGCACTGCCACTACAATTGTACCAGCAGCTCAAAGAGTATGCGATTACAGTATAACATAGTTGATTTCCAAAAAAAATCTTAATTAGCAAGTGTGTCAAGCATCTTTATAAATTAAAGGACAACCATTGACAGGGCAAATCAATGGACAATAAGACATGATTGCAATATTTATAATGCAATAAAAAAATGTACCGTAATTGTTTTTGACAATTTAGACATGGCTCATGCACAAAATATATATATATATATATATATATATATATATATATATATATATATATATATATATATGATTTAAAAAAAAATGAAAATTTAAAGCATAGTCATTACAAATATGGCATCTGCATACGTACGGTCTATGTGAACTCTTACTTTGTAAAATGACCTTTTCAGCTTAAAATAGAAATGAAAGGTAAACCATTTGTGTATATTGCATAAAAACACATTATAAATACTTTTTTCCCTTTTAAAAAAAAAAAAAAGTGATTGCATAAATTCTGTTCTCATCTGAATAAGGGGCTTTGAGAGGTGGGGGTGGAGAAAGAGTAGTTCACTGATCTTCCCAGTGAATGGCTGTGCAGGGGGCGTGTCAGTACAAGTCTGACCATCGGAGGGCAGGCAGGCTGTTCTCCCAGTACATCCAGAAAACTGACCACACTGGGATGGATGTACTCTTATACTTAGCATGGTCAGTTTGAAATAGGAAAATAAGCACCGGTCCCCATCTTCGCTCTCTTATGGCTCCCTCCTAAAATGTGTCCCTCACCTCACTCAGCCCCTTGATGGCCCATAGCTTAAAACTCTGGGACACGGTCCGGTACTCCGGTGGGCTTATGTCCCCGTCCCTCCCTCTCCTCAATAACCCCTGTTTCCCCCTGGCTTAGAACAACCTCATATTTTTGCCCAGAGGCGGCTCTTTAATTAGGCAAATTAGGCGATGGCCTAAGGCCCCGCACGCATAGTGGCCTCGCAGGCTCGCAGCTGCCTAATTTGCCTAAGAGCCGACTCTGAGGCTGGCCCACAGAGCACCCATGGATGAGAAAAAGCCGCATCTGTCACTCTCTGGCTCCTGTCACGTTTCTAGCAACACGGCCGCGCACGGGCATGGATTATCCTCCCTCTCTCTCAGCTCTTTCTGGTGCATCCTGCTCAGTGTACTCCAGCACTGTCGGCAAAAATCTTGCAACAAGGGAGAGGAGGCGAAGCTGCAGCTGACAAGTGGCTGAGATGGGAATCAATGAGACGCTGAGAGCTCATTGCCCGAGATCGGAGATCCCACGGGTAGGGATACAAGCAGTGCAAGTCCATTCTGCAGGGTGTGTGCATTGTGGTAAGTTGGCGGGGTTCTGCAAGTTTCCAGGAGGTATTAGTGTGCAGCAACTTGAGGAAGAGTGTTGAGATGCCGGGGGTGAGAGCAATGTCTGCAGGGGGGTGCGAGGCCAGTTCTGGTGCTGTGTGTGTGCAGTAGTGATGAGCCGAACACCCCCGGGTTCGGTTCGCACCAGAACCCGCGAACGGACCGAAAGTTCGAACGAACATTAGAACCCTATTAAATACAATGGATGCGAACGTTCGAATTCTAAAGTGCTAATTATAACAACTATTATGCATGTTATTGTCCTAAAAAGGGTTTGGGAACCCGGGTTCTGCACCAGGGGACATGTATCAATGCAAAAAGAAGTTTTAAAAACGGTCGTTTTTCGGGAGCAGTCATTTTAATGATGCATAAAGTGAAAAAAAAAAAGTCAAATATTCCTTTAAATATCGTACCTGGGGGGTGTCTAAAGTATGCCTGTGAAGTGCCACGTGTTTCCCGTGTTTAGAACTGTCCCTGCACAAAATGACACTTCTAAAGGAAAAAAAAGCCATTTAAAACTGCTTGCGGCTTTAATGTAATGTCTGGTCCCGGTAATATGGATGAAATTCTTTAAGAAAAATGGCATAGCTACCCCATGACCCCCCCCCTACCCCAGCCCATTACCAGCCCCTTTGGGTCTTGTATGGATATTAAGGGGAACCCCGCACATAAAATAAAAAAGGCCCTATATACTCTGAACAGCCCTATACAGGCGGTGCATACAAGACAGGGACTGTAGGTTTGTTCTTATGTAGAGTCTGTTTGTAATTTTGAACAGGTACATTGTTGAAGTGTAGCTCCAGACCAAAAATCTATTTTTAAACTTTTTGGAAAACATAGGTAAGGGTTATCACCCCTGTAACATTTGTTTTGCTGTCTGTGCCCCTGTTCAGAACATTTCACCTCACTTTCCGTCCCAATGACAACTGTTTTTGAAATGTGGTGTTTTTCTTGAAACAAGGATTGCTGATAAAGCATCAGTACAGAGGAGACACCTTTCTCCCATATTTATTCTTACAGGAGAGAATTTTCCTTCCTAGTGGTAGATTTCCTCTCACTTCCTGTTGTCTTCTTGCGTTTGCAAGTAGGAGTCGTTTGTAAGTTGGATGTTTGAAAGTAGGGACCTGCCGTATATACTCTGCAGAAATAGGCCCCTTAGTTGTTGGTGTTGGCACAACACTGTAAGCACTCACAGTTACTCTTGGTTGGTGCTGGAACGCCCTGCTGTCAACTATTATATCAGGAATTTTAATTACATATAATTGTTGAACAGTGGTAGTAAAAATTGGGCCTTTGATGGTGGTGCTGGTGCCACAACACTGTAAGCCCTGACAGTTACTCTTGGTGGGTGCAGCAATGGGCCCTGCTGTGAATTATTAGATCAAGAATTGTAATTACATGCCCCTGTTGAACAGGGGCTGAAAAATTGGGCCTTAGGCACTGGTGGCACAACACTGCAACCCCTCACAGCAACTGTACTTGGAGCACAGCAATGAGCCCTGTTGCAAAGTATTGCTTCAAAAATTGTAATGACACGCCCCTGTTAAACAGGGGCTGAAAAATTGGGCCTTAGGCACTGGTGGCACAACACTGCAACTCCTCACAGATACTGTACTTGGAGCACACCAATGAGCCCTGTTGCAAAGTATTGCTTCAAAAATTGTAATGACACGCCCCTGTTAAACAGGGGCTGAAAAATTGGGCCTTAGGCACTGGTGGCACAACACTGCAACTCCTCACAGATACTGTACTTGGAGCACAGCAATGAGCCCTGTTGCAAAGTATTGCTTCAAAAATTGTAATTACACGCCCCTGTTAAACAGGGGCTGAAAAATTGGGCGTTAGGCACTGGTGGCACAACACTGCAACTCCTCACAGATACTGTACTTGGAGCACAGCAATGAGCCCTGTTGCAAAGTATTGCTTCAAAAATTGTAATTACACGCCCCTGTTAAACAGGGGCTGAAAAATTGGGCGTTAGGCACTGGTGGCGGCACCCATAAACAAAAATGATCTTACAAGCTATCATCATCAATCGTATCATTGAGGACTCGGAGGAGGAGGATAGCCAGTCAACATAACAGCACAGGCACTCAGCATCAGCATCAGTCTTGAAGGGATGTGACATGTTAAAATCAATTAGTCTGTTATATCAGCATCAGGTGTGTGGTAGCTGGTGGTGATCCAAGACTGGTTCATCTTGATGAAAGTCAGTCGATCAACCGAGTCGGTGGACAGGCGCACCCTGTGATCCGTGACAAATCCTCCAGCAGCACTGAATGTGCGTTCCGAAAGAACGCTGGATGCAGGACAGGCCAGTAGCTCAATTGCATACTGTGCAAGCTCTGGCCAGTGATCCATCCTCAAGACCCAGTAAGCCAGAGGATTTTCGGTGGGGAAGGTGTCCAAGTCTGACCTTGCCCCTAGATATTCCTGCACCATGTTTATCAGACGCTGGCGATGGTTGCTGGAACCGATCATACTTTGGGGCTGCGGACTAAAGAATTGTCTGAACGCATCGGTCAGACGGCCACCTTCCCCACCGCTCCTTCTTTGACTGGCCGAAGCCTCAGCAACTCGTTGTCCAGGACCAGGAGTTTGCAACCTCCCAGTCTCTGGGAACGCGTTGCACAGACCTTTCTGCAAGGCCTCCCGGAGTTGTCTCATCCTCTGCTCCCTCTGCGACGGTAACATAAGGTCCGCAACCTTACCCTTGTACCGTGGATCAAGGAGAGTGGCCAGCCAGTAATGGTCCCTCTCCTTGATCCGAAGAATACGAGGATCCTTCCGCAGACTTTGCAGGATCAGGGAGGCCATGCAGCGTAGGTTTGCTGAGGCATTCGCTCCGGAGTCCTCTGGGTCACTAAGGACGACATGATCCGCAGCCACCTCCTCCCAGCCACGTACAAGTCCACTGGTTTCTTGGGACTGTAAATCATCCCTAAAAGACTGCTGCTGATGATGCTGAGTGCCAGCCTCCACCTCCATGCTGACACAATCCTCCTCCTCCTCCTCCTCCTCCTCCTCCTCCTCCTCTTCCTGTGCGATGGGTGGGACAGAAGGAACACTGTCTGGGTAAAGGGGGCCTTGAGAGGCAAGGAAGTCCTCCTCTTCCTGCCTCTGTTCTGCCTCAAGTGCCCTGTCCATTATTCCACGCAGCGTGTGCTCCAACAGGTGGACAAGAGGTACAGTGTCACTGATGCATGCACTGTCACTGCTCACCATCCTCGTGGCCTCCTCAAATGGTGCCAGGACAGTGCATGCATCCCTGATCATGCCCCACTGGCGTGGAGAAAAAAAACCAAGCTCCCCTGACCCTGTCCTGGTGCCGTAGTCGCACAGGTACTCATTGATGGCCCTCTGCTGCGTGTGCAGCCGCTGCAGCATGGCCAACGTTGAGTTCCACCTGGTGGGCATGTCACATATAAGGCGGTTCTTGGGCAGGTTCAACTCCTTTTGCAGCTCAGCCAGGCGAGCACTGGCATTATAAGATCTGCGGAAATGCACACAGACTTTCCTGGCCTGCCTCAGGACATCCTGTAAGCCCGGGTACCTGCCCAAGAAGCGCTGCACCACCAGGTTAAGGACGTGAGCCACACAGGGCACATGGGTCAGTTGTCCCTGTCGGAGGGCGGAGAGGAGGTTGGTGCCATTGTCGCAAACCACCATTCCTGGCTTAAGCTGGCGTGGCGTCAACCACCTCTCGGCCTGGCCCTGCAGAGCAGACAGGACCTCTGCCCCAGTGTGGCTTCTGTCCCCCAAACACACCAGCGCAAGCACGGCATGGCATCTTTTTGCCTGCGTACTTGCGTAGCCCCGTGAACGGCTACGGAGCACCGCTGGTTCATAGGACAAACCACAGGAAGAGGCCATGGAGGAAGAAGAAGAGGAGGGGGTGGAGGAGAGAGGTGTGTCACAACCAGTAGTAGCATTTTGGAGGCGTGGCGGTGGGACAACCTCCAACACTACTGCACCTTGTCCTGAATCCTTCCCAGCTGCCAAAAGAGTGACCCAATGGGCCGTGAAAGAAAGGTAACGTCCCTGTCCATGCCTGCTGGACCATGAGTCAGCGGTAATATGCACCTTACCGCTGACCGCCCTGTCCAGCGAGGCCAAGACATTGCCTTCCACATGCCGGTAGAGAGCCGGAATAGCCTTCCGTGAGAAAAAGTGGCGTTTGGGAACCTGCCACTGAGGAACTGCACATTGCACAAACTCACGGAAGGGGGCCGAGTCTACCAACTGAAAAGGCAGCAGTTGAAGCGCTAGCAATTTAGCCAAGCTAGCATTCAACCGCTGGGCATGTGGATGGCTGGGAGTGAACTTCTTTCGACGGTCCAGCAGCTGGGGCAGGGAAATTTGCCTGCTAGAATCGGACGTCGGTGTACTGCTAGCAGAGTGGGCGCAAGTACTTGGCTGTGACACACCTAATTCTACACCTTCATTCCTCTCAGTGCATGTTTCAGAGAGGACTGAAGTTATAGTGGGGTTGGAGATCCCAGCTGATGCGGTGCAAGGAGAGGTCCGCTTTGTTCTTTGGTGTGGGTCTTTGAGGTAGGCTTGCCAACGAGCTGCATGGCAGGTCAACATATGTCTGGTCAGGCATGTGGTACCCAAGCGGCTGATGTTTTGGCCACGCGATATACGCTTGAGACATATGTTGCAAACAGCAGCTGTGCGATCTGATGCACTAGCCTCAAAAAAGGCCCACACCAAAGAACTTTTTGAATGACGGGCAGAGGCAGCGCCCTGCACAGGCGGAGCTCTGCGGTGTGATTCCGTCGGTGTACTGCCCTTACGCTGGCCACCAAAGGGCATCCTGCCTCGTTGGAGATGTGCCTCCTCCTCATCCTCCTCCTCCTCCTCTCTCCTATTAGGCACCCACGTGGAGTCAGTGACCTCATCATCCCCTCCCTCCTCATCACTGGAGCCAATCTGGCAGTATGCTGCAGCTGCTGGAACATGACTGCCAGATTGGTGTCCTTCTTGAGCATCCCCTCTGTCTGCTCTCACGCTACTGCCTTCCTCTAGCTGGGTTTCATCATCAGACCCTTCGAAACGCTGGGCATCCTCCTGGAGCATGTACCCAACACTGTGCTGAAACAGTTCGGGGGACTCCTCAGGAGGAGGACATGGTGGGTCTAGGGAAGGAGTGACTAATGATTTGTCTGACATTGATACCAGGGAAGACGACGCTTTGGCAGCTGCTTTTCCAGTACCCTGAGCCTGGGTGAGAGAGGATGAGGAGGAGGAAGAGGGCTTGGTCATCCACTCTACCAAGTCTTCGGCATGATGTGGCTCAACATGTCCAGCTGCCGAAAAGAAGGACAAGCGTGTCCCATGGCCATGTGCTGATGACAATGCACCGCGTCCACGACCAGCACTGTTGCCCCCAGACACAGAGCCTGCTTGCCCTCTTTTATTGCCTCCTGACTGTCTGCCTCTCCTTGTTTGCCTTCCAGACATTCTAATAGATGGCCTGCAGGGAGATGGGAAAAAAGCAATAAGGGCTACCTTCAGGTGTCCTTCTCTGTCCCTTGAAACAAGGACTTGCAGAGTGAAATAAACTGACACTCTCCCTACCTACAGTTTTCTGTCCCTAGAATAAATGTTTTTTTTAATCACAATATAGCACAAGGACAATTCAGTCACTGTCCTTCCAGGTCCCTGGAAACAAGGACTTGCAGAGTGAAATAAACTGACACTCTCCCTACCTACAGTTTTCTGTCCCTAGAATAAATGTTTTTTTTAATCACAATATAGCACAAGGACAATTCAGTCACTGTCCTTCCAGGTCCCTGGAAACAAGGACTTGCAGAGTGAAATAAACTGACACTCTCCCTACCTACAGTTTTCTGTCCCTAGAATAAATGTTTTTTTTAATCACAATATAGCACAAGGACAATTCAGTCACTGTCCTTCCAGGTCCCTGGAAACAAGGACTTGCAGAGTGAAATAAACTGACACTCTCCCTACCTACAGTTTTCTGTCCCTAGAATAAATGTTTTTTTTAATCACAATATAGCACAAGGACAATTCAGTCACTGTCCTTCCAGGTCCCTGGAAACAAGGACTTGCAGAGTGAAATAAACTGACACTCTCCCTACCTACAGTTTTCTGTCCCTAGAATAAATGTTTTTTTTAATCACAATATAGCACAAGGACAATTCAGTCACTGTCCTTCCAGGTCCCTGGAAACAAGGACTTGCAGAGTGAAATAAACTGACACTCTCCCTACCTACAGTTTTCTGTCCCTAGAATAAATGTTTTTTTTAATCACAATATAGCACAAGGACAATTCAGTCACTGTCCTTCCAGGTCCCTGGAAACAAGGACTTGCAGAGTGAAATAAACTGACACTCTCCCTACCTACAGTTTTCTGTCCCTAGAATAAATGTTTTTTTTAATCACAATATAGCACAAGGACAATTCAGTCACTGTCCTTCCAGGTCCCTGGAAACAAGGACTTGCAGAGTGAAATAAACTGACACTCTCCCTACCTACAGTTTTCTGTCCCTAGAATAAATGTTTTTTTTAATCACAATATAGCACAAGGACAATTCAGTCACTGTCCTTCCAGGTCCCTGGAAACAAGGACTTGCAGAGTGAAATAAACTGACACTCTCCCTACCTACAGTTTTCTGTCCCTAGAATAAATGTTTTTTTTAATCACAATATAGCACAAGGACAATTCAGTCACTGTCCTTCCAGGTCCCTGGAAACAAGGACTTGCAGAGTGAAATAAACTGACACTCTCCCTACCTACAGTTTTCTGTCCCTAGAATAAATGTTTTTTTTAATCACAATATAGCACAAGGACAATTCAGTCACTGTCCTTCCAGGTCCCTGGAAACAAGGACTTGCAGAGTGAAATAAACTGACACTCTCCCTACCTACAGTTTTCTGTCCCTAGAATAAATGTTTTTTTTAATCACAATATAGCACAAGGACAATTCAGTCACTGTCCTTCCAGGTCCCTGGAAACAAGGACTTGCAGAGTGAAATAAACTGACACTCTCCCTACCTACAGTTTTCTGTCCCTAGAATAAATGTTTTTTTTAATCACAATATAGCACAAGGACAATTCAGTCACTGTCCTTCCAGGTCCCTGGAAACAAGGACTTGCAGAGTGAAATAAACTGACACTCTCCCTACCTACAGTTTTCTGTCCCTAGAATAAATGTTTTTTTTAATCACAATATAGCACAAGGACAATTCAGTCACTGTCCTTCCAGGTCCCTGGAAACAAGGACTTGCAGAGTGAAATAAACTGACACTCTCCCTACCTACAGTTTTCTGTCCCTAGAATAAATGTTTTTTTTAATCACAATATAGCACAAGGACAATTCAGTCACTGTCCTTCCAGGTCCCTGGAAACAAGGACTTGCAGAGTGAAATAAACTGACACTCTCCCTACCTACAGTTTTCTGTCCCTAGAATAAATGTTTTTTTTAATCACAATATAGCACAAGGACAATTCAGTCACTGTCCTTCCAGGTCCCTGGAAACAAGGACTTGCAGAGTGAAATAAACTGACACTCTCCCTACCTACAGTTTTCTGTCCCTAGAATAAATGTTTTTTTTAATCACAATATAGCACAAGGACAATTCAGTCACTGTCCTTCCAGGTCCCTGGAAACAAGGACTTGCAGAGTGAAATAAACTGACACTCTCCCTACCTACAGTTTTCTGTCCCTAGAATAAATGTTTTTTTTAATCACAATATAGCACAAGGACAATTCAGTCACTGTCCTTCCAGGTCCCTGGAAACAAGGACTTGCAGAGTGAAATAAACTGACACTCTCCCTACCTACAGTTTTCTATCCCTAGAATAAATGTTTTTTTTAATCACAATATAGCACAAGGACAATTCAGTCACTGTCCTTCCAGGTCCCTGGAAACAAGGACTTGCAGAGTGAAATAAACTGACACTCTCCCTACCTACAGTTTTCTGTCCCTAGAATAAATGTTTTTTTTAATCACAATATAGCACAAGGACAATTCAGTCACTGTCCTTCCAGGTCCCTGGAAACAAGGACTTGCAGAGTGAAATAAACTGACACTCTCCCTACCTACAGTTTTCTGTCCCTAGAATAAATGTTTTTTTTAATCACAATATAGCACAAGGACAATTCAGTCACTGTCCTTCCAGGTCCCTGGAAACAAGGACTTGCAGAGTGAAATAAACTGACACTCTCCCTACCTACAGTTTTCTGTCCCTAGAATAAATGTTTTTTTTAATCACAATATAGCACAAGGACAATTCAGTCACTGTCCTTCCAGGTCCCTGGAAACAAGGACTTGCAGAGTGAAATAAACTGACACTCTCCCTACCTACAGTTTTCTGTCCCTAGAATAAATGTTTTTTTTAATCACAATATAGCACAAGGACAATTCAGTCACTGTCCTTCCAGGTCCCTGGAAACAAGGACTTGCAGAGTGAAATAAACTGACACTCTCCCTACCTACAGTTTTCTGTCCCTAGAATAAATGTTTTTTTTAATCACAATATAGCACAAGGACAATTCAGTCACTGTCCTTCCAGGTCCCTGGAAACAAGGACTTGCAGAGTGAAATAAACTGACACTCTCCCTACCTACAGTTTTCTGTCCCTAGAATAAATGTTTTTTTTAATCACAATATAGCACAAGGACAATTCAGTCACTGTCCTTCCAGGTCCCTGGAAACAAGGACTTGCAGAGTGAAATAAACTGACACTCTCCCTACCTACAGTTTTCTGTCCCTAGAATAAATGTTTTTTTTAATCACAATATAGCACAAGGACAATTCAGTCACTGTCCTTCCAGGTCCCTGGAAACAAGGACTTGCAGAGTGAAATAAACTGACACTCTCCCTACCTACAGTTTTCTGTCCCTAGAATAAATGTTTTTTTTAATCACAATATAGCACAAGGACAATTCAGTCACTGTCCTTCCAGGTCCCTGGAAACAAGGACTTGCAGAGTGAAATAAACTGACACTCTCCCTACCTACAGTTTTCTGTCCCTAGAATAAATGTTTTTTTTAATCACAATATAGCACAAGGACAATTCAGTCACTGTCCTTCCAGGTCCCTGGAAACAAGGACTTGCAGAGTGAAATAAACTGACACTCTCCCTACCTACAGTTTTCTGTCCCTAGAATAAATGTTTTTTTTAATCACAATATAGCACAAGGACAATTCAGTCACTGTCCTTCCAGGTCCCTGGAAACAAGGACTTGCAGAGTGAAATAAACTGACACTCTCCCTACCTACAGTTTTCTGTCCCTAGAATAAATGTTTTTTTTAATCACAATATAGCACAAGGACAATTCAGTCACTGTCCTTCCAGGTCCCTGGAAACAAGGACTTGCAGAGTGAAATAAACTGACACTCTCCCTACCTACAGTTTTCTGTCCCTAGAATAAATGTTTTTTTTAAGCACAATATAGCACAAGGACAATTCACTCACTGTCCTTACAGGTCCCTGGAAACAAGGACTTGCAGAGTGAAAGAAAAAAAACACTCTCCCTACCTACAGTTTTCTGTCCCTAGAAAAAATGTTTTTTTTAATCACAATATAACACAAGGACAATTCACTCACTGTCCTTCCAGGTCCCTGGAAACAAGGACTTGCAGAGTGAAATAAACTGACACTCTCCCTACCTACAGTTTTCTGTCCCTAGAATAAATGTTTTTTTTAAGCACAATATAGCACAAGGACAATTCACTCACTGTCCTTACAGGTCCCTGGAAACAAGGACTTGCAGAGTGAAAGAAAAAAAACACTCTCCCTACCTACAGTTTTCTGTCCCTAGAAAAAATGTTTTTTTTAATCACAATATAACACAAGGACAATTCACTCACTGTCCTTCCAGGTCCCTGGAAACAAGGACTTGCAGAGTGAAATAAACTGACACTCTCCCTACCTACAGTTTTCTGTCCCTAGAATAAATGTTTTTTTTAATCACAATATAGCACAAGGACAATTCAGTCACTGTCCTTCCAGGTCCCTGGAAACAAGGACTTGCAGAGTGAAATAAACTGACACTCTCCCTACCTACAGTTTTCTGTCCCTAGAATAAATGTTTTTTTTAATCACAATATAGCACAAGGACAATTCAGTCACTGTCCTTCCAGGTCCCTGGAAACAAGGACTTGCAGAGTGAAATAAACTGACACTCTCCCTACCTACAGTTTTCTGTCCCTAGAATAAATGTTTTTTTTAAGCACAATATAGCACAAGGACAATTCACTCACTGTCCTTCCAGGTCCCTGGAAACAAGGACTTGCAGAGTGAAAGAAACTGACACTCTCCCTACCTACAGTTTTCTGTCCCTAGAATAAATGTTTTTTTAAGCACAATATAGCACAAGGACAATTCACTCACTGTCCTTCCAGGTCCCTGGAAACAAGGACTTGCAGAGTGAAAGAAACTGACACTGTCCCTACCTACAGTTTTCTGTCCCTAGAATAAATGTTTTTTTTAAGCACACTATAGCACAAGCACAAAACACACTGACACTCTCCCTACCTATCCTTCTCTTTCCCTAAACTAAAGGAATCCAGGTTAAGCAAGAAAGAAATAACAGTCACTGTCCCTGCCTATGCTGCTCTATCCCTGCTCCGGAACACACTACACTAGGCCGCCGTGCTGGCGGCCTTTTATAGTGTGGGGCGTGTACTAAACACCCTCAGCAATAATTGGCCACAGGCATCCTGCCTGTGGCCAATCATTGCTCTCCTCGCTGCCGGCGCTGTGATTGGCCAAGCATGCGGGGTCACAGTGCATGCTTGGCCAATCACAGCGCCTGGATGACACTGCGATGGCGTAGTGCATTGTGGGCCGTTCGCGTCACTCGAATTTGGCGCGAACGGCCCAAATCGTTCGATCTTCGTCGAACGATCGAACAGCCGATGTTCGAGTCGAACGTATGTTCGACTCGAACACGAAGCTCATCCCTAGTGTGCAGCTACTTTTAGGCCTCGTACACACGACCGATTTTCTCGTCGTAAAAAACACGTCGTTTTTTTCGACGAGATTCTTGTTAAGCTTGTCGATTTTCTCGTCAAGCTTTCTATGCGTACACACTGTCATTTTCCAATTTCCTCGTGGTTCTCTGCGCTCACGTCCAGCACGTACGACGGCACTATAAAGGGGAAGATCTTTTTTCTTGGCGCCACCCCTTGGGCTGCTTTTGCTGATCTCGTGTTACCGCGTGTGAAGTAAAAGTTTGGGAAGAGACGATTCGCGCTTTTCAGTCTTCGTACTTTTCAGATCGTTTTCTGCCGTTCAGTTTGTGCTTGTGGGTTCGTATCTTGACTTTCAGGGCGTCTAGGCAGGTCGTATCTGTTTTACAGTGCGTTCTTGCCTGTTCGTTTCTGAATTTCAGTTCGTTATTCATAGGCCTTGCTGTTCTAAAGTGCGTTCTGTTCTGTACGTTCTGATTAGACGACCGTTTCCTAGCCATGTCGCCTGGACGTTCTCGTCGTCGAGTTCGTGCTGTGCGTGCGCTTGGTGTTGGTCTGCTTGTTTTGGACCAAGACCAGTCCATGAATGGTGTGAGGAGGAGTTCATGGACCAAGAATTGGTTGCTCCAGCGGGACCAATTCTGCCACATGCCTCTGCTGCGGGAGATCGTCGAGAATAATCCTGAGGACTACAGGAATTTTCTGAGGATGTCTGACCCCGTTTTTCAGGAACTGTTGGCTTTGGTGTCCCCCTATATTACCAGGAAGGACACCGTTATGCGGGAAGCCATCAGTGCTGAGCAGAGGCTCATCGCCACGTTGCGTTACCTGGCGACAGGGAGAAGTCTTCAGGACTTGAAGTTCACCACAGGCATCTCCCCCCAGGCTCTGGGCCTCATAATCCCAGACACCTGTTCTGCTATTATACAAGTCCTGCAGGAGGACTATATTAGGGTAAGTTTTCTCCCTTAACATCACATTTTATGTATTACATGTATGCTAATGTATTGTATTTCTTTCATCCTTCCCTAATTACCATGATTGTAATATGCTGAGAATGTCCCCTTTGTCCCCATGCATGTTGGAAGCTTTATATTGCCCCTTTTTTATCCTCCCTAAATATTTCCCCTCACTAACTTTTCCAGCAGGGGCGCCTGTTGCTCCAAATGTTGGGGGGTTCCAACCCCAATTTCGGAAATAAACGTCCTCCTTTTTTGCTCTGTTGCCTAATAAACGCCCCCAGTTGTCCCCTCCAATGCAGCCATTTAGTCCCCTCTAATGCAGCCAGTTTCCCCCCAGCCCTGCACTTACCTTCTTGTGGTCAGCGCCATCCTTCTTCTGTCCTTGATGTCTTCTCCTTCCCTTCATGTTGCATCAGCCAATCATGTTACCATTAAACAGACTTGGTGAACATGATTGCCAGAGCAGCCTGTCAGTGTTTACACAAGGAATGCCCCCTCCTTGCGTCCCCGATTTTTCTTTGAGGAAGCCACTTACATCCCTCAGGTTGTAATTTGCAAGACTTTTTTAATACCTGTTTCTGCTCTGCAATTTTAACCCCCTAAATGACGCAATTATTCATATGTCGGTCGCTTTACAAGAGGCCATCCACCTGAATAGTGTGCGGCATAGACAATACATAGGTTCATGCAACGCATGAACCTATGTATTGTTCTGAGTGATGGGCACAGGAGAGAGGGGACAGTGCTCCAGCGCCCACTCTGGACGCACCGCCACTGCAATGCTATCCTGTGGCCAAACACATCTCCCCCCCCCCAAAATAATTTAGTAATGGCCCATCAGAGGGGGTGATGAATATGATAAATGAGCCTTCCATTATACTTTTTTTACACACCTTAACCTCCCTAGCGGTAATCCCCAGCGTGACTCGGGGTTGTTTTTTTATGCTAGGATCGGTAACCCCGAGTCACGCTCGGGGTAGACATTGCAGAGCTCGCAGCGGAGTTTCCTTACCTTCTCCTGGCGATCCAGCGATGATGTCCTCTGCTGTGATTGCCAGCGAGATCTCCGGCGAGTGTCGGCACTTTCGACCCCATCTGACTTCCTAGTTCCGTTCCCTGCGAGCCGCAGCGGCGCATGGGAGCGGAACTGGGCGGCAAATTCAAAAAGGTAAACACATAGTATACATACAGTATACTGTAATCTTACAGATTACAGTACTGTATGTAATAATTACACACCCCCTTGGTCCCTAGTGGTCTGCCCAGTGTCCTGCATGCACTTTTATATAATAAAAATCTTTCTTTCTGCCTGTAAACTGGCGATTGTCCATAGCAACTAAAAAGTGTCCCTTTATGTCAAAAGTGGTTTTAGACCAACTAGAAAGCAGCGATAATAAATTAGAATCACTCGCAGAATTGAGCGATAGCGATTTGTGGGGAAATTCGTCATCAAACACTAAATCTAATGACAGCGACAATTCTGCAACTGAGCAAATTTCAGTGTTTTTGATTTGATTACATTATTGAATAATTTTTATTATAATTAGATTACTATTTTTTATAATTATTTATAGTTATTTATTATATTATAATTTATAATTTTGTGTTTCATATTTATCATACCCGGGATGTTTACTAGACTCTGGTTTGCTTAGGTTTAAGTAAGTAATTACTAAGAATCGCAGGCCTATAATACATAACACCAAATTTTCATGCAAAATAATTGTACCGCTTTTGGTACATAATTCCAGAAAGAATCATACCGCCAGGGAGGTTAATAAACGTATAATTAGATTGATGTTGGTCTCTAATTTTTTGGTCTAGAATTTGCTTGTAATGTATGCCTTTGTTTTTCTAATATTATTTCATCTTGTTTCACTCCACAGCTTCCTTCCACGCCACAGGAATGGCAGACTGTGGCATCGGAGTTTGCCACGCGGTGGGACTTCCCCAACTGCGGTGGTGCCATAGACGGGAAGCACGTCCGCATCGTGCCGCCACCCCGTTCTGGATCCTACTACTACAATTACAAGGGGTTTCATAGCATTGTGCTGATGGCGGTGGTGTCAGCACGGTATGAATTCCTCTATGTTGATGTAGGGAAGAATGGCCGGATGTCCGATGGGGGATCCTTCATCCAGACGGAGTTTGCCCTCCGTCTCCAGAGTGACGACCTTGCATTGCCACCGGATGCAGGGAATATTGAAGGACTCCCCTTTGTTTTCTTGGCTGATGAAGCCTTCGGACTCGGACGGCATCTTATGAGGCCATTTCCACAGAGGACCCTGACCCCAGAGAAGAGTGTGTTCAATTACCGGCTGGCCAGGGCCCGAAGAGTCGTTGAAAATGCCTTCGGCATAATGGCCAGCCGGTTCCGCCTTTTTATGACTTCCATCCACTTGGTGGACTACAAAATAAACTATGTAGTGTTATGCTGCTGTGTGCTACACAATTTTCTTTGCCGCAAATCTAATTCATATATGGCCTCAGTTTTGCCAGAGGCTGGACTTTCCCCTGCAAATCCCCTTCCGGGCCTGGAATCTGCCCGTCTTGGCTTGCCCCCCCAAAATGCCTGTGTGGTTCGGGACAAATACATGAAGTATTTCACGGGTAGGGGGGCAATTCCTATGCCAGCCTATGTCTAAGTATCCCAATAAAAATCTTGTTTAAACCTTTAATTATTTGTTCTTTCCTGTCTCCTAGTTTGTCTTTGTGCATTTGTAGTGGCAAGTGTATTTTACTTTAGTAAATAACAACCAATTTCACTATGTTACCTTACAAAAGAACCAAATAAGCTTAGAGAGTATTATAAAAAGAAGCTACACGTTGTTTGTGGTCAAATTTTTTACTCTCTGCACATTTTTTTTTGTTTTACTTTGGGGTTGGCCTGGCCACAACCCGGCAAATTTTGGCTTATGAAAATACAAAAATACCACTTGCATTTCTAAAATGACAACATTGGATACCTCTGAGCAATCTGAGACATTCAGTTACACAAACTATGTCTCTATGTGCCCGTCCTAATATTTTTAATATGGGGTCCTGCCACCCCTTGCCCAGCCAAAAATTCAATATGCACACATTTTTACTTTTTTGCAAATAGGAAGTTTACAATCCTGATCCCTATTGTCAACATGTGCTATCTGCCATCAGGGGTGATCAATGGACGTGTTTTGGGGGTGCATCCCCTTCCTCAGTTCACCGACTTTTGATACGAAGAAGGGGTTGCACCCACAAAAGACGTACATGGATATCCCCTGATGGCAGATAGCACATGTTCACACACTGTGTGCATATTCAATTTTTGGCTGCTTTGTTACTCAAAAAATTAGTAAAAATATAAAAAACAAACATGTAAAAACAAATGTGTTTGGATGGCTTATTGAATTCTCCCCAAAACATCGAGAATGTCTTTAAATGTTTGTTCCATCACATGGATTCTTTGTTTAATTAGGTCCAGTTCCGTGCTACATTCCATCACTTGCTGGATGAGGCGGAGGGCACTGTCAGCAGAGAACGGTGTGCTATCCTTCACAACATTTCCATCCCCTAAAAACCATTAAAAAAAAATAATAAAACTCTGCAGGCCTACCTCGCTTACCTTAAGCTGTGGTGTCAGATACTGACCTGTTGTGGTGACCAGATCCACAACGTCATCCACCTCTCCTTCCTGCACTTCTCCTTCCTCCACCTCAACTTCCTGCACATCTTTCGGTTGTGGATCTTTGGGAGTTTGGGGTTGCTTGGAAGTTGTGGGGTGCATGTGCTCCCTGGAGTGTCCTCCTCCCAGTCTTCTCTCCCCTATGAGAATAAAACCAAAGGTCTATTTATCACACTGTAAAAATCTCATTTTTAAACTTAAAACAGGCTAAATTGTTTGGAAGTGGGGTACAAGTGTGTGTTTGTGCGGAATTTAAAGAAAAATGCATTATTTATGACCCCAAATATGTTTAGTATTCACATTTGGATGTAATTTTTTGGACATGGAGGCACCACAAATAAACTCTGATGCACCTGTGTGGGACACCCAAAAAAGGCGGGTCTGGTGGCCCACACTATAGTGCTCCAAAGTACAGATGTGGAAGCAGCTGCTGAGTGTCCTCTCCTTTACACTGATTAAAGTTTGCATTTCATTCTCCTTACAAACACATCATCTAGACTTAAAAATTATCCACAATACTTGATCAAAAATGGCAGATGTCTAATTACTTTTGGGGGTCTAAAATAAGCCAAAACCGCGGATAGTGGCCGAACGAAGTGTCGGTAACGTAACGAACGATTACTGTGCCCAACCTAGTTCAAAATATTACATTTTGGAAGGGAGTCCAATATGATAAAAAAAAAAAAATGTCAGTTTCTAAAAAGATTAATAGCAGAAAGGTCGTCATTTTACTTACTTTTAGCGAGCATCCTCTTTATGCTCCTCAACTGGTCTGGCTCCCTCAGTTTGAGGTCTGACCACCTCTTTCTGAGCTGCTCATTTGAGCGTTTCACCCCGAACTTCGCCCTCAGACTCTTCACAACTTTAGTGAGGATTTTGGCCTTCCTTCTATTTGGTTTGCTATACGGCCCATGCTTGGCATCATAATCAGCCTTGACCAAGATGTCCACCATCTCCGCCATCTCCGCCAAAGACATATTCGATGCCTTGAATCTCCTCCTTGATCGTGACGTGTCCTCGGTCTCCGGGCTTGTCTCCTCGCTAGTTGCGGAATTATCAGACACCTGCTGTAACTCCGCCATATCTGTCTGCGCGCCGAAAGAGAAGGGGCGGGGAAAAGATGTTAGTTAGAACGTCATGGGCGGGCGACGTGTGCGGAGCGACGTGTTCGAATTTGGACGCATGCGTGGTGTGTATATAGCAAACACACATGTGACTATAGTACGTTCGGTGTGCGGAGAGAGGAGTTCAAGTGACGGACGTGCGAACGAAGGTATGTGATTTTGTGAGACTTGTAAAAATTGTTGGCCTATACTGTCTTGAGATTGGTGGAGGATATATATGGTGACTAGGATGTGAAAGAGGTTAGACTGTTTGCCTCACATTATTTAAATATAATTTATTTTACTTGCAGATACAATATGAATGTCTTTATTAGCGACAAAGAGTTCCTGGCGGAATTTATTGACCGGGTAAGGGAGCTGCCGGCTCTGTGGGAGACCAAAAACCCCATCCATAAAAAAAAAGGGGTGAGAAAAGCAGCGCTGGAGAAGCTGCTCCCATTTGTGCATACCAAGGTGCCCACAGCCACAGCAAAACAAGTGGACACTAAAATTGGGAGCTTGAGAGGTACCTACAGGACTGAACGCTCTAAGGTGCTGGCTTCTCAGAGGTCAGGAGCAGCAGCAGATGATGTTTATGTCCCGGTTTTGTGGTACTACAGCAGGATGTCCTTCCTGGATGACCACATTGAGCCAAGGCCATCACTCTCCACTCTTCCCCCCAGACTTCCCTGCAGCCAACCTGAGCCTTCTCTGGAGCAAGAGGAGGCAGCCATCCTGGATGATCCTTCCTGATTTGTCCATCTGGAGCCAGGTATAGTATTAACTGAAAATGTAGTGGGATAAAATTAATGTTTCCCAAATATGTCAGGATGAGAAACATACATTATTTTGTATTCCACAAGTGAAATCATGATCTGTAGACATTATTCTGCACTTAATTGTGTGGTAAATAGTCAAGCTGATGTAGTGGTAAATTTAAAGCAAGGATTTATGCATTTACATTCTAATTGCTTCCATCAGGATTACAAAGTTTGATGCAAAGATTAAACCAACATATTAAACTATGTTTCTTTTTCATACACAGGATGAAATCAGCCAGGAGGAGGGTCTGGAAACTGTCAGGCAGGAGGAGGAAGGGCCCAGTGGCAGCCAGGAGGTGGCAGGGCCCAGTACCAGCCAGGAGGTGGCAGGGCCCAGTGGCAGCCAGGAGGTGGCAGGGCCCAGTGGCAGCCAGGAGGTGGCAGGGCCCAGTGGCAGCCAGGAGGTGGCAGGGCCCAGTGGCAGACAGGAGGTGGCAGGGCAAAGGAGAAGCACCAGATCCCAGGTGCCTCCCATCAGGCTTCACAAAAGAGGCAGGAGGGACAGGACCACCAGTGAGGCAGCAATGGCCCTTATTAAAGAGGCCCATGCCACCCTCAAGGAGCCCACATCCCCTGAAGAGGCCATTGCCGGCCTAGTGGAGGCTAAGTTCAAGGTGATGAGCATGGAGCAACGCCTCCTATGCGAACCCCTGCTCATCACCTTGCTCAACAAGGGGGTGATGGAGCAAATTACCCCCAATACCGCCATATGTGAGGTGGCCCAACTGACCCAACCTCAACCTCCACCTCCACCTTCCTCTTCTGCCCCACCCCCTTCTGCTACACCTCCACCTTCTGCCCCACCCCCTTCTGCTACACCTCCACCTTCTGCCCCACCCCCTTCTGCTACACCTCCACCTTCTGCCCCACCCCCTTCTGCTACACCTCCACCTTCTGCCCCACCCCCTTCTGCTACACCTCCACCTTCTGCCCCACCCTCTTCTGCTACACCTCCACCTTCTGCCCCACCCCCTTCTGCTACACCTCCACCTCCTCCTCCTGACAGGAGTACCCCTCCAGTGGGCCAGCCTCCAGCTAAACGAAGAAGGAAGGCTGCAGGAAAGGCTGCAGGAAAGGCTTCAGGAAAGGCTTCAGGAAAGGCTGCAGGGAAGGTTGCCAGGAAGAAGAGGAAGTGATGGCCTTGCTTCATTGTGGTCGCACTGGTCGGACAGAAGGCAGCCTGTTGTAGTACCACACACTTGGGACATATATCTCACCTGCTGCTGTTCCTGACCTCTGGGAGGCCAGCATCAGATTGTGTTCTGAAATGTGGGCCTTCTCAAGCTCCCAATTTTAGTGTCCACACAGGGTTGCTGTGTGCTCTGGGGTCCCTGGGATGCACAAATGGCAGCAGCTTCTCCAGCGCTGCCTTCTCTTTATTTAATTTATAAACATGAATAAATGTGTTTTTTGTTTAAGTTCATACTTGACTATGTGTATTTTTAAATAAAAAAAAACAAGCTTTGGAGTAAGCAGATACATTTGACTGACAATAAAAGGCACAGATATCACCCCCCCCCAAAAGAATAACTAAATCTGATTAGCTCAAAAACATGGTGTGAAATTTTAAAAATATAGATTAGAAAATTAAATGGGAGATCGCTATCAAAACATTGAGAAATTATAATTAACATCATTTTGAAAAATCTAACCATTTAAATTATTCCTAAAAACTTGCACGATATAATACACATAAATCTTATAAAGAGCAGCATGAAAAAGGTTAAAAATAAGGCAGAACTCTGTGTGAATATCAGCAGCAAAAGAAGGTCTCTCGTTTTGATTAATGTAACATTCTAACGAAGAATTCAATGCAGAACATTTAAACGATGAAATATTTATGAGCGTGACGAATGTGCTCTCTCCATTATGAAGGCTTGTTTTACCAGAAGATGCGCTCCCGTCTCATAGTTGCTTGTGAGCATGCGCGCTTTTGGAAGAGTCGTAAAAGCATACACACGAACCATTTTCTCGTCACAAAACAGGCCGACGAGAAACACGACGAGGAAATCTGGAATCCTGACGAGAAAATAGAGAGCAGGTTCTCTATTTTCTCGTCGAGATTCTCGTCAAGTTTCTCGTCGTAAAACCATACACACGAACGTTTTTCTAGACAAAAAAACTCTCGCGGCACTTTTCTTGACTGTTTACGACGAGAAAATCGGTCGTGTGTACGAGGCCTTACTTTCTCAGTGCATAGCAGTGGTCTCTGCAGTGCTGGAGCAATGCATTAGGGCTTGTTCACACCATATACTTTCAATCCATCTGCACCCCCCTCCTGCACATGCCACTCAACCCCATTCACTCTGTGCCCCCCTCCTGCACAGGCCACCCACCCCCATTCACTCTGTGCCCCCCTCCTGCACATGCCACCCACCCCCATTCACGCCGTGCCCCCCTCCTGCACATGCCACCCACCCCCATTCACTCAGTGCCCCCCTTCTGCACATACCACCCACCCCCATTCACTCCGTGCCCCCTCCTGCACATGCCACCCACCCCCATTCACTCCATGCCCCCTCCTGCACATGCCACCCACCCCCATTCACCCCATGCCCCCTCCTGCACATGCCACCCACCTCCATTCACTCCGTGACCCCCTCCTGCACATGCCACCCACCCCCATTCACTCTGTGCCCCCCCTGCACATGCCACCCACCCCCATTCAATCCGTGCCCCCCTCCTGCACATGCCACCCACCCCCATTCACTCTGTGCCCCCTCCTGCACATGCCACCCACCCCCATTCACTCCGTGCCCCCCTTCTGCACATGCCACCCACCCCCATTCACTCCGTGCCCCCCTCCTGCACATGCCACCCACCCCCATTCACTCCGTGCCCCCCTCCTGCCCATACCACCCACCCCATTCACTCCGTGCCCCCCTTCTGCACATACCACCCACCCCTATTCACTCCATGTCCCCTCTCCTGCACATACCACCCACCCCCATTTACTCCATGCCCCCTCCTGCACATACCACCCACCCCCATTCACTCCCTGCCCCCCTCCTGCGCATGCCACCCACCCCCATTCACTCCATGCCCCCTCCTGCACATGCCACCCACCCATATTCACTCCATGCTCCCCTCCTGCACATGCCACCCACCCCCATTCACTCCGTGCCCCCCTCCTGCACATGCCACCTACCTCCATTCACTCCGTGACCCCCTCCTGCACATGCCACCCACCCCCATTCACTCTGTGCCCCCTCCTGCACATGCCACCCACCCCCATTCAATCCGTGCCCCCCTCCTGCACATGCCACCCACCCCCATTCACTCTGTGCCCCTCCTGCACATGCCACCCACCCCGATTCACTCCGTGCCCCCCTTCTGAACATGCCACCGACCCCCATTCACTCCGTGCCCCCCTCCTGCACATGCCACCCACCCCCATTCACTCCGTGCCCCCCTCCTGCCCATACTACTCACCCCATTCACTCCGTGCCCCCCTTCTGCACATACCACCCACCCCCATTCACTCCGTGCCCCCTCCTGCACATACCACCCACCCCCATTCACTCCATGCCCCCTCCTGCACATACCACCCACCCCATTCACTCCGTGCCCCCCTCCTGCGCATGCCACCCACCCCATTCACTCCGTGCCCCCCTCCTGTGCATGCCACCCACCCCCATTTACTCCATGCCCCCTCCTGCACATGCCACCCACCCATATTCACTCCGTGCCCCCCTCCTGCACATGCCTCCCCACCCCCATTCACTCCGTGCCCCCCTCCTGCACATGCCACCCACCCCCATTCACTCCGTGCCCCCTCCTGCACATACCACCCACCCCCATTCACTCTGTGCCCTCTCCTGCACATACCACCTACCGCCATACACTCTGTGCCCCCCTGCACATACCACCCACCGCCATACAATCTGTGCCCCCCTCCTGCACATACCACCCACCCCCATTCACTCTGTGCCCTCTCCTGCACATACCACCCACCGTCATACACTCTGTGCCCTCTCCTGCACATACCACCTTCCACCATACAATCTGTGCCCCCCTGCACATACCACCCACCGCCATACAATCTGTGCCCCCCTCCTGCACAGACCACCGCCATACAATCTGTGCCCCTCTCCTGCACATACCATCCACCGCCATATACTCTGTGACCTCTCCTGCACATACCACCCACCGCCATACAAACTGTGCCCCTCTCCTGCACATACCACCCACCACCATACACTCTGTGCCCCCCTGCACATACCACCCACCGCCATACCCTCTGTGCCCCCCCTGCACATACCACCCACCGCCATACCCTCTGTGCCCTCTCCTGCACATACCACCCACTGCCATACACTCTGTGCCCCCCCTGCACATACCACCCACCACCATACACTCTGTGCCCCTCTCCTGCACATACCACCCACCGCCATACACTCGGTGCCCCCCTCCTGCACAGACCACAGCCATACAGTCTGTGCCCCCCTCCTGCACATACCACCCACCGCCATACTCTTTCTTTCTTTTCCCCTTCCTGCCAGCCCATTTGCTTGGATTATACTATGGCTATTTCTCACTAACCAACAGTATTCCCCATCCCGCACCAGACAGTCCCATTGACATCCATCTATTCCCCCCCCCCATTCATGCCAACACAAATCCTCCTCCTTTTTTATCCCTATACAGACCAGGATACCCCAGTTTCACTCCAGTTCTCCTCTACCCATCACTCATCTCCTACCCACTCCCCCCTTTTTATCCCCTCCTTCTTCTCCCCTAACCCATTGTTCCCAGTCCTATCCCCACCCCCATTTGTTCAGGGGCTAAGGAAGGACCCTGAGGCAGAGCATCTTACTACTGCTGCTGCTTGTGTGGGTGTGATGTATACTGCGCCAATCCTTGCTGACCCTCCTCTCCTATTCATCCCACGTGATTGCCGCAATACACATCCCACCCACACAAGCAGCAGCAGTAGTAAGATGCTCCACCCCAGGGTTCTTCCTTAACCCATACAAAGAAATGTGAGTAGGGCCTCATGTCTAAATTTTTCCTAAGGCCTCACAAAGCCTAGAGCCCCCTCTGTTTTTGCCTGGTGGCCAGCCCATAGATTCTCCCAGGTCCGACATTTTCTCAGAACCCGCACCTTCCCCTCATGGGCTTCAATCCGAGAGGCTCATGAAGCTCCCTCAGTGGGATTTTCCACTATCTTCAACTTCGCCACTGGATCTCCTCTCTCAGACGCAATGATACCTTTCCCTACCAGAAAACAGCCTTTGAGCAAACGTGCCTACATTCTCCAGGGTCTCCGGGTACTATATCTTTGATTTACTTCTCCCTTAACTCAAGCGGGACCCCAACCTCCTTATCCTATGTCTTTAACTGGGAGCAGGACTTATCCCGCATCAATCTAGCGGATTGGAGCAAAGCCTGGTCTAATACTGCGAAATGTTCCTTTAACGCGGCTACCCTAGAGGCAGCCTATAAGGTACTCCTCCGTTGGTATTGGGTCCCATCCTGTATCGCCAAATCAAACCCAACCTGCAGTGATAGATGTTTCAGGGGTTGTGGTCAGCGTGGAGATGAACTTCATATCTGGTGATTCTGGTCAAGGGTATTTGGCCTTCTTTCTTCTCTCTTCCATATATCCCCCCGCAAGGATGCCAAATTGGCCTTACTTCAATACCCGATCCCGGGCCTTTTTTCCCATCAGCAGAAGTTGGCCACCTATTTGTTTATCGCTGCAAAGCGCACAATAGCAAGTTCCTGGAAGAAGCTGGCTGTCTCGTTTGCGGAGGTGAAGAGCATCTTAACGACTCT
Source organism: Rana muscosa (assembly GCA_029206835.1). Lineage (NCBI taxonomy): Eukaryota > Metazoa > Chordata > Amphibia > Anura > Ranidae > Rana > Rana muscosa. Next base: position 852,401,771 of record CM055118.1, read on the forward strand.
CATGATTAATGTGAAGATGTCTAGAAATACCCCAATTAGAAATGGTGGATACAATGAAATATCTGGGAATACATATAACAATTGACCCCAATAAATATATAAATATATATATATTTATATATATAAATATATATATAAATATATAAATAACAACATAGTTCCCCTCCTGTCTAAATTTAAAAATAAAATTCAAATATGGCGGCGGCTCCCACTGTCAGTTGCAGGTAGATGTAACCTGATCAAAATGCTGTGGATGCCACAATTATTATATGTATTGCATAATACACCAACATGGATACATAAGAAATGGTTTAAGAAAATTGATACACTATTTAGAGAATTAATATGGAAAGGAGGCCAAGCAAGGATAGGACTACAGACCCTGCAACTGTCAACAAGGGAGGGAGGCATGGCGGTACCGCACCCACGGTGTTATTTCCTGGCAGCACAGCTGCAGCATATAGGAATGAGACCAGAGATGGGAGGGGATACAAATGGGCGGCTGATGATAATGGGGTCATCCCATAAGTTGGTGATGGAGGCACTGGAGGCAAATTCATTTATATACAAATCCCCTATGGTTAAGATGGTAATAAAGGTGTGGAAAGCTGTGAAAGCACTAGGGGGATTAGAAGGAGAGACAGAATATACACCGCTTTGGGATAATATGAATCTTCAGGAGTTGGAGCCGATGGGGAAAATTAAGGAATGGGAAGGGAAGGGGATAACTAGGTTGGCTTAGCTGTATGAGGGAGAAATCCTAAAAACTTTTGCTACACTCAGAGAGGAATATGATGTCCCTAAACATACATTTTACAGATAGTTGCAAATTAGACATGCATTAGATATGCAGTTCGATAGACAGGGACCAACCTGGCATAAATCCCCTATCTTTCAGAGATTGGGCAACCAGAGTGAGACTGGGGGCCGTATATCCGAAATATACCCACACTTATGCAAAGGAAGTATTACAGCTCCTGAACATCTCAAAAGCAGAGGGAAATGGGAGGAAGATCTGGGGCCCATATCCGAGGGGCAATGGAAAAAGGTACTAGAGAGTGGACACCATGTATCTGTTTCACCGGCCCAGAAATTTTCATTCTTAATGTTATTACATAGGACATACTATACACCAAAAAGGCTGTTTGACGTTGGGTGGAGAGCAGATGCAGGGTGTCCCAGATGTCAAGACACAGGGGACCTGATACACATTCTATGGAGGTGCCCGAAATTATTTAGGTATTGGACAGGGGTACTGGATAGTATAAATAGGACATATATGACAACAATAGAAATGGACCCTAGAATATGTGTCTTGGGACTAGAGGAGGGAACAAACAGAGCGATCAGCATAACAGAAGCAGTGCTTAGATGCCTTTTTCATGCTAGAAAATTGATAGCGCAAAGATGGCAGGCAGAAGACCCCCCTTCAGTGAGAGAATGGGCTAACACAGTTACCGCAACAATATGGAAGGAGAGGGTAGTTTATATTAAGAGAGGGAACACAAGAGAGTTTGAAAAGGTGTGGAACCCGTGGTTGGAAAAAATAGGGATACCCCTGTAAAGCGGAGAGTGAGAGGGAAAGAGAGTAAGAAAAATGGCACAAGGAAAATAAATGAAAACAGAAATAAACTTTGAATAATGTGTAAAAATGGAAGAAAGGAATATAGGAAAAAAACTAATATGAGAAAATAGTAAAGGGGGAGGGGGGAAGGAGGGAGGGATGAGGGTTAACAGAGTGAAACTTACATTGATAATATGTTGCTAATTTATTGTTGTGAAAAGTAAATATAAATAAGCATGTACAATGTTAATTTGAATATGCAAGAAAATTAATAAAGAGAATATAAAAAAAAAAAAAAAAAAAAAAAAAGAAGATGTCTAGTATTCTTCATGACTCCCACGCCAAGTTCCTCAAGGTTTGGGGCCCCTGGTGGTCCTACGCTCTTCCCACTTTGCATCCGACCAGCCTAGGCCTCATCAATTGACCTCCTCTATCCTCCCGACCTGGGGGTACCCCTCTCTCTCTCTCTCTCTCCCTCTCTTTCCCTCTCTCTCCCTCACTCTCACTTTTCCCATTCGTTTTTCCTTTGTGTTTTTTCAGTTTTGTTTTTGTTTGTGTGTCCCCAATTTTAGTTTTACTTCCCACATTTTAGTGGACTACTCCACGCCTTACCCTCTGAGCAATAATGCTCAGTTACCCTATGTTGACCCCCGGCCTAGGCCGGAGGGCTGTTGATGCCTGATAACTCCCACTATCGAAAATGTTTTTAATGTGCACTATTCAGCTGTGCCATGTTTTGTTTTTTGTTTATATCCCCTGCGTGGGATTATTGCAGTTGTTCTCACTTCTCAAAATTTTTTAGAAAAAAAGATTGTACCAGAAATAGGAAAATAAAAGGACTGGCAGGAACACCAGGTATTTCACACAAAGGAAGAAATACAAGGAGCACAGGATACTTTTTAACACAAGTACTGTACATGTTACAACAGGCACATATCAGGAATAGGAAATTTTGGGATAACATATTATCTTTAATTGTTTTAATAAAAAAATATGATTAAAAATAAGAAAACAAACAGTTAGGTCAAGAAGACCATATGGTAGGTTTTTAATGTCCCTATCAACTTATCCCCACTGTTACAAGGCCCCCAGAGTACAGCTTGATGACTGTGGGAAACATGGAAAAAAATGTTTCTAGTTTCAGCCTATTTGGCCATTTGGTACACATCTAACATAATCCCAGGGAAGACTACTACAGTAATGTGCTGGTTTTTTTCTGTGGTGTGAAAGAGATGGGTGTTAAATGCAGTGACCACCAACAAACTCCCATATTAATTTTTATTTGTTCATGCTCTTCAACAAATCAGCATGGTTCTTTTTAGAATATGGTATTACATTTTATTAATTTAAAGCGTTATTAAACCCACAACAGTAAAATCATATATATGCAGTAAAGCATGCTTGTTATACTCACCGTGGGACCTAATGGGTCAATCCTCTGCATTGTGTAAAGAGGCTGTTTGATTCTGTCTTCTCTGATCTCCCCTTCTTCCACTGTCCCCAATCCATCTCCTCATAGAACAGAGCATTGGGGGCACTCTGCACATGCTCAGTTTGGTGTGTATTGCTAGAGAGTTTTTTCTTGGGAGGGTGCATGTGATCAGCACAGGGCCAATCAGCACTGTCCAGACAGACTGTCAGGGGTCCTGCAGTGTCATAGGACAGTCATAGTGGAATGAAAACTCCTCCTACAAGCTTTAACCAGACACTGATATAAGTCATAAGACTGCTATATACTGCAGATGAGAAAAGGTATTTAGCTGTTTATATTTACTAAAATAATTGCATTTCCATATTCTGTGTACTTTGGGAGACAAGATATAGTAAATACAGGGTCCTGGGTTTTTGTAACTTCAATATGTAATGCAATAAAATAGTAGGGAAAGGTTAATTAAAGTAGACGTCCAGGTGTAAATTTGCTCCCACCCCCTTTCTAACTCCACCTATAGGCTTACTATGGGCATCTACTGTCTGCTGTCCCTCCTCTCTCCTGAAGCCGGCACTCTGGGCCATTCATGTGACCATATCGGAGCTTCCTCAGAAGAAGTAAGCATACACATCTTTCCTCTACAGGGTAATTAGAATAGGAGTTAAAATAGGGGTGGGAGCAGATGTAAGATTAGATTAGATTAGTTTAGCCTAGACTTCCACTTTAAGTCAGCGTTCTTCAGATATGCATATTACAGTTTGTTTTTTGATCATGTTAAGATCTTGGAATCTGCCCTATAAACCTGTTTAAGTTGATGTTAAGTGTGGTTGACATTTTCATATGATTTGGTTACATTTTGTTATATGATGCACAGATCACTGCGAAGACAACCCATGTGAACCCAGAGGTATATGTGAAAACACTTTAAAAGGTTATAAATGTGTGTGCCAAGAGCCCTACACAGGCAAGAACTGCAAAAAAGGTAAGTTGAAAAGAGTAAATCATAGGCAGTGATTTACAAAGCTTCCCTTGGCTTTATGTTGTGAGGTTGCATGACTGTATTTTGATGCATAAAGGGATAAAACCCCATATGAGTTTTGTAAACAAGTGCAGTAATTCTTAACTGTGAGTCACAGTAAAAGTATATAAAAAAAATCTTATTTTATAATATTGTATATTGTCCCTCTCTGGATGGAGCATGGGTATCACTGTGGCTTATGTGTGGAACTGTTTTGCCAGGAAATACACTAACTTGCTCACCTATGCAGATTGGTTGCAGCTGCCTTGAAGTAAATACTGTAATGTAACCAGTAGATCAGAAATGCCCAATATTGTACAATAATGATACCATGTGGGAAGGCGTATAAGTATTGTAGCTATAGAGAGAAACTAGACAGGTAAATAGACAAAAGCAATGTTGCCGTTTTAATCATGGTACACATGCCAATGTTTAATAGTTCTGGTGGTATGTGGATAATGCAAAGGCTGTGAGGGCAGCAAGTAAGGGACCTTGATTGGCTGCCTTAATGCAAAAAAAACAGGACTTTATAAGTTCAGCCAATTCTTCCATTCTCTCCTCTCTGAGTCCCCCTTCTGTGGGCCCTCATCTACAGCTTCCTGTCAATCGACCCCCTAAGGGCTCTCTCAATGCTCCCGTCTGACTAGGACTCCATCCACCATTGTTGAGATAAAAGATACTCCACCCGCCAACCACTCAGAGGGACTTACTAAAAGGGAAACTAACCCCTGTATACACTCCTCCCTTTAACATTCACATGTCCCTCTCCTGTGGGTACCAAACTATTGGGAGAAATTGGCCTGAACCACACACGGAAATAAAACATTGTAAACGTAATAATTGTAAACATAAAAAAACAAAAATCTAACAGAAGGCATACAGTATATTTTATACCTCATACCCAGTTAGAAGAAGTTACCAACTGTAAAACAAGAACACATGCACAGTATGTATAATAAATCAGATAGGCAAACACTACATAAAATAGTAGAACACCACTACAAATAATCCTGCCATTCTATGGTCTCAGGGTGTTACCTACGCTCATAATACTGGATGTCGTCTCATCTCAGCCGAAACAACACCATCTTGTCCGTATAGACGTAATGCCGATAAGCAAGGATACAACTATTTGGTAGTCAGGGAATTTCCATCAAGGGACTGAGATTTAGGTGCCTTTCATGTTCCCAAATGGCAGTCCCATACCGTATATATTTTGGCATTCAGCTTCCACTGGTCCAAACAGGGCTTCTGAAATATATGGAAACTCAAGTTAAAATAATTTGCACATATGACAAACAAAGTATCTGTGGAGCCAAGATAGCTGGGTCAACTGACGCCCTCGCCCCTTACCTGGGAGGTAAGTAGGTGCTGGGCCTCTGTCTCATGGTGCCTGCATTCCCAGACTCCTCAGTTCCTTCCAGCTCATCCTCATCGTTGATAAAGGAGGATCGTTCCTTCATAGGGTTGGGTACTCTGCAGAACTGGGGTTTCTCCTCAACCCCTTGAAGCAATGGTGCACTCCATAATGCACCTGGGGCTTCCTCTGGAGCTGTAACAGCCACTGCTGATGTTTCCTCTTTTTCTGGAACTGAAGGATCCATAGGTTGTTGTACCGTCTCCTGCACCCCTGGGACCACATCAGCACAGGACACAGCCAATGCCTTGTTGCCAATGTCACTGGTCAGCAGTTATTCCACTGCAGGTAGTAATATAGATGTCTCTGAGTCCTCATCTTTGGGCTCTCTATGGATGGGCTCAATCTCGGTGCTCTTGGGGAACCCTACTACCTTCTGCTCTCTGCATTAGGGACCGTGTTTAGAGCCTGGATGCAAAACTTCTGACTGCTGTGGCAGGTCCTGTTGACTGCTACCCATACAGCGTCCTCCTTCCACTTTGCCCACTTCTCACAGGAATGCTCATGTTCTAGGAGAACCTCATAGAGGAATGCCTGTCAGTTCCCACAACGGACCCAAGGTGCTATACTTACAGCCAACTCTCCCCAATCTAGACAGACATGAATCAGCTTCTTAACCACTCCTGTGGCAGATGGCAAATCCCTTTAAGGGAGTCACATGCAGCCCAATATCCACCATGAACCCTTGTAATGCAGGGAGGTGAACTGAGGCTTAGCCACCTCTGCAACTGGATTCCTTTCAGCGTACATGGCTACATGGGACTGGTCAGCAGATGATTTACTCTGCCTCCTGGTATCGCTCCAACCAGGGAGGCCAACACATCATCACAGACAGTGACATGCCCTATCCTGTACCAAATCCACTCACAAACCACTCAGGAGAGGGGCCTTACTAAAAGGGAACCTATCCCATGCTTACAAGCACATCAATTAATTTTTTTTCCCCTTACTGTTTTAACATAGGGAAAAGGGAAGACTTTTATTAACTATTACACTTTCATTTTCTGAATTCACTGTCAGATATGGTCATAGTAGTTAGTAATTGTTGATATGCCAGCAAAAGAAAGGTGGGTTTGATTTCAAGTGGAACCAAATGTAAGCATGCACAGCCTCATTTAACCTTCTAAGGATAGCCTGAGAAGCAAGATACACAGTAAGAACAAGACAATAACTACTGTTACCAAATACAAGAGCTAAGAATGCTAAACAGAAGTGATAACAGAAAAATCTATCAGTTGGGATTGACAACTTTTAATTCTGGCCAGAGTGATAAAGAGTTGGCAGCAATAATAACAGATAAACACCATTTATCCACTGACCTTTGGGAAACTTGGTTACATACATTGTGAACATTTCTGCTAAAACTAATTTTGGCTTTCATTGTGGACCTGATTACAGCTCTGAATTACCTAAAACAACTGACAAGGCTCGTTATGTGACCCCACATCTCTCCATAAAGAAGACCTGCCACACACTCTTCCTATTACAAGGGATGTTTACATTCCTTGTAATAGGAATGAAAGTGATAAAAAAAAATTAAAGACAAAGTGTAAAAATAAAAAAATAAAGGTAATAAATAATATTAAAAAAAGTGCCCCCCGTCCACGCCTGCTCGCGCACAGAAGCGAACGCTTACGTAAGTCGCTCTCACATATGTAAACGCCGTTCAAATCACACATGTGAAGTATCGCCGCGTGCGTTGGAGCAACAGTTCTAGCCCAAGAACTCCTCTGTAACTCTAAACTGGTAACCTGTAAAAAAATAAGGCTAACTTTATGGTTTTGTTTTTTCAAACGCGTTTGCAAAATTTCTGCGCAAATACCGTGTGACGTAGAAAGTTGCAACGATCGCCATTCTATTCCCTAGAGTCTCTGCTAAAAAAAAACATATACAATGTTTGGGGGTTCTGAGTAATTTTCTAGCAAAAGAAATATGATAAGTGGTTAAATAGGTGAATTTGTAGACATTTAAAGGGGTTGTAAAGGTTTGTTTTTTATTTTCTAAATAGGTTCCTTTAAGCTAGTGCATTGTTGGTTCACTTACCTTTTCCTTCAGTTTCTCTTCTAAATGTTTTTTTTTCTTGTTTTTTTTTGTCTGAATTTCTCACTTCCTGTTCCTCCTCAGTAAGCTATTCAGTAAGCTGTTCTGGCTGACTAAACACCGCTCGGATGATGGTGTGAAGTTTAGTGAGGAGAAACAGGAAGTGAGAAATTCAGACAAAGAAAAAACATTTTTAAAAGGGAAATCGAAGGAAAAGGTAAGTGAACCAACAATGCACTAGCTCAAAGGAACCTATTTAGAAAATAAAAAATGAACCTTTACAACCCCTTTAAGGTAAGGCTCACCAAAAGGAATATTTTTCTTATATACTCTGATAAACTATCCAGCAGATCTCCTCCCTGATAGTTACAGCTCTGTTCTTCATGTTGAGGAATCCCACTCCTTCTCTTATCGACAATTTGTCTTGGAAAATAAGACTCCTATGATGGCCAGTACAGGTGGGAATTCAGGAACAAAGGTTTCTTCACTAGGGTCATGATAATCCAAGAACCCATTCAACGATTCCACCCTGATAGGAAAGTATTTGCCCCCTTAGCTAAGCTCATGTTTAATATCTTGAAGGAAACCTGTACCAAATAAATATGAAATCTGGCCTCTTCTGCAAATGTTCTGACTTCAATACTTTTTGAGTGATTACCTAGGAACAAGCTGCAAGCCAGTGGATCAACTTGGCAGCCAGACACTCAGCATTTTTAAAGTGGAGTTCCACCCTAAAAAAAAAAAGTCACAAAAAACCTGGAAAAAAATATAAAAACAAAAAATAAAAATAATATATTTTTACTCACCAGAAAAGGCGGTTGCTATGCGGAAGTTCCTAATCTGCCTCTTTATCCTCCGCGGCAGGTCTTCTTCCTCGTCCTCCTTGCGGTGTCTTCTGGTGAATGGGGCGCGCTGCCTTCTGGGAACTGTATGTATCCCAGAGAGCAGCCGCCCATTCATACAGCGACGCGAGACTCGTGCATGCGCAGTAGGAAACGGGCAGTGAAGCCGCAAGGCTTCACTGCCTGTTTCCTTTAGTCAGGATGGCGGCGCTGGGAGCTGCCAGGATCGAGGGATCGGCCTCGGCGGCCGACATCGCGGGCGAGTAGGACAGGTAAGTGTCCTTATTAAAAGCCAGCAGCTACAGTGTTTATAGCTGCTGACTTTAAAAAAAAAAAAAAAAGCGGGTGGAACCCCGCTTTAAAAGTAGAAGTCCACATTAGCATTATGCCGTGTACACACAATCATTTTTCATGACGAGAAAAATGCCATTTTTTAAATTGGTCATTAAAAATGATCGTGTGTAGGCTCCAGAGCATTTTTAACGACGTGAAAAATGGCCTGAAAAAAATTAGAACCTTCTCTATTTTTTCACGTCGTTTTTCACGTCGTTCTTTTTAACGTCGTGAAAAATGGTAGTGTGTATGCTTTTACGAGAGGGGAAAAAAGACGCACATGCTCAGAATCAAGTATGAGACGGGAGCGCTCGTTCTGGTAAAACTAGCGTTCGTAATGGAGATAGCACATTCGTCACGCTGTAACGGGCTGAAGAGCACGAGGCTGAAAAGCGCGAATCGTCTCTCACCAAACTTTACTAACACGAGAATCAGCAAAAGCAGCCCAAAGGGTGGCGCCATCCGAATGGAACTTCCCCTTTATAGTGCCGTCGTACGTGTTGTACGTCACCACGCTTTGATCGAGCATTTTTTTTCACGATAGTGTGTAGGCAAGGCAGGCTTGAGAAGAAGCACGTCGAGAAAAACTTTGTTTTTTTCAATGACATTAAAAACGGCCGTGTGTACGCGGCATAAGATTCCTTTTCTAAAGATAGACCTAAACCTAGGCTAACCTAAGCTTTTCTTTAGCAGCTTTTCATAAATAAAGTAACTTTAAATAAATGACAGAAATTTGTTAGATATTTGAACAAAACACACATAATATAATATTATATCTAAGCTATACATGCCTGCTGCCTCTGTGCCAGAACTTAAATAGAAGAATGATACATTTGTATTTTCCTATGATTCTCTTTACCTATAGACAAATGCTTTGATGAAACATTGCAACAGTACTTTGAACCCCAAGATAAGTGGCTAAGATACAAACCCCCCATCTTGGAAGAATGCACCTGTGGCGAGAAGAGGACTGTTTGTAAAACAACAACAGGCAAACGTGAGTTGGAAGTGCACACATTAGCAACCTTTGTCCTTAGTTTCCATGCTGCTATCATTGTAAATTTTGAAAAAAAGTTGAGACGATGCATTTCTAACAGAAGCTACTGCAGGATTACCTGACAATAGGTGGGCGTGGTGTAGGGGCATTGTGACACACCATTCCGACTATACCTTTTTTATACACTAACAAAGTCTTGCAAGAGATGAAGTATAAATATGTGCAGGGAAGGAAACATGCTTGGTGTGTTGACACCAGGGCCGCCATCAGGGGGGTACAGGCAATACACCTGTAAGAGGCCCGGATGGCCCCCCTTTATTTATTTATTTTTTTATATTTTTTTTTTTTGTAAGGGGCCCAGAGGTCCCCAGGGGCCCGAATGTCAACCCCCTTTTTTATTTTATTTTTTATAATTTTTTTTTATTATTCATTTTTTTATTTAATTTGTTTTTTTTTTAATTATTATTTATTTCATTTAATTTATTTATTTATTTATTTATTTTGTAAGGGGCCCAGGGGTCCCCAGAGGCCCGGAGGTCCCCAGGGCCCCGAATGTCAACCCCCCTTTTTTATTTATTTTTTTATAAAAAAAATTATTATTCATTTTTTTATTTAATTTTTTTTTTTTTTTTTGTAAGGGGCCCGGAGGTCCCCAGAGGCCCGGAGGTCCCCTGGGCCCCAGATGGAAACCTCCCTTTTTTTATATTTTTTTTTTGTAAGGGGCCCAGAGGTCCCCAGGGCCCTGGATGGCAACCCCCCTTTTTTTTGTTTTTTTGTTCTTCTGTTTTTTTTTTTTTGTGTTCGTCAGCACCCAAACCCCCTGCTTCTCAATTCGTGGTACCCCCCCCCGCTTCTGAATTTGCGGCAGCCCCCCCACTTCTTAATTTGCGGCGGCAGCACCCCTCCCCTCCCGGTTGTTCTCCTCGGCTCCAGGGGGCCCATGCCTAAAGCTGTGTAAGGGGCCCCAAAATTCCTGATGGCTGCCCTGGTTGACACATCATACTTACATGTAGGTTGGATGGCAAATCTTCATTAAAAGTTCAGGTTGTAGGATCTATTATCTGGAAAGACCAGCATCAACACAGCAACTTTTGTTTTTATTTTTATTTTGGGTGTTTCCTCAGGCATGTGCTAGAGGCCCAAGGACTTTAGCTACTCTGCTATAGTGTATACATTCTTGCTCAATAGTGTTGCAGAGAAGCTTGGTAGAAGCTACTGCTGGACATTGTAAGGATTTATTGCCTACAAATCAACCTATCTTTGACTGCTATCAGAGGGTCAACCGTCCCAAGATTTCAAGTAAATCCTGGTGTCCCACGAATCTGGGCTGAATCCCACAGTGTAACCCAGTGCCAGAACCAATTCCGGCATTTGACTCCACTAATCCACCTGTCAGGTGCACGCTGTGCTATGCCACGCTGAGGCTGCCAAGGCTGAGACTAACACGCTCAGCCCCCCCCCCCCGCACACCTGCCCGCCAGCTCCCCTGCCCACTTTACAACCTGCAGAATGGCAGAAGAGGGAGGCTAGGTATACTCCACATCCTCCCCATGTCTCCCTGTGTCTGCCCACAAACCTCGGCATGCAGCCAATGCTGTGCCTGTGAAGGGATTGTGTGGGCGGTAATTTTAAAGCAGTGCTCCTGATGTCGCTGCCTGAGCCTCCGGAGACCAGCCAGTCTCAGGCTAGTGAACACAGCCTTTGACTGAACTCTCCCCTCCCTCTCTTTCTTCCATGTAATCCTTCCTTCCACATAATATAGTGATCCTTCTTTCCTGCCTTATATGTGCCATAGTGATCCTTTCTTCCTGCCTTCCATGTGCCATAGTGATCCTTTCTTCCTGCCTTTCATATACCACAGTGATCCTTCCTTCCATATAACAATGATCCTTCCCTTTCTCAAATCTCTCTCCTTAACCACTTAAGCCCGGGACCATTTTGGCTGGTTAAAGACCAGGCCACTTTTTGCGATTCGGCACTGAGTCGCTTTAACTGACAATTGCGCAGTCGTGCGGCGTGGCTCCCAAACAAAATTGATGTCCTTTTTTTTCCCACAAATATAGTTTTCTTTTTGTGGTATTTGATCACCTCTGCGGTTTTTATTTTTTGCGCTATAAACAAAAATAAAGCAACAATTTTGAAAAAAATGCAATATTTTTTACTTTTTGCTATAATAAATATCCCCGAAAAATATATAAAAAAACATTTTTTTCCCTAAGTTTAGGCCTATACGTATTCTTCTACATATTTTTGGTAAAAAAATCACAATAAGCGTTTATTGATTGGTTTGCGCAAAAGTTATAGCTTCTACAAAATAGGGTACTGTTTTATGGCATATTTATTAATAATTATTTTTTACTAGTTATGGCGGGGATCAGCAATTTCTATCGTGACTGCAACATTATGGCGGACACATCGGACACTTTTGACACAATTTTGGGACCATTATCATTTTTACAGCGATCAGTGCTATAAAAATTCACTGATTACTGTGAAAATGACACTGGCAGTGAAGGGGTTAACCTGCAGGGGGCACTGAAGGGGTTACGTGTAACCTAATGAGTGATTCTTACTGTGTAGGGGTGTGGCTTGGCGTGTGACGTCATTGATCGTCGTTCACTATGACAGGGAACAGACGATCAGTGACACTCTCACTAGGAAGAACGGTGAAAGGTTTGTTTAAACTTACCCCTCCCTGTTCTTCAGCTCTGTGACCCGATCGTGGGACACCGGCGGCGATCGGGTCCGCGGGTCCCGCGGGCGTGGTCACGGAGCTCGCGATAGGGTTGCGGCGCGCGTGCGACCACACGGCAGTAAATTAAAGGGGACGTATATATACGCCCTTTTGCCTGTCCGTGCCATTCTGTCGACGTATATCTGCGTGCGGCAGTCGGCAAGTGGTTAAAGGTTGATTCACATTGCAACACAGTGCAGAAAAGAAGCATTCTGTGTGCATTTCTCACACTGCAGGCAATTATGCTGCGCTTGTGAGATGCATGCGGGTGCCATTAATTGTTAATGGCAGCTTGTTTACGGCCACCAAACCACATGGTACTGTGGTACTATGTGGTTGGGTGTGGTACAATTTAAAAAAGTAATGCTTTGCAGAGCGACCCCATTCACTTAAATGGGTTGCGGTCAGTGGGCAGTAGTGCCCGCCAATGCATCAGGGGAGCAAAGCTTTGTGGCTGCAGCATATGTACAGCCCCGGCTGCTGCTTCTGCAGCTAAAGTGGTAAGGTGGTGGTGAGGTGGTAAAGCCCTGTGGTTGAGCCACGGTTTTACCACCCCTACGACCACTCTTGTAAATGAGCCTTAAGTGTTATGTTGCATATTTCTGACATTTGAGATACTATTTCCTTCTGATGTTCATTTGTTTAAGCAATGCTGCACTGTATACAGCAACTAGGCTCAGTTTCTGTTTAATCCATTTTTAAAGTGGATATAAACCCAATTCATGAAATTTGAGCTGGGCCCATATATCTGCAGAGTTTTCTTATCTCTCTTCAAAGCACTATGTACTGTAGCGGTCTCCTGTTCCGTTCTTCTGTTATCAGCATAATAAGTTCTTCAACACACATGATAAAAGCAGTTTGAGTTTTGTGTTGGGGAGGATGCTATAAATAGATTAGCAGAGCCCTGAACTATTCAACAAACAGAGATGAAAGTCTCTACCTATTAGAAGAGGGGGTGTTTGCCTGTCCTCCAATCAGCTGTTTTGACTGTATGCCGGGCTTCACTGTAGTGTTGAACTGGAAGAGAAAATCTTTAATAACGAAGAGCACTTTCTAAAGGATATATACAGCCGAGGACAGCAAATATACATGTAGCGGGGTCTCTAAATCTAGGTGGGATACACCTGGGTGGTAGTATGATCCAGGTGTGTAAATTGTAAACTTTAGAACCCTATTAAATACAATGGACTCGAACGTTCGAAATCTAAAGTGTTAATTATAAAGGCTAATATGCAAGTTATTGTCCTAAAAAGTGTTTGGGGACCCGGGTCCTGCCCCAGGGGACATGTATCAATGCAAAAAGAAGTTTTAAAAACGGCCGTTTTTTTGGGAGCAGTGATTTTAATAATGCTTAAAATGAAAAAATAAAAGTGAAATATTCCTTTAAATTTCGTACCTGGGGGGTGTGTATGATATGCATGTGAAGTGGCGCATGTTTCCCGTGCTTAGAACTGTCCCTGCAAAAAATGTCATTTTTGAAAGAAAAAAATGCATTTAAAACTGACTCGCGGCTATTAATGAATTGTCGGCTCCCGGCAATACATACAAAAGTCATTGATAAAAAAAAAAAGAAAAGCGTGAGTGTTCCCCAGAATTCAATTACCAGGCCCTTCAGGTCTGGAATGGATATTAAGGGGAACCCTGCCGCAAATTAAAAAAAAAAATTGACGTGGGGTTCCCCCAAATATCCATTCCAGGCCCTTCAGATCTGGCATGGATTTTAAGGGGAACTCCACCCCAAATTTAAAAAAAAAATGGCGTGGAGTCCCCCTAAAAATCCCTACCAGACCCCTTATCCGAGCACGCAACCTGGCCGGCTGCAGGGGAAAAGGGGGGGACGAGAGAGCGGCCCCCCTCCCTCCTGAACCGTACCAGGCCACATGCCCTCAACATGGGGAGGATGTCCCCATGTTGATGGGGACAAGGGCCTCATCCCCACAACCCTTGCCCGGTGGTTGTGGGGGTCTGCGGGCGGGGGGCTTATCGGAATCTGGAAGACCCCTTTAACAAAGGGGACCCCCAGATCCCGGCCCCCCCTATGTGAATTGGTAAGGGGTACATTGTACCCCTACCATTTCACGAAGAAAGCGTAAAAAAATGTTTAAAAAAACACACAAACACCTTGAAAAAGTCCTTTATTTAAAAAAAAAAACAAAAAAACATTCCAGCGGTGAAATCCAGTATCCCGCGGCGATCCCGATGTCCAGCACTGTCCTTCATTGGTTGTGCCTGAGCGGACCTGATGGGGAACTCCCTCTCAGTATTTTAAATGTATAGACCCGCCCCTTCTAAAGTTCCCCATCAGGTCCGCTCAGCGGACCAGATGCGGAACATGAGAAGGGGCGGGTCTATACATGTATTACCAAAGTGAGAGCAGTCCCCCATCAGGTCCGCCCCCTCGGTATGTCGGACCCGCCTACGTCATTGGCTTGAGCGGGGAACTTCCTTCACTATGTAAATTTAAATTACACAGTGAAGGAAGTTCCCCGCTCAAGCCAATGACGTAGGCGGGTCCGACATACCGAGGGAGCGGACCTGATGGGGAACTTTAGAAGGGGCGGGTCTATACATTTAAAATACTGAGAGGGAGTTCCCCATCAGGTCCGCTCAGGCACAACCAATGAAGGACAGCGCTGGACATCGGGATCGCCGCGGGACACTGGATTTCACCGCTGGAATGTTTTTTTTTTTTTAATAAAGGACTTTTTCAAGGTGTTTGTGTGTTTTTTTAAACATTTTTTTACGCTTTCTTCGTGAAATGGTAGGGGTACAACGTACCCCTTACCAATTCACATAGGGGGGGCCGGGATCTGGGGGTCCCCTTTGTTAAAGGGGTCTTCCAGATTCCGATAAGCCCCCCGCCCGCAGACCCCCACAACCACCGGGCAAGGGTTGTGGGGATGAGGCCCTTGTCCCCATCAACATGGGGACATCCTCCCCATGTTGAGGGCATGTGGCTTGGTACGGTTCAGGAGGGAGGGGGGGGGCGCTCTCTCGTCCCCCCCTTTTCCCCTGCGG
This sequence comes from Rana muscosa, assembly GCA_029206835.1. Taxonomy (NCBI): domain Eukaryota; kingdom Metazoa; phylum Chordata; class Amphibia; order Anura; family Ranidae; genus Rana; species Rana muscosa. The sequence continues at coordinate 852,417,163 of CM055118.1, forward strand.
CCGGCCAGGTTGCGTGCTCGGATAAGGGGTCTGGTATGGATTTTTAGGGGGACTCCACGCCATTTTTTTTTAAATTTGGGGTGGAGTTCCCCTTAAAATCCATGCCAGATCTGAAGGGCCTGGAATGGATATTTGGGGGAACCCCACGTCAATTTTTTTTTAAATTTGTGGCGGGGTTCCCCTTAATATCCATTCCAGACCTGAAGGGCCTGGTAATTGAATTCTGGGGAACCCCCATGCTTTTTTTTTTTTTTTTATCAATGACTTTTGTATGTATTGCCGGGAGCCGACAATTCATTAATAGCCGCGAGTCAGTTTTAAAAGACTTTTTTTCTTTCAAAAATGACATTTTTTGCAGGGACAGTTCTAAGCACGGGAAACATGCGCCACTTTACATGCATATCATACACACCCCCCCAGGTACGAAATTTAAAGGAATATTTCACTTTTATTTTTTCATTTTAAGCATTATTAAAATCACTGCTCCCGAAAAAACAGCCGTTTTTAAAACTTCTTTTTGCATTGATACATGTCCCCTGGGGCAGAACCCCGGTCCCCAAACACTTTTTAGGACAATAACTTGCATATTAGCCTTTATAATTAACACTTTAGATTTCTCCCATAGATTTTTCGAATTTGCAGCGAACACCCCAATTTGTTCGCTGTTCGGCGAACGGGCGAACAGGCAATGTTCGAGTCGAACATGAGTTTGACTCGAACTCGAAGCTCATCCCTAGTATTGAACTGTTATTGGGTCTCAACCAGTTGGCTGCTAAAGCACTGTTTATTGTGAGTGTGACAATAAAACAAGAGTTGGACCTTTATAGGTGTGTGGTACTCTGTTTAATGGGAGAAAAGGGAAGTGTCAGCACAGCAAGACTTGGTCCTTAACTGAAACGCACAGGCCCGAGGAAAATATCTGGTACTGGCCTTCACCTCACCCACTACCATGGGGAGGACATGGGCCGTAGCGCATCTCACCCTCACATGCGAAATACCCCTAGACAAGTCAAGGGGGTGAGACCGCTACATACATGTAAAATTTATGTAGGGAGATTTGTTTCATCTCTGTGTATCATCTGAGGCTGTTCACTTCACTGAGTATATGTGAGGGTTTACATCCACTTTAAGACCCCTTTCACACTGAGCCGCCCATAGCGTTGGTGGTAAAACGCCGCTATTTTTACCGCCGACACTATGGGTGGATTTGCCACACTGGAGACAATGGAGCAGCTGTTTGAGGGCGGATTGCAGGCGCTATTTTTAACGCCATAGCGCCTGCAATACGCCCTCAGTGTGAAAGAGGTCTAAGTCACTCCCACTGTTAGTAGCAAATGATAGTCATGGTCAAGTTGCACCTATGTGCTACGTGTACTGCAAACAGGAACGAACAAGTCTTCTGGACTGCAGCACTCCAAAAAATAAAAGATGGATAGCTATGAATAAGCACTAGCATAGTGTGAAACATGTTAGCTGAATTTGTTTTTTGACCTGTGTGCTGTGATGTACAGCATGTATTTTGGATTCCTTATTTTAAAATAAAGGCTTTTATTTTTTGGAGTGCTGCAGTCCAGAAGACTTGTTCGTTCCTGTTTGCTGTCAATAGCATTGCTTGCACCCTCGGCTGCTGGGAGGAGATGATTTGAAGGATTCCCACACCTGAGCGGCTCCCTTTCTCCTGCTACATGTACTGCGATACTTATTTTTTGGCTCTATCCCATGTTTCCTCAGATCCTTCATGATCCTCTATTTCAATCTCTCTGTCTATTTCCAATTTATTCAAAACCAGATGTATTGGAAGTATTTTTTAAATGAATGTGTTGAGGTTTATATGTATCCCTGAGACTCCGGCTTGTGTCACAGCAATCAAAGCATATTTTATAGGAACAAGGAAGCCCGGGTTTTGTTTAACCACAGCCCTTAAAGAGGAAGTAAACCCTGATGGGTTTTACTTCCTCTTTGTTCCCTGCAAAGTAAAAGCATAATGGGCTAGTATGCATCGTATACCACTTACCTGCAGAAGAAGCCCCCGATGTCAGCGCTGTCCCCTCTCTTCAATCGCATCCATCTTCAACCCCTCTTCCTTCCGGGGCCGTGGACTCCGGCTCTGCTATCGGCCGGAGGTGCGGGAGCTTTCGGTCACGGCACAAGCACTATAGAAACCGCACGGATCTTGCCCTTTCTTCAGTGCGCATGCGCCGATTATGTCGGTGCCTGCATATATGTTGAATATCTCCTTAACCGTAGAGGTTTAGGAGATATTTCCAGTACCTACAGGTAAACCTGTTTATAGGCTTACCTGTAGGGAAAAGTGGTTGTACAGGGTGTACAACCACTTTAAGCCCCTTCCAGTATCATGTTTGGCCACACTCACTTTTTGCTGCAGGGCGCTACGCGCGTCTCAGGTTACTATCTCCCTCAAATGTCCATCATTCTCAAGTTTAAAAGTTGGGCGGTATGTTAACTGTCCATTTTTTGTGCCTTGTTCAGGTTAGGGTGCCCACGTGTCCCGGATTGCCCGGGATCGTCCCTGATTACAGTTTTTTGTCCCGTGTCCCGGCAGCTTCATTCCGGGACAATACAGATGTCCCGGAATGAAAAAAAAACAGTGACCAGGTCCAGACCACTCTAGTCCGCTCCGCCGACCCCGCTGTCCGCCGCCGCCACCTTATTAAAACTCACACACACATGATGATGACACATAGGCTCGTCATAGGCTGCCACCAGTCTGGTTGCTAGGCTAGGGGCCGCTCCGCATCTAGCAACCAGTGACGTCAGCTGAGGCCTGTCAGTCAGTGTGGGCAGTGAGTGCAGTGTGCACCCGCCCGGCGTCCGCACACTACAGCTGAGTCTGAGAGCACCGCGCGCCTCCGCACTGTCCGCAGCCACCAGACCAGCCAGTCCAGAGACTCCAGCGCTAGCACAGAGAGTGAGTGGTGCGGCTGACCTGACGCCAGTGACCAGACAGAGCCACCCTCCTGCGCATCCAGCCAGCCAGCCTGAGCCTCGTCCGTGTCCTCCTCCAGCCAGGCTCCTGCTCCTCCCGCCCACGTCGAGGTCCACAAGTTTGCCGCCTGCAGTCAGTGCCAGCAGCCAGTCTGACTTCCAGGACCAGGACAGGTTAGTGTACTCACTGTACTGTCTGTGTTACACTCACACTTTGTCCCCCTCCATTCTGTTGCTGCTGTCCCCCCCCTCCGTTCTGCTGCTGCCCCCCCCCTCCGTTCTGCTGCTGTCCCCCTCCATTCTGCTGCTGTCCCCCTCCGGTTTTCCTCTGTGTCCCCCTCTGTTCTGCTGTCCCCTCCCCCTCCGTTCTTCCTCTGTGTCCCCCTCCGTTCTGCTGTCCCCCTCCGTTCTTCCTCCGTGTCCCCCTCTGTTCTGCTGCTGCTGTCCCCCTCCATTCTTCCTCCATGTCCCCCTCCGTTCTGCTGTCCCCCTCCGTTCTGCTGTCCCCCTCCGTTCTGCTGTCCCCCTCTGTTCTGCTGTCCCCCTTCGTTCTTCCTCCGTGTCCCCCTCCGTTCTGCTGTCCCCCTCCGTTCTTCCTCCGTGTCCCCCTCTGTTCTGCTGCTGCTGTCCCCCTCCGTTCTGCTGTCCCCCTCTGTTCTGCTGTCCCCCTTCGTTCTTCCTCCGTGTCCCCCTCCGTTCTGCTGACCCCCTCCGTTCTGCTGTCCCCCTCCGTTCTTCCTCCGTGTCCCCCCCGTCCATCCCACGGCCCCCCTGTCCATCCCACGGCCCCCCTGTCCATCCCACGGTCCCCCTGTCCATCCCACGGTTCCTCTGTCCATCCCACGGTCCCTCTGTCCATCCCACTGTCTCCGTGTGCATCCCACTGTCTCTGTGTGCATCCCACTGTCTCCGTGTGCATCCCACATCCCCCTGTCCATCCCACTGCCCCTCTGTCCATCCCACTGCCCCTCTGACCACTCTGCAGCCTCTACAGGGCTGTGGCAGGGAGTGAGCAAGCAGTAGTGGAATAGGGCAGCCATGAGGTGGGTGGTGTGCTCTGCTTTTCCTAACATTCACCTGGCATGGATTAATGGCCATCACTCCTCAGGACTCTCTGCAGGGGGCACTCTGGAGGTACTATCTGTGTGCCTCCAGAGTGCTCCCTTACTTCCTCCCCTTACTTTCTCCAGAGTGCCCCTTTACTTTCTCCAGAGTGCCCCTTAGTACAGTAGTACTAAGGGGGCACTCTGGAGGGGGATGTAAGGGGGCACTCTGGAGGAGAATGTAAGGGGGCACTCTGGAGGAGAATGTAAGGTGCACTCCAGAGGATGTAAGGAGGCACTAAGGGGGCAACCTGGAGGATGTAAGGGGGCTCTGACTAAGTTAGTACCGCCAGAGTGCCCCATTACATCCCCCTTACATCCTCTAGGGTGCCCCCTTAGTGCCTCCAGAGTGCCCCTTTACTTCCTCCAGAGTGCCCCCTTACATCCTTCGGAGTACCCCACCACCAAAGTGGTATAGCAGTGGCTGACAGACTATCAGGAGGTGGTATTGCACTCCTCTTCCTCCTCTCTCCACTAACTACCCCCCGCCATACACTCCGCACTCCTCTCCTGTACATATTACCCCCTGCCATACACTCCGCACTCCTCTCCTGTACATATTACCCCCCGCCATACACTCCGCACTCCTCTCCTGTACATATTACCCCCCGCCATACACTCCGCACTCCTCTCCTGTACATATTACCCCCCGCCATACACTCCGCACTCCTCTCCTGTACATATTACCCCCCGCCATACACTCCGCACTCCTCTCCTGTACATATTACCCCCTGCCATACACTCCGCACTCCTCTCCTGTACATATTACCCCCCGCCAGACACTTCGCACTCCTCTCCTGTACATACCACTCACCACCATACACTCTGCATTCCCTATTTAACATTACCACATTCTGCACTATACAAGTAATCTCAGACTCTCTTTAACAACACCCCCTTTAAGCCAATATTTAGCGCACTTTAAGACATGTCCACCACGACGCGCTTTGCAAACCATATTGTTGTCCCTGTTGATGCCTAGGGCCCACTTTTGATCTTGCACACGGGACCGCTGATTTCATACGCCCCTGCCCCAAAAATCGGCAAAAAAATAAGTAAAAAATCATATTTTTTTGAGGGGGGGGGGGGGGGGGGTGTGGCTGGGTGTCCCTGAATGGCAGTTTGGAGATGTGGTCACCCTAGTTCAGGTATCCTGCATTCCTAAATGCTCTCTTGTAGTACTTAGTTCAGAAATAGAAAGACTAAAGTGACTGGTGTCCAGCTTATTTTTTACCCTACCATATACCAAGAACCATACCATGCGATTGAAAAGTTATCCTGCTATACTATCTAGGGTGTTATTTTCTTCACGGGGAGGGGGGGGGGTGGGGTCTGGATCTAATTAGTGGACGCCAGATCTAGACCGCTATGCAGCTGTGCAGCAGGTGATCACTTTTAATAGTGATTTATTGCTGGCGTACTGCAACAGTGATCTACTGCTGGAGGGATCGGCTAGACAGAGCTGCAACACCTCTGTCCGAGCCTCTCGTGACTTGTGATGTCACTACATTCCTGATGTAAACACAACGCAAAAGTGTCTTTTATATGTTTTCTTATAGACTGCTCTGACAACTCATGTCTCCATGGAGGACACTGCATTCAAACCAAGCATAGCAAGGTGTGCGGCTGTAGCAAGGGGTACATGGGACCTCGCTGTGAAATAAGTAAGTACTAACTATAATTTACATATCAATAAGGGAAAGACAGTCAGCCCCATAACAACTTAACCATGTTTCTACATGTTTATCTAATATTTATCTTGGTCTTGTAGATAAAAATGAAAATTGTTTATCTGGAAATGGCACCACATATAGAGGAACTAAAAAGGTCACTGTGACAGCCACACCATGTTTAAACTGGGAGTCTGACGTCATTCAACATGAGGTTTCTGTGTACAGTGGACCTAACGCAAAGAAACATGGTATAGGTCCTCATTCATTCTGCAGGTGAGAAATCAAGACAAGGTACAACCTGATGCTCAGAGAAACAAACATTGATTGTTACTGAAATATAAGCAAATGTGGACAAGAAATGCTAACATTTCAAAAGAACTGAAGACATATTACAAGGCAGGAATGGTAAATCTGTGTCAGAAGGCAGACATTTCATGGCTGAAGCCTCGTACACACGAACGAGTTTCTCAGCAAGAAACGACAAGAAAACTGCCAAGAGAGCTTTCTTGCCGAGAAATTCGTTCGTGTGTATGGTTTCTCGTCGAGAAAACCGACAAGAATCTCGACGAGAAATATAGAGAACCTGCTCTCTATTTTCTCGTCGAGATTCTCGTCAGCCTGTTTCTCGACGAGAAAATTGTGTGTGTGTGTACACTTACCTGTCCGCCGGGAAGCCCGCGCATGCCCGAAATGACTTTGACGCATGCGCGGTAGCTTCCTGGGCATAGATAGGGTGTAGCAAGATGGCGGCGACGGCATCGAATGTGTCGATGACGTCACCGCGTTCGCTCCATTCAAAGAACCGCGGGTTCTTTGAATCGAGCGTGTGTACACTCGGCCGGGACAAGTTTCTTGTCCAAGAATCTCGTCAAGAAAAACTACGTGTTTTTTCTTGACGAGATTTTCGGCCGTGTGTACGAGGCTTCACTCTTAAAAAAAGGACCTATACTCGAAAAAAAGTGAAGATTTACTGCCTTATAGGCAATGTTTATATGGGTTGATTGTGACTAAGCAGTAACCCAAATAAGCTACCCTTTTCATTGAATTCTTCCTAAAAAGCAGCAGTGTACTTCTCGATATATGACATTTTCTAGGAACTTCTGTGCCTCACAGCTGGATATCTGCACTTTTTTATTACTCCCTTCCTGTACAGACTTGTCCCAATAAACACAAGCAATGCTTGAACTTTAAAGCAGAATTTCTCTCTCTCAATAAACACTGAATGGGTTTTTTAACCTTTCTTTAGTTACTTCCTGGTTTCCAGGCCTAGGTAAATGATGTCATACATCCGATGACTCTTCAGGAGAGGAGGAGGAGCTTTCTAAGCTAAACACATCCTCCTGCCTGCATGCCTCAGCTAAGGGCAGATGAATTCCAAGAAGTAAATGCTACACCAATCATCTGCCTTTACTCAAGATGGCCACAGGCAAAAATATTCTTCACAGTGATTTTTCTGCAAAATAAAGCATGGAGACATGAATGGATGGGCAAGTTTGCTCTAAATATTAAAAATGAATTAAATAGTATTCTTGTGTAGCGCACAGACCCCTTTCTTTACTTGCATTAACGTTGGCTCCTCGCAGGAAGAGAGAGGCACACCTCACCACAAGCCTGTACCCTTCTATGTGAAGAGGTTGAGCGGTGTGGTTGATGGGTCTTCCACAGTTAGACAACCAGAGAATGTCTCTCACCTCTATTATGAATAAAGACAAGTCCTTGTATCCCCACAGTAACTTGAATGTCCACACCAGCTGCACTCCAACGTAGAGGTTTATTTCTTATAAAACACAGTCTCTGACAGAAAAGGTTGGAGGGAGAACAGCACAGCTTAAGATGTGGATGAGGTCCAGGCACAAACGTTACACAATTCACTGCTCCGATTCTCAAGCAGACTCAGCCCATTCGGATAGTCTCCCTAACTTAGGACTAGCAGCCGAAATTACGCTCGAACTGTACCCTTGGTCTCTGCCACAGACCTGGTGAACTTGGTCTCTGTTCAGGGAGAAGACATCCTTCCAGAGAGTTACCGCGGGACCCTTCCTTCACTGTGACTTCCGCACCAGTCCTTCGGAACGGTTCCTCCCCCGGCCTCCTCATCTAGGATACGGGTCCCCTCACAAGGCGGCACCCTGAGATTCCTTGATCCCCGGTGGGCTCCAGCCGAAGGTGCTGGGCCCAGACCTTTGGCGCAGTCCCAGGGCTAAAGGTGCCTGGGACCCTTGACAACGAACTGCAGACCCGCCCCTGGGCTAAAGGTGTCCAGGGCGGACAGGAACGAGAACCCCGAACAGGCAGCATCTGCCCCTTTTAAATCCTCTCCCAGCATGCCCAGCAGGGAGACCACACCCACTGTATGGTTGCCGAGAGGGGACACACAAGGCACAGCACTGTATCAGCGGTTCAACCCTGGCCTACTATGGCAGCAGGGAACTGTACACCAATACTCCACCTGTGGACAAAAATGGTTTCAAGAACTCTATCAATTAGGGTGTTTGGGCATAACTACCACCCAAACACTTCCCCTAAATTTAGCACCCCGCTACACTTGGTTTATAGTACTTAGATGCAGTGAAGTTCAGCTTTAACAAGTCATTTATAGACATTATTAGGCAGGCCAAAGATGAGGCGATTTTCTTTGCTGCAACCACAGGTTGCAGGAAAGACAATTGCTCAATTCTCCTATAATGGGGGAGTCCCTCCCGCTGAGCTATTGTGTTCTCCCAGCGGGGGGGGGGGTAACCGTACCTGCTGGGAGAACACAGCGATCATTGCTAGCCGCTGGCAATAATACCTCAGCCTGCTCATAGATGCTTAGAATCTCGACTGGTCCCTGCTGAATTGTTTGAGATTCGAACCATCTATCTCCAGCGTTAGTGTTACACTTTACGTGTAGATTCATGCATTTTTGATAAAACATAAAGGGGTTGATTTACTAAAGGCAAATAGACTGTGCACTTTTGAAAGTGCAGTTGCTCCAGATTTTTTTTTGCTTGCACATGATTGGATGATGGAAGTCAGCAGAGCTCTCCCTCATTTATTAAGCTCTTGAGCAACTGCACTTGCAAAGGGCAACTGAACTTTCAAAAGTGTACAGTCTATTTGTGTTTAGTAAATCAACCCCAATGTTTCAGCATTATGCAGAGTGCAGTTAATCCTGCGCTAAGGTCAATCTTACAGTGTATTTCAAGGTCTAAAAGAAAAAAAATCCTGACGTGTCACAATGCAACAGTATCATTTTTCAGAAGAACTCCAACTCCAACCAAAGCCATAAATTAGCTCCATTCAGTGACTTTGCTTACACTGAGATGATGTCATCAGTCTTCTGCAGGCAGGAGGTAGAATTTCCTTAGTCTCCTTTCCCCCATTGATCAGACTGCAATATTGTAACTTTGTAGTGATTTACAAGGTGTGGTGGCTGCAAGGGCTGATCTGTGTTAAAAAATTGTTAACGCAGCCAAGAACTGCACAAGCACCAGGATAAACATGACTGTGAGCAAGCATCTCAGTCCAATAAGTGGATGGTGACTCTGGATGATGCCTAAACAAAATGGCTTTGTCTTTCTGGACAGAAAAGCAGATAAAGACATCCCCCACCCCATTGAGTGCTGCTCACTAGGTTGAATACCTTCAGCTCTGATCCAGAGATCTTCACTACGTGGCCCTGCTCAGAGGTGAACAGACTTTCTCCCAAAAACAGCTGTTTTGTCCTTCATGTAGCAGACACCGTGTGCATATTCATTCCTATCAGACAACATACTTTGTGCATGATGAAGGCTTTTTGATTTAAATGAATGGGGTAGTGGAACGCATGTGCAGTGCAAAAAAAAAACATTCTTGGGAGAAAACCTATGTGGTTCTGATCAGAGCTGCACAATAAAGTTCGCTGAAGGTATTTGTCCTAGTGGGCAATACTCAGGGAGGTGAGTGAAATTTATAAAATGACAACTGTACAAAGGTCCCTGGCAGCCCCAAAACCCAAGGCACTTTAATATACAAATATCACATTGAAGAACCTCCTACATGTTACTATTGGCTTTTAAAGATTTAGTAGCAACGTCTGAGAGGCAGAAGGGAGTGGGCTGAGGCTGTCCTTTCCCTCAATATTCCAGGAGGAGATTGAAAGGAATATGCTGGTTCCAGGGAACACCTGCATTTCATTAATTTTACATTGTTTGTCCTAAAAAGAATAATTGAAAATGTTAAAAGGGAGCCATTTACAAATAAATATTTAAAAAGTCAGTTAAATTAATATTTTATAGCATCGATGACTAAACCTGTTTACTCATTTTCGTTAAAGCAGCTGCATATTTTATAGATGTATTTAGGCTTTTTCCTTGTTGTCAGCAACGAAGTCTGTTCATTACCATTATCATCCATGGGAATGGATTTCTTTGGGCATTGTAAAAAGACATTTTGCGAAAGTTGAAAATATCTATTTGTACGTGGTTTTATGAAATAATCATTTTGTAATTGCTGGCATAAATCAGGGCATAGCATGATTTTCCTTAAGCAATAACAGCATTTTCTAAGTTAGGCTAACCTATGCATTGCATGGAAGGTACAGTAAATAGATCAAAATAGAAGCCTGCCCGTGTTAACGAATATTATACCAGTTATCGGGTAGTTAGAAATTTCTGTTCATGGTCACGCTTCTGCTCTGGTTTTTGGTGTACCACTCTGGGCTTGGTGCGAACAAGCTCTATACATCCTAAATAATACAAATAAGTGTATGCAAAAAAAGGTCTGTGCTAATGTTATTATCCCTGTACAGTATGACATAAGCATTAAAGAAATAAGAAAATTTGACCAATCCTTAGTCTATATATCTTTTTCACAAATAAAACAGTATATCAATCATGCCGAGAGGGCAGACAACATATATGTTACAGCCTATCTGCCATTTAGTATTAAAGGCATGCTAAATGCTGTTGTGGTTGTTCATTTATTGACACAAAATCAAAGGTACTTGGTCTATAGAGCAGACACATCTGTAGAATGCAGTAGCACAGCTCTCTTTTACCACATTCCCTATTGTCTGCAATCTGGTGATCCAAAAATATCTCTGTGATGTAGGAGAGCCGTTCTCAGTTAGGACTAGTGTTGATGAGCTTTTCTTTGCATCAGGCCTCGTACACACGACCGATTTTCTCGGCAAGAACCAGCAAGAAACTTGCTGGCAGAGAGGTCTTGCCGAGTAAATCGGTCGTGTGTACGCTGCTATCGGGTTTCTCGTCGAGAAAACCGACAAGAAACCTCGACGAGAAAATATAGAACCTGCTCTCTATTTTCTCGTCGAGATTCTCCTCGGCATGTTTCTCGACGAGAAAAGTGAGTGTGTGTACACTTACCTGTCCTCCCGGAAGCCCGCGCATGTTCGAAATGAATTCGACGCATGCGCGGTAGCTTCCTAGGCATACGTAGGGTATACCAAGATGGCGGCGACGGCATCGAATGTGACGAGCGCATGCTCGACGTAGTCGATGACGTCACCGCGTACGCTCCTTTCAAAGAACCGCGGGTTCTTTGAAACGAGCGTGTGTACACTCGGCCGGGACAAGTTTCTTGTCCAAGAATCTCGTCGAAAAAAACGACATGTTTTTTTCAACGAGAATCTCGGCCGTGTGTACGAGGCCTCAGAGTTGTTTCTCTCCCCATAAACATCAATGGAAATGTAAAACCAGCTTGAAGCAGGTTGATGCAGCTAAGAAGGAGGTCAAATGCAAGTCAGAAGGAGGTCAGCTGCAGGCCAAATGCACCTGTCAATGAATCATGAATGATCTCAGAAGCATTTCCAACTGGTGTCAAATGCAATCTGAATGCACCTGAATACACTTTGCGTTTGCCCATTGACACAAACTCAAAGCTCGTTGACACAAGTCCTTACCACTGGCTTCTTGCTGTATCACATACAGAAGGACTAACGTAGAGGAATGTTAGCGCTAGGAAGTTTCTCAATGCTGCCAAGCAGATTCAGACCCCTCCTGGAAGTTTAAATGTGACAGGTGATGCAGGACATAAGGAGAGAGGAATGTACATAACACAGGCAACCTTGTGAGGTACTTACTGAAACATGGCTGTAGTGGACAGGGATCTAAGATTATGGTAAATAGATTTTGCCCAAGTTCCTACACTTATTCTATCTAGCAACATCATTTACATTTATCGATATGAACGAAAACTCTAATGCCCCGTACACACGATCGTTTTTCATGCCGTTAAAACTGCCATTTTAAAAAATGGCCCTGAAAAATGATCGTGTGTATGCTCCAGAGCATTTTTAACGACGTGAAAAACGGCCATTAAAAATTCCGGACATGCTCTCTTTTTTCACGTCGTTTTTCATGTCGTTTTTTTTAACGACGTGAAAAACGATAGTGTGTATGCTTTAACGACGTGAAAAAAACCACGCATGCTCAGAATCAAGTATGAGACGGGAGCGCTCGTTCTGGTAAAACTAGCGTTCGTAATGGAGATAGCACATTCATTACACAGTAACGGACTGAAAAGCGCGAATCGTCGCCCAAAAAACTTTACTAACATGAAGGGTGGCGCCATTCGAACGGAACTTCCCCTTTATAGTGCCGTCGTACGTGTTGAACGTCACTGCGCTTTGCTTGATCGTTTTTTTAAATGATGGTGTGTACGCAAGGCAGGCTTGAGAGGAAACATGAAAAAAAAACGAGGAGAAAAACGTCGGTTTAAAAAATGACATTAAAAACGATCGTGTGTACGGGGCATTAGACCCTTTTCTTTTTTCCACTTGGCTTTCCGAAGAAGTTCCTGCAAGGAAGCAGAAAAGATAATATATACATCCTATCTATCTAATCAGTTATGGCTAACTATATCCTGATGATGAATGCATGGAAATGAGACCACCAAATGAAGATTTTCTCACTTCAACATCACTCCCGCAATTATTTCAAAAGGGCATTTCTTTATGTTTGTTTACATTTTTTTCCTCCAGGCTGCCCCTTGCCTTCTTTTTTGCCTAGGCAAGAATGACACCCAGCTCCTGGGATATACCTTTTGCATATTCCAGGAAGCTGCAGGAGTAGGGACACACCTAGTTGTGCACCATTGGGGGCCAGAAGAGACAGCCCATTCCCAATGAGGTAGGAAGGGAAGATTGCGACTCAGCAGAATGACAAACTGCAGCAACAACACTGGATTTGCTGGGTGTGTGAGTATTTTCTGAAAACCCTGCAAAATAGGTAAATGGGATATAAAACAATACAAAGTTACTTGTTTTTGCTTAATACTATCATAGAATAGTCTAGTCCATCTTTAAAAAAAAGAAAAAAGCAGCATTCGTTGCAATACTCACCTAAAGCCCCGTACACACGGTCGGACTTTTGGCCAACAAACTTCATTTTGAGCAAGTTGGACCAACAATCCGACCGTGTGTACGCTCCATCGGACAAACTTTTTTTGCTTTTTTCTTGTTTTCATCGGACAAAAGTTGGGTCTGCAAACGGACAAACTTTTGCCCAACAAAAGTCAGATGGAGCAAAGTCCGACCGTGTGTACAGAAAACCATCGGACTTTTGTCCGATGGACAAAACAACTAATGTTAAAATCAACCAACAATAGCAGAAGTTGACCAAAGGGTGGCGGTAAAGAGCAGAAAAACCACGTGATGTTGCAAAAAGTTTTGGGAAAGTTTGCAGAAAAGTCCTGTGGTGTGTATGCTATTGGGTGTTCCCTACCAACTCCGTTCGGACAAAAAAACCACGGAGAAGTCAGATGGAAGTCCGACCGTGTGTACGGGGCTTAAGACTCAGTTTCCTCCTGCCGCTGCTGCTGGCCTTCTGGGTTACACAATGTCTAGTATAACTCAACCCACTTCCTGTGAACCATTTTTTAGCTCCTCATGCTACCCTGGGCTCTCAGAGCCTGTGTGTATGTGTGTGCTTGGAGGAGGTTGTTGATGTATTGTGAGTTTTGTTCCAAACCTGCGGTTGGGCTTTATTCTATTACTTTTCTAGTTGTCTGAAGCAGCATCCACAAAGTAATGACTAGACATCATGCTTTTATTTGCAGCAATTTCAAAAAGCAACCAAGTATTTCTATTGGGATGCTATGGAATATTCCACTTTGTGCATCACCATTTCTCTTTGCACTGCCTTGTTTCATTAAAGCAACTTGTTGTCATTTACAGGAGCCCAGATGGAGATGCACAGCCTTGGTGCTTCATACAGAAGAATGGAATCCTCACTTGGGAACACTGTGATATTCCTCATTGCCACCAGCCTACAGGTACACTAAAACCAACAGGAAGAAGCCTTCTGGTGATAGATAAGGAGTTAACACAATCATATAATGAATAGAAATTCACAAATGCCTGCCCCTTTAACATGGTATACCAATCCTTCTAAGCTTACATGTGTAACCATAATATTTTACATTTACCCGTATTTATCGGCGTATAACACGCACAGGAGTATAACACGCACCCTAACTTTAAGAGGGAAGTTTCAGGAAAAAAAACTTTCCACAGCCCCCTGCGTATAACCCGCAGGCACAGTTTACCCTCTATTTTCAGGGTAAAAAAGTGAGTGTTATACGCCAATAAATACAGTATTTTAATATTTATTACACTCTTGGAACAGTTTACCTAATTTCCCCACATCACAGATTGTACCTTGTTTCAGACCAAATGTAAATATGACCCAGAAATGCATGGAGCCTAAACTAACCTTTTTAAAACTTTTTTCACCAGAGAAAAAAATATATAGGTCTCGGGGAAGCCCCAAAATAATTATCTGATCTAGAGCTTACAGTACATTGAACTTTTTCACAATATTCAAATTTTCTGAGATGCTGAATTTTGGGTTTTTACTAGCTGAAAGTCATAATCATCAAAATTAAAAGAAAGAAATGCTTAAAATCTATCACTCAGTGTGTAATGAACATACAGTGTATAATATATGAGTTTCATTGTTTGAATTTAATTACTGTACTAAATTTACTTTTTGATTATATTTTTTTTTTAGATCCACCTGTATAATACAGTACATGCTGAATGCATGGATCTGTTTTGAAGTGGATACTGATTTTTTTTTAAAAGAGAGAGAGAACGCCCTGGGACGTGCCTGGCGACGCACATTCAACGGAAAAAAGAGATCAAATAAGCCCAACCCAATAATAAGTGAAACAAATTGAGACAAATAAAACTTATAGCATAAAAACTCTCAAATAATAAAAGTCCATGTGATGTTATATCTAAAGGGAAATGAATCCCTAAATAAAAAACATATAGGATTGTTGCCGTGAAGACATTCTCATGCGGCAGAAGACATGATACTCAGACAAGTTGATAGTATAAGCTTCACATCCAATGAATTACTGATAAGTAAATGGCTGCTTACCAGATATAAGATGATGTTGTGCCAGGGTTAGGCCGACCTGCCTTCACACAATCTGTCCACGGTGTTCACCACACATGGATCGATTTGGAATTCCAGAGACGGTCACCATAAAGCTGAATCCCACAGACTGCAGACACTTCGGTAATCTTTCAAATGCCGTGAAGTGAGTTTTGTAATTTGTGTAACTCACGTTTTCCACACACAGCAAGCAGAGATTGACATCCAGAAGTCAGAAATCAATTGCCAGAGAAAGGAAGAAGAAAAAATCCTCATGGTGCAGTATTTCTTCATAAAAAATGTATTTATTGCACAGGCTTCATTAAACACTGACATCCATGGAAGAGAGACAGTTTTTCAAAAACAGCCGCGGTTAGCGCCAGCTGGCTGGAACGTGATGACGTCAGAGACTTGTAGCTCCACCGTACATGTTTTCACGTATAAGGATTCTACTGGGAACGGAGCCTCCGCTGAGTATCATGTCTTCTGCCGCATGAGAATGTCTTCACGGCAACAATCCTATATGTTTTTTATTTAGGGATTCAGTCCCCTTTAGATATAACATCACATGGACTTTTATTATTTGAGAGTTTTTATGCTAAAAGTTTTATTTGTCTCAATTGGTTTCACTTATTATTGGGTTGCACTTTTTTTATCTTTTTTCCATATTTTTGAGTCTTTTTCAGGCTAATTGAATAGCAGCACCCGCCAGTCAGGTGAAGGTCATATCTTTCACCATTCACTCACACATTAAGAGTAGAGATGAGCTCCGGCGTGTTCGAATTGAACACGTGCAGAGCCCGCCAGGATGTCGGCACCACGCTGCGCTAATCACAGGCAGGGAGACATTTCCTGATGCTCGGCTGCAGAGATCGGGAAATGTCTCCCTAGCTGTGATTAGCGCAGCGCGGGTGCCGACTTCCTGGCGGGCTCTGCACGTGTTCAATGCGAACACGCCGGAGCTCATCCCTAATTAAGAGTATCACACTCACTTTTGTGTCTTAAACACTTATTTTTTCACTGTTGAAGGCAGCGCTGGATTTTTTCCATTTATTTTTTGACGCACATTCATTGCTGTCTCCGCTTGTTTTACTGCTTTGTTGTCAACCAATAAATTTATTTATTTAATTTGTATGAATTTGTACCTGCTCTCTCTCATCTCACTCAAAGTCCCAGGGCGTTCTCTCTCCCTTTTTTGGTTCACTAATAGGGATGGAGGTGTCAGAGTGGTGACACCAGACCTGGTTTCCCCTTTTTTTTATACAGATTTTTTGTTATCACCAAAAAGTAAAGAAGGAAGCTTGTTTAATTTGTTGGATTTGGACACTTTGTTTCTTCAAATAGCTTGAGAATTCCTTTGGAAATTTTGAAAAGGATTTATTGACTTTTTTTGTTTTGCTAATGTACAAGAGTCACAGAAGTTCTCTTATAATGCAGATGTTTTCACAGCTGTGTATTTAACTAGGGTTTTTTTTATTCTTGGTTAATATGTATATGTCCAACAGAAGAGTGATAACTGCATATAACGGCCACAGCAAGTTTGCAAACCCTATTGAAGAGATATGACAGGAAGAGGTCATGCCAGAATGGAAGTTGGCAGATCAATGTGATCACCGGTGCGCAAGCACAAGTTGGCTCTGACCGTGTTTGCTTTTCAGAGTGTGCATGGATGTGTGCGCATGCTTGCTACTGGAGTTGATACAGAGCTGGCTATTTTAACTGGATAACTCCATATGGAGAGTGATAACATGTCTACTCTTCAGCAGTGAGTCTGTGACCAGTGTTTTCCTGATTGACTACTTGATACCGACCCAGCTTGCCAAGAACTGTTTCTGCTTATTTGTACTGAACTCAGTCTTTACCTCGACTATGCTTCTCCTTACTCCTTCAATTCTTGTCTTCTAGTCTAGGTTCTGATTTTGACCTAAAATCTAACCACGCATTTGCTGCATCTCAGTACCTGATCTAGCCACGGTTGCAGACCTGGTTTGCTTGATTTTGCACAAGTCTTGTGTTTCTGATTCACAACTACTCACCTGCCTGCTGCTTTAAAGTCAATACACCAATCTGCTTACCTGTCCGCTGATCCAGTGATCCTGTTGCAGTGTTCCTTCCTGCTGCTCCAGTGACCTGCCTTCTGCCTGTCATCCTACCGGGGGTAGTTGACATATTACTGACCAGACCAAAGGCTTCTTTCCATCAGCTTCATTATCCAGCAAACCAGATAGAGACTCATGCCATATTATGCCCTTGTGCCACCTATCTGCTCTATCAGGGGCCCTGGGCTGAAGGTGAAAGAGATGCTGTTCTTATCTCTTTAGGCTCCTTGGTTAGGTCTGTGACAAGATCTCAACAATAGTCTCAAAAAATATATATAAGAATGTGTCAGTTGGTTTAACTTCCCGAGCACCTACCTAAAAGCTGAAAAATTTGTGTTGGGTGGGCTGATCTTTTAAGATGTAAACCACATCTACTACTACCGAACTGGTCACTGTGCATTATAGTGTTTAGGGACCTTAAATCCTGTACATAGAAGAAATATAATTCAAGTTTTGAAAGACTGACATGCTAACTGATAAGTATAGCTCTTTTTCAGTGTGACTTCCATAGATCAGCAGCGTCTACTATTACAGACACTTTAAAGAACAGCTACTATCAAAGAAGCATCTACTGTATTTTAATACTCTTAATAACCCAGCCAGACTCATCATCACTTTAAAGTGATGACTCTGTTATGTCTTCAAAAAAATCGAAAGCATTGCTACTGCTATAATAGACTTATTTACCTCTCTGGCAGGGGGCGAGTCCAAACTCTGCTGTCTTCATGCAGTACAGCTTCCGGCATAGTCTTCAGCATTTGATACTTTTGCAGCACCCTCCTAGTTAGGTCGCTAAATTTATTTTTTTACACTTCCTCTGTAATCATTAGAGCAGCTTTTGATTGCTTTGGGCAGCTTGAAAATGTATTGTGCTTCAGCCAATCCCTGGGGAGGTGTGCCCAGTAAGTGGCTGAGAGGGCTGATAAATAGTCTGAGCTTCAGAATAGCAGGGTCTTCCTGTTGAAGGGATTCCACTAATCCATCCATCCTGCAACCCCCCTCCTCCCCCGCAAGTCTATTGATTCAAGCTGATGCTCATAGAGGTCTCGGCTGTAGCAGAGCCAGGGGGCCTACACCTAAAAATTTCCCTGACACCCCGAGACTTCACCTAAAGGATCTAGTCCACACAGCCTCACTGGAAGGTATCTGGAGGAAGCTCAATGGGCACAGCTGCTCCCCTGGCCTTGTGAGTACTGACTTTATTACAAGATCTTGGTGACTGTGTCCTATTGGGATACCTGGCCAAGTAGTTCCTCTCCTAAGGGGTCCCTTCTTCCGGCCATCACTAGTGAGAGAGAAGTCTAGTCATCATCATTATCTGTGCTGCAGTCATCATCATTCTCTGTGCTGTAGACATTACCTTTGCCTGTGCTAAAGCTACTTCATGGTCCCAAGCTGTGAACCTATAGACTGTTCCAGGCTAGCTATACCTGTTCTGCAATCAACTTCAAAGTAGAAGGGGCAAACAGTTCGAGCCAAGCAAAAGTTTGTCCCAAACATTACCCGTTCGACGAACACCCCACCGAGCGCCCCTCCGAGCACCCCACAATGCATTGCTTTCTGCATTATGCATAGCTGGTTGTGAAGGAGTGGGCCAGGATAATTCATCAGCTGTCAACTGGCTTCCCCGCTGACAGCTGAATGGAAAAAAAAACATTGCTGGCAATAGAAATCCATATCAGGCCCTTCGGGTCTGGTATAGATTTTTAGGGAAACCCCATGCCAAAAAAACAAACAAAAAAAAACGGAGTGGGGTCCCCCCCAAAATTCGTACCAGACCCTTATCTGAGCATGCAGCCTGGCTGGTCAGGAAAGTGAGGGTAAGCGAGTAGCCCCCCCTTCTGAACCATACCAGGCCACAAGCACTCAACATGAGGGGGTGCTTTGGGACAAGGGCCTCTTCACGACAACTCTGGGGGAGTGGTTGTGGGGGTTCTTCGGGCAGGGGACTTATTGAAATCTAGAAGCCCACTTTAACAAGTGGGCCACCAGATCCCCCCCCCCACATGTAAATGAGTATGGGGTACATTGCACTCATTCACCATTTTTTTTAATCAAAAATAAATAAAATCAGGATGCAGTTTTTTCCAATTCCTTTTAAAAAATAAAATAAAAGCAATGTTTCCCCGATGTAGATCCATTTGCAATAATGATGCCCACTGCACCGCTGGACCCAAAAAAAGAAAAAAAATGCTCAACCCGCAACAAAGCCTAACCGCTGAATGCCTGCTCCGCCATTTGACAGTTCTTAAATAGGTTAGGGGCAGGGCCACCTGGTGATGTCACCTGGTGGCACCAACCCCTTGTGACATCACTAACCCAGCATGTACTGCCCTTTACCTATTTAAGAACTGTCAAACAGCAGAACAGGCATTCTACGGTTGGCCTTCGTCACGGGCGGAGCTTTTTTTTGTTTTGGGTGTGGCGGGCGTCCTGATTGATGATGGATCTACATCGGGGGACATTGTTTTTATTATTTTTTTTTATTAAAAGAATTGTCAACAACTGCCTCCTGTCTTAATTTATTTTTGACACTTTTTTTTTTTGCTGAATGAGTAGGGGTACAATGTACCCCATACTCATTTACATAGAGAGGGGGCCAGGATCTGGGGGCCCTTTGTTAAGGGGGGCTTCCAGATTATGATAAGCCCCTGCCCACAGACCCCCACAACTACTGCCTAGGGTTGTCGAGAAGAGACCATTGTCCCTATCAACATGGGGACAAGATGCTTTTGGGTGAGCACCTAAGCACCCCCCATGTTGAGGGCATATGGCCAGGTATTGTTCATGGGGGGTGGTCGCTCACCCCGCCCCATTTCCTGGCCTGCAGGGCTGCATACTTGGATAAGGGTCTGTTATAGATTTTTGGGGAGACCCAACGCCTTTTTTTTTCCATTCTGGCGTGGGGTTCCCCTTAAAATCTATACCAGACCCAAAGGTTCTGGTATGGATTGGAGGGACCCCCACAATGTTTTTTTTTTTTGTATTGCTGGTGTCGAGAAATGCCTCCTGTTGAAAAATGCCTCCAATGGGTCTGCGCATGCGCAGTATCAAACGTCACTCCAGCTGATATGTTGATCAGCTGGCATGACAATGACACAGCGCATGCGCAGATTGTCAGAGGCATTTTTTGACGGAAGACAGTATTCAACGTAAAAAAAGTGGAGGGAAACGCTATGCAAACAGTGGAGGGAGGCGCTATGCAAACAGTGGAGGGAGGCGCTATGCAAACAGTGGAGGGAGGCGCTTTGCAAACAGTGGAGGGAGGCGCTATGCAAACAGTGGAGGGAGACGCTATGCAAACAATGGAGGGAGACGCTATGCAAACAGTGGAGGGAGAACGTACTTGTCAGATTCTGCCTCACTGTTGTGGGGTGGGTTTTTCGTGTGCTGAACAGCAGGTTTTGCCTGTGTTTGTCGGGGCTAGCTCTTTTGTAAGTGCCAAATGCCTGCAACCCCACCCATGCACTTAAGGCTTCCTCCCACTGTTCCCTATGTCACTACTGTATCTTACATTGACATAGGAGCTAGTGACCTAGTGGAAAGAACCCCAGCAGAATTTACAGGCTCCTATTGCAGGACAATGCTTTCTGTTGACAACAAGTTAGTATCAATAGTGTCTTTGGGTTAATGATGCTTAAAAATAGCAGCCCTTTCATTAATTTATAAGACAATGCTGCTTTAAGTTTTCTTTTGTGTAATTATGTGTGGAGTGCTTTATAGACATTTTTATGAGGTTTTGTAATATTGTTTTTAAGTCTACTAGTCACTATTATACTGTCATGCTGTCTGATAATGACTAAGATTAGTTATGCTTGAGTTATGTAATCAATCTTTCATGGGTTTATTGCCGTTTTACTGGAACAGGAATAAGTGATCTGTAAGTGGTTGGTTGATAACTGGACATAATCAATCTTTACACCACATTTGAATAATAGTAAATGTGTTTGTTTTTTTCAGCCAGTCCAACAAAGCCATCAAGTCCACCACGACCAACAACCAGCAAACCTCAAACACAAACCAAAAAACCTCCACTACCGACAAAAGCATCTAGTCATCCTGTTAAAACCACTGTTCTTCCTACCATTACAGCAGTCAATAAAGATGTTAATCGGGTAATTCCTGTAGACTGTGGAAAGAGGTTCTTAAAAAGCCCTTCTATGACCGCACGTATTGTAGGAGGAATGGTGGCACTACCTGCTTCACATCCATATATGGCAGCCATTTACATGGGACAACAGTTATGCGGTGGATCCCTGATCTCCTCCTGCTGGGTTGTAACAGCTGCTCATTGTTTAGATGACAAGTAAGGACTATTTTACACACATGCCTTTTATCAAATTTTTGTTTTAAGTACTGTACCACTTTGAAGACAGTACGGATTTTCATTTCTGGTTTTCATTTATAGATAGAGTTGTAAACAACAGTTAAACTGATTCCAATATATGGATTCTCCAGTGTGAAGGTGTTTTAAAGACGAATCGTCTAGGTTGCCCCTAGTTACTACACCTATTTTATCCACCATGCTTCTGAAGAACAACATTTTAAATTACCAAATGTGTACCTTCATACCAAAAGTCTTATGCCCCGTACACACGAGCAATTTTCCCGTCGGAAAAAAAAAAGATGGTTTTCCCGACAGAATTCCTCCTAAGCCTGCCTTGCATACACATGGTCACACAAGTCCAGTGAACATTTGACTGCCAAGAACGCGGTGACATAAAAGACTACGACGAGCCGACAAAATGAAGTTCTATGCTTCCGAGCATGTGTCGAATTGTTTCCGAGCATGCGTGTTTTTTTCCCGTCGGAAAAGCATACAGACGAACGATTTTTCCGCTAGGATTTTTTCCTGACGGGAAAAAAAAGATCCTGCTCTCTTTTTTTTTTTCCGGCAGTTTTCCTGTTGGAAAAAGTCTGATGGAGCATACACACGGTCGGGATTTCCGACCAAAAGCTCTCATCAGACTTTTTCCTACAGGAAAACCGGTCGTGTGTACGGGGCATAAGAAATAATTAACAACATCATGCCTTGTCTGTGGCAGCAAATGTTTTTTAGTCATAATGTCATCTTCTAAACAAATTCCTAAAAATGGTGAATCTTTTCAAAGGGCAAGAAAAAAGTGTGGAGAGACCCACAATCCCTGTTGCACATGATGTGGAGAATCCTGAACCTGGCTTTAAAGTTCTGTGAATGCCTGCTCTATTGTGGCATTCATAGGCAACTAAAGCTGGCTATAGATGGATAGAATTTCGAACGAAAATTCTTAAAGCAGAAGTAAACCCATCCATAAAACAGTTTCATTTCCGGCACGTGCCAGAAATTTAACACTCCCATTGGTTGTGCTCTGAACCATCCAATTGCTGGTGTTATAACTGATCACATGTTCTGCATCATGGCAGTTGTAGATTAAACAGAGGCAAAGATGGCAGCTTCCTTGCCTAAAAACAATAGGGGGGTTTACTTACACTTTAACTGTCTTAGGAAAATTCAGAACATTCGTTTGTCATTCAAAGATCTCTTTTTAAAATTTGATTTGAATTAATGGACTTTACTGAATAAAAGCCACATACACGGTTATAAATTCATTTGTTCAACCTGCTTTTCTCGTCATGCGGTCGAAAACGAATGTTGATTTGACCCACCAGTGATTAGAAAAACAAACAAACTTTCTTAGAACCTTCTTTTCCCAATTATTTTCCTTCATAATTCTATCCATCTATTGCCAGCTTTAGATCTTCTTCTCAATTTTATATGGAAGGCCAAGTGTGTGGCCTATTGTTCTTCTGTCAGGCATTATCAGCTTACGTATGCACTGGGTTTTTTTTTCAGGCCAAGCGTGAAGGCAATGACCGTGGTGCTAGGACAGAGTCTATTTAACATTACAGACCATCGTACAGTAACATTTTCTGTGAAGAAATACATTCTTCATGAACTATATTCTGATGTGACTTTCCAAAATGATATAGGTAATGTATGATATCTGCGTGAACAGACTGGATCATTTATACCAAGTGCTCAAAGTGTATACTGAGTAGAAGGCAAGCCATATTGTGTTAAATAAGTGACCACTTACTGTTATCTCACATATATATTATTATTCTTATTATAGCCAAATTTACCACCCTAACTCCTCCCACAGCCTTTACACTACATAGACAAGTAATATACCGAAAAGTGCAGATTGTTCCTGATTGGTGTGATATTACTTTGTGGAACATTTCGCCAAATCGTTCACGAAATATTGTTGTTTTGCGGCGAAATTGGTCCCATAGGAATGTCGAAACTAGAGTGGGAGCTGACAAAAGCTGAAAAATCAGGACATGATATCTAAACTGCCACCACTCCCCCATTTTCAAGCCCACCTACACAAATCTTATATCAAAAAGTTCAGCTATCCCTGCTGCCACTACACATGTCCACGGCTAAGCCATAGTCCTGATAGTTTTCACAATATGACCATTTGTTTGCAACTCACGCCATCCATTGACATTCATTGAAACTCCACTCTAGCCACTTCAAATTTGAAGGGCAATACCTAAACTGCGACTGTGCCTTCAATTTTAATATTTCAGAGACATACTAAAGCTCTTCGCTGTAGGATTTATAGTTTTTAAAATATGACCGTTTGAAGAATGCAAAGTATTCAGGAGAAACAAAATACTCTGACCTGTGCTTAGAGCCTGCATAAACAGGGTATGAGCGTTGCCAGGAAACATTGGTTTCCTGGCAACGCTGAGGGGAATTATAGCCCCTCCCACACAGCTCTGAGGGGAATTGTAGCTCCTCCCACAAAGCTCTGAGGGGAATTATAGCAGTATTGCTCCTCCCACACAGCTTGGAGGGGAGTTATAGCTCCTCCCACACAGCTCTGAGGAGAATTATAGCCCCTCCCACAGAACGCTGAGGGGAATTATAGCTCCTCCCACAAAGCTCTGAGGGGAATTATAGCTCAATGTTCAAAACTAGAGTGGGAGCTGACAAAAGCTGACAACCCAATGATCAGCCAAAACATTATGACCACCCCATGATCAACTAGTTTTGATGGGGGCAGCTTTGGTGGGACAATTTGAGGCAGTTTTAATGAGGCAGTTTTTGATGGGGCAGTTTTTGATGGGGCAGTTTTGATGGGGCAGTTTTGATGGGGCAATTTTTATGGTGCAGTTTTGATGTGGGCAGTTTTTGATGGGGCAGTTTTTGATGGGGCAATGGATCGAAATGGATCGACACACTGTTGGATCACATTTACATCCAGGGTGCAGCACTATCTCCAGTCAGTATTGGTGGAGGCAAGAACACTTCACACAATTTCCCCAGAAATTGTAGCTTTTCTAGTTTTATTTAATGGTTCAGCCCACAGTCCTTAGAGTACGATGTTCGTCTTCAGTTCACATAAATACAACAGGTGGCTGGTTGATCTTCATGTACTATGACCTGAATTGAACTTAGCTCCAAGTATATGTAAACCATGTAAACTTATTTTTTTTGTTTTTTGGTCTGTTAAATATACATTTGAAAATAGAAGCATAGGTGCAGTGCTCACTTCGGGGGAACTATTGCATCCAGACATACAATCCACATACACATGCCCAGGCTCAGGGTGTCCTCCCACACTGTAGACAAGATGAAATTAAGAAGGAGAGCCAGAAACTCTGGCATCCGTGTTGCAATTTTATTGGCTACGTATTAGTGGCATAAAAAGGTGCTAACGCGTTTCAGTGAGAGCCTTACTCATAGCATGTAACCTACTGAAACGGCAGGACAGTTATACATACAAAACTCCACCCGTGAACAAATTGGTGCGTTACAATCACATAATTAACTAATTAACCCTCTTCCTGACAGGCCATTTTTTGCGATACTGCACTGCATTGCTTTAAATGACAATTGTGCGGTCGTGCGACACTGTACCCAAATGAAAATGGATGTCCTTTTTTCCCATAAATAGAGCTTATGGTGGTATTTGATCACCTATGCAGTTTTTAATTTTTGTGCCATAAACAAAAAAAGACCAACCATTTTGAAAAAAACGTTTTTTACTTTCTGCTATGAAACACATCCAATAAACAAAATGTAAAAAAAAAATATTTCTTCATCAGTTTAGGCCTATATCTATTCTTCTACATGTTTTTGATAAAAAAAATCCCAATAAGCGTATATTGATTGGTTTGCGCAAAAGTTATAAGGGCTACAAACTATGGGATAGATTTATGGACTTTTTATTTTTTTAATTGTTTTTACTAGTAATGGCGGAGGTCAGTGATTTTTAGGAGGACTGCGACATTGCAGTGGACAAACCAACACTAAGTGTCAATTTTTGGGGACCAGTGAGACCAATACAATGATCAATGCTAAAAAATTGCACTGTCACTGTATAAATGACACTGGTAGGGAAGGAGTTTACATCAGGGATGATCAAAGGGTTAACTGTGTTCCCTGGGAGAGCTTTCTTTCTTTGTGGGAGATGGCTTAACTGAGGAAAGACAGAGATCTGTGTTCCTACTTAGCAGAAACACAGAAATCTCTGTCTTTCTTACTAGTAGAATGGCAATCTGCCTTGTTTACATAGAACAAAACAGACTCATATACTGTATATCAAATCCCCCATAGCCGTACAGCCATAATAAGATGCCCTTATGATGAGATAATGCACTTGAGGGCTAAGAATATGAACGCAATTTACTCACTAGGGGAGAACCATTTGGGGATTGTAGGATGAAAAAAGGTCTGGGGGTCCTGGTAGATGACAGGCTCAGCAATGGCATCCAATGCAAAGCTAGCAGAATATTAGCATGCATAAAAAATGGTAACTATAATCCTGCCACTTTATAAAACTCTGGTTCAGCCACATCTGCAGTATACCATCCAATTCTGGTCACCAATCTTTAGAAATGATGTGCTGGAACTGGAGAGAGAGTCCAGAGAAGGGCAACAAAATTAATAAGGGGACTGGAGGACCTCAGTTACAAGGAAAGACTACAAACATTGAAGTTATTCTCCCTGGAGAATAGACGCTTGGGGAGGGGGAGCATAGGGAGAGCGGTTTAAAATTAAACTGCATAGGGGTTTTTTCACTATCAGGACAGTAAGGTTGTTCAACTCACTTCCACAATTGGTGTCAGCGGGAAATATTTATAGTTTCAAAAAACTCCTAGACGGGCATCTTAGCAAGCACATTATACAGGGTTATATGAGATACGATTTTTGGCATGAGCACAAACACCCACACAGGTTGGACTGGTGTCTTTATTAAACCTTACCAACTATGTAACTATGAGATGAAAATAGAAGCAGTAAATGGCAATCTCTATTTTAGGAAAAGATCCACATCCCATCTATAGTTTAACCCAGTAGGAATCCTAGTCCCCAAGGTGAAAATCCACTATACCTCCGGTTCAAGGAGTTTGCGGTGGACATCACCTCCAAGGGAATATTTTTTAACCCTTTCTATAGCACTAAAGACAAATGCATATGTTTGAAGTGTTTAGCTACATTAGAAATATTTTTATCGTTAGTATGGGCAGCCCCGTTGTAATGTTTGCTAATCATAGCACGTAGGCACCTAGATGTACAGCCCACAAAGTGCACTCGATCACGTAAACCACATTCTTTGTGATTTAAGTTGACCAATGACCATGTTGCTTCTTCACAGATACCGTACAGGGAGTAAATGTTGTCACCCTATGATGGGAAATATGTCACTGTCATTCCCACTAGGGGAAAATAAAGAAAAACAATGCTTGAAACAAAAAAAGAAAACAAATGAAGCCACTATATCAAAGACTGGCAAGCAATAATATATTACCGTATTTATCGGCGTATAACACGCACAGGAGTATAACACGCACCCTAACTTTAAGAGGGAAGTTTCAGGAAAAAAAGTTTCCACAGCCCCCTGCGTATAACACGCAGGCACAGTTTACCCTCTATTTTCAGGGTAAAAAAGTGAGTGTTATATGCCAATAAATACAGTACTTTTTTTTTTTGTTCTTGGGTTAAGATTTTGAATACATGCAAGCAGCCATCTGTCACTAATGGTCATGTATTCTTATATTTAGCACTTGAGCCAATATTTGGACCAGGTAAGACAGTATTATAAACCGCGGAGTACAGGAAACATTTTGAAATACCCCACACACTACTTTGTGTTAACTACTATGTTTCCCCCCTCAGCACTGGTGAGACTTCAAGATGTGAACGGAGTGTGTGCCCAGTTTTCCCAGTTTATACAGCCTGTATGTTTACCAAAGAACACCATGACAGCTGCATCTGCACAACATTGTGAAGTAGTTGGTTGGGGTCATCAGTACTCTGGTAAGTAAATAACTCAATTATGCTTTCATCAAAGATAATAAAGGTATTAGGAGGACTCCACATTTCTTTAGATTTTTACTATTATTTTGTATTCATAGGGGCCGATCATTATGCCTTATATCTGCAGGAAGCGCATGTGCCGATTCTTTCCAATACACAATGCCAATCTCCCCTTGCCCATGGTAGTAAAATAATGGCTGGTATGATGTGTGCTGGCTTCATGGAAGGAGGTGTTGATGCATGCCAAGTAAGTTAAAAATATTATATAGTCTTTTGTTTTAAGATATACAGTACATGTAGCACAGATGATCTATCTATGTCTATTGTAGTTTCACAGCAGGCTCTGTCCATTGTCATAATAACCAAGCAGTGGCTGCATTTGACTGAATGCAGCTGCTGTTTGGTCACCAATTTTTCGCCCGGCTCCTCAGATTTTTCAATTGAGGGATATTGGGGGGGGGGGGGGGGGAGACAGCTGACAGGGCCACCCACTGAGTGAATTTCATCTGGTTTAAAAATTGTATAGCATATGGCCAGCTTTATTTATAGCAACTTTGCTTATGTGTATAGTTTGCAATTATTGTGCAAGTCAGCATATTTATAAGTCTACTGACTTAAGGTGCCTACAGACTTTAACCTTTTACTATGGGATCAGGGAGTACATGTATGTTTATAACGAATATATGTGCAGCGCTAAATAAGAATGGCCATAATGAATAAGACCGTATATAGTACAGTGAAAAATTTATAAACATTGACGTTTAACACTATTAATGACACACGTGCAAACACATGAATAAATAAACTAAATATAATCCACAATGTGATGGAAGGCAAATAGATAAAGTCCACGGATGGAAACCAAAATATGATGCTATTCCAGGTAAGTAAATGACCACCTTAGGACATCAGTGGAAGGACAAGTGTAAAGAGAGGATAATGGGAGAAGCCACCACCAACATAAGGAAGGCTTACCAGACCTATTGGACTCAACCAGGCATATGCCCAATGAGTCATCAAGACTTGTGGTTACAGCATACCGGTAGACAGGGACATCCACGTCTGCAAATGTTGGCACAAGCGGATGGTGATCACACTGTCCCTCAGATGACTCCCAGCAAAGAAGGAAAACTCAGAGGGAGGTTGGTCAAATCCTTCCCATATGCTCACAAGATGCATCAGTTAGTAGAGAGTGAAGTCAGCATACCAAGGCAGCAGTCCACAGCGTATGGCAAAAAATTATACTGAGCTAATTCAATAAAAATAAAAAAGTCAAGCGGCAACTGAAAATGTTATACAACACCAAATAGCAATTATAAAAAGAAAAAAACTGTGCTATATATGAACCTATGTGACACTAGCAACCATATGAATACTAGGTGTACTCATAAAGCATGTGAAAGTGAAAAAAATATATAAAAAATGAATGAATGAAACAAATGTCTATTAATAAAAATGGTCTATCAGACCTCAATCTTTGTGACTGTGGAAACAAAATTAGTACAATGACTGACTCCAAAACCAAATGAAGGTCTAGAGAATAGAATGTGAATAGGATCTCAGTCCGTGTAAAAAAATATAAAAAGAGTGAAAAACAATCCTCAATATAGGCAATAACAGTCAATGTTGATGGTGTTAAATGGCAAAGGAAAAAGTCCATATAAATTAAACATCCCTGGTGCAAAAGTAAATCCACAGCATTCGAGAAAAAAGTTACAGGAGATCAGTTCACGCGTATGGCTAATAACCCATCCTGGAGTCTCTGTGTTATGCAGTAAGCGCCTCAGCTTCCATTGGTGTATGTCTCATACAGCGTGATGAATTCAGGGTATCACCACATAAGGACAAAATAAACTAGCATAGCATAAACCCTTTTAAAGTTTATTAAGTGACATGAAAAATGAGCACTTACAGTTAAGAAGTTTAAAATAAGCATGTAAGAACAATCGAGCCGGCCATATCTTCCGGGTCTAGCGCACAACGCGGTGACGTCAGAACGTCGTTCCTCCCAACGTTTCGTCACTAGAGGGACGTGGTCACAGGATACGGGCGGCGTTCTGATTCACCGATTAGATGCATACAATGGGTAACGCAGCCTCGTTGTGAGTCCCGAGGAGCTGCTAAAAAACGCCATCTTAACTGATGGAAAACAATACTAAAATCCATATGTAAAAATACCTATAAGGCCAAAAATCATATGTAGCGCAAAAATTGAAAATAACAACAGGCTTTAGCCATAGAACCCGTAAAGGGTGGCATCTTGAGAAGAACATTACAGATGGTATAAAAACCTACTAGAGGTCATTCACTGGGGTCATCACAGACTCAAGTGAAACGTTATTGCAAGGCACTATAAACTGCCCGAAAAAATAAACACAAATAACTGACTCACACCGGGTCACACGTGAACCCCAATGGGAATCAGCTAACAAAAAAATATTAGAGGAAGGTGTATAAAATTGTCAGAAATTACACATAATCAGCACATATTGCACATACAGAATTTTTTTTTTTATCCAAAGCGGCATATGTTGGCGCATGAATGCACACAAGCATGCCAGTTTAGAAATCTTCTCCAATGAAAGAAAGAAAATAATAATACTCGGCCATTCAGGACTCACATCAAGTTTACATAGTATTAACATGCCAAATAAACTGACATAGATTGAACAAAAAGTGGTCTAGAAAGGAAGAGGTTCTCTAGAGTAAAAGTAAAGGATTTTATTGTAAATTTACACAAAAAAATATGTGATGATAAAAAAATGTAAAGAAAAAATTGTCATTAGGAGTTATCAATAAAACATTTGATGTCAACATCTATATTTAAACCAAAAGGTGTGTAGCATTTAAGCTTATGCACCCATGCCATCTCTAATTTGGAGATGCTCCTAACAAGACAGTTACCCCTCCAATGGGGGCTATACTTGTCAATGCCTAAAAAAATGGTGTTGGTTGGGTCCCTATTGTGCACTGCGAGATAATGCTTTGACACAGAATGTTTAGTGAAACATCTCCTGATATTGTTTATGTGCTCATTCAAACGTACTTGCAGTGGGCGCTTGGTCCTGCCCACATATTGCAGGCCGCACGGACATTAGAGCATATAGACCACTCCCACTGTGGAACAGGTAATAAAAGGCTCAATGGTGTAATTCTTAAAGGTACAACCAGAGCTGAAATTGGTGGTTCTTCTAGTCCTACAGCCATTTAAAGAGCAAACTTGGCATTTCCTGCACTGGTAGTAACCAGTAAGACCCTGAAAGAACATAGGTCTTATAACCGGGGGGTTGAAAACATTGGGGGCTAATTTCTCTTTCAGAGAGGGAGCCCCCCTGAAAACCACCTGGGGTCTGTCAGGTAAAATGGTCTTTAGGATCTTATCATTCTTTAAGATGTGCCAATGTTTATTCACAATATGTTTAATATTGGAATGCTAACAGGAGTAATTGGTAATAAATGGATTGCGAAACTCGTTACTTCCACCTTCATCAGTTTTATCCTTTAATAGATTCACTCTATCGACATTCTTTACATAGTCGAGGGTATTAGAAAGAGACTCTAGAGAGTAACCTTTATCCACAAACCTTTGCGTAAGAACCTGTGCCTGTTCCAAAAAGGTTGTCTGTTCAGTGCAATTGCGCTTCAATCTCAAGTACTGGCTTTTCGGCACAGATTTAAGCCACGAGGCATGGTGACAACTATCACTTGGGATAAATGCATTCCTGTCGGTGTATTTAAAAAAGGTTGATGTAATGAAACTATCAACACCGACAGAAATGGTCAAATCTAAAAAAATAGGATTTTTGTACTCACCGTAAAATCCATTTCTCTGACGTCCATGGACTGACACAGCTGGATACTGTAAACGTGTGGGTATATGTCCCTGCTTGCAGGAGAAGATCAAGGCAGAATGTTAGATGTTAGAAACATACATTCTAGAACAAGCCAGTGCTGAACAGCCCCGCCCAGGGGGGCGGTCCCTCCGGACATTACCCTCCCACCTGCAGCTAGTAGCCTCAGTTCGTAACAAAGCAGTACAAACCTTAAAAGGAAGGGTGGGTGCTGTGTCAGTCCATGGACGTCAGAGAAACGGATTTTACGGTGAGTACAAAAATCCTATTTTCTCTTATCGTCCATGGACTGACACAGCTGGATACTGTAAACGTGTGGGACGTCCCAAAGCAGTATCAGAAGGGTGGGAGCAGTAGTAAAGGAACAACCAAAACTTCACTCCAAACAAGCAGAGCTCCTCAACGGAGGAGTTGCAACATTAAACAGCGGCCTGCAACACTTTGCGGCCAAAGGGATCATCCGAAGATGCAGCCACATCAACCTTACAGAATTTTGAAAAGGTATGAACGGATGACCAGGTCGCCGCCTTGCACACTTGTGCAACCGACGCTTGATGTCGGAAAGCCCTTGGAAGCACCAATTGCCTTGGTGGAATGCGCCGCAACCGGAAAGGGAGGCGTCCGCCCTTAAGGGCATAGGCCTATATGACGATCTGCCTGATCCACCTAAAGACGGTGGCAGATGACACCACTCAGCCCTGTTTTGGACCAGAGACAGACACAAACAGTGAGTCAGACTTCCGCAAACTCTCAGGGATGCGATGGGTGAGGACACAAGGATGGAAGAACAATGTCCTCCAGGTGAAAGGCCGAGACCACCTTTTGAAAAGGACGGTCGTGGGGGAAACACCGCCATATCCTTATGGAGGACCAAGTAAGGCGACTTGCAGGACAAGGCCGCCAACTTAGACACCCATCTAACCGAAGTAATGGCCACTAAGAAGGCCACCTTCTGGGACAAGGTCAAGAGAGGAATCTCTCTGATATTCGCTAAAGGGATGTTCTTGGAGAACCGAGATGCATCAAATTCAGATCCCAAGTAGGGAGAGGAGGCTTGACAGGGGGGATCACATGGCGAACCCCCTGCACAAAAGATGCTAATCAAGGAATGGCCTGGTAGCGGTCGTTGAAAAAGACAGCCCGGGCCGAAATCCGACCCTCGATGGTATGCAAGGCCAGCTTTTGGGTCACACCACGCTGTAAGAACAGCAAAATCCTGGGAACGGAATACGTTCGTGGACGCCAATCAAGCTCCTCGCACATAGCGATGTAAGCCTTCCAGGTACGGTGATAAGCCTTCCAGGTACGGTGCCAACAACATAGATGAGATGACCGAATCCGAGAGACCTCGGTCCCTCAGCACCTGGCTTTAAACAGCCATGCCATTAAAGCCAAGGACTGTAAAGCAGGATGAAGTATGGGATCATGACACCCCAATAGGCAGTCGCCAAGGAACGTCTGCGACTAGCCGAAGTAGATCAGCGTACCAATGTCACCGTTCCGGAGCAATGAGGATCACTGGAACGGACTCGGCCCCTACTCTGCGAAGCAAGCGAGGCAACAACAGTAGCGTAGGGTAAGCATATATCAGGCGATACTGCCCCCACGGGCCACCAACGCGTCTGACGCGTCTGCTCAGGGGTCCCTGGACCTGGCCACAAATCTTGACACCTTACGAGTGAGTCGAGAGGCCATAAGGTCCACATCCGGTGCCCCACCTCTGGTAAAGGAGGTGGAAACACCTCCGGATGTCAAGACCATTCCCCTGCAATGCACACGGCTGACAGGACCGCCCTGCAGCGAGATGTATGAAAATCCCAGAGACTCCGCAATGTTTTGGAGAAGAGAGGCCCCGGCTTACGGGGTGCCTCAACTGTTGGCCAAGAAAGGCAACTTGACAGAGCTTCCCTAGAAACTCGGTCAGAGGACCAGTAACTCAGCCTCCACAGGTGGCGCAAACCCACCCCGGGCACAGAGACCCTAAAGGCTAAAGCAGTTGCAGTGCACCTGCTGGTCGACCGATAGATGAAGCAGAGGCTTTTGCCCAGTCATTGAGCTTCAGAAACGCCAGAGACGCAGACACTAACGGGCGTAACGCTAACCTCAGCATGGCGAACACAGTCCAAGCCAGCGCTTCTGATCACCACTGAAGGCAGGTGGAAAGTGGTACCCCTGATACCAGGGATCCTTATGACAATGCTCCATCCAGCAGCTACCCCATTGATAAGTGCTGATTGTACAAACACATAGTTTATACTGTGTATTGCGTCAAAACGTGCAAATAGAGTGTGGGAGGAAACCCACTCAGCCACAAAGAGCATAATACAACCACATACGGCGTATGTAGTTTAGTATGTGTGGATAAACATATTAAACATGTTTATACTGTGCCAGCGACAAAGGCGCGCACATCATCGGGGCTTGGACGGAAATCAGCCACGCAGACTGCGTACACAACCGTTAGCCTGCGAATAAACAAATTGCACATGTTTACACTGTGCATAGCGCTGAAAATGCGCACACCATTGGAGCGCGGGGGAGAAACCGGAGCACCCGGATGAAACCACCGCAGACTGCATACGCATACCGTGTAGGTACTATAGTATGTGTGATAAACATTTTGCACATGCCTATGTGTGCATAGCACCGAAGGGGCGCACACCGTTGGCGCGTGGGAGGAAACCGAAATACCCGGAGGAACCCCACGCAGACCCAGAGAACACAATACATACAACTACTGTGAATGCATTTAGTATTGTGTATAAACATAATGTGTATGTTTATACCGTGTATTGCACCAAAGGCACGCATGTCATGTAGCGTGGGCGGAAACTGGAGGACCCGGAGGAAACCCACGCAGACTGCACAGACACACCGAGTAGGTATGTTAGTATGTGGATATCAAATCGCACAAATTTAGGCTGTGCATAGCGCCGAAAGCGCCCATACCATTGGAGAGTGGGAGGGATCCAGGAGTACCCGGAGGAAACCCACACAGACTGCATACACATACCGTGTAGGTATTATAGCATGCGTGATAAACATATGAACATGTTTAAACTGTGCAGAGGGCCAAAGGCGCAAATACCGTCAGAGCGTAGGAGGAAACCGGAACACCCGGAAGAAACCCACACAGACAGCACACAGATACCGTGTAGGAATGATAGCATGTGAATAAACATATTGCACATGTGTATGCTGTGCATTTCCATTGGAGCGTGGGAGGAAACCGGAGTACCCGGAGGAACCCCACGCAGACCGTATACCCATACTGTAAATATGTATAGTATGTGCAATAAACATATTGAACATGTCTATACTGTGCAGAGAGCCGAAGCGCACATACCATGAGAGTACGGGAGGACACCGGAGCCCCCGGAGGAAACCCACGCCGACCCAGAGAGTATAATACATACATATACTGTGAATGTATCTAGAGTCGTGCATAAACATATTGTGTACGTTTATATCATGTATGGCACTGAAACACAGCATTGGAACGTGGGGGGGAAACCCACGCAGACACAGAGACCAATAACACATACATACACTGTGAATGTATCCAGCGTAGAGGTATAAGATGAGTTTAAGTTATGGTGCAGAGGCGCATAATCTTCTCTGTATCATTCCAACCTGCTTAACTGTGCTGCCGAAGCAGCATGCAGGTAACAGGTAACCTCTGATCCTCAGACCGTGGGCCTGTCAGAGCTCAGAGCGTTCCCCAGGAAAAGGCGGGAAACCACAGGTGCAGAGACCCTGTTGTTGCCTCAGGACATCACACAGAAGGCTCACAGGGACTAGAGACATAAATGAATAAAGTCCCCCGCCCCCCACCATGCTGCACCGACCAGGGGGGGGACACTGTGTACCACTGTATCATCCATGCTGCTCTCGACGCAGTGTGTGAGGAAAACAGTGAGGAAGCTGTGTAAAAGAAAAGCTTGAAGGAACCAAGGGAAACAGCGTCCGCCTGAGGTACCACAGAAGAATCTGTGAGGAGATTTGCGCCGCAGCGCCGCCGCTAGAGGCCGAAACCGAAAGTAAAAGCGCGCGGCTTCAAGAAAATGGCCGCCATTGAACCACGGCAAGATGGCCGCCGAGCGCATTATTTAAAAAACAACCAGCACTAATGAGCGCGCTAATAGTGCACACAATAAGTCCCCACCTCACACACCAGAACACTGCTCCTCTTCCCAGAGTCCACTAACAGACATGAGCGCCCCCAGCCAGGCCAGAGTGACCCCCAAGCACCCCCACAGCACAGCACCAGTACAGGGTGCAGAGAGCAGCATAACAGGGGGGAGACAGGGAGAAACCCCCCCATATAAAGAAACACAGCCAGCATGTACTCACTTGCAGCAGGAGAGACTACTTACCCGTCCCAGAGGGACCCACTGGCTTGTTTCAGACAGACCTATCACAGAGCAGTACTGCCTAGCTGTCGGCTCGGTCCACCGCGAAAGATACAGTCAGTCAGGGGTACTGTTCAATCTTGAGAGGACCGCGGGAGCATAAAAGCAACCCGGCCACCCCTGGAGTCATGGGGCATGTCGTGAACTGAGTCTCACGCACACAAGGTGAGGATCAGCACGCTCGATGGTCAGACAGGGAAGACTACGAGGATACCAGTGTACCCAACCTGTTGCCCAGCCGACAGTTGATTGAAGGTCTCAAAAATAAAATAATAAAATTCCCAAAGGAATAAAATTTAAAAGTAAAATCTTCCAGGAGACTGGCTCCTGAGAGAGCCACGTCTTCTCCTTCTGCTAGGCAGAAAAAAACTGAGGCTGCTAGCTGCAGGTGGGAGGGTAATGTCCGGAGGGACCTGGGCGGGGCTGTTCAGCTATGGCTTGTTCTAGAATGTATGTTTCTAACATCTAACATTCTGCCTAGATCTTCTCCTGCAAGCAGGGACATATACCCACACGTTTACAGTATACAGCTGTGTCAGTCCATGGACGATAAGAGAAATTTCTTTTTTTCTTGACTAGCTTCATAGCTTAGATGGATCCCCCTATTGTTGGTGTTGAGAGAATCCATAAACACCAAGAGATCTCTCTCACTGCCATTCCATAAGAGGAGGATGTCGTCTATGTATCGGGCCCACAAGGCCACCTGCGGCCTTGTTTGGGCACAGACGACATCCTCCTACCATTTGGCCATGAAGAGGTTCGCTAAGCTGGGGGCATATTTAGCCCCCATAGCGACACCTCTGTCTTGTCTAAAAAAAATGGCCATCGAACCAAAAGAAGTTGTGGGTAGCCGCGTACTCCAACAACTCCATAATAAAATCAATCTTTTCTTTTGGTAAACTGGAATCTCTGTCCAGGAAAAAAGACACTGCATCTAGACCTAACTGATGAGGAATCACAGTATACAATGAGGTGACGTCCGCAGTCACCATCTAAAGACCTTCACACGGCTTGAGATTGGACAAAAGGTTGATGACATGCCGAGTGACCTTCACATAAGATGGCATCTTGCGTACTAAGGGCTGCAAGAAAAAGTCTATATGCTTGCCCACCCGGGAAGTAATGGAATCTATCCCACTGACTATGGGACGTCCTGGGGGGCAAGTAAGACTCTTGTGCACCTTTAGCAGGTAATATATAATTGGAATCCTCTGTGATTTAGGCACCAAAAAAACTTTTTCCTTCTTATTTAGGATGTTGAGACTAAAACACCTATTGTCCTTTAGGATAGGTAATTTAAGGTCACCTGGCCCCCCAGAACATTCCAGAAATTCCCAGGACCCAAATTTAAGCAGGGGGTGGAGCCGGGTCTTTGCCAGTTGCCAGAGGGATATTTAAAGAGAGCCCCACTGATTTTGGCTGATTTTGTTTACAGTTTTAACCACTTAACCTCCGGAAGATTTACCCCCTTCATGACCAGGCAATTTCTTGTGATACGGCACTGCGTTACTTCAACTGACAATTGCGTGGGCTAGGGCTGGGGAAAAAATCTATTTGAATCTTGAATTGAGTTGAGAGCTCAAATCGATAAAAATTTTCAGCAAATCGATTTATTTGATTTTTTTTTCACCAGGACCGGCGCTGACATTGCGCCGGTCCTGAGGAGCTGCGGGCAGGAGTTTTTGGGCTAAACGCGGCTTCGGCCTAGTCCGCGAGGCTGGACACCGCGGACTAGGCAGAAGCCGCGGCCTCGCCTAAAAACTCCTGCCTGCAGCTCCCCAGGACCGGCGCTGACACCGCGCCGGTCCTGAGGAGCTGCGGGCAGGAGTTTTTAGGTGAGGCCGCGGCTTCGGCCTAGTCCGCGAGACCGGACGCCGCAGACAAGGCCGAGGCCGCGGCCTCGCCTTAAAACTCCTGCCCGCAGCTCCTCAGGACCGGCGCAGTGTCCATCAAAAAAAAAAAAAAACTCGATTAAAATCGTGAATCTATTTTTTTTTTTTAAATTGCAGATTTTTTTGGGGAGAAAATCGCTCAGCTCTAGCATGGCCGTGCCACGCTGTACCCAAATTAAATTTCTGTCCTTTTTTCCCACAAATAGAGTTTTCTTTTGGTGGTATTTCATCACCTCTGCGGTCTTTATTTTTTGCGCTAGAAACAAAAAAAAAGACAAAATTTTTGGGAGAAAAAAAAATCGATTTTCATGTTCTGATATAAAACATATCCAATAAAAAAAAAAATCGAATTTCTTCATCAATTTAGGCCAATATAATAGGCTAATATGTGCTACATATTTTTGGTAAAAAATATCCCAACAGGCTTATATTGATTGGTTTGCGCATAATTATAATCTACAAACTATGTGATATTTTTTTTTACTAGCAATGGCAGCGATCTATGACATGTTGAGATTTTGCGGCAAACAGTCAGACACTAACTGATACTTTTGACACTTTTTGGGGACACTAAATTAGTGACCAGTGCTAAAAATATGCACTGTTACTGTAATAATAACACTGGCTGGGAAGGGGTTAAACATCAGGGGCGATCAAAGGGTTAACTGTGGGCCTAGCTAGTGTGTTTGTGTATTGTGGGAGGTGCTTTTACTAGGGGAAGGCATAGATCCATGTCCTTGCTTTGCAGGAGCACAGGATACATGCCTTCCCTACTGACAGAATGGCGATTTGCCTTGTTTCCAGACCGCTGTTCTGGCTCTCTCATGCGTGTCCCAGACCTTGAAGTGTTGGCTCACATACTAGGTACGTGATCCGGTGCAGCAGTGCCACCTTGCTGTAGTATAAGTACATTACACTGGTGGCAAGTGGTTAAAGTATTTATTGATTAAAAGAGTTATGGTGAATTGTTAACTGTTTATATTTGTAAAAACCAATAAACAAGGCTGCAGCTGTTATAAATTCAGTTTGGTGTGTCTAGTGTTCTATGTATGTTTGGAGTTTAGGCCACCTACCGTCCCGTATTACATCACTTCCGCTTTTCAAATTTGTTGTGTGTGTATATATGAAATTATAAATGTTTTTCTTTATTTATTATAAGTAATTACATGATTTTTTTTCTCAGCTGCATAAGTTGCTTAGAGAGGTAGGGGTGTGATAATGGAAGTTGGGGGAGGGGGAGGGGGGTTCAGCAGAAGCTTGAACTACACACAGCTGGCTGGCTTAAACAATGGCCAGGGAAGCATGTCAGCAGGAGGCAGAGAAACAACAGGACACTGATCTTTCCTGTGAAGAGCTGTGCAGGGGGTTTGTCAGCGGAAGGCAGGTTGAGTTCCCAGGAAGGATGCAAAGAAGAAAACGGACTGGAATGGATGTGCTTTCATGCTCTGGTGTGATCAGTTTGAAATAGGAAAGGAGGGGGGACTGGCAGGATCAGTAGACATTTCACTCAAAGGAAGTAATGCAAAGAGAACAGGACAATTTTTAATACAGAGACATATTAGATATATGAAATGTTGGAGTAATACACACTTTAATGTGTGCAGGGTATTAACACCAGCCTTTTTACTTGGGTGCCTTGAGGCTTTACCAGGGGTGCCTTGGCAAAATTCCTAAAAATGTATAAAAAAATTGTATACAAGCCAGCAGATGGATGAAGTCTGCCTTTTAGTTACACAAAACCACAGGTTTTCACTGTGCACCATTACGACCTTCTAGACACTGGCATCCCAACAACCAATGATGTCATCAGTTGATAAGGAGGATGTCTGTTGCCTCCACAGCATCCTTGTTTGACCCTCCTCCATAACAGGGGTCACATTAGCTGACTGATGGGGAGAAATTGAGGGAGAAGAGAAACATTGGAATAAAGTCAATACCAGTGTGCAAAAGTGTTTTTGCTTTGGAAGAAAAAATCACCTCTAACGTCGGGTGTCCTACATATGTGGATGTTGCTCTATATGTAAAACTATTAGAATAGGTTTTTTTTTACATTTTAGAATGGGGTGTTGTGAGACTGTCCATAATTTTAAAGGGTGCCTTAAAATTGTCTATTATTTTAAAGGGTGCCTTGACTGAAAAAAGGTTGAGAAATACTGTTCTACACACTGTGTAAAGTGGAGTATAACATGCTGGAGTAGAAAAAGTAATTCAGTTGCACAATTTCTTATTTGTGTATTGTTTCTCTGCAGGGAGACTCTGGAGGACCCCTTGTGTGTGTAGTGGAAAGCAGAGTGCAGCTATTTGGTGTTGTCAGCTGGGGGTCTGGCTGTGCAGAGGAGAATAAGCCTGGTGTCTACACTGATGTCTCCAAATACACAGAATGGATCTTTACTAACACTGATTAGGTTTTTCTAGGACAGTGATACTATGCTGGCAATCGCTCATTGTGTGACTGCTTTTTGAAAAGCAAAACTGTAAATAAACGGCTAAATACGCTGATGAAATATATACTTGATTTGTGTTTTAGGTGTCCAAGAGTTTGTAATTTTATGCAACAAATCTTGTGGTTTACACACATTTTCTAAATTGCACAGCCAGAAACATGACACACAAAGTTTTAGATTAAGCAATAAATTTTCCTGGTTCAGATTTTTAGCTTTCTGTGTTGGCTCCAGCCTTCTCATTGGCATACCTCCCAACCTTCTGAGATGGGAATGAGGGACACCTATCAGGAAAAGTATGCAGGCATAGGACACACCCCTTGCCACGCCCCCTTAAAGGAGAATTGTACAAAAAAAATAAGATTGGTTAAACCCACAAGTGCTGTTTTTACCACTACTATTCCTTTATATTGGCTTTTGGAATTTACAAATGCAGCCATTTAGAAATCAGATGAAAGGTTTAGTGCTGGGAAACACTTTTTGATAGGTAAAAAGTGCATTTTATATACATCTATATAGATCAGTTCAAAATGAGGGACAAACGAGGAGGAATGAGGGACAGAGGGACATTGCTCCAAATCAGGGACAGTCCCTCGAAATCAGGGACAGTTGGGAGCTATGCATTGATGATTTGATCTTACCCAGTCCATCTACTGGAAAATGAGCAGTAGTCTGCCATGAAAAGCGGCACTAGTAAACCAGGGAACATTATTGATTATAATTTTTGTGGCAAGTAAAACCGCAAACAAATGTATTTCAACCATGTATTTGGATGTTGAACTAAATGGACTTGTGTCTTTTTTTTTCAACCAGACTATGTAAGTATGTAACTATGTTGTCCTT
The DNA here is from genome assembly GCA_029206835.1 of Rana muscosa. NCBI lineage: Eukaryota > Metazoa > Chordata > Amphibia > Anura > Ranidae > Rana > Rana muscosa. The sequence goes on from CM055118.1 coordinate 852,458,103, forward strand.
GAGGTCTAACTTAAAGTGGTTGTAAACGATCACCTTGTAAAACCACACTCGTGATAGAGCGAGGACCGGGATCTGTGTGTGTAAACACACAGATCCTGGTTCTCTCAGGGGAGAGGAGACAGATTGTGTGTTCATACTAAGTATGAACACTGATCTCTCTCCTCCCCTAGTCAGTCCCACCCCCCCACAGTTAGAACACACCCAGGGAACACAGTTAACCCCTTGATCGCCCCCTAGTGTTAACTCCTTCCCTGCCAGTGACATTTATACACTAATTTTTATAGCACTGATTGCTGTAAAATTGTCAATAGTCCCAGTGACTGAGTGAGTGAATAACTTGTATAGCGCTACAATGCGAACTAAATCGCCTCAAGGCGCTTGCATCCAGTGACGTCTTGATCCATCAGAAGAGGTGTGTCTTAAATTTCTCTTATCGTCCATGGACCGACACAGCTCTCATACTGATTACATGTGGGTATATGTCCCTGCTCACAGGAGAAGACCTAGGCAGAATGTTAGAGGTTAAAACATTCTAGAACAAGCCAGAGCTGAACAGCCCCGCCCAGGGGAGCGGTCCCTCCGGACATTGCCCTTCCACCTGCAGCTAATCAGCCTCAGTTTTTTTCTGCCTAGCAGAAGGAGAAGACGTGGCTCTCAGGAGCCAGTCTCCTGGAAGATTTTACTTTTGATTTTTATTCCTTTGGGAATTTTATTATTTTATTTTTGAGACCTTCAATCAACTGTCGGCTGGGCAACAGGTTGGGTACACTGGTATCCTCGTAGTCTTCCCTGTCCGACCATCGAGCGTGCTGATCCTCGCCTTGCGTGCGTGAGACTCAGTTCACGACATACCCCATGGCTCCAGGGGTGGCCGGGTTGCTTTCATGCTCCCACGGTCCTCTCAAGATTGAACAGTACTTGACTGACTGTATCTCTCGCGGTGGACCGGGCCGACAGCTACGCAGTACGACTCTGTGATAGGTCTGTCTGAAACAAGCCAGTGGGTCCCTGAAAGGGACGGGTAAGTAGTCTCTCCTACTGCAGGTGAGTACATGCTGGCTGTGTTTCTGTGTGTGGGGGTTTCTCCCTGTCCCCCCCCCTGTTATGCTGCTCTCTGCACCCTGTACTGGTGCTGTGCTGTGGGGTGCTTGGGGGTCACTCTGGCCTGGTTGGGCGCTCATGTCTGCAGTTTTTTCTGGTGTGTGAGGTGATTATTGCGTGCGCCATTGGCGCTGTTTGAGGTGGTTATTGCGTGCGCCATTGGCGCGCATTAGAGCTTTGAATTTTGCGCTCGGCGGCCATCTTGGCGTTTAGTGGCACAGTTATAGCTGCGGACGGCGGCCATTTTCTTGTGGCCGCCGCGCATTTATTTCTGGCGGCGGCGCGAATCCCCTCACAATCTCCTCACAGACTGAGCTGTCCTTAAGGGTTGGTGGGTCCTCCCGGGTATCCCCTCCTCAGCGTAGCCAGTGGGTGGACTGTATATTCACTGTATAGTGTATAAGGTCTCAGAGGGTGGCGTTTATGGAGTCTGATACACCTGCTCTCCACATTGCCTGGGGCAACTGGCAGTGCTGCACAGTTAAACATGTTCATATGTTTCCTGCACCTGCGGTCCTTATGGACCAGTTGTCAGCAGTCCTGGAATCATTCCTGTCAGAATGGAAGCGGTGTGCGAGCAAAAGGAGCTATAAGCCCCCTCCCCCCACAAAAATCTTTAGTGAAGGAGTGCTCTGATTCAGATATGGGCCTAGCTACTATGCTCAATACCCTACCTCTGAATATTTAATGTTTATGAACAGGACATTCCCTTGTGAGGAAGACTCCTGTTCTGTGTCAGTGAATGACAGGGCGCTTGTAAGTGATCTCATTGATGATGTGAGAATCACACTCAGGCTGAAATTGCTGTGACAAGCTTTTCTTTTACACAGTTTCCTCACAGTTTTCCTCACACGCTGCCTCAAGAGCAGCATGGATGAGGGAGGACTTTATTCATTTATGTCTCTAATCCCTGTGAGCCTTGTGTGTGATACCTGAGGTAACATTTCCCGCCATTTCCTGGGGAATGATTTGAGCTCTGACAGACACACGGTCTGAGGATCAGAGGTTAACTGTTACCTGTTACCTGTATGCTGCTTCAGCAGCACTGTCAAGCAGGTTGGAATGATACAGAGAAGATTATGCGCCTCTGCGCCATAATTTAAACTCATCCTATACCTCTACACTGCATACATTCACAGTGTATGTATGTGTTATTGGTCTCTGTGTCTGCGTGGCTGTCCCCACGTTCCAATGCTGTGTTTCAGTGCCATACATGATATAAACGTACAAAATATGTTTATGCACGACTCCAGATACATTCACAGTATATGTATGTATCATACTCTCTGGGCTGGCGGGGGCTCCGGTGTCCTCCCGCACTCTCATGGTATGTGCGCTTCGGCTCTCTGCACAGTATAGACATGTTCAATATGTTTATTGCTAGGGATGTCCCGATACCGATACTAGTATCGGTATCGGCACCGATACCGAGCATTTGCCTGAGTACTTGTACTCGGGCAAATGCTCCCGATGCTTCACCCGATACTTGTGATCAGCAGTGATCAGTGCGGTGGGGGAAGTTACCAGCACCGATCACCGCTGTATATATTTAAAAGTAGTTTCTCCGAGTCCACTTCTCTCTCTCTCTCCCCCCCTCGCGCGGGTATCAGCTGCTTTAAAATCAGCGGTGATCGGTGCTTGTAGCTCCCCCACACACGATCACCGCTGATTGCCCCCGTCCCAATCCGTGTCCTCCTCCGTGCCGCCGTCCCAATAGGTGTCCCCCTCCGTGCTGCCGTCCCAATCCGTGTCCTCCTCCGTGCCGCCGTCCCAATAGGTGTCCCCCTCCGTGCTGCCGTCCCAATCCGTGTCCTCCTCCGTGCCGCCGTCCCAATAGGTGTCCCCCTCCGTGCTGCCGTCCCAATCCGTGTCCTCCTCCGTGCCGCCGTCCCAATAGGTGTCCCCCTCCGTGCTGCCGTCCCAATCCGTGTCCTCCTCCGTGCCGCCGTCCCAATAGGTGTCCCCCTCCGTGCCGCCGTCCCAATCCGTGTCCCCCTCCGTGCTGCCGTCCCAATCCGTGTCCCCCTCCGTGCTGCCATCCCCCTCTGTTCTCCTCCTCCACCCCCTCGATCTGTCAGGATGGAGAGCGGAGGTAGGAGCCGGTAAATCTGGCTCCTTACTGTTCGGAATGTACAGAGTCAGTGATCACTGACTCTGTCCATTCACATAACTGAAACATCGTAAACTGTGTTTACAATGTTTTAGTTTATGAATGAAGAGAAGCCGCGGTCTTCTCTCCATTCATTTTCAGCGCAGCAGAGGCTGCTGAGAAAGGGACTGGGGAATCTGTCCCTAGTCCCTTTCTCTGTCTCTAAGGGGAGATGTCAGAGGTCTGTTAAGACCCCTGATATCTCACCAAAGCCCCCCAACAGGGCTGATAAAAAATTGAAAAATTTAATAAAAAAATAAATAATAAAGAAATGAATTGTAAAAAATAAATAAAATAAAATAGAAGAAAAAACACACTGACACTGTCCACCCCCCACCCCTTAAAAAAAGAAAACATTATAAAAAATCAATCAATAAATAAATAAAAAAAATTGTAAAAAAAAAAAAAAAAAATTGTAAAAAAAAAAAATTTTCTTTTTTTAAAAGAGATTAAAAAAAAAGTATCGGTATTCGGTATCGGCGAGTACTTGGAAAAAAGTATCGGTACTTGTACTCGGTCTTAAAAAAGTGGTATCGGGACAACCCTATTTATTGCACATATTATACACGTTTACAGTATGGGTATACTGTTTGCGTGGGGTTCCTCCGGGTACTCCGGTTTCCCCCCACGCTCCAATGGAAATGCACAGCAAAAACATGTGCAATATTATGTTGATTCACATGCTATCATTCCTACACGGTATCTGTGTGCTGTCTGCGTGGAGTTCTTCCGAGTGGGCGCTTCGGCGCTATGCACAGTCTAAATTTGTGCGATTGAACCTACCCGGTATGTCTTTGCAGTCTGCGTGGGTTTCCGCCCACGCTACATGACATGCATGCCTTTGGTGCAATACACGATGTAAACATACACATTATGTTTATACACTACACTAAATACATTCACAGCAGTTGTAGGTATTGCATTCTCTGAGTATGCGTGGGGTACTTCGGTTCCTCCCACGCGCCAACGGTGTGCGCGCCTTCGGTGCTATGCACACATGAGCTTGTGCAAAAGGTTTAGCACACACACTATAATACCTATACGGTATGCGTATGCAGTCTGCGTGGGTTTCTGCCCATGCTACATGACATGCATGCCTTTGGTGCAATACACGGTGTAAACATACACATTATGTCTATACACTACACTAAATACATTTACAGTAGTTGTAGGTATTGCATTCTCTGAGTATGCGTGGGGTACTTCGGTTCCTCACACGCGCCAACGGTGTGCGCGCCTTCGGTGCTTTGCACACATGAGCTTGTGCAAAAGGTTTAGCACACACACTATAATACCTACACGGTATGCGTATGCAGTCTGCGTGGGTTTCTGCCCATGCCACATGACATGCATGCCTTTGGTGCAATACACGGTGTAAACATACACATTATGTCTATACACTACACTAAATACATTTACAGTAGCTGTAGGTATTGCATTCTCTGAGTATGCGTGGGGTACTTCGGTTCCTCCCACGCGCCAACAGTGTGCGCGCCTTCGGTGCTATGCACACATGGGTTTGTGCAAAATGTTTAGCACACATACTATAATACCATACACGGTATGCGTATGCAGTCTGCATGGGTTTCATCCGGGTGCTCAGGTTTCTCCCCTGCGTTCCAATGGTGTGCGCATTCTCAGCGCTATGCACAGTATAAACATGTGCAATTTGTTTATTCGCAGGCTAACATACCTACACGGTTGTGTACGCAATCTGTGTGGCTGGTTTACGTCCAGGCCCCGATGATGTGCACGCCTTCGTCGCTGGCACAGTATATACGCGTTTAATAGGTTTATCCACAAATACTAAACTACATACGCCGTATGTGGTGGTATTATGCTCTTTGTGGCTGGGTGGGTTTCCTCCCACACTCTCCATTTGTGCGTTTGACGCAATACATAGTATAAACTATGTGTTTGCACAATCGGCACCTATCCATGGGTAGCTGCTGGATGGAGCATTGTCACAAGGATCCCTGGTTTCAGGGGTATCACTTTCCACCTGCTTTCAGTGGTGATCAGAAGCCCTGGCTTGGACTGTGTTCGCCAGGCTGGGGTTGGCGTTGCGCCCGTTAGTGGCTGCGTCTCTGGCATTTTTTGTAGCTTAATGACTGGGCAAAAGCCTCTGCTTCATTCATCAGTCGTCTAGCAGGTGCACTACAACTGCTTTAGCCTTTAGGGTCTCTGTGCCCGGGGTGGGTTTGTGGAGGCTGAGGTACTAGTCCTCTGACCGAGTTTCTAGGGAAGTTCCATCAAGTTGCCTTTATTGGCCAACATTTGAGGCACCCTGTACACTGGGGCCTCCCTTCTCCGATACATTGCGGAGTCTCTTTGGGATTCTCATACGTCTCGCTGCAAGACGGTCCTGTCGGCCGTGTGCATTGCAGGCGAAGGGTCCTCGCATCCGGAGGTGTTTCCACCTTCTTTACCGGAAGTGGACCTTGTGGCCTCTCGACCCACTCGCAAGGTGGCAAGATCGTGGTCAGGTCCAGGGACCCCTGGGCGGATGCGTTAGACGCGTTGGAAGCCCGTGGGGGCAGTATCGCCTGATATATGCTTACCCTCTGCTACTGTTGTTGCCTCGCCGGCTTCGCAGAGCATACTTCATCCTGCTTTACAGTCCTTGGCTTTAATGGCATGGCTGTTTAAAGCCAGGTGCTAAAGGACCGAGTTCTCTCGTATTCGGTCATTTCTTCTATGTTGTTGACACGGGAATCTTCCTCCAGAAAGATATCTCACTGTACCTGGAAGGCTTACATCGCTATGTGCGAGGAACTTGAGTGGCATCCTCGGATGTTTTCCATTCCCAGGATTTTGCTGTTCTTACAGCGTGGTGTGACCCAAAAGCTGGCCTTGCATACCTTCTTTTTTTTGAGGGTCGGATTTCGGCCCGGACTGTCTTTTTCAACGACCGCTGCCGGGCCATTCCTTGATTAGCACCTTTTGGGCAGGTGGTTCGCCATGTGGTCCCCCCTGTCAAGCCTCCTCTCCCTACTTGGGATCTGATTTTGATGCATCTCGGTTCTCCAAGAACATCCCTTTGAGAATATCAGAGAGATTCCTCTCTTGACCTTGTCCCGGAAGTTGGCCTTATTGGCCATTGCTTCGGTTAGACGGGTGTCTGAGTTGGCAGCCTTGTCTGACAAGTCGCCTTACTTGGTCCTCCATAAGGATATGTTGGTGTTGCGCCCACGACCATCCTTCTTTTCTAAGGATGGTCTTGGCCTTTCACCTTAAGAAGGACATTGTTCTTCCGTCCTTGTGTCCTCACCCATCGCTTCCCTGAGAGTTTGCGCTTCCTGCATTAAGATGGGTACAAGCCTTACGAGTGTACCTGTCTGCTACTGTTTCCATTCGGAAATCTGTGTCTGGTCCAAAACAGGGCCGAGCGGTGTCGTCTGCCACCGTCTTTAGGTGGATCAGGCAGACCGTCATACAGGCCTATGCCCTTAAGGGGCGGGCGCCTCCCTTTCCGGGTGCGGCGCATTCCACCAAGGCAATTGGTGCTTCACGGGCCTTCCGACATCAAGCGTCGGTTGCACAAGTGTGCAAGGCGACGACCTGGTCGTCCGTTCATACCTTTTCAAAGTTCTACAAGGTTGATGTGGCTGCATCTTCGGATGCTTCCTTCGGCCGCAAAGTGTTGCAGGCCGCTGTCTAATGTTGCAACTCCTCCGTTGAGGGGCTCTGCTGGTTTGGAGTGAAGTTTTGGTTGTTCCTTACTTTTTTTGCTCCCACCCTTTTCTTATACTGCTTTGGGACGTCCCACATGTAATCAGTATGAGAGCTGCGTCGGTCCATGGACGATAAGAGAAAATAGGATTTTTGTACTCACCGTAAAATCCGTTTCTCTGACGTCCATGGACCGACGCAGCACCCACCCTTCCTTTTAAGTTTGTACTGCTTTGTTACGAACTGAGGCTGATTAGCTGCAGGTGGAAGGGTAATGTCCGGAGGGACCGCTCCCCTGGGCAGGGCTGTTCAGCTCTGGCTTGTTCTAGAATGTTTTAACCTCTAACATTCTGCCTAGGTCTTCTCCTGCGAGCAGGGACATATACCCACATGTAATCAGTATGAGAGCTGCGTCGGTCCATGGACGTCAGAGAAACGGATTTTACGGTGAGTACAAAAATCCTATTTTTTTCCTGAAGGCCCGATGGTTTTCTTCCATGCGGATATCCGTGGGTAGCGCGTTCCATAGCCGTGGTCCTCGGACTGCAAATCTTCATTCTCCCTTTGTTTTGTAGCGGGACTTGGGGATGTGAAGGAGGTTTTGGTTTGTTGATCGGAGAGTGCGATTGGGGGTGTAGTGTTTTATTTTCTCGCATAGATATTGAGGAGCATTTCCTTGTGTGCACTTGTGGGTGAGGCAGAGGGTCTTGAATGTGATCCGATCCTCTATGGTCAGCCAATGAAGGCTCCTCATCGATGGGGTGATGGATTCCCAAGGTTTTTTTAGTCCCAGTGACTGTGTTGGGAATGTGCTCTCAGCACAGTTTTGTGTTTACATAGGGCCGCATATATGCGCCTTAACGTGTCCGAAAGCGAATGCAGCCACCACATCTAAGAATTGGTAAGATGCAATATATTTTTGTTTTGGGGTTTAATACTGCTTTAACAAACAATTATGATGATGTGAAATGCAATCTTCATACATGAATATTTTACAGTGGTCATACCTAATTTCTGATTGAAATTTGAACAGAGAGTAAATGTCTTTTTACATTTTAATCGTCCTGCTCTCTAATCACTTTTACTTTCTAATGTGTTTTGAAAATCTCTGCTTGCAGGGAATGATTGTCCCAAAATTATTTGAACACACTTTGACAAACACCATTTTTGTCAGTCATTAGTAATTATTTCTGTTTCCCTTTTTTTTAGTGCACGTACAATATGTGATATGGTCTTTCATAATTTCTGCTTATTTTGAGCAATATGGCAGAATTAGTCACATTAAAGAAGCTACGTGTGAGCTGTTGTAACATGTTTCCTTCACGACAGCATGCTTTTTACATAACGCTGACATATTTATGAGAAATAGAAAGTATTTTTTTCTTCCTGTTTAAAGAGAATTTGTCACTTTGCCCATTTAATTCAAATTGACAGGTTCTTATAGCAGGCCACACCTTTCACCTGCTTATTTTCACCTTTGTGACACTTTCTGCACTGTTTATCTGTTAAGACCTGAATATAAGCCCTGTGTAAAGTCCATGACAAGGTTATTGTCTTTCTCGTCCAATCCCCATGTGACAGCATTGGAGCTGACGGTTGGTTGCCCAGGCCCAGGTACACAACCTGGGAGAAAGTCACATGCTTTCTCATACCTAAAAGTACCATGTATGTCTGAGCTTACAACAGATGAACAGAATGCTTACAAATCAAGGTCGGACTTTGCATAACCCACCATATAGGACCAAACAAATATAAAACGGGGGTGGTGAGAAATCAATGCAAGGACTTATACTAGGGCAGTGGCACGTAATCAGGCCTGGACTGGGACAAAAAAATAGGCCTGGGCATTTTAGACTGAGCAGCTCATGACATATTTACTGGGAGGCACAGAGAGCATGGGGGGGGGGGCGGAGAATGTGGGGGGGGGTGTGGAGAACAGGGGGGAGCAGAGAGCACTGGGGGCCCAGAGAGCACATGGGGGTGGAGAGCACTGAGGGGGCGTGGTACCATGGGGGGCTGGAGAGCACAAGCGGGGCAGAGAACACGGAGGGGGCTGGAGAGCACTGAGGGGGCTGGAGAGAACTAGGGGGGCCAAAGAGCACTGGGGGCCAGAGAGCACAGGGGGGTAAAGAGCACTAGGGGGAGCCGGAGAGCACAGGGGGGCTGGAGAGCACTGAGGGGGTGGGGACCACAGGAGGCTGGAGAGCACAAGCAGGGGCATAGAGCACAGAGGGGCTAGAGAGCACTGAGGGGTGGAGAGTACAGGGGGGCTGATGAGCACAGGGGGGCCTGAGAGCACTGGGAGGGCTGGAAAGTACAGGGGTGGGGCAATGAGCACAGAGGGTCTGGAGAGCATCGGGGGCTGGAGAGCACAAGCGGGGGCAGAGAGCACAGGGGGATGGAGAGCACAGGGGGCTGGAGAGCATTGGGGGGGGCGGAGATTACAGGGGGGCTGATGAGCACAGGGGGACCTGATAGCACAGAGGGGCTAGAGAGCACGGGGGGCTGGAGAGCAAGGGGGCTGGAGAGCACTGAGGGGGGGCAGAGAATACAGGGGAGGGTGGAGAGTACAGGGGAGGGCGATGAGAACAGGGGTTTCCCCCTGGAGCACTCACTGGAGCATGCTGCCGCTCTGAGGACTGCCTGAAGCCGGTATACAGCTGCCCTTGGCTGTGTAGATGTGGGACAGAGACCTGAGCGGTTCCCGGTAAGAGGACCATCAAGCGCCTGATATGGTGAGACCGTTCGCTACCCTCTACCTTTAATCCTCTCTCTTACATGCCTGCTCCCCTCTCCTCTATGGAGACTTAACGGACGCCTGTATTCCCAGTGCAGTGTGAGACTTTATTCATTTATCCTGGTCAGGTTAAAGGACTTGAATGAACTATCCAACACAAGGAGTCTGTGAACCTGCTGTGCATGCCCTATGATTTAAATGCTCTCAGCCCTGCATTTTCAGTATAGAGGTGGTTCAAATGATACTAGTGCTTGGAGGTTGCTGATGATTCAGAGATTTCTAGGGGTCTGTGTGCTTGAACTTTGGATTGGTTTCATTCACTATCCACATGAGTAACTGTGCCTACTGTTGATTTAATTCATCATCACCACTATATTGCATTTACTACTCTGGATGTGTATATGTGCTGTTTCCTAACACCAACATCACCAGACCCCACATCTACCCATCAGCACACCATAGACTGTTATGCCCCGTACACACGATCGTTTTTAATGTCATTTTTTAAACCAACGTTTTTCTCCTCGTTTTTTTTCATGTTTCCTCTCAAGCCTGCCTTGCGTACACACCATCATTAAAAAAAACGATCAAGCAAAGCGCAGTGGCGTTCAACACGTACGACGGCACTATAAAGGGGAAGTTCCGTTCGAATGGCGCCACCCTTCATGTTAGTAAAGTTTGTTGGGCGACGATTCGGGCTTTTCAGTCCATTACTGTGTAATGAATGTGCTATCTCCATTACGAACGCTAGTTTTACCAGAACGAGCGCTCCCGTCTCATACTTGATTCTGAGCATGCGCATTTTTTTTCACGTCGTTAAAGCATACACACTATCGTTTTTCACGTAGTTAAAAAAAACGACATGAAAAACGACGTGAAAAAAGAGAGCATGCCCGGAATTTTTAATGGCCGTTTTTCACGTCGTTAAAAATGCTCTGGAGCATACACACGATCATTTTTCAGGGCCATTTTTTAAAATGGCAGTTTTAACGGCATGAAAAACGATCGTGTGTACGGGGCATTAGACTGTTTTGCGGTGCTTTTCTTTTTCTGGATCCATGGAGCTTGCAACTTTTTGATGCCTGTCAGAGCGCTCTGCATTTTTTAATTTCTATTTGCTGCAGCATGTCTTTTACTTAAATGGTTAGATATTGTGAGATACACTGTGTTGATTTGGACACACTGTTCTCCTCACATATGCTTGATATTTAATGTATATGTAACCCCCACCCCCAATAAAGCCTTTTCATATTTTTGTACCTTAAGCCGTTGACCCGCCAGTGTTTGCTTTCCGGGGAACCCCCTTGTCCCCTCCAAACCATTTTTTTTAAAGTGACCTGTAGTCTCCGGTCCTCGGCCCGATGGCTGAACTGAAATAGCAGGCGGCCGCCCGGCCAGCCAGCCAGCCAGCTGCGGAGAGGCCGGGTGAGTGGCGGGGGCGCAAGGAGCAGCTCAGCTGCCTTGGCCCCACAAGGACATGTGGCCCGGTGGCCCCGGCCCACCGGGCAAGTTCCTGTGTGCCCTATGGCCACTCCGGGCCTGAACGTAATCCTTATAGGTGGCAGGGTAGGACATATAAAAACACTTGCAATTATATGACATTCTCTTAAACGACAGTCTCTGATAGGAAAGGTTGGAGAGAGAACAGGACAGCATAAGGTGTGGGAGAGGTCCAGGCACAATTGTAATACACTTCACTGCTTGGCTTCTCAAGCAGACTCAGCCCATTTGGATAGTCTCCCTAGATAGGCACTAGCAGCCAAAATGGTACTCAAACTAACCACACAATCACTACACAAACTGGTACACTGGTCTCTGCCACAGACCTGGTAAACTTGGTCTATGCCACAGACCTGGTGAACTTGGTTTTCAAAGCTTGGCCTCTTTGTAAGGAGAAGACATCCCTCCAGAGAGTTACCGGGCCCCTTCCTTCACTGTGACTTCTCACCAGTCCCTCGGAACGGTCCTCCCCCGGCCTCCTCGTCTAATGCCCCATACACACGATCGTTTTTCATGCCGTTAAAAATGCCATTTTAAAAAATGGCCATTAAAAATGATCGTGTGTAGGCTCCAGAGCATTTTTAACGACGTGAAAAACGGCCATTAAAAATTCCGGACATGCTCTCTTTTTTCACGTCGTTTTTCATGTCGTTTTTTTTAACGACGTGAAAAACGATAGTGTGTACGCTTTAACGACGTGAAAAAAAACGCGCATGCTCAGAATCAAGTATGAGACGGGAGCGCTCGTTCTGGTAAAACTAGCGTTCGTAATGGAGATAGCACATTCATTACACAGTAACGGACTGAAAAGCGCGAATCGTCGCTCAACAAACTTTACTAACATGAAGGGTGGCGCCATTCGAACGGAACTTCCCCTTTATAGTGCCGTCGTACGTGTTGAACGTCACTGCGCTTTGCTTGATCGTTTTTTTTAATGATAGTGTGTACGCAAGGCAGGCTTGAGAGGAAACATGAAAAAAAACGAGGAGAAAAACGTCGGTTTAAAAAATGACATTAAAAACGATCGTGTGTACGGGGCAGAAGATGTGGGTCCCCTCGCAAGGCGGCACCCTGAGATTCCTCAATCCTTGACGGGCCCCAGCCGAAGGTGCTGGGCCCAAGGCCTTCAGTTGCAACCCCAGGCCTAAAGGTGCCTGGGACTGATTCACTGACCTCCGCCCCTGGGCCAAAGGTGCCCAGGGCGGACAGGAACACACACTCCCTGGGAGTAGGACTCCCGACGACGAATGACCCTTGAACAGGCAGCGTCTGCCCCTTTTATATCCTCTCCCAGCATACACCGCAGGCCGACGACTCCCACTGTATGGTTGCCGAGAGGGGACACACAAGGCACAGCACTGTATCAGCAGTTCAACCCTGGCCCACTATGGCACCGCCACCTGCAGGCCACAGGGAAAAGTACTTCCTGCAGACAAAAATGGTTGATAATGTCCTAACAATTTAGGTGTTTGAGCATAACTACCACTCAAACACTACCCCTAAATTTAGGACCCCGCTACACACTCCCCCCACTTAAATAGACACTGTCCCCAGTGTCTGGAGCAAACCTATGCCTCTCAAGCCTGAGTCAACATAGACCTATTCCAGAAACTATGTACAAAAAAAAATAAAAATTGGAAAAATGTTTGTTTGTGCCGGAACCTGAACATGGGGAAAGGGAGTTAAATGAAGAGATGAAGAAAGAGTAGTAGAAAACAAATGTGTACATCCCATTCTCAAATGTCACATATTTAAAAGCAAACACATTTTTATCATTCACATTTCCCTCCCCTCCTGCAATAGCTAAACCCACCCATTCTTATTCTCAGTGGCCGCTTGGTATCCACCTGCAGAGGGAGAAAAACACACACACATAACCAACAAATCAGACATCTTAACCTTCTATGTACATTAGAAGAGAAAAGACTCTCCCCGAGGGAAAAATCCTTTCCTTCTAAAAAGTAAAACACTTTTAAATGCAGTTCATCTTAAGCAACACCGCCACCTGGTGGACGTGCCACCGTCAAGACACTTGTCCCCAAAAAACTTTCCTTGCGTTGAAGGCAGATCTTCCTCTTCTTCTTGAATTTGGCTGTGTCCCTAAACTATTTCTACTCCAAAGTTTCTGTCTTTGTTATGCTATGAGCGGAGAGAAAAAGGAAAAAAAAAATCAACAGCTCCCCTGCTCTCCAGCTGAGTAGACTACCCCAATTGGCAAGGGCAAAGTTCCTGAAACTCCAGGAGAGTACACTCTGGAACAAAAGCACAAAAAAAAAAAACACAGAGTTCAGTCTTTCACAAATAAAATTTTGGATCAGGCAAGATAAGTAGCTTCCATCTTTTATCAAAGGTCTCTATCGAGTAGACAGCATCTTCAAGCTCCTTCCGACACACAACTATCCGATCCGCATGAATGTGTCGACCCAACATCCATTCTTTCTTGCACCCCCGATATCTCTCGGCAACAGCCGCGGAACAAGAGAGATACCTGCGGGCGTGTTGGACTTTCAAGTGGTTCCACAAGAAGTCCGCGTACCATTTTTCTTCGTAGGACTCTACCTCGAACAGCAGGTCTCTGGTGACATACGGGTACTCAAACAGTCTCCTGCGCTTGGAAGTTTGGTCTCTTAGTGACACAACCAGAGTGTTCCGTAGGAAAGGAAATGACCAGGAATCTTGCTGCCCTCCTCAGAATAATTGGTATTCTTTAAGACTAAAATGTAAAAGGAAAAAAGAGGGCGCACCGACCTAGTGCATTACCAATGGCTAGGTTTATTAAAAGTAAGTTAAAAGATTACAAATACTCACAAAGCAAGTATGATAGTAGGCACATAACCATTCCATCAAAGGGGATTGCCTCCTGCTGAAACCAGATGACCAGAGAGTCCAGACGACAGATATTACAGCTACGGCTGATGCGTTGCAAGGGCGCACCCTCTTCCTCAGAGCCAAAATGTGACAGTGACTGGACCCCTCTCTGGACTCCTTTATATCCATGTGTAAGTGGGTGTGTGTGGTCACCTGTCTACAGCTCCAACCACCACAGGCCACTCCTCCTCTCACCCAAAGGGCATGCCCATATATACTTAACCCCTCACTATCCACACTGATATAACCATCTGTATATTAGATAGTATATGTACATACACCATATGGCTATATGTCTATATATCAGCTGGCAAAGAACGAACGGCACACATACCTGGCGGGACTTATCCATACCACTCAGGCCACCAAGGGCAGCCAGTCGCTGCTGCCACCCGTCTGCACGTAGCCACATTCGCTTCCCATGACGCTAGGCTATCGTCCCACCACTAGATGGGACGCACGCTAGCCGAGGAACCCGGAAGTAGCGGTGGATGTGCGTTCCACCCGCCACTTCCGGTAGTTGAAAACGTCACTTCCGCCCTCAGATGAGCTGGACAGGCATCAAAGGTTGTCCCGGAAATGGAGGCGGAGCTCGCACTCTGCATCCGGTGTCAACAACCCTCTCTATACAGGCGCTAGTACCGGCCAGAGACAGTCCCTGAGTTACTGATCCGCGCAGTAAAAAAAAAAATGTAAAAAAAAAAAATAATAATTTTTATAAATTCTTTTTTTTTTTTTGTGTATTCTTATGTCCCGTCTGCCTACAGGTGTGGGGTCATATGCTGGAGTAACAGCCCTCACAGGTCACCTAGACTAGCACTGCCCTTCTATAATTAGTTTGGGTTCCCCTCTTATGGCTTGAGTTTCCATTTGTCAATAGATATGGTATATCACTAACTTGTGCTAATCATTAATTAGCTCCCAAAGAAAACCCCCCTTCTTCTCCCCCCCCTTTTCTTATAAGTATATATACTAGTCCCCCTATGTACATCCTGAATTCATCATCCATAGAGTGTGTGGGGTCCACCACTATTGTAGCGGTATGGGACCCCATGTGGATTAGAGGCTGTGTCGGTATCAATGTGTCCCTCCGCGTCTCCGGTCTGCGCGGGGCACATCTGTTTTGTGCCGCGCGCGGATCAGTAACTCAGGGACTGTCTCTGGTCGGTACTAGCGCCTGTATAGAGAGGGTTGTTGACACCGGATGCAGAGTGCGAGCTCCGCCTCCGTTTCCGGGACAACCTTTGATGCCTGTCCAGCTCATCTGAGGGCGGAAGTGACGTTTTCAACTACTGGAAGTGGCGGGTGGAACGCACATCCACCGCTACTTCCGGGTTCCTCGGCTAGCGTGCGTCCCATCTAGTGGTGGGGCGATAGCCTAGCGTCATGGGAAGCGAATGTGGCTACGTGCAGACGGGTGGCAGCAGCGACTGGCTGCCCTTGGTGGCCTGAGTGGTATGGATAAGTCCCGCCAGGTATGTGTGCCGTTCGTTCTTTGCCAGCTGATATATAGACATATAGCCATATGGTGTATGTACATATACTATCTAATATACAGATGGTTATATCAGTGTGGATAGTGGGGGGTTAAGTATATATGGGCATGCCCTTTGGGTGAGAGGAGGAGTGGCCTGTGGTGGGTGGAGCTGTAGACAGGTGACCACTCATGCCCACTTACACATGGATATAAAGGAGTCCAGAGAGGAGTCCAGTCACTATCACTTTTTGGCTCTGAGGAAGAGGGTGCGCCCTCGCAACGCGTCAGCCGTAGCTGTAATATCTGTCGTCTGGACTCTCTGGTCATCTGGTTCCAGCAGGAGGCAATCCCCTTTGATGGAATGGTTATGTGCCTACTATCATACTTGCTTTGTGAGTATTTGTAATCTTTTAACTTACTTTTAATAAACCTAGCCATTGGTAATGCACTACAGTAGGTGCCGCCGATATTGTGTTTCTATCGCGCTCCCATCGCCGAGATGCTCGCTGCAATGTGGCGAGGAGACGCGACACTGTATTGAGCGGGGATCCGTCGCGGATTCCCGCCAATACCAGGCACTGCGTTTGGTATGAATCCTGAGCGGGAACTCCACGCCAATTTTTAAAGAAAAAAACGCGTGTGTTCCCCCTCCAGGGGCATACCAGGCCCTTGGGTCTGGTCTGGATTTGAAGGGGAATCCTACGCCGAAAAAACGGCGTGGGGGTTCCCCTCAGGATCCAAACCAGACCCTTATCCGAGCACGCAACCTGGCAGGCCACAGGGGAAGAGGGGGGACGAGAGCGGCCCCCCCTCCCTCCTGAACCGTACCAGGCCACATGCCCTCAACATGGGGGGTTTGGTGCTCTGGGGCAGGGGGGTGACCTGCGGCCCCCCCACCCCAGAGCACCCTGCCCCCATGTTGATGAGGACAGGGCCTCTTCCCGACAACCCTGGCCGTTGGTTGTCGGGGTCTGCGGGCGGGGGGCTTATCGGAATCCGGGAGCCCCCTTTAATAAGAGGGCCCCCCCACCCTATGTGAATGAGTATGGGGTACATCGTACCCCTACCCATTCACCTGGTGGAAAATAAATGGAGATAAAAACACAACACAGTTTTTAAAAGTATTTTATTGCACCGCTCCGGAGGTCTTCTTCCGACTTCGGGGGTCTCCGGTGTCGTCGCCGCGTTCTCCGGTTCTTTCTTCTGCCGGGCCTGCGCTAACTTCTTTTTAGCTCTTTTGCTAACGGAGGCCTGGTCTTCTCCGTCGTCTTCTTCTTCTCCCGCTCTCCGGTTCTTCTCCCGCTCTCCGGTGTCGTCGCCGCGTTCTCCGGTTCTTTCTTCCGCCGGGCCTCCGCTAACTTCTTTTTAGCTCTTTTGCTAGCAGAGGCCCGGTCTTCTCCGTCGCCTCGTCCGGCTCTCCGTTGTCCTTCTGCCGGCCCCTCCACTAACTTCTTGTAGCTCTTTTGCTAGTGGAGGAGCCGGTCTTCTCCGTCGTCGCCGTCGGCGTCTTCTTCCCTCTTCTCCTCCTCGATGTTGACTCGTCGCTTCCTCTCGCAGTAATGGTAAATCTTCGGTCCGCAGAGATTAATATAGGCTTCACATGACGTCACAGTCACATGCTCCGGGGCACATGTGCACATGACGTCACAGTCACATGCTCCAGGGCACATGTGCACATGACGTCACAGTCACATGCTCCAGGGCACATGTGCCCCGGAGCATGTGACTGTGACGTCATGAGAAGCCTATATTAATCTCTGCGGACCGAAGATTTATCATAACTGTGAGAGGAAGCGATGAGTCAACATCGAGGAGGAGAAGAGGGAAGAAGACGCCGACGGCGACGACGGAGAAGACCGGGCCTCTGCTAGCAAAAGAGCTAAAAAGAAGTTAGCGGAGGCCCGGCGGAAGAAAGAACTGGAGAACGCGGCGACGACACCGGAGAGCGGGAGAAGAACCGGAGAGCGGGAGAAGAAGAAGAAGACGACGGAGAAGACCGGGCCTCCGTTAGCAAAAGAGCTAAAAAGAAGTTAGCGGAGGCCCGGCAGAAGAAAGAACCGGAGAACGCGGCGACGACACCGGAGACCCCCGAAGTTGGAAGAAGACCTCCGGAGCGGTGCAATAAAATACTTTTAAAAACTGTGTTGTGTTTTTATTTCCATTTATTTTCCACCAGGTGAATGGGTAGGGGTACAATGTACCCCATACTCATTCACATAGGGTGGGGGGGCCGGTATCTTGGGGCCCCCTTATTAAAAGGGGGCTCCCGGATTCCGATAAGCCCCCCGCCCGCAGACCCCAACAACCAACGGCCAGGGTTGTCGGGAAGAGGCCCTGTCCTCATCAACATGGGGGCAGGGTGCTCTGGGGTGGGGGGGCCGCAGGTCGCCCCCCTGCCCCAGAGCACCAAACCCCCCATGTTGAGGGCATGTGGCCTGGTACGGTTCAGGAGGGAGGGGGGGGGCGCTCTCGTCCCCCCCTCTTCCCCTGCCGCCTGCCAGGTTGCGTGCTCGGATAAGGGTCTGGTTTGGATCTTGAGGGGGACTTCCACGCCGTTTTTTCGGCGTAGGGTTCCCCTTCAAATCCAGACCAGACCCAAGGGCCTGGTATGCCCCTGGAGGGGGAACCCACGCCGTTTTTTTCTTTAAAAATTGGCGTGGAGTTCCCACTCAGGATTCATACCAAACGCAGTGCCTGGTATTGGCGGGAATCCGCGTCGGATCCCCGCCTATCGGCAATGCGTGTCGCTCATCGTGGAAGGAACATTTTTTCCTTTCCCGATGACGAGACAGCTCGGCGCTGGCTCTCGCGACGGAGCTCATAGGGTGTCAATATCGGGGGCACCTACTGTAGGTCGGTGCGCCCTCTTTTTTCCTTTTACATACGGGTACTCCCATCCGTAATCAGCAGCCACCCTTTGGTTGAACAGCCGCTGCAGCCTAGAGAGTGGTGGAGGTGTGGCACGGTCTCCCGCACCTGGCAAAACAATGGCCTCTGGATGCCTGGGCACTTTCTCTAACCTGGGACCCATTACAGCAGCACGTAGTAATACGCAGTCATCCGTGGTAATGTGCACGGACACCACAGGTCTGGACGACTCAGGCATGGGGTCAGATCCTTCCCCAGACATATGGACTTCCACCCGGGGTGTAACATCCCCAGCAGACTTGGGTGAGTCCCTTCTACTTCTGGCGGAGGATAGGGGTATTCTGTCCCAGCCCTTTTTAATGAATAGTTCATCTATTTCAGCGTCTTCTCCCACATCGGAAGACGATTCTATATCCGAGGTATCACAGTCCTCTGCTAGTATGTAATTCCTTGTAACAGGGGAATTACTATCTCGGGCAAGTTCAAATTCTTTGGGGGTTGGACCCCAAGCATCCCCAGCACTCTGGACGCTTTTCTCTGCTCCCTTCCCTGGCTTACCTCGACCTGTACCTGTCGCGGATCATCTGGAGGTCCCTCCGACTGGGCGATCCGACACAGGTAAGCGCTGGGGTATAGCTCGACCACGACCGCAGGAGGCTTTCACGTAGCCGACCTTCCGCTTGGGCGGTGGGAGCGAGGATTCTGTGACAACCGAGACAGCATCCTCCGGTTTCTCTGTCTCCGGTTCCTCAGCTACCGGAACATTCACATCAACGACTTCCTCCGAAGTCTCGACAGTGCGCGTAGGGGTGACTGTAGAAGCGCTGGTTTCCTCCTCAAGAGTAGTGGCGCCCGTAAGGCAATTCAGCCGGAAGGCCTGAGGCTTTTCTGTGGGTTTCTCTACCTCGAACAAGAACTCCTTGCATCTTTCACATCTTCCAAAAGGCCGAAGGTGCACCACCAGTCCCTGGCATCCAGGACAAACCACTCCAAGGGCCTCCGCATCTCTGTGAACGTAGAGGGCGAAGCAACCCCGAGGCTTCAGTCGGATCCCCGTATCCATCAAAGAAGCAGCAAACGAAGATACATTCATGGTCGAAGGAACTGGAATCAATGGGGCATTAGAAGCCATGTTCTCCACTTGCCGATTCATTGCGCACTGTCCCTTTTGCGCCAAAGTCACCACGTGCAACTCATCACATGGCGAGGCTCCTCCCATCTTCTGCAATGTTCGCGGGCTTTCTTACTCTTGACACGCCCACGAACTACGCAGCTTGGGCTCTCCTCGTGGCGCAGTCACTTTCTCTCAAAGATGGCCGACCTCCACGAAGCCTCACAGGGGGAATAAAGTCCAAACTCTGGGGGGTTTTCTTCTTTCTGGCTGCAGAAATCCCGGACTTGAGCCCCCACGTGTAGCGCTTACCACCCTCTCCTCCTTGTCTTTCTGCTCCTCGCAGGAGGAAAGGGCACACCCAGCTCTACATGCCCGTACCCTCCTGTGTGAGGAGGTTGAGCGGTGTTGTGATGGGTCTCTACAGCCAGATACTCCCACAGAATGGTTCTTATCTCTATAGCCAATAAAGACAAGTCTCTATTTCCCTCAATGACTTCAATGTCCACACCAGCTGTAACTCCAACGTAGAGTTTATTTCTCTTAAACGTCAGTCTCTGATACGAAAGGTTGGAGAGAGAACAGGACAGCATAAGGTGTGAAAGAGGTGCAGGTACAAACGTAATACACTTCACTGCTTGGCTTCTCAAGCAGACTTAGCCCATTTGGATAGTCTCCCTAGATAGGGACTAGCAGCCAAAATGGTACTCGAGCTAACTACACAAACTGGTACACTGGTCTCTGCCACAGACCTGGTGAACTTGGTCTCTGCCACAGACCTGGTGAACTTGGTTTTCAAAGCTTGGCCTCTTTGTAAGGAGAAGACATCCCTCCAGAGAGTTACCGGGCCCCTTCCTTCACTGTGACTTCTCACCAGTCCCTCGGAACGGTCCTCCCCCGGCCTCCTCGTCTAAGATGCGGGTCCCCTCGCAAGGCGGCACCCTGAGATTCCTCGATCCTTGACGGGCCCCAGCTGAAGGTGCTGGGCCCAAGGCCTTTAGTTGCAGCCCCAGGGCTAAAGGTGCCTGGGACTGATTCACGACCTCCGCCCCTGGGCCAAAGGTGCCCAGGGCGGACAGGAACATACACTCCCTGGGAGTAGGACTCCCGACGACGAACGACCCTTGAACAGGCATTGTCTGCCCCTTTTATATACTCTCCCAGCATACACAGCAGGCCGACCACTCCCACTGTATGGTTCCTGAGAGGGGACACACAAGGCACAGCACTGTATCAGCAGTTCAACCCTGGCCCACTATGGCAGCGCCACCTGCAGGCCACAGGGAACAGTACACCGATACTCTTGCTGCAGACAAAAATGGTTGATAATGTCCTAACAATTTAGGTGTTTGAGCATAACTACCACTCAAACACTACCCCTGAATTGAGGACCCCGCTACAGTTGTATAGCTCTCCAACCACTCGCCTAAAACCTAACATACTGGAGGCTGTACAGATGTTGTGGACACCATGCTTTGCATTTGGGTTCACTGCAAATACAGTACTGTATAACGCAGCTTGTTGAGCTGATAGGCAGCACCGTCCCTCAAACTCATTCATTCATGATCAACTAGATGCACTTGTGTCTTTTTTCAACCTGACTAACTATGTAAGTCAACTGAGCCATGCCATGACCACAAATCATTAGTTCCATTTAAAATCACAGTTTAGCAAATGAAAAAGATTTAAAAAAAAACAGGCATTCAGGAGGTGGCAGAATCACCACTTTTACGCCTGGAAGTGGATCACTTTTCAGAGGCTGCTGCAGTGTGAATTTAGCCTTATGCCCCGTACACACGATCGTTTTTCATGCCGTTAAAACTGCCATTTTAAAAAATGGCCCTGAAAAATGATCGTGTGTATGCTCCAGAGCATTTTTAACGACGTGAAAAACGGCCATTAAAAATTCCGGACATGCTCTCTTTTTTCACGTCGTTTTTCATGTCGTTTTTTTTAACGACGTGAAAAACGATAGTGTGTATGCTTTAACGACGTGAAAAAAAACGCGCATGCTCAGAATCAAGTATGAGACGGGAGCGCTCGTTCTGGTAAAACTAGCGTTCGTAATGGAGATAGCACATTCATTACACAATAACGGACTGAAAAGCGCGAATCGTCGCTCAACAAACTTTACTAACATGAAGGGTGGCGCCATTCGAACGGAACTTCCCCTTTATAGTGCCGTCGTACGTGTTGAACGTCACTGCGCTTTGCTTGATCGTTTTTTTTAATGATGGTGTGTACGCAAGGCAGGCTTGAGAGGAAACATGAAAAAAAACGAGGAGAAAAACGTCGGTTTAAAAAATGACATTAAAAACGATCGTGTGTACGGGGCATTAGGGAATGTACAGAAAGTAATAGAGAAAGCAGTCAAACTAATTCTCACCAGCTACCAGTTTTTATAGGCTATATTGTTTTTTATCAGCTACCAGTTTCTACAGTTTCTATGATTTCTCTTCAACTGCCCCTTGAAATGTTTTCTCCTTTGTTAAACACACAAAATCAACATTTGGTCAAATTATTCCCCTTGCTCCTGTCCTTTAGATATGAGCTTGGGCATCTTCTGAACTCATCTATATCCGAAATTTCTCTTCATGCTATTTCCATGTTCAATCAGCTGTGAGCTGGACTATTCCCCTCCCTGCAGTACACATAAATAAACAGGCAGGATGCTGGTCACATCAATAAATTGACAAAATATGGGCCTGTGTCTATATAAGGGCATATTTAGTCAATTTATTGATGTTTCCATCAGCTGCCTTATGGCTTCATGCCGGGAACCCTACTGTGCATGCTTATGGCACTGCTGCGCTCTCCTACTGGCCCGACGGCTGGGGGAAGGAGGAGAGAGCCGACCTGTGATGTAATTCGCCTGGCCTGGACTCCCGGAAGTGGGGACGGAGACAAATGAGCGGAAGTTCCACTTTTGGTACGCATTTTGCTTTTCTCATTCTTTTTTTTTTGTCCTACCTAAAACACACTTACACTTTACTGACACTGATGCTAATTAAAAAACAATATCCTGCCCAAAATATACTGACCCTGCCCTTTGACCCTTACTTGACCCAAACACTAAGACCCCTTTCACACTGGGGCTGCCCATGCGTTAGTGGTAAAGCGGCGCTTTACTGCTGTTTAAGCGGCCCTTTTTTTCGGCCACTAGCAGGGTGCTTTTAACCCCTGCTAGCAGCCGAAGAAGGGATTGAAAAGGCCCATTTTGTGGCGCTTCCGAATCGCTTTTCAGGTGCTTCGGAAGCGCTGCTTCATTGCAATGGGCAGGGGCGTTTTGGGAGCACTGTATACTATACTATATAGCTTGCTTTCCTTTAGATGGCTGGATTACGGTGATAGCGCCCTCTTGGGTCACTTTACATGCTTTTTTAAACTGTTATTGATGTACGTAGATACTGATAGGTTTAAGGGGTCTTCTAGTGTATGAGCAACTTTGGTTCAATAAACAGGATTAC
Source organism: Rana muscosa (assembly GCA_029206835.1). NCBI lineage: Eukaryota > Metazoa > Chordata > Amphibia > Anura > Ranidae > Rana > Rana muscosa. The sequence goes on from CM055118.1 coordinate 852,481,053, forward strand.
ACTATTTGTTGCTGTTCTTGTTTTTATGACCTGGTTTGAAGCTCCTGTACCTGTTGATCCCGCCAGATGGTGATGATCCTTTACAAAGTGGCTGATGAGACATCTTACTTAAGGCCCATTTATTTTTAGGCTTCTGGTGAGTTTAACCCCCTGGGGGAGCGTGCATCACACGGTGGATTGTGAGTATTGGTCTTTCTGGTAGAAGGTGCACGCTAGGATTACTACTCATAGACACCATTCAATACTTTGAACTGTTTACATCACCTGTACTGCATCTGAGACTTTTTCCATCAGTGGTTCTAACCACGGGTCCATCACTATTGAATTTTTAGCGCTGTTTTGTGTATTTTAATATTTCAGAGACTGGACTGTTTTATTGTCATACCATCATTCTTATTTTCATCCCAATTTTTAAACGGCTGCTTAGTGTTTTGAATATTTTGCAAATTATATTTATTACAGTTTGTCCTTGTTTATGCTGCTTAGAGAACTGTGGGTTTGATTTGGCGCTGAGTGGGTGTTTTGCAGGCCTTTTTGTTCACCCCTATCTTTAGATACTCATATATGCAGCCCCATGGAAAAAAGCCCACTTCCGTCAGGTTAAGTTGGCATGAAGGAGTTAAAGCAAACATTATATAACTCTTTGCAATGCATTATTGTGAATTGCGTTAACGTGGTTCTAATGTCAAACTGGTTTTTACCTTAATGCATTCTCTGCAGCCAGACCTTCCATTCTCCTCTATGGAGCGCCGGATGTAAAAGGACTTGTGTCCATTTACCCCTGGCTACTTCCAAGTCCAATCTGACCTGGCTGCCCATAGAGCAGAGCAGGCTGTGTCCACGTCTGCATAAGCAGAGCGGACCCGGACCTGTCATCTGGCTGCTCTGCTCAGCTCAGCAGGGGATCAGCAGATGGACCCCCTGCTGAGCTAAACCGGATCTGGCCTGTGTGAAAGGGGCATTAAAAGGCTATTTCCATTATATGTGATTTACCGTGATCATGTGTATGTAGCAAAGTCTCCGGCCTTTTCCAGTCTAATGAGGACCTCCAAGGCCAAAGATAGCTGACATCTTTCAATATGTAGTGGGTTGTGAGGAATAGTGGGTGCAAAGATGGTGAAAGTCATTGGGCCCCAGACACTTCTTGGATGTAAAAGAGGTTCTATTTCTTTTGACAGTCCTTTTTGTACTTTTGGGGGAAAGAGGGTTAGGGCCAAGACACCCTTAAGTAGTTATAGATTCAATTGGCAGACTCTGAGACTTCAATAGGAGAACAGATGTGCAGGGAAAGGCCCCAGCAAGGCGCCACTTCTGCACATGCAGGAATGCTGTCTCCTATGGCAACAGTTCCTAACTCAAACGTAACAGTTCTTTCAGCTCCACTACAACTGCCTCTTTTAGTTCTTCAACACTGAGATCCTGGTCTCTCACTAGACCCACTGATTTACTGACTCTGAATCCCTTGAGCTCCTCTGAGGCTGGCGGTGGTATCTCCCTCAAGCGTCACCCACACTTCCCTGCTGGGTCCATAGCTTGGCACTCCAGATACTTCTCAAGTTTCACCCCTGCTGACCGGCTCGGTCCCTAGCTTGACTCACAAGGCTGCTCTGAAAATGTCACCACCGTTGGTTGGGTCCCTGGCTTGATCACCGCCTGAAGTTTTCCGATTCTCCACTGTGCCGGTTCGGTGAGAATCCTGCTCTGGTACTTTCTTCAGTTACTCACTGTGGTCCCTAGTAAAGGTGGTTGGTCCCTTTGTGGTAACAGCTTCCCTTCTACCTCCGACCACTGCAAGCCGCAGTCCCAACCCTGTGCTGTCCTCTTACTTCTGGATAGGCCCTCACACAGCCTGGCAGCCAGATGCCCCTGGGGAAGGCCCAATCTCCGGCCCAGCAGCCAGGGCAATACAACACATGTCCACCCAGACAGCTGTCCAGGTGGCACAGAACACCAATCACCTGACCTCACCCAAAAATATAGGTTCTCCCAGCAGGCCAAGGAATTAAGAAAAACCCTGCCCATTGGCTGAGATACCACATATACCCATAACCTGACCTTGGGTTGCCCTTCTCATATCTAGTACCACAAAGTTCCCAGCCACCTAGTGGTCGAAGAGAAAAGTGCAACAAGGCCAAACTTAGGGAGAAATCAATAGATCTCTATCAATCGACCAAGATGACTACTCTTGGCAAGTAAATTTGTGAGGAGCTCCCTCACTAAATCCCAGGGTGCTACATGTATAATGTTTAATTGGGGCTCTTTTACCTTCCTAACCCCTCCATTCATGTATAAATGTTGTAGCCGCTGTGCTTTGTTTCTCGGCTGTGGCAAAAATGACACCCTGATACCGTAAACAGTTACAATGCTAAATGCAACCTATTCTGACTCAACTACAAGGCCATAAACTTTATCTCCAGCTTCATATAGGGCTTACACGACCTGGTGTTCTATTTATCCCTAGCATCAATTCAGACAGCTTAACTCAATGAATAAAATCACTGTTAGAGTGACAGACGATGAATCCTTTCGAATGTTCAGTTTAATGATGGATATTCATAGGTAGAAAAACGTTGGTGTTGTAAGCCACATGGAAAGATGTTACAGCATGGTGGTATACTGAGGAAATGAGTGAGAGACAGGAAGGGGAGGGGAATATACAGAACTATGGTGGGAGAGAGAGTTCAGCTAGACAGAAGGGAACAGAGCTTAAAGACACAGAGCAATAATAAATCACATAGTGTAACACAACACTCCCCGTCTGAAATCTTTAGATTTTATAACCATAAACGAATATATATATATTCAATAAGTCCAATACTGATAAATGTCCCAGAACCTGTAATGAAAAACATGCAACAAACAAGCATAAACATAAGTTCAACAGGATTGAAGAACACGAAGTCCAAGGCATGACTTCTTCAAAGAATTCCAAATTTCCGAGTAGAACCTGTAGATAGCAGCAATGTACTCCCCGCCGTGCCTACAGCATGGCTAGTCCTTGCATAAGTCACTCACCTGGCAAAAGGAGTACTAACTCTGTAATTGGTCGAGTAAAGGTTCCTGTCGATCCTCCCTTGGTTACCTTGACTTCTACCTTCCGGACTTTGTTATCATCACTGGGCATAACTTTAGCAATAAGACCCATAGGCCACTCATTCCGACAAACTTCCTTGTCTTTTAGAAGGATGAGATCTCCAACCTTAAGATTCGGCTTAGATGTTTGCCATTTGTTACGACCTTGAAGGTGATGAAGATACTCCTTCCTCCAGCTATGCCAAAACACATTGGCTAGATGCTGCACCTGCTTCCATTGATGCTTGTAGATATCCTTGAGTTCGATCTCACTTGAAGATATTACAGCAGTCTTGTGAGTCTGCAACATGGAGTCAAGAATTCTTCGTGCTACTCCAATCATTCGTTCCCAGGGTCCTCCCATGTGTGAAGAATGTGGAGGATTAAACAACCAAGTACATCCATTGGTGGCCAGGAAATTGTCCATTTGTAGCTCTTTACATGCTCCAACAAAGTTGGTACCACAGTCAGATGGGTTGAGTTCAGTGGGAACGTGATGCCATTGACTTGGTAGAGAGAATCTCTTAATACGTTCAACCCTGTTGCTGACGTACACATAAAATTGTTTTGTTTGGTTGTATATGTAACCAAGTACTACCTTACTGTCTGTATAGAAGGTGAAAGAATCAATTCTAGCGTCCATTTCACTTCGTAAGACTTTGTCAATTTGTACTGCTAGCATGGCTGCACAAAGTTCCAGTCTTGTTATGGAATGTGCAGGTTTGCGAGTGAGTTTTGCCTTGCCTAGGACAAAACTACAGTGTGATTCTCCATTCATTTCAGAGGTCTTCAAATAGACTACTGTAGCAATAGCTTAAACTGATGCATCTGAGAAAATATGAATCTCTCTCCGGTTTGGAGTTGAAGTGGAACCTGGAACATAGCAACAGGAGATCTGAAGTTTTTCTAGTGACTTCAAAGAATATCTCCACCTTTCCCACTTGTGTTGATTCTCACTAGGCATGTTCTCAGTAAATAACTGTCTTAGCAAAATCTTACCTTGAATGGTAACTCACCGCCGACAGGACTCCTCTCTTAGTGAAGGGTTTGTCCTAAGTTGACACTTGGAAGGTGAATGTGTCTTGTTTGATGTTCCACAACAAACCCAGACTTCACTGTACAGGAGAAACATCTGTACCTTAATCAAGGTTTTTTAGACTAGTTGCATAGTCCCCAGAGTGAAAGGCATTCATAAGTTCCTGGCTGTTGGATATAATCTTGTGCAGTCTAAGGTTTGCTACAGACAACATCTCCTTTGTTCTGGTGAGAAGATCAATTGCTTCTTTAGCGGTTGGAAAATACTTGAGTGCGTCGTCAACGTAGAAGTTTCTTTCAACAAATTGACGAGCATCAGATCCATATTCTTCTTGTCCAGTCTGAACTGTTCTCCTTAGCCCATAAGTTGCCACTGCTGGGGAAGGACTGTTACTGTCACGTACCTGGCGGTGATGAGCCCGGTTCAGCAGAGGGAGGCCTCCTTTACGGCTTCCACCAGCGGCCCCTGGTAAAGTAACAGGAGGCGCGGAGGTAGAAGGGGTACGAGTGCCAGGCAGGATCAACCACGGAGCAGGTGGCTGGGTAGTCGGGGCTGGATCCAGGTGCACAGCAGTATGGCAGGTAGACAGGAACCAGGAACTCAGGAGCACAGCAGGTGAACTGGAAACCAGGAACTCTGGAACACAGCAGGAGAACAGGAACCAGGAACTCTGGAACACAGCAGGTGGAGAGGAACCAGGAACTCTGGAACACAGCAGGTGAACAGGAACCAGGAACTCTGGAAGCAGGACTGGAACAGCTTAGCAGACCGGGCTGGAGCCTGGGAAAGGCAGGGTAGTCAGACAAGCCGGGTCGGTTAACTGGCAGGCAGCAAGGTACAGAAGGGCAAGGCAGAGCAGAGGTCACAACAGGCAGGAGGTCAGGTGCAGGCGGATAGCTGGAAGGTCAAGACAAGCCGGGTCAGATACAGACAGGTTCACAGATCAGGTTTCTCAGGCACTAACGCTGTAGAGCAGACAGCAGGGACTGTCTGTAATTGCTGGGTTTAAATAGCCCTTCTGGTGCCACCCGTAGGGTGCGCATGCGCGATCGGGAACCAGAAAGTCCAGGGCGTCTGTTACTGGCAGGATCTCCATGACATTGCCCCCCCCAAGGGGCAGCCTCCGGATGCCCATCCGGGTAAACCTTTCGGGGTGAGATCTCCTGAAAGCTTGTATCAGACTCCTGGCATGAATGTTCTCCTCAGGTTCCCACAAGTTCTCTTCGGGTCCGTAACCTTTCCATTTAATCAGAAATTGGTTCTGGTTATTTCTTCTCCTAAAGTTCATAATAGCCTCCACTTCAAATTCCTGTTCCCCGTCTATGATGACGGGATCAGGGCGAGCCGGACTTCGACCTGGGAATGGGTTGGAGACTGAAGGTTTCAGCAGGGAGACATGAAAGATCGGATGGACTCTAAGGGAGTCGGGGAGCTCCAGCTCATAAGCCACTTCATTAATCTTCCTTTTGACAGGAAATGGCCCTAAGAACTTGGGGCCCAACTTCTTGGAGGGGCACGCCATCCTTAGGTTTATGGTGGAGAGCCAAACTTGGTCGCCGGGTGCCAGCACTAATTCACCCCGTCTCCTCCTGTCATAGACCGTCTTGTTGTGTTCCTGAGTCTTAGCCATGGTTTCACGCAGAAGTTGATTATTAGATGAGAAAAAGTTCAAATTTTCCTGGACTGCAGGCACCGAGCACTCAGGGAGAGAGTTGGGCAGAAATGTAGGGTGAAAACCGTAGTTTGCGAAGAACGGAGTCTGGTTAGTCGCAGAGTGGATGGAATTATTGTAGGCAAACTCGGCCAACGGGAGCAGGGAGAGCCAATCATTCTGTGCAAAAGAGGAAAACAGCGCAGGTATTGCTCGAGGTTCTGATTTGTCCTCTGTCTGTCCGTTGGTCTGGGGATGGTAAGCAGAAGAAAACGATAATTCTATCTCCAGAGTCTTGCAGCGGGATCTCCAGAACCGAGAGGTAAATTGTACCCCCCGATCCGAGACAATATTGGCTGGCACCCCGTGGAGTCTGATGACCTCTCTGATGAACACCTGTGCAGTTTCAGGAGCTGAGGGGGTCCCTTTCATGGGGACGAAATGTGCCATCTTGGACAGGCGGTCCACTATCACAAAAATAGTGGTATGGTTCTCCGCCGGGGATCAATTTAACAATAAAGTCAATGGACAGCATTTTCCAAGGCCTGTCTGGAACAGGTAAGGGTCTCAGTAGTCCCCAGGCCTTGGATCTGGAACCCTTTTTTCAGGTGCAAATAGTACAGGACTCCACGAACCTCCTGCAATCTTCGCGTACTCGAGGCCACCAGAAGGTGCGCTGTACCAGGTCAGTGGTCTTGGCAATGCCAAAGTGCCCGGAAAGGGCATGGTCGTGGCAGAGCTCCAACACGGTTGTCTTTAGCACTTCCGGTACGTAGATCCTGTTCTGGTGCCACAACAGCCCATCTTTAGCCTGCAATTCTGACTCAGAGGAGGGTCTCTGCCCAGTGGTGGCTTGTCTGATCCGGGTGAGTAAATCTTCTTGTAGAAGAAGGAAATTTCCAGGGGCGAGGATGGTATCGGGAGAAGAGGTTTCCTTAGATTCATGAAACATTCGAGACAAGGCATCAGGTTTAGTGTTCTTGGCACCAGGACGATAAGTGATGTGAAAAGAGAACCGGGAAAAGAAAAGTGCCCATCTGGCTTGTTGAGGTTTTAATCTCTTTGCGGTCTTCAGATACTCCAGATTCTTATTGTCAGTAAATATCAGAATCGGGTGGGCAGCTCCTTCAAGTAATTATCGCCATTCTTCCAACGCAGACTTGATCGCCAGTAGTTCCCGGTCCCCTACGTCATAGTTCCTCTCTGCCGCAGATAGCTTGCGAGAGAAGAAGGCTACTGGGTGAAGCAAGGCCCTGGTTCCTTGTCTTTGAGACAGTATTGCTCCTACCGCGACTTCAGAGGCATCTACCTCAAGTACGAATGGCAGCGAGGAATCTGGGTGTTTCATGATAGAAGCGGAGGTAAAAAGACCTTTCAGGATCTCAAAGGCCTTTTGGGCCTCAGGGGACCAGTGGAAGCATGTCCCTTGTTTTGTTAACTGGGTGATGGGTGCAATGATGGCCGAGAATCCCCGGATGAATTTGCGGTAAAAATTGGCGAATCCAACGAACGTTGGATTCCTTTCCTATCCGCCGGCACTGGCCAGTCCAAGATTGCGGCAATTTTCTGAGGATCCATCCTGATGCCTTCGCTGGAGATGATTAACCCCAGGAACGCTATACTCTCCCGCTCGAACTCACATTTATCGGCCTTCGCATACAGGCTATGCTGGCGAAGCCGACCCAACACACTTCTGACATGCCTGCGGTGAAAATCAAGGGAGGAAGAAAAGATTAGTATATCATCCAGGTAGACAATAACAAAAAGATCTAGGAAGTCCCGAAGTACATCATTAATAAAGTACTGGAAAGTGGCGGGGGCATTGCACAACCCGAAGGGCATTACCAAGTACTCAAAGTGTCCGAATCGGGAGCGGAAGGCAGTCTTCCATTCATCCCCCTTCTTGATGCAGACCAGGTTGTAGGCTCCGCGGAGATCAAGCTTGGTAAAAATGGTAGCAGCTCCCAATCTCTTAAATAGCTCTGGTACCAGGGGAAGGGGGTAGCGATTTTTAATTGTGATCTTATTCAGTTCACGGTAGTCCACACAGGGTCGGAGGGTGTGGTCCTTCTTTTCTACGAAGAAGATGCCTGTGCCTGCTGGCGACGTAGAGGGGCGAATGAACCCCTTTTGAAGATTCTCATCAATATAGTTTTTTAGTTCCCCCTGTTCCACCTCAGTTAGCGGGAAGATCCTGCCGAACGGAATTGCTGCTCCGGGAAGTAGATCGATGGGGCAATCATAGGCCCGATGGGGTGGTAGTGTCTCTGCCCCTTGTTTGCTAAATCCGTCAAGGAAGTCCAGGTAAACGTCAGGGATGGCCTGACGTATTCCAGCCTCAGTGTCAGTACACATTAAGGTGGCCGGCCCAGGGAGCTTGTGTGAGCCACAGGACTGTTGGCAATAGGAAGAAGGAAAGGTAACTACCCCATGGCCCAGTTGATGGTGGGATTGTGGGCTTGCAACCAGGGCATACCGAGGATCATAGGGAACAACGGAGAAGAAATAATGTCCAGACGGAGGTACTCTCTGTGAATCCCGGTAGTGGTGGAGATGGTAACGGGTATAGGGGCCGTCTCCTGGACCACGGGTCCAGACTTGATAACGGACCCATCAGCCAGGTGAACACATAGTCCATGGGTCTTAATAAGAAGGGGGATCAGATGTGTGCGGGCAAAGGTTGAGTCCATGAAACAGCTGCAAGCCCCGGAATCAATAATGGCGGACACTTGCAGAGTCCTTCCTGGGAGCTGTAAGGAGACAGAAAGGGCAAGGTGAGATGTAGACTTGGCCTGAGGGCTGGTTAAACCAGGAGATACTGAGAAACACTTACGAAACTTCAGGGGACAGTTTCTGACGAAGTGTCCGGGTTCCCCACAGTACAGGCACAATTTATGTGTTCCTCTTGAGTGAGGGAAGGATGAAGGACTCCAAGCTGCATGGGCTCAGGTGCATCGGGTGTGGGGGCCAGAGGTGCAGCAGGAGCTGGGTGCAGATGGCTGGGAGCCCGGGGGAGCATCCAGGTCGGACGGGAGAAGCCCGTGGCCCTCTCAGCCCTTCGTTCCCTCAAACGTCAGTCAATCTGAATAGTCAAATCGATCAATAAATTCAGGGTCTCTGGTATACCGACTCTAGCCAGTTCATCTTTCAGGGGGTCAGAGAGACCTATGCGGAACTGATGGTGGAGGGCGGCGTCATTCCAATTGGTATCCGTGCTCCAACGCCTAAATTCCGCTACGTAGTCCTCTGCCGCTCTGTGCCCCTGCTGAAGGGTATGCAAGGCAGTTTCTGCGGTAACTGAGAGCTGGGGGTCCTCATACAGTTGGGCCATGGCATCAAAAAAAGCGGTAAGGCTGTCCAAAGCCACATCCTTTCCTTCCAGCAGATGGTGGGCCCAGCTCTGAGGGTCTCCGGAGAGCAGGGAGATCACAAAGCCCACCTTGGTGGCTTCCAAGGAGAAGGTGCAGGGCTGTAGGGCAAAGTACAATTCACAGGAGTTGCGGAAGGCCCTGAACTTGCTCCGATCCCCGGCGAATCTTTCGGGTGTAGGGACCCTAGGTTCAGGGGGAAGCATGACCACTGTGGGTGTGGACCCCAACCCGGCTGAAGAAGTGGAGGCATGAGGGCCTCCTTGGGCTCCAGAAGGGTTGGAGAGAGCCCGCACTTGTCCTTCCAGGTGGGTGTAGCCTTGTTGAAGGTTCTTGACCGCTTCAGTCAATCCCTCCAGGTGCCGGCATAGTTCCTCCATAGGTGAGGCTCCCTGCTCGGGCTCAGACATGGCTGTCTGCTACTGTCACGTACCTGGCGGTGACAAGCCCGGTTTAGCAGAGGAAGGCCTCCCTTACGGCTTCCACCAGCGGCCCCTGGTAAAGTAACAGGAGGCGCGGAGGTAGAAGGGGTACGAATGCCTGACAGGATCAACCACGGAGCAGGTGGCTGGGTAGTCGGAGCTGGATCCAGGTGCACGGCAGTATGGCAGGTAGACAGGAACCAGGAACTCAGGAGCACAGCAGGTGAACTGGAAGCCAGGAACTCTGGAACACAGCAGGAGAACAGGAACCAGGAACTCTGGAACACAGCAGGTGGACAGGAACCAGAAACTCTGGAACACAGCAGGTGAACAGGAACCAGGAACTCTGGAACACAGCAGGTGAACAGGAACCAGGAACTCTGGAACACAGCAGGAGAACAGGAACCAGGAACTCTGGAAGACAGCAGGTGGACAGGAACCAGGAACTCTGGAACACAGCAGGTGAACAGGAACCAGGAACTCTGGAAGCAGGACTGGAACAGCTCAGCAGACCGGGCTGGAGCCTGGGAAAGGCAGGGTAGTCAGACAAGCCGGGTCGGTTAACTGGCAGGCAGTAAGGTACAGAAGGGCAAGGCAGAGCAGAGGTCACAACAGGCCGGAGGTCAGGTGCAGGCGGATAGCTGGAAGGTCAAGACAAGCCAGGTCAGATACAGACAGGTTCACAGATCAGGTTTCTCAGGCACTAACGCTGTAGAGCAGACAGCAGGGACTGTCTGTAATTGCTGAATTTAAATAGCCCTTCTGGCGCGATCGGGAACCAGGAAGTCCAGGGCGCCTGTTACTGGCAGGATCTCCATGACAGTTACTGAAGATATGTACCTTCATTCGATAATCTAAAACTTCCTTGTTGAGGTCATTGTCTTTGTGCCTTAGAAACCTGAGGTAGTTTCTGTTGTCTTCAATGACAATGAAGCAGTGAAACATCTGTTGAATGTCGGCCATGGCCACGGCCGGGCTCTTGTCTGAAGCGAACCAAGACTCCTATTAGACTTCTGGTCTGGTTTGCGTGGGTGATACATGCCAAAGGATGGAAGGTACCAGCATTCTTCTCCTTCCTTTAGTGGGGGTGCAGGCTCTGCATGATCTCTGTCAAATATATTTAGCATAAATTCCACAAAGTGCTTTTGCATCTCTGGTTTCCTGCTTAAGTTTCGCTTTAAGGAGGAGAATCTACTGATGGCCTGCTGCAAGTTGTTTGGAAATTTCTCTCTTGGGAGACGAAAAGGTAGGGGTGCTACCCAGTTATTGGAGTAGTCTTGGAAGAACTCATTGTCCATTACCTTGATGAATTCTTTGTCTTCCATTGAAGGAGCCAGCATGTCATCTTCACTGGTTGCATTAAACACTGTAGAGCCAAAGTGGTCATCGTGGCAGGAGAAAGGGATTGTGTTACCTGAGATACCATGTTGCCATTCGTGGCTGGCTATCTTCTCTTTCACCCAGTAGTGATGTGGGCATGGCTCAAATAAGTGTTTCGGCCATTTGTCAGAACATTTGTCTTAAATGACGAAATGTTGGTAGGTCTCTTCATTTTGCCTATACAGACGTTTGCCTATGATGGGGCATCTGTGGGCCCACTGACTTGTCTGTGTACCTTATGCCCCGTACACACGATCGTTTTTAATGTCATTTTTTAAACCGACGTTTTTCTCCTCGTTTTTTTTCATGTTTCCTCTCAAGCCTGCCTTGCGTACACACCATCATTAAAAAAATCGATCAAGCAAAGCGCAGTGACGTTCAACACGTACGACGGCACTATAAAGGGGAAGTTCCGTTTGAATGGCGCCACCCTTCATGTTAGTAAAGTTTGTTGAGCGACGATTAGCGCTTTTCAGTCCGTTACTGTGTAATGAATGTGCTATCTCCATTACGAACGCTAGTTTTACCAGAACGAGCGCTCCCGTCTCATACTTGATTCTGAGCATGCGCGTTTTTTTTTCACGTCGTGAAAGCATACACACTATCGTTTTTCACGTCGTTAAAAAAAACGACATGAAAAACGACGTGAAAAAAGAGAGCATGTCCGGAATTTTTAATGCCCGTTTTTCACGTCGTTAAAAATGCTCTGGAGCCTACACACGATCATTTTTAATGGCCATTTTTTAAAATGGCATTTTTAACGGCATGAAAAACGATCGTGTGTATGGGACATTAGAATGTCTCTTCCTAACAGAAGAAGGATCTGAGCATCTTTGTCAATGGTGGTATCTCATTTGCTATTACCTTCAGGTGAGGGTGATGGAAAGCAGCAGCTGGAGTAGGGATTTCTTCCCTGTTAGCAGGTATCTGATTGCACTCAACAAGTGTAGGTAGGGGTAATTGCAGGTTACCTTTGAGAGAAGATACCATGAGTCCATGAGCCCTTCTTCCAGAAACCTCTATAGTTCCACTACAGGTACCCAAGGTGTAAGGATGAGCTTCGCCTTTTATTTCAAATAGATTAAACAGTTCTGATTTTGCAAGTGATCTATTGCTCTGATCGTCTAAGATAGCATTTAGAGTATTTTCTGGTTGATCCTTGTGGTATATGTTCACCAAGCATATTTTAGCACAGGACTTATCACAGTGGTCTTCTCTACAAAATTCAGTGCAGGATGAAGAAATTAGGGTAGAATTAGGCACTTGGTCTGTATTCTCCCTGCCATGTGTTAACCTTGGAGGAAAGTTAGCAGGTTGTGAGGAGCTGGGCTCAAGCGGATGGAGGGCTTGCACACGTTCTTTAGAGCCACACTCTATGCACTTGATGGACACATTACAGTCCTTTGCTAAATGTTCTGTAGAAGCACAGAACCTGAAACATACCCTAAATGTCTTTGAAAGCTCCTTACGCTCTTCAAGAGTCTTTTTCCTAAAGCTGATACATTTTTTGAGGGAGTGTGGCTTCTTGTGAATGGGACACTCTTTTAGGGTTTTCAATCTTCCTACTCTGTTTGTTCGTAGCCACAACTGTGGTAGGAGTGGGAAGGATGTCAGTTTTTTTCACGCATACTGGGTCTCTACGGTTTCTATAGTTGCCCTGAAGACTGGTACTCTTAGGAAAGAGTGAGAAGAGACTACTCACCGTAGGAAAACTTGGATCATTCTTGGTCTCTGCAATTTTCCTGATGAATTCGCAGAAGAAAGAGAATGGAGGGAAGGAAACCTTGTGCAGAACATTTTTCTTGCAAACCATACGGGAGCTTGGAGATGATTGGGTTTACCCCTCTTGCAGTGTCAAGGTAACGGAGTCCAGGTAGTTTTGGGTCTGCCTTGGCTAGCTGAAGCTCAAGGAGAAGGTCACTCAGTCTCTGGAACTCCTTGTTGTCCTTACCAGATATCTTTGGGAAAGTTTCCAGACGCATGAACAAAGCATTTTCTATAGCTTTTGGGCTGCCATAACTTTGCTCTAGTCGATCCCATGCAGCTGTGAGGCCTGCTGTAGGATTGTCTATGAAAACCGATCTTAATGGCTTAACACGTGCAGCAGATAGAGGACCAAGCCATTTGATAAGCAGATCCAATTCTTCAGCAGCCGTAATGCCAAGATCGCTGATTGCAGTTCTGAAAGCACATTTCCAACTTCTGTAGTTCTCAGGTTGGTCATCAAAACTTGTAAGACCAGTCTTTGTGAGCTCTCTGCGAAGTATGTACCTCACAAACTCTGATGTCTCTGCTTTTATGCGAGATGTAGATGGCTGAATGGTGCTGATTGCGTTATCTTTGACATTGTTGTTAAAGGACACAGGGAAATATGGTGCAGCAGATGTGTTCAGGTGAGTTGCTGGCTTGAAGTCAGTTGTTCCAATGGTACGTTGATTCAAGGCTGTACCGATGATTGGAAATTGATGACTTGCTTGCAGCTTGCTCTGATGCTCTGTGATGTAAGAAGGAAGGTAAGGTAGGCAGGCAGGCAGGATATGCACTGGAGTGATTTTGCGTGCAGGAAGTTGCTGGAACCTCTTTGACTTGAAGCTGTGAAGGAGTCTCTATGTTGTCAGGAGCATTGGAGACGATGGAGTGCACACTGCAGTGGCTTAGGACATAGTCTTTAGTGCGTTTGAGGGGGTCTTCCATTTCTGCTATGTTTAAGTCAATGCTGTCTTTCACACTTGCACCTTCTTCTGCACTGATAGCTTGCTGTAGGACCCTTAGCTTTGCCATAGCTGCGTCATGTCTACACTGTTCGTTTAAGGTTTCTATTGTTGCTCTTTGATGTGCTGACTGCGCTTCCAACTCTGCTCTCTGAGCTTCCAACTCTGCTCTTTGACGTGCTGCCTGAGCTTCCAACTCTGCTCTCTTTTCTGCATATGCGACCTGCACCTTGCTGGCTTCCACTTCAGCGCAGGCATTAATAAGTCGCTCACTGAGTGTTGAGTATCTTGAAATATGAGATCTAGACTTTTTAGAACGTCTGGTGGAAACAGATCTGTGAGATGCAGTGTCCTGTAACAGCTTTATCTTTGCTTCTGCCTTTAATTTGGTTTGCTGGATAAAATTGTCTCTTTCTAGATTAGGAACCTTCAAGCTCTTTAATTCCTCCAGTGAACCTTCTGTGTTTATACTTTGTAAGACATTAATAAACTTGTTACTGGTAAACTGATGGAGCTCATATGAGGCAGAACGTTATTTAATGGTGGCCTCTAGTGTCAGTAGTTCACAGTCAACAGACATCGTATTAGATTCAGAAACAATCTTCTCCCAAATAATTTCAAGCCATTTGACAATTCAGTTCTTAAAGCTTCATAATTCTCCATTACTTTCCAAGTTGGTTTGACTGAGCGTTTAAGTAACTCAGTTGGCTCAGGTTCTTGTGCTGTGGTTGCTGCGTGTTTACATTCAGAGTCCTGGTAACTCATGGCAGTTAAGCAGGCAGGATCTGTGTGCTGTAATATGACACCATGCAGCCTGGACTCAGGTTATGAGGCTTCCATGTGCTGCTCTCTTATTCTTTCTTGCGATGAGGGCAGTAAATCTTTTCTGTATCAGTACTGTCATGCAGAAATCTTGTAATTAGGCTGGTAAACTCTGTTTTTCTACTGTTCTGACTCAACTACAAGGCCATAAACTTTATCTCCAGCTTCATATAGGGCTTACACGACCTGGTGTTCTATTTATCCCTTGCATCAATTTAGACAGATTAACTCAATGAATAAACTCACTGTTAGAGAGGCAGACGATGATTCCTTTCGAATGTTCCGTTTAATGATGGATATTCATAGGTAGAAAAACGTTGGTGTTGTAAGCCACATGGAAAGATGTTACAGCATGGTGGTATACTGAGGAAATGAGTGAGAGACAGGAAGGGGAGGGGAATATACAGAACTACGGTGGGAGAGAGAGTTCAGCTAGACAGAAGGGAACAGAGCTTAAAGACACAGAGCCATAATAAATCACATAGTGTAACATAACACAACCCTATCAAGTGACTGGGCTACTCGGAAACTATGTGTAATGCACTCGGGTGAGCCACAGTGGTGCGGCGTTTACAGATTTAAAACAAGCTGTGAGGAGGTGACATATCACCCGTCAATGTCTCCACCTTGAATTGTTTTGCAGAGGGGCCGCACAGACTGCCGCACGTCTAAACATAGCCTTAGGGTAATGCAAGTTACACACTTGAAAGATACACTCACTGGCCACTTTATTAGATACACCTGTTCAATTGCTTGGTAAATCAAATCGCTAATCAGCCAATCACATGGCAGCAACTCAATGCATTTAGGCATCTAGACTTGCTGAAGTTGAAACCGAGCATCAGAATGGGGAAGAAAGGGGATTTAAGTGACTTTGAATGTGGCATGGTTGTTAGGGCCAGACGGGCTGGTCTGAGTATTACCAAATTTGCTAATCTACTGAGATTTTCACACACAACCATCTCTAGGGTTCACTGAGAATGGTCCGAATAAAAAGAGAAAATATTCAGTGAGTGGCAGTTGTGTGAAGGAAAATGCCTTGCTGATATCAGAGGAGAATAGGCAGACTGGTTCACGATGATAGAAAGGCAACAGTAACTCAAATAACCACTCATCACAACCAAGGTATGCAGAATACCATATCTGAATGCACAACACATTGAACCTTGGGGCAGATGGGCTACAGCAGCGGAAGACCACAACGGGTGCCACTCCTGTCGGCTAAGAACATTAAACTGAGGCAACAATTCACATAGGCTCACCAAAATTGGACAATAGAATATTGGTAAAATGTTGCCCAGTCTGATGAGTCTTGATTTCAGCTGTGATATTCAGATGGTAGGGTCAGAATTTGACATGAAAGTATGGATCCATCCTGCCTTGTATGAATGGTTCAGACTAGTGGTGGTGGTGTAATGGTGTGGGGAGATATTTTCTTGGCACACGTTGGGCCCCTTAGTACCAATTAAGCATCGTTTAAACGCCATGGCCAACCTGAATATTGTTGCTGACCATCTCCATCCCTTTATGACTACAGTGTACAAATCTTCTGATGGCTACTTCCAGCAAGATAATGCACCATGTCACAAAGCTCAAATCATCTCACCACTGGTTTCTTGAACATGACAATGAGGTCACTGTACTCTTATGGCCTCCACAGTCACCAGATCTCCATCCAGTAGAAAACCTTTGGGATGTTGTGGAATGGGAGATTCGCATCATGCATGCCTCACAACTTTTTGACATGGGAAAGAGGGACACCTATTATCAAAGGTATGTAAGCAAAGGACACACCCCCTGCCACGCCCCCTTAACGACCGCTCACAGCATATATACGTCGGCAGAATGGCTCGTACAGGCACAATCATGTACCTGTACGTCCCCTTTAACTGCCTGCCGCGTGGTCGCGTGCGTGTCGCTGGCGGCGCACTCACGACGCTGAAGTCATCCTTGTGAGTCGGACCGCGGGTCCCGCAGACTCGATCGCCGTGGGGATCCCCGCGATCGTCTCACGGAGGGATGGAGAGGGGAGATGTTAGTGTAAACACAACATCTCCCCGCTCGCCTACTGATACTGTCACCGATCTCCGCTCTGTGTAATCAGAGCGGAGATCGGTGACGTGTCACTCGTAGCCACGCCCCCTAACAGTGAGAATCACTCCCTTATGCATACTTAACCCCTTCAGCGCCCCTAGTGGTTAACCCCTTCACTGCCAGTGTCATTTTTACAGTAACCAGTGCATTTTTAGTGCACTGATCGCTGTAAAAATGACAATGGTCCCAAAAATGTGTCAAAAGTATCCGATGTGTCCGCCATAATGTCGCAGTCCCGAAAAAAATCATCGCTGATCACCGCCATTACTAGTAAAAAAATAAAAATAAATAAAAATGCCATAAAACTACCCCCTATTTTGTAAATGCTATAACTTTTGCGCAAACCAATCAATAAACGGCGATTGCGATTTTTTTTACCAAAAATATGTAGAAGAATATGTATCGGCCTAAACTGAGGAAAAAATTTTTTTTTTATATATTTTTGGGGAATATTTATTGTAGCAAAAAGTAAAAAATATAGAATTTTTTTAAAAATTGTCGCTCTATTTTTGTTTATAGCGCAAAAAATAAAAACCGCAGAGGTGATCAAATACCACCAAAATAAAGCTCTATTTATGGGAAAAAAAGGACGTAAATTTTGTTTGGGAGCCACGTCACACAACCACGCAATTGTCAGTTAAAGCGATGCAGTGCCGAATCGCAAAAAGGGGCCTGGTCTTTATGCTGCATATTGGTCTGGGGCTGAAGTGGTTAAAGGAGAATTATACAAAAAATGCATTTCTTTACCACTACCATTTCTTTATATTGGCTTTTGAAGTTTACAAATGCAGCAATTTGAAAATTGGATGAAAGGTTTAGCACTAGGAAACACTGTTTGATAGAAAAGTAGTGCATTTTATTTACAACTATATCGATCAGACCAAAATGAGGTACAAATGAGGAGGGACAGAGTGACTTTGTTCCAAATCAGTGACAGTCCCTCCAAATCAGGGACAGTTGGGAGCTGTGCATTATGGATGTGCAGCCGACAAATCTGCAGCAACTGTGAGATGCTATCATGTCAATATGAACCAAAATCTCTGAGGAATGTTTCCAACACCTTATTACATCCATGACACAAAGAATTAAGGCAGTTCTGAAGGCAAAATGGGGTCCAACCCAGCATTAGCACTGTGTACCTAAAAAGTGGCCAGTGAGTGTAAATCGTAGACTAGCAGCATCTATATTTGGAATTTGCAGTGCTGAAGTTTTATAAAATAGCCACTAGATGGTGCAAAAACATTATCTATCTATGTATGGATAACTTTGCTGAACATCTTCTGGACTACTCTTGCCCTGGCTCCTTTAATGCTTTATTCCTATAATCATTTGCATGTAGCATATAGTATCCAAACCTACAAAAGTATTTTTTTGTTTTAACTTTTCATTCTGCAAAAAATATATACAGTATCTATATAAAGAAGGCATGGAAATCATACGCAAGTTCTCCTCACAATATTTTTATATATGGACCAGGACAATACACAACACAGATTAAGATTTATGCCTTTCTCCTCTGCAGTTTACTTCTTTTTTTTTTTACATTGAGGATGAAGAAAGTAACAGCTATTGTAGCAACCAGTACAGTGAGATAATGAATAAAGAATCCATCGGATGCGATATGGATGATATCACACTCAAAACAGCAAAACTAAATGTTAAAGTGGAACTTTAGTCAAAAAATTAAGTCCTGCTAGATCACTTCAGCCTGGCTCCTTTTTGCAGGTAAAGCTATGTAAAACATTAAAAATAAGTGTCTATACCTTGTAACTACTTCAATACCAGGCACTTACACCCCCTTCCTGCCAAGCCAATTTTCAGCATTCTGCGCTGTCGCTGTTTAAATGACAATTGCGCGGTCATACTACATTGTACCCAAACAGATTTTTATTGTTTTGTTCCCACAAATAGAGCTTTCTTTTGGTGGTAATTGATCACCTTTGTGGTTTTTATTTTTTCTAAACAAATAAAAAAAGACTGAAAATTTTGAAAAACAAAGTTTTTATTTTGTTTCTGTTATAAAATTTTGTAATTAAGTAAGTTTTCTCCTTCACTAATAGGCACTGATAAGGCGCCACTGATGGGCACTGATAAGGCACCAGTGTTGCCAACCGTACGTTAATTTACGTACAGCACGTAAATTTAACCCCCTTTTTCGGGTGTACGTAAAGTCCGTTGTGGGCATCGGCTGCCCATAAAAAAGATGGCCGCGAGCCGACCATGCAACGGCGCATGCGCCGTTGCGAAGCCGGCCGGACTCGGGAAAGCTTGTATGCGTTCGGCCGAGCGGCGCATGCGCAGTAACGTAATGGCGCCGCCCGGTGCCATTTTTGAATAGAGTTTCAGCCAGGACGGGACTCAGGAGTGCTCGCGGGGCGGGCTACAGTGTCTCACAGTCGCCGACGCCGTAGGAGGAGAGGACTCGGCCGAGCAGGGGTGAGGAGGAGGAGGAGGGGGGGGATATAAAGTAAGAGGAGGAATGCGCTGGGAGCGGGAGGGTGAAGCGGCCATGGCATGCAGGGGAGGGACAGAGACTGATGTGCTCTCTCTGTCCACCATCATATAACTTCTCCTTCCGTGCCCTTTTCACCTCTCCACAGGACAGGGCAGCCCTGACCTGTGGAGAGGTGAAAGGGGCACAGGAGGAGGACACAGCATACTGATGATGTGGAGGAGAAGTTATATGATGGTGGACAGAGGAGGAGGCCACTGTGAGGGGGTAAGGAGGACCCTATCATGTTCGCAGCCTCTGTCCCCCTCCTGTGTCATGTCCGCAGCCTCTGTCACCCCTCCTGTGTCATGTCCGCAGCCTCTGTCACCCCTCCTGTGTCATGTCTGCAGCCTCTGTCACCCCTCCTGTGTCATGTCCGCAGCCTCTGTCACCCCTCCTGTGTCATGTCCGCAGCCTCTGTCCCCCTCCTGTGTCATGTCCGCAGCCTCTGTCACCCCTCCTGTGTCATGTCCGCAGCCTCTGTCCCCCTCCTGTGTCATGTCCGCAGCCTCTGTCTCCCTCCTGTGTCATGTCCGCAGCCTCTGTCACCCCTCCTGTGTCATGTCCGCAGCCTCTGTCCCCCTCCTGTGTCATGTCCGCAGCCTCTGTCTCCCTCCTGTGTCATGTCCGCAGCCTCTGTCACCCCTCCTGTGTCATGTCCACAGCCTCTGTCCCCCTCCTGTGTCGTGTCCGCAGCCTCTGACCATCTCCTGTCTTTTATGTCTGCAGTCTCTGAGGAGATCCTAGAAAGATGTCGAGAGTGGGAGCGCCGTGATGGGGGTTACAGGAAGAAACGGACGTGTGGACTGTGGAGAGGAGGTCAGAGCCGCCAAGCTGGAGCCGTCTGACTGAGCCCCGCACTGTGGACCTGAGAGCAGGTCAGTGACAGCGCCGCCAGGCTAGTCTGTGGGGGGGGGGCACTGATCTAAGGAGGGGAGTAAATACAATAATGTAAGGGGGCACTGATATAAAAGGTCCCCCCCTATATTAGTACCTCCCCCATTACCTTAGTGTATTCACTCTGTGGAAGGTGGTCTCTATTCACCAGAGCCCCCCTCCACATCAGAGTTCCCCCTTACATCATGATCTGCAGCGTTCCCCTTTACATAAGAGTTCCCTTGCGCTGTAAGGGGGCATCCTGCAGACTCTAAAGTAAGAGGGAACTCTGTGCTGGCTGGGTTATAGTATCCTAACCTTCATGTGAATTGAGAAATATGTTTTTTTACTTTTGTTTAACTGAAACACATTGATATTAGCATTAGTTGTGTGTTTATAGTTGAAATATTGATATTTGCACTGTTTAGCAGTAAAAACTGTAATTTTAGGTACTTTTTTGCAGCGTCAGTAAAAAATGCGGCTCTGCCAGTAATCTTCATTATTTTTGCCAGTAAGAAATTGGTGCCGTACAGAAATTTTGGCATCCTTGCCAGTAAATTTCACTTCAGGGGGTTGACAACACTGGGCTGCACCGATGAGGTGGCACTGATGGGCACTGATAGGCGGCACTGATGGGCACTGGTAGGCGGCACTGATATGCAGCACTGATGGGCATTGATAGGTGGCACTGATGGGCACTCATGGGTGGCACTGGTGGGCAGCGATGGGCACTGATAGGCGACACTGATGGGAACTGAAAGGCTGCACTGATGGGTACTTATGAGTGGCACTGATAGGCGGCACTGATAGATGGCACTGATAGGCATCACTGATGGCACTGGCAGGCATTGGGGATGGGCACTGATTGGCAGCTGCCTGGGCACTGATTGGCATTTCCCTTGTGGTCTAGGGTGGCATACCTGGTGGTCCAGTGTGATGCCCATCCCTGGGCTTCCTGACGGCATCCTGGTGGTCCTTGACGGGCATCTGAGGTGGGCTGCACTGATAAACAATCAGACTGACACACCGCACCACCGATCCCTGCGATGCGCGCCCCCACTGGCGCGCGGCGGCTGTAATCCTGCTGGAAGTCATATAACTGAACTTTTCTCCTCCCTGTTAAGAAATATAAACTAATAAGATTGTTACTATCATTAATTTTTTCCATATATGTGCTTGATGTGATATGTCGGTGTGACTATATATTCTTTTCCTGATTCTCCCCATGAATAATACATATAATTGTATATTACCTCTCTTGCCAACATGTCTAGTGACCCCTAGCAGATAAAAGATGGATAAGTTCATGCCGTCAGATAGAAAAAACTGAAAGAGTGTTTTGACATAAAAGACTCTATCTATGACGGACCAAATTAGTCCCGCCACACGTACGGCAATGAAGATTAATTCCAAATATGTGAATGGCCTATAGGAATTTCTGAAAAAACTCAGCTAGGACCTAACTATTGGTTGCTCTTCACAATGTTCCAACCCCCTATTGATGCGTGTCACTGGTCTGAGCGATACATAAACATGGGTCCCGTCCAGTGACGCAATACGTCCAGACGAAGCTACGCCACAGAGCACGGCGAAACGCGTTGACGTCATATCCCACACAGTCACATGACGTTGTTTTGAATGGAGTGGATGGATTGACATGGCCAGGAGAACGTAGGCAGCAGACAGCGCCTACGTTAGCGGTAACGACCGCGGTATCCGCACTCGGCTGCACTAAAGCCGCCACATTGGATCCTCCCGATTCCGGCGCAGGCAGTGCTTGGGAGACTCTGACTTTTCTGGATATCTGTTTGGGCTAATCGCCAACCTACTGAACAGGTATGGCCAAAATATTTTAAAAACAGCCGCAAAACACAAGGCAACTTGGGACCCACTGAACTAAGAACTGGCTAAATCCAGCTCTAACACGAAGACGTCCAATGGTAATGTACGCACCTTTTTGGCTTAAGGCTGAAGTGGAGTTGAAGACATACAACCAAGACTAATCACATTTTGTCCATATTTTCATTGCCCTACTAGAGTCATGTTGTACAACACTACCGACATCTGTAATAAAACCATATGGATGAATTCTTTATGTCAGTAGCTTTTAGAGGAAATTTATTTTCATCATTTCCTCAATAAACCAGTTTTCATACGAGCATCTATTAACCTCTTCAAGCTCTAGGAATATTACCATCAGGGGATCCCCATACATGATGTACCTATGCAATATAACATCTAGGTCCATTGCCTTAATTAAACCAGTCCTTACGCTTCCCTAGTGCCACCACCCTCCTGCCCCGGTTCCCTCCCCCACCCCATCAGGTTCAGCCTTCTGTTACATGGCACCCTTTTTGAACTCAATATACGAATCCACATACTAGTAAGTGGTTCACATTACCCTATATCCCTTAGTGGAAGGTAATTAACAATAAAATTACACCAATTCACCTTGGGCTGCCTCTCCACACAAGGCTGAACCACACGTCCGGACTTGTGTGTTGTTACATGTTTAGTTATTTGTTAGTCCTGTCTGTTCATTTGATGTTTTTCATGAATTCATGTACTGTATGACCCTTCACCTTTTTGTATTAATACTGCACCTCCAAATATCCATTTTTTATATATACTAAATATGATAATAGGAATAAATGATTAATTTTAAATCATTTCCGTTTTTGGATCTATAATTTGTTGCCTATAGTAACCCCTTTTTATCTGTCCTAAACAGATTGATCCCTTTCTTCCCCCTCCCTCACCGAATTCTGTATGATTACATGGTTACAGCAACAATACCTCATTAGGTAAATGATCCTCAGTGGGTGATACATTCGTTCACCCACTTATTAGCGGAACTTGCGTATCCCCTTTCCCCAAACCCTAATATGTTAACTGAACCATTGCCCGGCCGTCATTCTGCTATGGGCTGGGCGGAAAGTGGTTAAAATACAGTAATACACTGTCTCACCCTGCTCTGCACATGCTCTCTATTTTTAGGCACTGTGTTGAAAATGTAGAGGCTGATCAGCCTAAATATTTACAGCTGCTCAGGGGCTCTAGGCTTAAGCAAAAATGGCAGCCTCCAGCTAGAAGAAACAGGAACACTGCTGGAGGCGAATTACAACACACACTAATTTTGGTAGCATAATTATTAATGTGGAATGTATGTTCCTTGCTAAAAAAGATTTATTAAGTTGTTATGGGTAAAGTTCTGCTTTAAAGCGGAGCTCCACCCTAAAGTGGAACTTCCACTCATCGGAACCCTCCCCCCCTCCGGTGTCACAATTGACACATTTCAGAGGGGAGGGGGGTGCAGATACCTGTCTAAGACAGGTATTTGCACCCACTTCCGGGAGTCCTCTCTGCGGGAAATCTGCGGGAAGCACGTCACTTCCCACAGAGTACCCGTAGTGTTCTGGGAGACACTCGGCTCCCAGAACACAGGAGGACCAGTCAGAACGGCGCAGCGTGACTCGCGCATGCGCCGTAGGGAACCGGGCAGTGAAGCCGCAAGGCTTCACTTCCTGGTTCCCTCACCGAGGATGGCGGTGGGGGCAGCAGAGTGACGAGTGATTGCTCGTCCTCTGCTGCGGACGTTGCTGGACTCCAGGACAGGTAAGTGTGCTAATATTAAAAGTCAGCAGCTGCAGTTTTTGTAGCTGCTGGCTTTTAATATTTTTTTTTTCGGCGGAGCTCCGCTTTAAGTAAATACAACCTGCCAAAAAATCTGTTCTAAACATCTAAAGAAACAGCTTACTGGGCAGTTTCTAACACGATTTACCAGTATGTACAATTTAGTATGCATTCGTGTGGAAAAGTAAGTACACCCCATGGAAATTGTTGACTTTTTCAACATCTTTGGACAGGCAAAATTTCAATCCTCATTCAGTGTCCACAGCAGTGGCGGCTGGTGCTCAAATTTTTTGGGGGGGCACAAACAAACTGAAAAAATAAATAAAAAATTGCCGCCACTGTGCCCATTAAACGCAGCCACTGTGCCCAAACGCCACTAGTTTGTCCCCATATACAGCCAGTTTCCCCCCAAAATACAGCCAGTTTGTCCCCCATATACAGCCAGTTTGTCCCCCAAATGCAGCCAGTTTGTCCCCCAAATGCAGCCAGTTTGTCCCCAATATACAGCCAGTTTGTCCCCATTATACAGCCAGTTTGTCCCCCATATACAGCCAGTTTGTCCCCCATATACAGCCAGTTTGTCCCCCATATACAGCCAGTTTGTCCCCTATATACAGCCAGTTTGTCCCCCATAATACAGCCAGTTTGTCCCCCATAATACAGCCAGTTTGTCCCCAATATACAGCCAGTTTGTTCCCAATATACAGCCAGTTTGTCCCCCAAATGCAGCCAGTTTGTCCCCAATATACAGCCAGTTTGTCCCCCATAATACAGCCAGTTTGTCCCCAAAATACAGCCAGTTTGTCCCCCAAATGCAGCCAGTCTGTCCCCCAAATGCAGCCAGTTTGTCCCCAATATACAGCCAGTTTGTCCCCCATAATACAGCCAGTTTGTCCCCCATATATACAGCCAGTTTGTCCCCATTATACAGCCAGTTTGTCCCCCATATACAGCCAGTTTGTCCCCCATATACAGCCAGTTTGTCCCCCAAATGCAGCCAGTTTGTCCCCCAAATGCAGCCAGTTTGTCCCCAATATACAGCCAGTTTGTCCCCAATATACAGCCAGTTTGTCCCCATTATACAGCCAGTTTGTCCCCATTATACAGCCAGTTTGTCCCCCATATACAGCCAGTTTGTCCCCCATATACAGCCAGTTTGTTCCCTATATACAGCCAGTTTGTCCCCCATAATACAGCCAGTTTGTCCCCCATAATACAGCCAGTTTGTCCCCAATATACAGCCAGTTTGTTCCCAATATACAGCCAGTTTGTCCCCCAAATGCAGCCAGTTTGTCCCCAATATACAGCCAGTTTGTCCCCCATATACAGCCAGTTTGTCCCCCATATACAGCCAGTTTGTCCCCCATATACAGCCAGTTTGTCCCCAATATACAGCCAGTTTGTCCCCCATAATACAGCCAGTTTGTCCCCAAAATACAGCCAGTTTGTCCCCCAAATGCAGCCAGTTTGTCCCCAATATACAGCCAGTTTGTCCCCCATAATACAGCCAGTTTGTCCCCAATATACAGCCAGTTTGTCCCCCAAATGCAGCCAGTTTGTCCCCCAAATGCAGCCAGTTTGTCCCCCAAATGCAGCCAGTTTGTCCCCAATATACAGCCAGTTTGTCCCCCATAATACAGCCAGTTTGTCCCCAATATACAGCCAGTTTGTCCCCCAAATGCAGCCAGTTTGTCCCCCAAATGCAGTAAGTTTGTCCCCCAAATGCAGCCAGTTTGTCCCCATAATACAGCCAGTTTGTCCCCATAATATAGCCAGTTGTCCCCATAATACAGCCAGTTTGTCCCCAATAATACAGCCAGTTTGTCCCCAATAATACAGCCAGTTTGTCCCCAATATACAGCCAGTTTGTCCCCCAAATGCAGCCAGTTTGTCCCCCATATACAGCCAGTTTGTCCCCCAAATGCAGCCAGTTTGTCCCCATTATACAGCCAGTTTGTCCCCATTATACAGCCAGTTTGTCCCCATTATACAGCCAGTTTGTCCCCCAAATGCAGCCAGTTTGTCCCCCAATATACAGCCAGTTTGTCCCCAATATACAGCCAGATTGTCCCCAATATACAGCCAGTTTGTCCCCATTATACAGCCAGTTTGTCCCCAATATACAGCCAGTTTGTCCCCCATAATACAGCCAGCTTGTCCCCCATAATACAGCCAGTTTGTCCCCCAAATGCAGCCAGTCTGTCCCCCAAATGCAGCCAGTCTGTCCCCCAAATGCAGCCAGGTTGTCCCCAATATACAGCCAGTTTGTCCCCCATAATACAGCCAGTTTGTCCCCAATATACAGCCAGTTTGTCCCCCAAATGCAGCCAGTTTGTCCCCCAAATGCAGCCAGTTTGTCCCCAATATACAGCCAGTTTGTCCCCCATAATACAGCCAGTTTGTCCCCAATATACAGCCAGTTTGTTCCCCAAATGCAGCCAGTTTGTCCCCCAAATGCAGCCAGTTTGTCCCCATAATACAGCCAGTTTGTCCCCATAATATAGCCAGTTTGTCCCCATAATACAGCCAGTTTGTCCCCATAATACAGCCAGTTTGTCCCCAAAAATACAGCCAGTTTGTCCCCAATATACAGCCAGTTTGTCCCCCAAATGCAGCCAGTTTGTCCCCCATATACAGCCAGTTTGTCCCCCAAATGCAGCCAGTTTGTCCCCCAAATGCAGCCAGTTTGTCCCCAATATACAGCCAGTTTGTCCCCAATATACAGCCAGTTTGTCCCCATTATACAGCCAGTTTGTCCCCATTATACAGCCAGTTTGTCCCCCAAATGCAGCCAGTTTGTCCCCCAAATGCAGCCAGTTTGTCCCCAATATACAGCCAGTTTGTCCCCAATATACAGCCAGTTTGTCCGCAATATACAGCCAGTTTGTCCCCCATATACAGCCAGTTTGTCCCCCATATACAGCCAGTTTGTCCCCCATATACAGCCAGTTTGTCCCCCATATACAGCCAGTTTGTCCCCTATATACAGCCAGTTTGTCCCAAATATACAGCCAGTTTGTCCCCAATATACAGCCAGTTTGTCCCCCATAATACAGCCAGTTTGTCCCCAAAATACAGCCAGTCTGTCCCCCAAATGCAGCCAGTCTGTCCCCCAAATGCAGCCAGTCTGTCCCCCAAATGCAGCCAGTTTGTCCCTAATATACAGCCAGTTTGTCCCCCATAATACAGCCAGTTTGTCCCCAATATACAGCCAGTTTGTCCCCCAAATGCAGCCAGTTTGTCCTCATAATACAGCCAGTTTGTCCCCATAATACAGCCAGTTTGTCCCCAATAATACAGCCAGTTTGTCCCCAATATACAGCCGGTTTGTTCCCCAAATGCAGCCAGTTTGTCCCCAAATGCAGCCAGTTTGTCCCCCAAATGCAGCCAGTTTGTCCCCAATATACAGCCAGTTTGTCCCCAATATACAGCCAGTTTGTCCCATATACAGCCAGTTTGTCCCCAATATACAGCCAGTTTGTCCCCCAATATACAGCCAGTTTGTCCCCAATATACAGCCAGTTTGTCCCCAATATACAGCCAGTTTGTCCCCCATAATACAGCCAGTTTGTCCCCAATATACAGCCAGTTTGTCCCCCAAATGCAGCCAGTTTGTCTCCCAAATGCAGCCAGTTTGTCCCCCAAATGCAGCCAGTTTGTCCCCAATATACAGCCAGTTTGTCCCCCATATACAGCCAGTTTGTCCCCATATACAGCCAGTTTGTCCCCAATATACAGCCAGTTTGTCCCCCAAATGCAGCCAGTTTGTCCCCAATATACAGCCAGTTTGTCCCCAATATACAGCCAATTTTTCCCCTAAATGCAGTCAGTTTGTCCCCCAAATGCAGCCAGTTTGTCCCCCAAATGCAGCCAGTTTGTCCCCAATATACAGCCAGTTTGTCCCCAATATACAGCCAGTTTGTCCCCCATAATACAGCCAGTTTGTCCCCAATAATACAGCCAGTTTGTCCCCAATATACAGCCAGTTTGTCCCCCAAATGCAGCCAGTTTGTCCCCCATATACAGCCAGTTTGTCCCCCATATACAGCCAGTTTATCCCCCATATACAGCCAGTTTGTCCCCCAAATGCAGCCAGTTTGTCCCCCAAATGCAGCCAGTTTGTCCCATATACAGCCAGTTTTTCCCCAATATACAGCCAGTTTGTCCCCCAAATGCAGCCAGTTTGTCCCCCAAATGCAGCCAGTTTGTCCCCCAAATGCAGCCAGTTTGTCCCCCAAATGCAGCCAGTTTGTCCCCAATACAGCCAGTTTGTCCCCAATATACAGCCAGTTTGTCCCCAATATACAGCCAGTTTGTTCCCCAAATGCAGCCAGTTTGTCCCCCATATACAGCCAGTTTGTCCCCCAAATGCAGCCAGTTTGTCCCCCAAATGCAGCCAGTTTGTCCCCCAAATGCAGCCAGTTTGTCCCCAATATGCAGCCAGTTTGTCCCCAGTATACAGCCAGTTTGTCCCATATACAGCCAGTTTGTCCCCAATATACAGCCAGTTTGTCCCCCAAATGCAGCCAGTTTGTCCCCAATATACAGCCAGTTTGTCCCCAATATACAGCCAGTTTGTCCCCCATAATACAGCCAGTTTGTCCCCAATATACAGCCAGTTTGTCTCCCAAATGCAGCCAGTTTGTCCCCCAAATGCAGCCAGTTTGTCCCCCAAATGCAGCCAGTTTGTCCCCAATATACAGCCAGTTTGTCCCCCATATACAGCCAGTTTGTCCCCATATACAGCCAGTTTGTCCCCATATACAGCCAGTTTGTCCCCAATATACAGCCAGTTTGTCCCCCAAATGCAGCCAGTTTGTCCCCAATATACAGCCAGTTTGTCCCCAATATACGGCCAATTTTTCCCCTAAATGCAGCCAGTTTGTTCCCCAAATGCAGCCAGTTTGTCCCCCAAATGCAGCCAGTTTGTCCCCCAAATGCAGCCAGTTTGTCCCCAATATACAGCCAGTTTGTCCCCCATATACAGCGAGTTTGTCCCCCATATACAGCCAGTTTGTCCCCCATATACAGCCAGTTTGTCCCCCAAATGCAGCCAGTTTGTCCCATATACAGCCAGTTTTTCCCCAATATACAGCCAGTTTGTCCCCCAAATGCAGCCAGTTTGTCCCCCAAATGCAGCCAGATTGTCCCAAATATACAGCCAGTTTGTCCCCAATATACAGCCAGTTTGTCCCCAATATACAGCCAGTTTGTCCCCCAAATGCAGCCAGTTTGTCCCCAATATACAGCCAGTTTGTCCCCCCAATATACAGCCAGTTTGTCCCCCCAATATACAGCCAGTTTGTCCCCAATATGCAGCCAGTTTGTCCCCCAAATGCAGCCAGTTTGTCCCCCAAATGCAGCCAGTTTGTCCCCCCCAGCCCTGCACTTACCTTCCTCGAGTCAGTGCCATCCTTCTTCCGTCCTCGATGTCTTCTCCCGCCCTCGATGTCGCTTCAGCCAATCAGGTTACCGGTAACCAGACCCGGTGAACCTGATTGGCCAGGGAACGCACCCCCCGTTTAGAAGCCGATTACAGCCCTCAGGCTGTAGTTGGGAAGCCTATCAGAGCTGCTGGCTCTGATAGGCACTTCTAAAGGCCAACCAGACGCTGTTATTCAGATGGCCGGCGCTCAAGGGGCCGGCCATCTGAATAGTGGGCGGCAGCAATACATAGGTTCATGCAATGCATGAACCTATGTATTGTGAGTGACGGCCGGGCGCAGAAGCGTGCGGGGGCGGCGCTTCTGCGCCCACTATGGACGCACCGCAATGTGTGTAAAAAAAAAAAGGACATTTAAAAAAAAAAAAAAACTCTTAAAGGGCCCGTTTTTTTTTTTTTTTTGGTGACCACAGGAGGGGGGGGGGGGGGGGGCGCCCGGGCGCCCCCTATGGACGGGCCGCCACTGGTCCACAGATAAAAGGGATTGATGTGAATAAATGGAACATTGATTTGTTATGGTGTGTTCATCCTCATAATCTTAATTATTGAAAATGTAGATTTATCACGCAGAAAAAAATAAGCACACCCCTATATCAATATCAAAACCATGAAATTAGAATGAGGTGTTTTAGATTAGGTGCCAATGATTAAAATCTCCTTAGGGAGTATGCAGGTGGGACCTGCCTTATATAAACCTTAGATATCTAAGGCATGGTGTGCTCTAGTCTATGCCATTGACATGGGTGGTGCTATTGTGGTCTCTTAAAGTGATATTAAAAACAATTATTATTATTATTATTTTGTTAAATCAAACATTTTATATTTGACTGCTGTGTGCAGTGGTTTTGCACAGAGCAGCCCTGATCCTTCTCTTCTTAGGTCCCCCACTGGCTCTCCTGGACCCTCTCTCCTGCCGAGTGCCCCAAGAGCAAACAGCTTGAAATGGGGGAACACAAGCAGGCTCGCTCACGAGTCACTGCTCTGTGTGTACATTCACACAGTCACGGCTCGGCCCTGCCCCCTCTCTCTTCTCATTGGCTCGCTGGCTGTGATTGACAGCAGCGGGAGCCAATGACTCCCACTGCTGTCTCAGCCAATGAGCTGGGAGAGTCCCTGGAGAGCTGAGGCTCTCATGCACATCGCTGGATCAGTTAACTATTAGGGGGGGGGGGGGCTTTTGCACAGAGAAGGTTTTATACCTTCATGCACAGAATGCATGAAAATGAAAAACCCTGGAGCCTTTACAACCATGTTAAAGGGGTTGTAAAGGTTCATTTTTTATTTTCTAAATAGGTTCCTTTAAGCTAGTGCATTGTTGGTTCACTTACCTTTTCCTTCAATTTCCCTTCTATTTTTTTTTTTCTTTGCCTGAATTTCTCACTTTTTCCTCAGTAAACTTCACACCATCATCCGAGTGGTGTGGAGTCAGCCAGAACAGCTTACTGAACAGCTTACTGAGGAGGAACAAGAAATGAGAAATTCAGACAAAGAAAACAAAGGAAAAAAACATTTAGAAGGGAAATCGAAGGAAAAGGTAAGTGAACCAACAATGCACTAGCTTAAAGGAACCTATTTAGAAAATAAGAAACTAACCTTTACAACCCCTTTAAGCTCTCACAAAGAAAGTTTTGGATGTTTTTGAGTTTGGCAAGGGGTTTAAAAAGATTGCCAATCTATTTAAAATCTATAATTCCAAGGTAATGAAAATACTCTATATATGGGGTAGAAGTCAAATGATGGCTAATTTAAACTGAGCCCAAAATCTGTCCATTTGATGCTAATACTGTAGAAGTATTTTACAGTCTTTGGGATTGGCCAGTAACTCTTGCAACAGTAGGGGTAGGATTATCTAAGAGAGAACGATCCGGCAACTTCAAAGTCTTTGTTGCAAAAATGTATTGGCTACATATGAGCATTAAAAAGCAAATATCTGACGCGTTTCGGCATGAGCCTTAGTCATAGCAAGTTTACAATTAAATAATAAAAACATTTAAAGAGAAACAGATACAAAACTCCACCCTCTTCTGAGGCACAAAGAGGGCTAATTACCTCATTATCTCTCAGGAGTGTACCCTATGTATGAGTGTGATCTCAGGAGGGAGGGGAGAAGGGAAAACACTGGGTCCTAAAGGAATAGTGTAAATTGATAGTACAATCAGCATGGTTACTCAAAAAAAAAAAAAATATTATTACAAAAATGTTTGATAAAGCATTCAATACATGCACATATATAAGGGTAAACAATATAACATGAATTAGATAAATTAGTACATGTCTGGGGGAAAATGTCTGTGCAGAGTAGGGGTAGGATTGCACCAGTTTGACCAGAATGGAAGGTGTGCTAGGAAAAACCTTTGCTGTCCAAAAGGAACATGAAAGTAAAGCCTCGTACACACGGTGCTATTGTTGGCCAACCGAGCATCTGATTTTTATCAAATAGGCATATGCCAGGATCTTGTCTTGCATTCTAATGTCACACAATTGTCGTGCCACAAACACAAACGTAGTGACGTACTACGAGGAATTTCAGCTCTTGAGTGCCACCGTTTGGCCCCTTCTGCTAATTTTGGTGAGCATCGATTCTGAGCATGCGTGTTTGTACTTTTGACTTTTGTGTGACGGATTTGTGTACTGACCATATGAAAATCAGACATGGAACCGTTGTCCGCCAAAAGTTTACTAGCCTGTCATCCAACATTTGTTGACTGAAAATTGGAAAACAATTGTCAAAAGGAGCGTACTAACGGTAAGAATTTAGGACAACAGTCTGTCAACAGACAATCCCCTGCCAACAATCGTACCATATGTATGAGGCTTAAGGCTACAGTTTGCAAATAATCATATGGACAAAGACCAGGCCTTCTGGAACAATGTGCTGTGGACTGGTGGATTAGAGGTTGAGTTGTTTGGCCACAGTAGACATCATCATGTTTGGAGCAAACCAATAACAGCATTTCAGGAGAAGAACCTTTATGTTAACTGTGAAACGTGGTGAATAATTTATGGTTTAGGGTTTCTTTGCTGCTTCAGGGCTGTAGCAACATGCGGTCATCAAGTCAACTATGTTTTTTGCATCTTATAAAAGTGTGCTTCATGTAAATGTGGGGCTATCTGTACGAAAGTTAAAGCTTATCTTGGAAATGGATGTTCAACACAATCCTAATGCTGGCCATAAAAGCACAGAATTTCGGCTGTTTGCAGACCGAACGATTATTCATCAGTCGAAAGCGAAATAGCCCCTAACTGACAGAATAAACTTGTTTACATGATCGTTTCCATGATCATAGCGATCGTTGGACAACAATAAAAACATGTATATGTAGCACACGGACCCTTTTTCCTACCTTTGGCTCACTTGCAGGAAAAGGGCACACCGTACTATATGCCCGTACCCTCCTGTTTGAAGAGGTTGAGCGGTGTTATGTATTTGGGTCCCACAGCTAGGTTCTCCATCAGTTGGTTCTCATCTCCTAGGATATAGGTACAAGTCTCTGTTTTCCCCCAAGTAATTCCAATATCCACACCACTCTAAACTCCAACGTTGAGTTTATTTTTCATCAATATTCAGCAGACAGGAAAGGGTGGATAAGAGACAGGACAGCAAGGTTTTGGGAGGTAGGTCCAGGCACAAGTAAATGTTACAATCACCACTCAATCCCTGAGTGGGTTCAGTTCACCCGGATAGTCTCCTGTAAAAGTGGATCCTAGCATCCGAAGTGATGCTCAGACGCTTAATTAGGTTATTTTCTTAGATACGATCGGGAGATCCCCAGCCACAGAATCTATCATGTCCCAAACTTCTCAGCTTTTGCAATACAAGGACAGGTGTCAGCAACAGCACATTACTAGGCCCTTGGTGGATAGATGAATCCCTCCAGAAAGTTACCGGGCCCCTTCTTTCACCGTGAACTCTCACCGGTCCCTCAGAAAGGTCCTCTACCGGCCTCCTCTTCTTAGAGCGGGCCCCCTCGCAAGGGGCACCCTGGGATTCCTCTTCCCAGAAGTGGGCTCCAGCTAAAGGTGCTGGGCCCAGTGCTGAAGTTGCAGCCCCAGGGCTAAAGGTGCCTGGGACTGATGCGCACGCGGCCCCTT
Organism: Rana muscosa; assembly: GCA_029206835.1. NCBI lineage: Eukaryota > Metazoa > Chordata > Amphibia > Anura > Ranidae > Rana > Rana muscosa. Next base: position 852,514,144 of record CM055118.1, read on the forward strand.
GGCCTGGAGGGCCGGGCGCCGCGCACTTGGACTCGGACTCCCGCTCCAGACTACTCTTCCTGCCAGGCGGCATCTGCCCCTTATATATCCTCTCCCAGCATGCACAGCAGGCCAACCACGCCCACTGTACCACTGCCAAGAGAGGACACCCTAAGGCACAGCACAATTACTAGTGGTTCAACCCTGACCAGTCATGGCAGTGCCACCCACAGGGAACTGCACACCAGTATACCACCTACAAAAACAAAGTAGCACAACCTATCAATGAGAATGGTCTGAGCCTAACTACCAGTGTTGCCAACCCCCTGAAGTGAAATTTCCTGGCAAGGATGCCAAAATTTCCGAACGGCACCAATTTTTTACTGACAAAATCATGAAAATTACTGGCAGAGCCGCCTTTTTTACTGACACTGCAAAAAAGTACCTGGAATTACTGTTTTTACTGCTAAACAGTGCAAATATCAATATTTCAACTATAAACACACAGCTAATGCTATTATCAATGTGTTTAAGTTAAACAAAAGTAAAAAAACATATTTCCCAATTTATATGAAGGTTAGGTTACTATAACCCAGCCAGCACAGAGTTCCCTCTTACATCAGAGTCTGCAGGATGCCCCTTACAGTGCAAGGGAACTCTTCTGTAAAGGGGAACGCTGCAGATCATGATGTAAGGGGGAACTCTGATGTGGAGGGGGGCTCTGGTGAATAGAGACCACCCTCCGCAGAGTGAATACACTAAGGTAAGGGGGGTACTAATATAAGGGGGAACCTTTATATCAGTGCCCCCTTACATTATTGTATTCACTCACATCCTTACATCAGTGACCCCCCCCTCTCAGAATGGCCTGGCGGCACTGTCACTTACCTCCTCTCAGGTGCACAGCGTGGGGCTCAGTCAGACGGCTCCAGCTTGGTGGCTCTGATCTCCTCTCCCCAGTCCACACGTCTGTTTCTTCCCGGGCCTTAACCCCCATTCCGGCAGCACTCAGACTCTTGACTCCTTTCTAGGATCCCCTCAGAGACTGCGGACATACTACAGGAGGTGGAAAGAGGCTGCGGACATACTACAGGAGGTGGACAGAGGCTGCGGACATACTATAGGAGGTGGACAGAGGCTGCGGACATACTACAGGAGGTGGACAGAGGCTGCGGACATACTACAGGAGGTGGACAGAGGCTGCGGACATACTACAGGAGGTGGACAGAGGCTGCGGACATACTACAAGAGGTGGACAGAGGCTGCGGACATACTACAGGAGGTGGACAGAGGCTGCGGACATACTACAGGAGGTGGACAGAGGCTGCGGACATACTACAGGAGGTGGACAGAGGCTTCGGACATACTACAGGAGGTGGACAGAGGCTTCGGACATACTACAGGAGGTGGACAGAGGCTGCGGACATACTACAGGAGGTGGACCGAGGCTTCAGGCTCCCAGTAATGTCCAGGACTCCAGGCTCTCACTTGCTGTCCCCTTGTATCCCCCCAGTTTCACTGACCTCGAGTCCGTCCTCCTCACCCCTGGGCCCTGTCAGTGCTCCGCTCGCTCCGAGTCCTCCACCTATGATGAGTGCATGGCATGCACTCACTGCAGGAGTCGCGCCAGCCGCTGTGGTCTTTTCAAAAATGGCACCAGCGGCGCGATCACGTTACTGCGCGTGCGCTGCCCGGCCGAGCGCGAACAAGTTTCCCTGGGCTTGGCCGGCTTCGGAACGGCGCATGCGCAGTTGTATGGCCGGCTCCCGGCCATCTTTTTTATGGGCGCCGGTGCCCATAACGGACTTTAACGTACACCCCGAAATAGGGGTTAAATTCACGGGCTGTACGTAAATATACGTACGGTTGGCAACACTGCTAACTACTAACTCAGACCAGCCCCCTAAATTTGGGTATATAGCAACCCTAAAAGGGGGTGGGCGCTACATATAAATCATACAAGACAGAATATTATTTTTGTTTTGATTACAAGATACACATATACATTATAGTTGAAACGGTAAATGTTTTTGATTTGAATCCATCGACATTAGCCCGGCCCACGGTCAAAATCGTCGGTAAAGTTGGGTCCACTAATGGCACGATTATCGAACGATCTTTGCCGAAAACGACCAGTTTCGGCGAAATTCTGTGTGTATATGGCCAGCATAAAAATACTCGCAGATCTGCCAAGGAAAGACTCATAAATAAGGCATGAAAGAGGAGTTTTAGATGGGTCATTAATGCAAAGAAACCCACAAACATATTGCATGGGGATGCTGTCCATGTCAGGGAATGGTGGGCAGCTAGACAAAACATCTATAGAAGTCATTTCTACTTGGTTTCTTTTTAAAGAGGATGTTGCCCCAAAAGTTAACGCTGAAAATAGTTGTCTGTGTGTTTATGTATGTGCTGGTGAATCAAACCTTTTTTGTTTTAATTTTTTTCCTTATTACAGGTAAACAGCAGCAGTAAAAAAAGCCAACGGGCCTTAATCATTGCTCTTTTCTTTCTCCACTGCAAGTGGCACTCTTCTGCAGTGGCACTGCAGTTGCAGAGGAAGTCAAGAGGAGCATAGTTCCTCTATGGTTCTCCTGAGTCACTGGAGAAGTATCCATTTGGATACTGCCGCCTAGTGTGACCCTGGCAGCCATCTTGGGTCAGGCAGAGCCTATTTAGGTCCCAGGCTCCCAGGTTTGGCGCACATTTTGCGAGTTGGTATAGTAGGGACAGGTACCCTGCTTGGTAGGGACAGTACTAGCGGCAGTAAAAGGTTCCTAACGAGGAGGGAAAGCTTAGGGCTCAAAACCTCTCTGGACACCTGCCTGTTTGGGCACTAGGCAGCCAGGCCGCATTCTTCCCCTCTCTACAGATGCTTCCAGTTCAGCTTCATTCTGCTCTCTTCATGCTGTTGGAACTGTGAGTGTCCCCAGTTGGGCTGGCTCCCTCCTGTTCTTTCATTGCACTGGGACTGGGTGTGCAATTTCTGCTGCACCGCGCTGCACCCCACCTAGATGCCATTCCCCCCTCAATTCAAAATTAATCTAACAATGCCAAGCATGGAAGCAGATCAGTACTGGCATGGTCAGTTTACATAACTAAGCACCCTGCTTGGAATTACAGGACACTGTGTCTGTGCAAGGCATGCCTGTATCTGCCATAGTCAGTTTAGCCAATTTGCCCTTGGTTGGGCAGGGGCAAGGCAAAAAAATGACTACGTGAGGTACAAGCACACCATGCATGGGCATAGCATCTTGTTACTCCAAGCAGGGAGGAGGAGCTGCTGTGTGTGATAACCACCCAACATACACAGGCATGCAGGCATGTGACCTCCATACAACGCATTAAATAATTGTATTGAGCATTTTATTTTATTTTTTATAAATGCAGTCATTATAGAAAATGCTTTGTAGTGTGTAACAGTTGGCTATGATAGAAGTGTATTCACAAATACTTTAGGATCAGTTTACACAGAGTATGGAAGACAATGCACTCTCAGTTGGTTTCTCCTGTATCTGATTTTTTCCACCGTATTCACTGCACATTTCAATACAGCCACCAGAGGGAGCACTAACATATATGTATAGAAAAAAAACATGCATGTAAAACTGAATAATCAGATGCTAATTTATTTCCAGATAAGCGATACAAAAAAAAAAAAAAAAACAATTTATGGAAACTTACATAATAGTTTACATTTTAGACAAATTATACTTCATATAGATTTGTTATCACTTTAGTTTAAAAACTGCATTCTGATTGTTGAACCTCAATGATGTAAGAAAAGTAAAAAATATATTTGCCATACGCAGCATTTAATGGGCACAGTGGCAGGATTTGGGGCACAGTGGCAGCATTTAATGGGCACAGTGGCAGCATTTGTGGCACAGTGGCAGCAATTAATGGGCACAGTGGCTGCGTTTGATGGGCACAGTGGCAGCGTTTGATGGGCACAGTGGCAGCATTTGGGGCACAGTGGCAGCATTTAATGGGCACAGTGGCAGCGTTTGATGGGCACAGTGACAGCGTTTGATGGGCACAGTGGCAGCATTTGGCAGGGTGGAGTGGCTGCGTTTGATGGCACAGTGGCTGCGTTTGGTACAGTGGCTGTGTTTGATGGCACAGTGAGGCTGCAATTGATGGGGGTTTTTTTTCAGAATTTTTCAGTTTGTTTGCGCCCCCCCAAAATTTTGAGCACAAGCCGCCACTGGGATGAATAAAATTTATTTTTTTCTGTCTGTGTCTGATTGGAAAGACTGCCTTTTACTTCCTATCTCCAAACACAACAGGAAGTGTTAAATATTTCTAGCCTACTCCAATCAATTTGAATGACCTTGAAGTTTGTAAACCTACAGTGGGTATAGAAAATAATCACCCCCCTCTTAACAATAATAATCTCATTTTGTTGCTTTGCAGCATGAAATGAAGACAGACACAGTTTTTGTTGCAGCTGTATTTACTCAGTGCAACTTATAACATCCAAGTGAAAGATATAACACCAACATGTCGGAAAAAATATAAATAAAAAACAGAATCACTAAGTTGGAAAAAGAATCAGCCCTCCAAAAAATAACTTGTAAACTTAATTAAATGCCACGAATCAACTTCTCAATGGCACACAAAGCCATTTGACTTTCAACTGTGATCAGCTGTGGTCATTTTAACCACTTCGCGCCCGGGCTATAAGCAAAAGACGTCCGCAAAGCGGTCGTCAATTGCTGATAGGACGTCTATGGACGTCCTCTTATTTACTTCCGCGATGCGCGCCACCGCGGGCGCGCGTCGGGGAAAAACTGTGCCCGCCGTGTCAGGCGAGTGCCGATGCGCGTGCCTGGTGGCCGCGATGTCCGCCAGGTACGAGCGATCGGCTGTCACAGAGCCAGGGACGTGGATCTCTGTGTGTAAACACAGAGATCCACGTCCTGTCGGGGAGAGGAGACGGATGGTGTGTCCCTTGTACATAGGGACAACCATCAGTCACCTCCCCCAGTCAGTCCCCTCCCCCCCACAGTAAGAACATCTAGCAGGGAACATATTAACCCCTTGATCGCCCCCTAGTGGTTAACCCCTTCCCTGCCAGTCACATTTATACAGTAATCAGTGCATATTTTTAGCACTGTTCGCTGTATAAATGTGAATGGTCCCAAAAATGTGTCAAAAGTGTCCGATGTGTCCGCCGTAATGTCACAGTCACAAAAAAAAAAATCGCAGATCGACGCCATTACTAGTAAAAAAAAAAAAAAAAAAAATAATAATAAAAAAATCATAATTCTATTCCCTATTTTGTAGGCGCTATAACTTTTGCGCAAACCAATCACTATACGCTTATTGCGATTTTTTTTTTTTACCTAAAATATGTAGAATACGTATCGGCCTAAACTGAGGAAAAAAATAGTTTTTAAAAAAAAAAAAAATGGGATATTAATTATAGCAAAAATTAAAAAATATTGTGTTTTTTTCAAAATTGACGCTCTATTTTTGTTTATAGCGCAAAAAATAAAAACCGCAGAAATGATCAAAGACCACCAAAAGAAAGCTCTATTTGTGGGGAAAAAAGGACGTCAATTTTGTTTGGGAGCCACGTCGCACGGCCGCGCAATTGTCATTCAAAGCGTGACGGCGCTGAAACCTGAAATTTCGCCTGGGCAGGAAGGGGGTTATGTGCCCAGTTGTCAAGTGGTTAAGTAGCTCAGCATTAAAAGAGCTTTCCTGAAGCATTTCAGTCCCTGATAGTGCAACTGAAGCAATCAGCTATGGGTGGCAAGGCACTGTCAAAAGATCTTCCGGATAAAGTTGTGGACAGGCACAAGTCAAGAGATGGATACAAAAAGATTTCAAAGGCTTTATCAATGTCTAGAAGCATAGTGAAGTCTATTATTAAGAAGTGAAAGGTATTTGGTACAACAGACCCTCCCTGGATCAGGATATCACTCCAAACTGGATGAAAGGGTCAGGAGAAAATGGTCAGAGAGGCTACCAGGGGCGTCGCGAGGGACGGGCTTGGGGGGCTGGAGCCCCGAATGGGTCCCCAAAAAGCCCAGAGTCTATGGAATGCTGCATTCCATTGTTAGCCCTGAGCGCCGGGACCGATCTGATCGCGAGTGCGGCCGAAAGTGGCCGAGTGCGGCTGCGACCGAAAGTGGCTGAGTTCGACCAAAAGTGGCCGAGTGCGGCTGCGACCGAAAGTGGATGAGTGTGGCTGAAAGTGGCCGAGTGCCATAACAGGTCCCGCCTTCTGGAGCCTGCAGCGCCAATGCCAGGACCGCAGGATGTGTGACGTGACGTCCATCATAGCCTGCAGGTTCCAGAGGGCTGGAATTACAAATGCGCCCGCTGCCGTGCCACATCTCCGCTCGCCGCTCGGACGGGCGGCTCTCCTCTCCTCCTCGGCTTGGCTCCTCTCTAATTGCCTGCTCCCTGCTGTGACCGCACACCACGGCTGAGCTGAGATAGGTCAGTGTGTGTATGTATGTCATTGTCAGTAGGTCAGTGTTTGTAGGCAGTGGCGTCACTAGGGTTGGTGTCACCCGGTGCGAAAAAAAAATGGTGTCACCCCCCACCAACTATAGTCTCCTCTCAGTACAGACCCCCCCACTAAGTACAGACCCCCCTCCATCAATATAGACCCCCTCCCTCAGTATAAACCTCCCCCCTCTTTACAGACCCCCTCAGTGAAGACCCCTCAGCAGTAGAGACACCCCTCAGTTAAAGACACCACCCTCAGTTACAGACCCTCCCAGTGCAGACCTTCCTCAGATACAGACACCCCCCTCAGTACAGACCCCCCTCAGTTACAGACCCCCCCTCAGTTACAGACCCCCCCTCAGTTACAGACCCCCCCTCAGTTACAGACCCCCCCAGTACCAGACCCCCACCCCCAGTACCAGACCCCCCCTCAGTTACAGACCCACCGTCATTTACAGACCCCCCCCAGTACCAGACCGCCCCCAGTACCAGACCCCCCCAGTACACACACCCCCCTCAGTTACAGACCCCCTCGGTACCAGACCCCCCTCAGTACAGACACCCCCCTCAGTTACAGACCCCCCAGTACCAGACACCCCCCTCAGTACAGACCCCCCCAGTACCAGACCCCCCTCAGTACAGACACCCCCTCAGTTACAGACCCCCTCAGTTACAGACCCCCCCAGTACCAGACACCCCCCTCAGTACCAGACCCCCCTCAGTACCAGACCCCCCTCAGTACAGACACCCCCTCAGCTACAGACACCCCCCTAGTACCAGAGCCCCCTCAGTACAGACACCCCCTCAGTTACAGACCCCCTCAGTACCAGACCGCCACCCCCAGTACCAGACCCCCCCCAGTACTAGACCCCCCTCAGTTATAGACCCACCCCCAGTACCAGACCCCCCCTCAGTTACAGACCCCCCCTCAGTTATAGACCCCCTAGTACCAGACCGCCCCCAGTACCAGACCCCCCAGTACCAGACCCCCCCTCAGTTACAGACCCCCCAGTACCAGACCCCCCTCAGTACCAGACCCCCCTCAGTACAGACACCCCCCTCAGTTACAGACACCCCCCCAGTACCAGACCCCCCTCAGTTACAGACCCCCTCAGTACCAGACCCCCCCAGTACCAGACCCCCACCCCAGTATCAGACCCCCACCCCCAGTACCAGACCCCCCTCAGTTATAGACCCACCCCCAGTACCAGACCCCCCAGTACCAGACCGCCCCCAGTACCAGAAACACCCCAGTACCAGACCCCCCCTCAGTTACAGACCCCCTCAGTTACAGACCCCCCCAGTACCAGACACCCCCCTCAGTACCAGACCCCCCTCAGTACCAGACCCCCCCTCAGTTACAGACCCCCCCTCAGTTACAGACACCCCCCCAGTACCAGACCCCCCTCAGTACAGACACCCCCCCTCAGTTACAGACCCCCCCAGTACCAGACCCCCCAGTACCAGACCCCCCATCAGTTACAGACCCCCCCAGTACCAAACCTCCCTCAGTACAGATACCCCTCTCAGTTACAGACACCCCCCTAGTACCAGACCCCCCTCAGTACAGACACCCCTCAGTTACAGCCCCCCCTGGTGCAAACCCCCTAGTGCAGACCCCAGCAGCACAGACACCCTCTCCCCCATCAGTATAGACGCCCCCCCTTACCTTACAGAGCAGCAGATACAGCGGTGTGTCCCTCGAGCGCGGGCTCCTCCTCCTCTGTGGATGTAAACAGAGAGGAGGCAGGAGGGGGCGGCGGCTTCCTTCCGCTCTGCTGAGGGACACAGCCGCGGCGCGAGGCACAGGCAGTGGGCGGGCGGTGTTAGTGTGGGGTCGGTGTGCCGCTACCCACGGGTGTCACCCCTCTGGTGGGTGTCACCCGGGTGCGGCCCGCCCCCCCGCACCTGGCTAGCAACTAGTGATGGGAAGTTCGGATCTTTTAAGTGAATCGGTTCATTTACTCACTGAAATGAACCGATTCAATGAATCGATTCTTCGATTCTTCGGTTCACTTGCTGAATACTGACAAGCAAGTGAATCAAAGCTCTCACTCAACCTTTTTAAATGATTAGAATCAATAGAATGATTCTCCACAGAAGGTTGGCAGCTCCTGGGGACTTTTACTTGTATTTAGTTCCTTGCTCAGAACACAAGCAAATTTGTCAGATTAGCGGCGTCATTAATTTGGTGACGCACAAAAACTGTGTAAAGGAAAAGCGGGTTTTTGTGCATGTGAACCTCATTCTGAGGGGCCAACTTCACAGTTAACATTGCTAGCCATCATATTTTTCCTAGCGCATGCACAGAAAAAATTATCGGATTTTACTACCGCGGGCGAAGTACCCACAGTAGTAAAATCCAATCGTTAGGCTCCTTTCACACTTGTGCAACTTGAAAGTCGTGCAATTTTTGCCACGATTTTTACCGTGACTTTGATGCGATTTTGATGCGACTTGAAGCAATACCTATGTAATCTTGAGGTCTCTGCCTCAAGTCGCATCAAAATCGGACCAAAGTAGTGCAGGGACTACTTTGAAGTCGCTGCGACTTGAAGACGCACAGATATGAATGGTACTCATTAGAAATCATGGGGTACCACTTGTCCTGCGACTTTGTAGTCCCAAGTCGCACAAGTGTGAAAGGGGCCTCATTATGCACTGTAAAGACTACAGACAAATCTGATGGCTGGCAATCTTAACTGTGAAGTTGGCCCATCAGAATGCAGTTCACATGCACAAAAAAATGCTTTTCATTTACACAGCTGTTTGTGCGTCACCGTAAGTGGCAATATTGGCTGATCCTATAGATTGCTTGATCTGACAGAACACCTGCTACCCAGGTTACTGAGCACAATCCTATACTCAGATCATATAACAGACACCAGATGCATTAAAGAAAACCTGTCACTTTAACAAACTATCACATAGGGGCTTGTTAAGTGAAAAAATAAACAAAATAAAAACTAAAACCATCCCCACCGACCCTGATATCTGCATGTGAATAAACGTGCGTAGGGCATGCATGTGTACATAAACGATGATTGCTTCACATGTTAGGTGTCACCACAAACGTCAGAGTGACTGCAATAATTCTAGAAATATAACTCATGGTTAATGAATGTCCTGTACTACATGTTATAACTACCTATATTACAAAGTGCCCCAAAGGGGTTTCATCATTATTCATTTGGTTCATGTATATACATTTTATCTTAGAGGAAAGCTTATATGTCCTCTTAAAACTATGAGTCCTGTTTCACACTTCTGCGATCCAATGCGATTCGAGTGCAAGTTCCTGCATCACATCTGACTCGCAAGCAGTTCACACTGCTCTCTGCGAACCACTGCAGGTGTCAATGTAAAGTTAATAACACCCCCAAACCAGTTTGCAGATCGCAGTGCAAACTGTGAAATTGCACAGGAATCAAATCGCATAGGTGTGAACACCCATGCGATCCAATTCCAGTGTGGACTGAAAAAGGGTCCTGCACCATTTTGGTGCCAGTGTGATGTGATTTAGTTTGTATGGCTGAATTCACATCACACAGACATTGCATGTGATGTGCACCACATTGCTGTTCAGATCACATGCGATGTCTGTGTGATGCAAATTCAACCATACAGATGGTATGGCTGAATTTGCATCACATTCAGACCAAAATGGTACCGGACCCTTTTTTTTGGTCTGCACTGGAATCGGATCGGATTGCATGGGTGTACCATTTCACAGTTCACACTGTGATCTGCGAACCGATCTGAGGGTGTCATTAACTTTATATTGACACCCGCAGCGGTTCACAGATGCCAGTGTGAACTGTCTGTGATTCATGTGCGATGCAGGAACCCACACATGATTCGCAGGGTTAGCTTGCATCACCGCTGCGGGTGTCAATATAAAGTTAATGACATCCTCAGCCCAAAGAAAGTATTATCGAAAGACAGTTAAATATAATTTTCTGTAACAGTTTATTAAGTACAATTTTTTTATTGTAATTATTCCAGTTCTTTAAAATAGTTTGATATTGTTCTATTAAAAACTGTTGATTTTTTTCCCTATCTTGTCTGTGTTATTTTCTACCACTGTAGAGCTCATGGTTGTAGGAATTAAAGTGGTTGTAAACCCACAGGTAAGCCTAGATTAAGGCTTACCTGTAGGTGCAAGAAATATCTCTTTAACCTACACGGTTTAGGAGATATTTGCAAAAAATGACATGCATCGGTGTCTACGGCGCATTCACAGGGTTAATCCCATTCACAAATCCGGCTTAGCCGGATTTGACGGCTCCCGCGTGCATGCGCGGAGTGACGTCTTCGCCGCTCCGGCCAATCACATCGCCGGAGAGGCACTGTGATTGGCTGGAGCGGCGATACCCGGAAGTAACCTTCCGGGTATCGCCGCAGTGATGGCTGGAGAGGGAGACGAGGACGGCTTTGGGGGCCCCAATCTAAGGTAAGTGATGCATAATGAGCTAGTATGCTAGTCATACTAGCTCATTATGACTTTGTCTTGCAGGTGGGATTTATTTATTTAGGTTTTCCAGGGTTTACAACCACTTTAAAAAAAAAAAAACAAGGATCCAGAGGGCATAGAAATCTCAGGACCAAAACGCAGAACAATATTACTATAAAGCAGGATAAAATGTATTTTTGTGTTAAAAAAAAATGAGACAGCTCTCTCATTCAGTTATACAGCTACTAAATTAGACACATGTCCCAGAAGGGATGTTTGTCCCCTTTAACATGCATATCTCCTTTAGGATAAGCAAACTAAATACTAAAGGGTTAAAGAATTAATCTGAATGAGGAGGATATCTTCTTATCCTGACTCTTTGTCCTCTATGTCTTTAAAGCAGTCTGTAGTGTATTGCTGCTACCTGATCATTGATTTAGTGTATTGTTCTACTGGTGGTGACTCAGGGTTCTTCCAGTGTACTGTATTCTAACAACTCGATTCTTTAACTCGGTAGCTGGTATGATTCTTTAACTCGGTAGCTGGTATGATTCTTTAACTCGGTAGCTGGTATGATTCTTTAACTCGGTAGCTGGTATGATTCTTTAACTCGGTAGCTGGTATGATTCTTTAACTCGGTAGCTGGTATGATTCTTTAACTCGGTAGCTGGTATGATTCTTTAACTCGGTAACTGGTATGATTCTTTAACTCGGTGTACTGTGTGTGTACTCCTCACTCATACAGTTCCTGAGTGTCACTGTGCCTTGTGCACGCTGATTGGTTGCAGGGAGGGTCGGAGATCTCTCACTCTAGGATCATATTACCAGGCCTGCTCTGCTATGCCGTGTATTGAGTGCATACAAGTGAACTGTTTCAAACGAATCAGTTCACTCAGATGAATCGATTCATCCAGTTCACTGAAAAGAACCGATTCAAAAGAACGATTCGTTCATGAACTGGACATCACTACTAGCAACGCCGCTGTGTGTAGGTCAGGCAGGTCACTGGTCAGTGTATGTAGGTCAGTGTATGTAGGTCAGGCAGGTCAGTGTATGTAGGTCAGGCAGGTCAGTGTATGTAGGTCAGGCAGGTCAGTGTATATAGGTCAGGCAGGTCAGTGTATGTAGGTTAGGCAGGTCAGTGTATGTAGGTCAGGCAGGTCAGTGTATGTAGGTCACTACCGTCAGTGTATGTAGGTCAGGTAGGTCAGTGTATGTATGTCAGGTAGGTTAGTGTATGTATGTCAGGTAGGTCAGTGTATGTAGGTCAGGCAGGTCAGTGTCAGGCAGGTGAGTTTAGTGGTCAGCATTGATGGGCACTGGTAAGTAACACAACCCCACTGCCCAGCCCAAAAAAAAGCCGCGCCACATACAACAACACCCCCCGGTTCCGGCCTTAGACTTCGGGCTGAAGCCCCTGGTCTTTTTGCCAACTAGCAACGCCCCTGGAGGCTACCAAGAGGCCTACACCAACAGTTGCAGGAATGTATGAAAAAGAGTGGTCATTGTGTGCATGTGACAACAATATCACACATTCTCCACAAATGTGGCTTGTATGGGAGGGTTGCAAGAAAAAAGCCCCCCCCCCCCCCTCAAGAATGGCCACATGCAGTCACAACTGAGCTTTGCCAAAATGTGCATTGAACATTCTAAGGCTACATGGAAAAAGATGTTATGGTCAGATGAGATTAAAATTGAATTATTTGGCCTCAACACCAAACGATATGTCTGGCGGAAGTCCAATACAGCTCACCATCCAAATAACACCATTGCTACAGTAAAGCATGGAGGTGGTAATATCCTGTTATGGGGGTGTTTCTCTGCAGCAGGGACTGGAGCACTTGTCAGGATAGAATGAAAAATGGATGGAGCAAAATACTGTCAAACACTTGAGGAAAATCTGCTGCCTCTGACAGAAAATTGTCAATGAGAAGATTTACTTTCTAACATGACAATGACCCAAAGCATAAAGCAAAAATTACCACACAGTGGTTGAAGAAGGAAAAGGTGAATGTCCTTGCATGGCTTAGTCAGAGTCGAGACTTAAAGTGGTTGTAAACCCACTTTTTCAACTTGCACCTACAGGTAAGCCTAGATTAAGGCTTACCTGTAGGTGCAAGAAATATCTCCTAAACCTACACGGTTTAGGAGATATTTACTAAAATGACAAGCGCCGCTGTCTACGGCGCATGCATGGGGTTAATCCCATTCACAAACTCGGCTATCGCTGGGCGTAGCCGAGTGGGACGCCTCCTGCGCGCATGCGCAGAGTGACGTCTCCGCCGCTCCGGCTAATCACAGCGCCGCTGCGGCGCTGTGATTGGCTGGTGCGGCGATACCCGGAAGTAACCTTCCGGCTATCGCCGCAGCGATGGATGCGGCTGAAGAGGGAGACGAGGACGGCTTCGGGGGCCCCGATCTAAGGTAAGTGGAACATAATGAGCTATTATGCTAGTCATAATAGCTCATTATGCCTTTCTTTTACAGGTTTACAACCACTTTAAATCCCAATGAAAATCTGTGGAATGACTTGAAGACTGCAGTCCAAAAACAGCCACCATAAAATATAACTGAACTTGCAGTCAAAGAAGAGTGGTCAAATATTCCAAACTTAGATGTGCAAAGTTAGTAGAGACATATTCCAACAGACTAAAGGCTGTAAGTGAAGCAAAAGGTGGTTCAAAAAAATACTGACACAAGGGGGGGGGGGGTGATCCTTTTTCAAACTCTGTGATTTCTGTTTTTGATTTGTTTTAAAAAAAAATCTGACATGTTGGTGTTATATCTTTCACTTGGATGTTATAAGTTGTACTAGTAAATACAGCTGGATGAAACAAAAACTGTGCTTCTTCATTTCGGGCTGCAAAGCAACAAATTGTGATTATTTTAAAGGGGGTGATTCTTTTCTATACCCACAGTACTTTGTAAAGCTCTCCACACATTTTCCTTCTTTGAATTCTTAGACACCTGATAACTATGCCCTGTGGTTAGGCACTGCTATGTCACACATTTCATAGATCCTTTCAGAAGGCAGAGTCAGTACAGGAATCACAGCTTGCAGACAGCAAAGTACCATGGGATATGTAGTTCTTGGAGATTGAATGTAAACAGCAGAGGAGAAGTTGTGGAAAGAGAGGACCAGCAAGCAGGCAGAACTCATGAAAATAGGATTTTTCAGGTAAGCTTACATTGGAATTTCACTAAAACTATTGATTGTATTGCTATTACAATGATGTTATAAAATAAAAGTGAATGCTGGGACCATAGTATTCCTTTAAGGAAGTAAAATCCTCCTAGTGGAACTTAGAACATTGGAAGATTTCCCCTCTATTACTATTTTCTCTCTCTTTCATGCTGACAATGGACACTAGGACAAATGGAGAGGCTGAATCTCCCTAATAGCATTGGGGGTTGGAACCCTTCTATACTCCATCTAAAATATAATAAAAAAGATTTGGGTACATTTTAATACTCCACTAAAAATATGAGCAATATCCGTGAGTGACTTTTTGGCAGCAGTCAAAGAATTAACAGTACAAAGCCTTTAAGCACATTACTTTGGCTCCTAGTTGCACTATTGTACTGTATTATGTTTTCCCTGTATAGACTTTTTTATGTACCTTTTTATGTAGTGCTGCTAACAGTAGGTAAACAAAATAAAGCCAGATGCTTAGTAGAGAATGAAAGGTCTGCAAAGCAATAGCTCTATCATTTCTATTTATGGCATACATATACACACATGGCAGCATAGGCAATTAGTATAATGCTTTCTTACATTTTTACATGATGTGAAACTCAGAGCAGGTTGTTTTTCTATGAGTACAACATACCGTACTCAGGCAGTCATTTTAAACTGTCATGTCAGATTTATTCATCGTTTTTTTTTATTTTGTTTTGTTTTTTTTACAATTTTGTTGCTTAATGTTATATTTTTTCTTTTACTGACCACCAATACACCCTGGCATTTCTCCACTTTACATTAGTGCTCCCTAGCATTTCTCCACTGTCCACCAATGCACCCTAGCCTTTCTCCTCTGACCACCAATGCACTCTAGCATTTCTTCTATTACAACGGATGCACCTTTGCATCTCTCCACTTTGCACCAATACCCCCTAGCATTTCCTCACTTACTACCATCCAGGCATTTCTCCACTGAGCACCAATGCACACTAGCATTTCTTCAATTACAACCAATGCACCTTTGCATTTCTCCACTTTGCACCAATACCCCCTAGCATTTCCTCTCTTACTACCATCCTGGAATTTCGCCACTACGCACCAATGCACACTAGCATTTCCCCACATACAGCCAGTGTACCCCAGCATTTCTTCACTGACCACCAACACACCCTGGCATTTCTCCACTTTACACTAGTGCACCCCAGCATTTCTCAACTCCTAACCACTACGCCCTAGCATTGCTCCTCTGACCACCAATGCATTTTAGCATTTCTTCAGTTACTACCGATGCACCCTAGAATTTCTCCACTTTGCACCAATACCCCCTAGCATTTCCTCTCTTACTACCATCCTGGAATTTCGCCACTACGCACCAATGCACACTAGCATTTCCCCACATACAGCCAGTGTACCCCAGCATTTCTTCACTGACCACCAACACACCCTGGCATTTCTCCACTTTACACTAGTGCACCCCAGCATTTCTCAACTCCTAACCACTACGCCCTAGCATTGCTCCTCTGACCACCAATGCATTTTAGCATTTCTTCAGTTACTACCGATGCACCCTAGAATTTCTCCACTTTGCACCAATACCCCCTAGCATTTCCTCTCTTACTACCATCCTGGAATTTCGCCACTACGCACCAATGCACACTAGCATTTCCCCACATACAGCCAGTGTACCCCAGCATTTCTTCACTGACCACCAACACACCCTGGCATTTCTCCACTTTACACTAGTGCACCCCAGCATTTCTCAACTCCTAACCACTACGCCCTAGCATTGCTCCTCTGACCACCAATGCATTTTAGCATTTCTTCAGTTACTACCGATGCACCCTAGAATTTCTCCACTTTGCACCAATACCCCCTAGCATTTCCTCACTTACTACCAGTGCACCTTAGTATTTCTCCACTGACCATCAATGCACCCTAGCATTTCTCCACTCGCCACCAGTGCACCTCAGGATTTCTCTGCTGCCCAACATTATACCCTAGCATTGCTCCTATGACCACCACTACGCTAGGGTTGCCACCTGTCCGGGATTCTCCCAGACAGTTCAGGTTTGGAATTATGCGTCAAAGGTTTCAGACTGCCTGAAACCCGGACACATTATTCAGACTGGACTATAACTTCCCAGCAGGGTTGCTGGCTGCAGTTGTCTAAGCCGAGTGTGTATGTTACACTCTCTTTCACATTGCTCAAAGTTAGCACTAACCTAACAATTACCCCTCCCGCCCCACCCCTCTGTGTCTGCCTACACTTCAATCTCTGGCGCTTTTCCTCAGAAAAGGAAAGTGGGGGCCCCCTTCTCTTTCCTGCCTCTGAGAGAGTACGCTCAGGTAAATCAGGGTTCTCAGAGCACCCCTTATATCAGAGTTTCCCTTTACACCAGAGGCCACAGTGTTCCCCCTTACATCAGATTCCTCTCCGTACATCAGAGTTCTCAGTGTTCCCCCTTAAATCATGGATCCTAGAGCATCCCTTATGTTAGAGTCCCCAGAGTTCTCCCTTACATCAGAGTCTGCAGAGTCTCCCCTTATGGTGTAAGGGAACTCTGCGAGTTCAGATGCAAATTGGAACTCTGCGGATTCAGGTGTAAAAGGGGAATTCTGTGGATTCAGATGTAAAAGGGAACTCTGCGGATTCTGATGTAAAGGAGGACTCTTGTTAATAACTTCATATGATTAGAAATGTTATTTAATAGCAAAATATATGTATGGTTTATACTATAAAAAAAAAAAAATTGGTGTGTGCCGCTAAAGTGTTCGGGTTTGACTTGAAGAAAAGGTGGCAACCCTATACTACGCTCTAGAATTTCTCTACTTCTCACCAGCTAACCCAGTAATTTCTTGACTGACCACCATTGCACTCATTTTATTAGATATGTCCAGCTGCAGCAGCCTGGAACCAAAATCCTGCTCTGAAAAGGGGACACATTTTTATAGAACACTGCCTGCACAGCAGGTGGAAAGGAAAATACAATAACATGTTTTTGGGGGGAACTTCCTTCAGTTGCACCCTGTTCCCCCAGAGTAATGTATGTCCCATGTGTCTTGCAGGTAAGAAATATCAAATTCAAAGCCATAGCTAACACTAAAATCATCTGGTGTATGTTCCTGTGACAAGTAAATGCTGCCACAGTGTAATATAAGAGCAAGCTACATGTTTGTTATTGTAGATATTTGCAGATAATATGTTCCTAGTGTGCAGGATATGTGATTTTTGCAATTAATTACTGAAATGTCATTCAGAAGAATTTGAGACTATATGTGCACAGTTTTATGTATGTTTGCTCTATTTTATAATTGTTTTCTTCTGTTCCCCCAGAGTAATGTCTGTCCCATGTGTCTTGCAGCTACCATCTATTAAACACCCCAATTTCAACCGCCCCTATCTCACTGTGGAATTTATTAATTTGTCATATGTGCAATACATGCCTCAACATAAAACAGCTTTACTTATACTGAGCACACACATAACAATGCAATTGTAGCGGGGTGCTATATTTAGGGGAAGTATCTGAGTGGTAATAAGGCTCAGATACACAAATTGTTAGGGTTCATGGACCATTTCTGTCCCTGGGAGATAGTGTTGATGTACAGTTCCCTGGGGCCTATAGGTGGCGCTGTTGCCATAGGTCCGGGTTGAACCACAGTACAGGGCTGTGCCTTTTCTTGTCCCCTCTTGACATCAGTGCGGCGGGGCGGGGAACCTGCTGTGCCTGTCGGGAGAGGGTATAAAAAGGGGCGGCCATCTTCCAGACTGGTCGGTCGTTGTGGTTCCACGCCCAGGCACCTTAGGCCTGGGTGTGTCGCCTCTGGGTGCCCTAGGCCCAGAGGCCTGGTCGGTTGGTCGCTCTGCACCCAGGCACCTTAGGCCTGGGTGTGTGTGTGTGTCGCTTCCAGGTGTCCTAGGCCCGGAGGCGGAGTTCCTGTTCCATCCCAGACACCTTCAGTCTGGGGTGAGGTACTTGCGAGGGGACCCGTATCTTGGATCGAGGAGGCCAGAGAGGTGACCCTTTCTGAAGACCCAGAGCAGAGTCGTGGTGACAGTGAGGGCCTCTGGTAACTCTCCGGAGGGACGTTTTACTCTTTGACATGGGCCAAGTTCTCCAAGAAGGCAGTGCATGTTCTGTAGGTCATAGTGGCACACCAGGTCAGTGGCAGTGACCATCCTCAACAAGTCAGTGGCAGTGACTTTCATATTCACTAGGTCTGTGACAAATATCGTACGCCAAACCTGTTCGTGCATATCAGAACAGTAAGAGAACCAAGATTAAGTTTGTGCCTGGACCTCCCTCCCACCTTATCTGACCTGTGTCTCATCTCAACCTGTCTGCTCTTAAAGGGACTATTTATTATCCATGTGAAATAAATACAAAAGTTGGACTTTCAGTTGGTGTGGACAGTTACTTTACTGGGGAGAATTAAGGACTTGTTTCTGGCCAAGGCAGAAGCGAGATCAGCTCGGAAGGATTCTAACACCAGCCGCAGGCAGGCCCGAGAAAACTAACACCGCTCAACCTCCCCATCCAGGAGGGTACGGGCTTGTAGTGCGGTGTGCCTCAGTCTTTCCTGCGGAGGAGCCAGTTAAGAAAAGCAGGTAAAGTCTGGGGTGGGTGCGCTATACGATAATTCTATATTATGGTCATTTCAGTGAAAAGATGTAATTTTTTATAAACTGTTTGGAATAAACAATCTTAGATTCTGGAACATTAAGTCTCTCCAAGGTTTAGGTAGATATTGACAGTTGTAGTGCCTCCAGATATCATGGCAGAATATGCTGGGAGTTGTAGACCCTCCACAGGCTTAGATAGAGCTTACTGGGAGTTGCTGTCTGATTGCTCTTCTGCTTTCTGGTTTTATTAGGTTGAAGGATGGTATTTTTTTAGCAACTTTTGACTAGTGAGGCACTGTTGTCTGAGCTCTTGTACACAGCTCAAAGGCAAGTCATCTTTTCTTCTGGCTCAAAGTCAAGTCACTTTAACTGGGCAACTTCAGTTTGGCACCAGTTACCAGGAACTGGATCTAGTATATAGTTACATAGTTAGTCTGGTTGAAAAAAGAGTTAATCCAGAGGAAGGCATAAAACTCCAGCAAAGCAGGGGAAAAAAATCCTTCCTGATCCCCCGAGAGGCAATTGGATATTCCCTTAATTAACTTTGCCTATAAATGTTAGTATCCAGTTATATTATGTACATTTAGGAAAGCAATCTCCTGAGCTGGCCAGAACCATCTCTGGAGGGAGTCTATTTCACATTTTCACAGCTCTTACTGTGAAGAAACCTTTCCGTATTTGAAGATGAAATCTCTTTCCCTCTAGACGTAAATAGTGCCCCCTTGTCCTCTGTGATGACCTTAAATTAAATAACTCACCACCAAGTTCATTATATGAACCACTTTTGTATTTGTCCATGTTGATCATAACCCCCTTAATCTCCTCTTCTCAAGAGTGAATAAATTCAGTTCCTCTAATCTTTCCTCATAGCTAAGCTCCTCCATGCCTCTTATCAGTTTGGTTGCCCTTCTCTGCACTTTCTCCAGTTCCCCAATATCCTTTTTGTGAAATGGTGCCCAAAACTGAACTGCATATTCCAGATGAGGTCTTACTAATGATTTGTACAGGGGCAAAATTATATCTCTCTCTCTGGAGTCCATACCTCTCTTAATACAAGAAAGGACTTTGCTCACTTCGGAAACCGCAGCTTGCCATTGAATGCTATTAGAGAGCTTATGATCTACCAAAACTCACAGATCCTTCTCCACTATGGATCCCCCCAGTTGTACTCTGCCTAGTATGTGAGTATCTTTGATTAATGCCCTTTTTGCCCAGTCTGTGAGTTTTGGTTGTCGACTTCCTCTTGTCAAGTTTGTAGTGGTGCCAAATTCTTTCCATTTTGTTACAATAGATTTATTGGTGCTACGTCAGATGGTCAAAGTTTCTGAAAGTTTTTTTATAACCCAACCCTGGTCTATACTTCTCCACAACTTGTCTGTGCCTTTATTAAGCTGCTAATAGTCAGTTAATAGCTAGAAAGTGCTATGGCCAACACCATTCCATAGACAGGGTAGAGGGGTAAAAGACATTTCTAAGATTCTGTAAAAACTTGGAAACTTGCAAAAATATCTGTAACTGACATTTGCCATGAACCTAAATTAAACTGATACAAAGTGCAAACAGCAACACAAATCAATAGTGACCAGTGTGATACTACCCCGTTCTTGAGAGATAAGCAAACTGGGGTCCGTGACAGAGCTTAACCGCTTGACGACTGCCTCACGCACTTATACGTCGGCAGAATGGCACGGGCAGGCAAAGCAACGTATATATACGTTGCTTTGAATCTGCCGCCTAGCGGGCACGCCCGGCGCGGTCTCTGTGACCGTGCCCGATGTCCGCCGGTGTCCCGCGATCGGGTCACGGAATGGCAGAATGGGGGGATGCCTTTGTACACAAGGCATCTCCCTGTTCTGCCTAGTGCCACAACACTGATAGTCTGCTCTCTCTCTTCAGGAGCCGCGATCAGTGACGTGTCACAGTAAGCCACGCCCCATAACTGTTAGAATCACTCCCTAGGACACACTTAACCCCTTCCCCGCCCCCTACTGGTTAACCCCTTCCCTGCCAGTCACATTTATACAGTAATCAGTGCATTTTTATAGCACTGATCGCTGTATAAATATGAATGGTCCCAAAATAGCATCAAAAGTGTCCGATGTGTCCGCTATAATGTCGCAGTGACGATAAAAATCGCCGCCATAACTAGTAAAAAACAAATTAATAAAAACATGCCATAAAACTACCCCCAATATTGTAGACGCTATAACTTTTGCGCAAACCAATCAATAAACGCTTATTGCAATTTTTTTTACCAAAAATATGTAGAAGAGTACGTATCGGCTTAAAGTGGTTGTAAACCCACTATTGCAACTTGCACCTACAGGTAAGCCTAGATTAAGGCTTACCTGTAGGTGCAAGAAATA
This sequence comes from Rana muscosa, assembly GCA_029206835.1. Taxonomy (NCBI): domain Eukaryota; kingdom Metazoa; phylum Chordata; class Amphibia; order Anura; family Ranidae; genus Rana; species Rana muscosa. The sequence goes on from CM055118.1 coordinate 852,535,212, forward strand.
TCTCCTAAACCTACACGGTTTAGGAGATATTTTCTAAAATCAGAGGCGCCGCTGTCTACGGCGCAATGCTTGGGCTTAGCCGAATTTGACGGCTCCCGCGCGCATGCTCAGAGTCTTGTCTTCGCCGCTCCGGCCAATCACAGCACCGGAGCGGCGCTGTGATTGGCTGGAGCGGCGATACCCGGAAGTAACATTCTGGCTATCGCCGCAGCGATGGCTGCGGCTGGAGAGAGGGACACGGACGGCTTCGGGGGCCCCGATCTAAGGTAAGTGGTACATAATGAGCTAGTATGCTAGTCATACTATCTCATTATAGCTTTGTCTTGCAGGTGGGCTAGAAAAAAAAAAAAAATATATATATATATGGGTTTACAACCACTTTAAACTGAGGAAAAAAAATAGTTTTTTTATACATTTTTTGGGGAAATTTATTATGGCAAAAAGTAAAAAATATTGCTTTTTTTTCAAAATTGTCACACTATTTTTGTTTATAGCGCAAAAAATAAAATCCGCAGAGGTGATCAAATACCACCAAAAGAAAGCTCTATTTGTGGGGAAAAAAATTATGTAAATTTTAAGCGACGCAGTGCCGAATCGCAAAAAGTGGCCCGGTCATTTGTCAGCCAAATGGTCCGGGGCTGAAGTGGTTAAAGTGTTACTAAACCCAGGACCCTGCATTCACAATATCTGGTCTCCCACAGTACACATGTAGCAGATGGTTGCTACTGGTTACTAACATCCACCATATCACCCTGCTGCCAGACTTCCATATATCACTCTCAGAGTCAATCAATATCTGGTCTCCCACAGTACACATGTAGCAGATGGTTGCTACTGGTTACTAACATCCACCATATCACCCTGCTGCCAGACTTCCATATATCACTCTCAGAGTCAATGAGTCATTTGCGTTGTTCTGTTTTTGTTTATTTGTGGGATATATCTTGGTTGGGGGAAAGGGATTATGGGATGCCCATAGAACGGACCACTTTGCCATCATATTTTAAGAATTAGTTAGAACTGATAGACACTAATAATCACAGTTATTTCCCCTGCATAACTCCTGCAGACCGTTACTCCTTCTCTGCATTCACTCCTGCAGACTGTTACTCCTAGGACTTCTCTCCTTCTGTACAAACTTCCACTGTGAACTATTAGTCTTTCCGCCTCATCATCTTCACTGTACATAAGGAATACACTGAATAGACCTATATGCTTGCTGACTTGCTGAACTGTTAATAGGCCATGGGCCTGCAGTACCCCTTCTTGCGGCCTAGTTGATTAGCAGTGTACATTAGTTGGTGGTGATCCCAGCTAGCCCGACTTGCAAATCTTGTGCCCGCATTTGACACAAAACCCCACAGTCTCCCCTCTGGCCTCGCACCCAGCTCCCCTGGCATGCCTCTTCCAGATATCCACTGTGTCACACTCACCAACCTTCTCCTGCCCTAAGTCCATGATGAATAACTTAACTGGACATGCGTTCCAATCACTTCCCCATCCCCTCTGTTCCGGGACACCCCCTCCATGACCGTGTAAGAATGAGGCTCCCTCCCAGCTCTCCCGGGCTCCTCCGCCAAGGCACGCACCTCCCATCCAGATGGGGATGGCTCTCCTGCTGTGATCTAGCACTCCATCCTTCACGTCTCCCAGCCGACAACTCCCCTCCAGTAGGCTGGACCTGAGCTTATATAGGAGACCTGCCCCCTGCCAGTTCCAGTTGGGGATTGGTCAGGGCTCCTCACATGAGCTCTCTGTCACTCCAGCTCTCAGCCCTGCCCCTCTTCCAGAACATTCTCCCTGGAAGCAGGGGAAGCGCCCAAGAACTGAAGCACAGGTGGTCACACCCACTGCTACACTAACCACTCCCTGTCCCCAGATCAAAACAAGCAGGCCTAACATGCAGCATAGGCCTGCCTAAATTCACCTGCCTGGCAGCTTATCTCACAAAAATCCTCACCTCTAGCACCTACCTATGGTAGAGGGTGCTACACACAGAACATAGAAATGCAAGCATTTTAGTACATATAAACTGCTAAATACCTTTTCTCCGCAGGGGCCTTTCAGAACAGGTGTTCTCTATTCGTACTGACATCATATAACAGATCAAGAGAAGCCCGTAGCAAAATACAAAGTATTAAGCGCAGGGCTGGCATGACTGGGTAGCTAGGAACAGCACTATGGGGTTAATTTAGGGGGAGTGAAAATGGCAGGCTAGGGGGGTGGCTGTAGTTAATTTTTCCCGGGGTAGGAGGGGCTTGGGGGAGGTCTGGAGATCAGTTGTTTTACAACGTCGGAAAAGGAAGCTCCCACCCTCCCGCCCTAATATGTGGTGTTAGTATATGATTTGTGTGTTTGGGTGAAGGATTGGCGATTGGGGATCTTTGGAGGCAGTAGACATTTTGACCAATTTGGCATAAGTGTGGGAACCATCAAGGTATGGGATCCTCGGTTGATGCCAGTTAACCGTGGTTTAGCTGGCATCGGTTGATGGGTATCAGTGTGGGGAAGGTTCAGAGTGCTATGGTTTTTGAGTCAGCGCACTGCGACTGGGATCTTGGATGGCCACGCTGATACAAAGGAAATTTGGTCAATGCCTTCAATGATCCTCAACAGGGTGACAATGCTAACTGTGAAGGATTGTTGAGTGCAAATAAAGATGTTTTGGTTAATGTGTTATGGTTAATTTGTTAATAAAATGGCCGATGCGGCCAAGTTTACTCCAAAATAGATGTCGCCTGTTAATTCCTAGGTTAAGGTAGAGTTTTTGTTAATATGGCAATAGGCGGTTTATCTGGCTTACCATAGTCATGTAATACTTTGATTGCACACAGGCAGACCTTACGTAGTCATCTAAATATAGCACTTTTGAAACTAATTGGTTTGACCACATCCCGTTTAGGGGTTTTATAGCAAAGGGGGGGTGAATACTTATGCACATTCCATTTATATTTTTATTATTATTTCTTGCGTCACAATAAAAAATATTTTGTACCTTCAAAGTCGTAGACATAGTATGTACATCACGTAGTACAAATTCATTTTAAATCCAGGTCCAGGAAAAACATACAGGATGGGGGGGTTATTGAATCCTTTTTCAAAACACTATATTATCTACTCTGAGGGTAATATTCGGGTGTGATAATTCATGTGTATGGATAGATTCACAGTACAGTTTCTCATATTATCTACTCTGAATGGAATATTCAGGTGTGATAATTCATGTATATGGATAGATTCACAGCACAGCTTTCTTTGTTTGCCCTGTGTGATAATTGTGTTTTGATAGATGGGAAATACTGCTTTTCCTTCTTAGAAGCATGGTCAGATAGGCACAAATAAAAAAAAAGGCTTGAATTTTAATCACCTTGTTAATTTTTAATGTTAAATATTTATACAATGTATATTTTATTACCTATTCTCTTTGTGTACACCTTTGTGTATAGAAATGTTCCGTCCCTTAAATCAATGTTTCTCAACTCCAGTCCTCAATACCCCCAACAGGTCATGTTTTCAGGCTTTCCATTATTTTGCACAGGTGATTTGATCAGTTGCACTGCCTTAGTAATTACCACAGCCGTTTCATCTGAGGGAAATCCTGAAAACACGACCTGTTGGGGGTACTTGAGGACAGGGTTGAGAACCAGTGCTGTAGATTATTTGCAGGAGAGAAAATGCGTGGATGTAATTCTTCATGTTGCCCTCTGGATGGTGGTAATGCAGTATATGTATAATGAAGTGGTTACAAAGAAGAAATTTAATTTTTGTATGTTGAAAACTGTGCAGAACAGAAAAAATAATGGAGCATACATAACAACAAAATAATGTGTTTGTTTTTGATAATTTGTTGTATATAAGGATATGTAACTATGTTTTTTACTAACTCACTCCTCCCTCCTGTATTTAAAAAAAAAAAAAAAAAAGTATTAAAAATTACACTTACCCCCTCCACACTCCAGCACTGTCCCCAGCTTCCTCCTCTCTCGGGTGCTGCAGGTCCCCTTTGAGCAGAATGGCAGTCAGGTAATTTTGCCCATTTCCTGTGAACCCAGCCTGTCATTTACACACAGATTGGGCTCACAGTAATCTAGGAATGAATTGCACTTACACAACATTACATCAGTGCTGTCCAGTGCAGGCAGAATGGCCACTCCCCCAACGCCATACCTCCCAACAGGCACGGATTCCGCGGGTTTCTCCCGCACAGGGCCCTTCTTCCCGCATACCCGCGAGAGCTGTGTTTTTCCCACACATCCATCACAGCAGTAAAATGTCCTTTCCCCCCGCCCCTCCCTCAGCTACTTTCGTTTTATGGTCGAAAAATTTGAAAAAAAATTCGATCTCCCGCGGCCCCCCCCCCCCTCAACAATTTTCGTTCTGAGGACGAATGATAAAAATTCGATGCTTGGCGAAGAAGATACAATTTTGTGATGTCACTAGACCAGCTAGCAAACTGTAGGAAAAAGTATGTATAGGGTTTTTTTATTTTTTATTAAAGTGTTACTAAACCCACAACAGTAAAATCAGTCTGTAAATGCAGTAAAGCTGTGGAACCCAAGGGGTTAATCCTCTTTTTTATTTTCTTGGGAGGGTGCATGTGACCAGCACAGGGCCAATCCGCATTGTCCAGACAGAGGGTCAGGGGTCCTGCAGCCTCATAGGACAGTCAGAGTAGAATGAAAACTCCTCCTACAAGCTTTAACCAGACACTTATACAAGTCACAAGACTGCTATATTCTGCTGATGAGAAAAAGGTATTACTCTTTCGTCCATGGACCGACACAGCTTCTCTATTGACAAAGTGGGTATTATCCGTTAATTAGGAGTGACTAGGCAGAAAAACTTGTAAAAAGTGTTGCATCACACCTTCTACAGTACCGCCCAGGGGGCGGACCCTCTGGGTATACCCTCTCAGTCTGCACATCGCAGATCAGTTTTTTTCTGTCTAGCAAGGAGTAGGACATGGCTCCCTTCGGGCCCATTGGTCCGGGGAAAAAAGATATATATATATGTATATATTTTTTTTTTGCTACATTTGTTGTTTCCTGCGATCTTCGATCAACTGCCGACTGGGTGACAGGCTGGATCCTCGATCCTTGTAGTCTCCCCAGTTTCGGCCATCGAGCGTGTGCCGACCCTAGCTACGCGCTGGGTTTTCCACGACATGCCCGTCGCTCCACGGGTGGCCGGTGAGCCTACGCTCCAGGGCCTGCATCGGACCGCTCAGCTTCGGCTGACCTTACGGCCGAGTCGCAGCAGCCTGGCCGGTGAGCTTACGCTCCAAGGCTTGCATCGGACCGCTCAGCTTCGGCTGACCTTACGGCCGAGTCGCAGCAGCCTGTCCGGTGAGCGTCATGCTCCAGGGCATACATATGATCGTCCCTTCTGGGTCCAATCACAGCATGCCTGGCCAACAGTCACCTTCCGTGCGCGGACGATGATCTGTTTGGAATGTCTTCCAGCAGAATACATGCAGGATAGGTAAGTAAAACTCCCCTGCCTCGGCTGGGTGATTTAGCTGGACATTCCTGGAGAGATCAAGTAAGTGGTTGTGGCCCCTTTCTTCCCTCTCTCCCTGCCTTTCCCTCCTCCCTGGGCTTCTAGCTAAAGGTTGCTGGGTGCTGGGGGTCACCTAGGGGGTCCCACTGGAGCGGGGCTGGCTGTAACTAACATTTAAAAGAAATGTCATTTTTGCTTACCTGTGTTTCTGTGTCTCCATGCTGTCGGCGGCCATTTTGAGGTGGTCCATGCCAAGTTTGGCCTCTTGTAACTGCCTGGCAGCCATCTTCCTGTGGTTCGGCCACACCCACTGGCCCCTATCAGGTGATCGGCGGCCATGTTTGTCCACCCTGTATGCAGATATTGCCGTTCGGCGGCCATCTTTTTGTGGGCTATGGCTGCCTGACCTCTATCTTCTGTCGGCGGCCATTTTCTTAGAGCCCACATTATCTTCCATACAAACGTTTTGGCAACCATTTTGCGAGAGCCTCCGGCCTCTAGGGTGCATTACACTGGCGCGAAAATTCACACAGGAAGTGCTGATAAAAGAAGCAGACTGACACAGCAGCAAGGGGACAGCATCACAGGCGCAGCATAGCAGTACCTATCCAGGGTGGTGACTCCTCTGGGTAACCCAGCATCTCTGCAGCGCAGGAGGGTGGCCTATTGATATCTTGCCTGGAGCCCTGTGAGTGTCAGCGTGTGGTCAGCATGGCATCTGAGCCAGATGTCTTCTCCCCTGAAACACCAGATTTAGCAGCTGGTGTCCCTGAGGTGTCTATGGACGCTATGTCGGCAATCCTAGAGGCGTTTGCTGCCAGGGTGGAAGCAGCACACGGGAATACAGGGGGTAATAAACGCCCCCGTCCCCTGCAATCTTCTGGGGATATTTCTGATGCAGAACCAGGTCCAGCTACGGCTCATGGCCCAGATTCTGATGCATCAGAGACTGCAGACCGTGACCGATCGGACAGTGAGGAGGACTCCAAGTCCAGGTCAGTACGCGAGACGGCTTTGGTATCTGACCTTATTACTGCAGTGCGGGATACGCTAAAGTTGGAAAGGACTGAAGAAGTAGAAGATACTCCAGTCCCCTTTGGGTTTCGTAAACCTGCCCGCACTGCTAAGGTGTTCCCTTGTGTGTCTTATTTTGACAAACTCTTATACAAGGAATGGGAGAACCCACTGAGGGTCTTTACAGCCCCAAAGAGGTTTGCAGTACGGTACCCCTTTGAGGAGAGTTTTCTGAAGATATGGACCTCTCCCCCTATAGTGGACCCTTCGGTGTCCAGACTTAATAGAGCCACCACTATTCCAGTAGAAGGGGCTCCTGTTTTCAAGGACCCTGTGGATAAGAAGGCTGAAGCACTCGCTCGCTACCTATACTCAGTGGTAGGCTCGGCAGTACGCCCGGCATTGGCGGGGGCCCTAGTGTCTCAGACACTTACTGAATGGGCAAAATTGCTACTCCAGGGGTTAAAGGAGCGAGATGCTCCTCCTAATGAGATAACTTTGGCTGACCAGTTGGTCCAGGGCCTTAAGTTTGTCTGCGAGTCAGACATGGATACTATTCCCCTGCTGTCAAGAGCTTCGGTTTATGCAGTAGCAATACGCCGCCTGATCTGGCTAAAGGGCTGGTCTGCGGACCAGACTTCCAAGAAAGCCCTATTGGATCTGCCTTTTAAGGGCGACAGACTTTTTGGGGCTTCTCTGGATGACATCATCAAGGATGCCACAGGAGGTAAAAGCACTTTGCTTCCCCAAACTAACAAGGGTAAGGGACCACGCCAAGGGCAAGGGCCCTCCTTTACTGCACGTAAGCGTTTTTTTCGCCCCCTTAAGGCGACAGGGAAAAGACCCCAGGCCGATAAAGCGCCTGCCCAAGGACAAAAGCGTCCTTGGTCCCGCAGACCCAACAAGCCTGCGGACAAATCTGCGTCCACATGAAGGTCCGCCCCCACCCAGCTCTCGGGTGGGGGGACGTCTTCGCAAATTCGCGACTCAGTGGACTGCTCTAGTCTCCGACAGGTGGGTTTGCGAAGTAATGTCCTCAGGCTACAAGATAGAATTTCTCTCTTGTCCACCAGACAGATTCATCACCTCCAATCTCCAGCTACTACCGACCCGTCGGGAGGCCCTGTATGGGGTGGTCCAGGGTCTACTGGAACGCGGGGTAGTTTATTCCAGTTCCAGAACAGGAACGGGGTCAGGGTTTTTACTCAAATCTGTTCATTGTGCCAAAGAAGGAGGGGGTTCGTCCAATCTTGGATCTCTGAGCCCTCAATTGCTTTGTGAAGGTACAAAGATTTCGGATGGAGTCGGTTCGATCCGTAGTCACGGCTCTCCATCCGGGGGACTTTCTGGCCTCCTTGGACATCACGGACGCATACCTGCATGTCCCCATATACTCCAGACACCAGAGGTTTCTGCGATTTGCTATCGGGAAGAACCACTACCAGTTTGTGGCCCTCCCGTTTGGCCTTGCCTCAGCACCCAGGACATTCACCAAGGTGCTCGCTCCGATTCTGGCACTACTAAGACAGCGGGGTATCGCTATCACAGGTTACTTGGTGCTGAAGGCCCCTTCAAGCTCAGAATTAGAGGTAAGCGTGTCCATTACCTGTCAGACTCTTCGAGACTGTGGTTGGATACTAAACACGCAAAAGTCAGTATTGGTGTCCACTCAATGCCTAGTGTACCTGGGGTTGATTCTGGATTCCTCAGAGGCAAAGGTATTCCTCCCTGTGGAGAAGTTGCAGACCCTCCGGGCTGCAGTACGGCAGCTGACTTCCAGGAATTGGTCGTCACTCCGTTTTTGCATGCGAGTGTTGGGCCTCATGGTAGCCTCCTTTGAGGCGGTCCCATATGCTCAATACCACACTCGAGTGTTACAGAAGGAAGTTCTGTCCAGATGGAACAGATGCCCTTCATCTCTGGATTATCAAATCCGAGTGAGCCACCTAGTCAGGAGATCCCTGGTATGGTGGCTGACAGCACCGGCTCTAATGGCCGGGAAGTCATTTCTTCCGGTTTACTGGATAGTGATCACGACGGACGCCAGCCTTACAGGTTGGGGGGGAGTCTGGGGTGTCCAGTCGGCGCAAGGTCGCTGGACCCCAGAGGAAGCCCTCCTGCCGATCAATGTCCTGGAGATCCGGGCGATAAAGCTGTGCCTCTTCAAATGGTCTCAGAGACTGCAAGGGCGTCCAGTCAGGATCCAGTCAGACAACGCCACAGCAGTGGCATATGTCAATCATCAAGGAGGAACAAGAAGCTCAGCTGCAGCATCGGAGATCGCTCTCATCCTGAAGTGGGCAGAGAGGAGCGTACCGGCACTGTCGGCCGTGTACATTCCGGGTGTGGAAAACTGGCAGGCGGACTACCTGAGCCGCCAGATGCTGGACCAGGGAGAATGGTCCTTACACCCGGAGGTGTTCCAACTCCTCTGCCAAAGATGGGGCACACCAGACGTAGATCTTCTGGCTTCCCGACTCAATCGGAAGGTATTGAGGTTTGTGGCCCGGTCAAGAGACCCATGGGCAGACGCAACGGACGCGTTGGTAGCATCGTGGGGTCAGTATCGGCTAATCTATGCCTTCCCTCCCTTAAGGATTCTTCCTCTTCTGCTCCGCAGAGCGGAGGCAGAGGGAATTCCAATGATCCTAATCGCTCCAGATTGGCCTCAGCGTCCTTGGTACGCCGATCTAGTACGTCTGGTAGCAGACGTCCCCTGGCGCCTACCACTACGGAAGGACCTGCTATCGCAAGGTCCCATATTCCATCCTGCTTTACAGTCATTGGCTTTAACGGCATGGCTGTTGAGAACCAGGTACTGAGAGATCGGTGCCTGTCAGACTCAGTAATCTCTACTATGAGAAGTGCTCGGAAACCGTCCTCTAGGAAGGTCTATCACCGCACTTGGAGGGCCTACATCTCCATGTGTGAGGAAATGAAATGGCATCCGCGTACCTATTTGGTTTCCAGAATCCTGCTGTTTTTACAGCATGGGGTAGACCAAAGGCTTGCCCTAAGTACGATTAAGGGACAGATATCTGCCCTGGCTGTCTTTTTTCAGCGACCCCTGGCGACTCACTCTCTCGTGAGTACGATTGTGCAGGGGGTTCGACATGTGGCCCCTCCGGTCCGCCCCCGTTACCTCCGTGGGACTTGAACCTGGTCCTCTTGGTGCTTCAGAAGGCACCGTTTGAGAATATTAGAGATATTCCCCTGTTGACACTTTCTCAGAAGGTGGTCTTTTTGGTGGCTGTTACGTCAGTTAGACGAGTCTCTGAGCTGGCAGCCCTGTCCTGCAAGGCTCCCTATTTGATTTTCCACAAGGATAAGGTGGTGCTGCGGCCGCAGCCTTCCTTTCTTCCAAAAGTCGTTTCGGCTTTTCATCTCAACGAAGACATTGTACTTCCATCCTTGTGTCCTCAGCCGTCGAATCCTAAGGAGTCGGCGTTGCATTCCTTGGACGTTGTCCGAGCTTTGAGAGTATACATATCTGCTACTTCCCTGTTCCGGATGTCAGACTCACTGTTTGTTTCGGTGGCTGGTCCCAAGAAGGGCCAAGCAGTCTCATCGGCCACCATCTCTAGGTGGATCCGACAGATAGTAATCCAGGCTTACTCCTAAAAGGGTCAGGCGCCCCCCTTTCCTGTCACGGCACATTCGACCAGGGCAATAGGTGCCTCTTGGGCTTTCCGACATCAAGCGTCTGTTTCCCAACTATGTAAAGCGGCGACTTGGTCGTCCGCTCACACTTTCACAAAATTCTACAAAGTTGATGTAGGTGCATCTTCGGATGCCTCTTTCGGCCGCAAGGTTTTGCAGGCGGCTGTTTAGAGTTGCAACTCCTCCGTTGGAGGAGTGCTGTTTTGTGTTTTGGGCTGAAGTTTGTTTTTATGCTGTTGCCACCCCTCGTTTTTTCTCTGACACTGCTTTGGGACGTCCCACTTTGTCAATAGAGAAGCTGTGTCGGTCCATGGACGAAAGAGTAAATAGGATTTTTTACTCACCGTAAAATCCTTTTCTCTGAGTCCATGGACCGACACAGCACCCACCCCTCCTTTTAAGTTTGTACTGCTTTTTGACGAACTGATCTGCGATGTGCAGACTGAGAGGGTATACCCAGAGGGTCCGCCCCCTGGGCGGTACTGTAGAAGGTGTGATGCAACACTTTTTACAAGTTTTTCTGCCTAGTCACTCCTAATTAACGGATAATACCCACTTTGTCAATAGAGAAGCTGTGTCGGCCCATGGACTCAGAGAAAAGGATTTTACGGTGAGTAAAAAATCCTATTTTATCAGTTTATGTTGACTAAAATAATTGCATTTCCATGTTCTGTGCACTGTGAGAGACCCGATATAGTGAATGCAGGGTCCTGGGTTTAGTAACACTTACTGCATATACACACAGTAAAATCAGTGTATATATGCAGTAAAGCATGCTTGTTATACTCACTGTTGGACCTAAGTGGTTAATCCTCCGCACTGTGTAAAAAGGCTGTTGGATCCTGGCTTCTCTGATCCTCCCCTCTTTCCACTGTTCCCTAATAATTTCCTGATAACAGAGTCTATGGAGTCATACTACACATGCCCAGTTTGGTGCGTATTGCTAGAGAGGTTTTTTTTTTGGGGGGGGGGGGCGTGTGATCAGCACAGGGCCAATCAGCACTGTCCAGACAGAGGCTCAGGGGTCTTGCAGTCTCATCAGACAGTCAGAAAGCCCCTCCTACAAGCTTTAACCATTGCTCTGCTGGACACTGATAGAAGTCACAAGACTGCTATATACTCAGGGGCGGATCCAGGGGGGGGCAACTCAGCAACAAGCACAGTAAAAAACATGCAAACAGCAACTTGCCAAAATGTCCCATTAGCTACTTTACCAAGTGTAGGGCAGCCCATTAAAATCCATTTCCCTATGCATGTTGCGGGAAAAATGAGCCAAAAAAAAAACAAAAACACTACGCTAGATGTGAATGGATCCTGAAAGTGAAATTGTTATGCTTACACAAGAACAATAAGGCTCCGTTTACATCTGTGCCCTTGCAAACGCATGACAAACTGCACAGTAAACATGTGCTTTGCCATGCTTTTTGGAAATGTGCTGCAAACGCGGATCGCACTTGCAGCGCAATTAAGTGTTAATGGCACCCCAAGTGCGGGTAGCAGGCGCACATCTACCGCACATCTACCGTGTGACAAACAAGTGCAAGTGCAAAAAAAGGGAGGTAAAAAATGTGCCACGCTCCGCTCTAAAAAAAAGTTCTGAAGCTTATTTGGTGTGTTTGCCACACATAGGGCAGCCCATTCAAGTGAATGTGTGAGGAACAGAAATGCTCCAAAATGCCAAAAAAAAAAAACACATGCAGGAATGTGAGTTCCCACTATGTGAAGATGGGGCCTGACAGCCGAGTGCCTCCATCCACTATCTCCTAGGTACTTGTATAAAGATGTCCAGAACTATGGAACAGGCGGACACACCTGAACAATCCATTCAATTTGTATCAGATAGGCCTTTGCACTGCTTTTGGCAGATCTAAAGGAGATTGTACAATCAGATTGTATAGTGTATGTTCACCTTAGGGGAAGAATTAGGAAAAAAAAAAGGGGTGGTATAGTAATGAGGGAGGTGTGGTCCAGACATGCCCTATCACGTCCTATCCTGTGATGCAGTAAAGGCCTGATTCACACCTATGCATTTTTAGTCCTTTTTGCATTTTGCAAATTTGCGCTACAGTCCATTTAACATGGTTTCCTATGGAACACGTTCTGTAGTGCAAATATGCAAAATGCAAAAAGCACTAAAAATGCATAGGTGTGAATCATGCCTAAGCCCAGGTTCACACTGGGCTGAGGGAATGAAGCCGTGCGAGTTCAGCTGAACTCGCACCATTTCACTCCCGCTTGTCAGTCCCGATTTCGGCCATGATTTCAGAGACATCTGCACAGATGTCAATGTAAATCGCAAAAAGTAGTACAGAAACTACTTTTTGAAAATGGTGCAGTGCCGCAGATGCTGCTTCGTACCAATTAGGACGGTGCCATTTTCGGATGTCAAATCGCATGTCAAAACACACCAGTGTGAACCAAGACTCAGGCAGTGAATGATGGGAGATCACCTACCAAAAGTAATGGAAGCAGAAAGCATTTTCAAAAACTCAAACAGAAACGTGAAATTTCAAACCTGCCGTGGACGAGGTAAGTGCGAAAACATTGGGATAGCTGGGGCACAAAGGACATTGGAAAAGGCTTCTATTATGAAAAGTGAAATTCTGCCCCAAACGTAGCCTTCAAGTGTGCCCACAGATGTTGATACTGTTCACCTAAATAAAAAATATATTTTTTCTTTGTATATTCACATACAGTAAAACCTCGGATTGCGAGTAACGCAGTTTATGAGCGTTTCACAATACGAGCTGTTATTTTTTTATTCTGACTCGATTTGCGAGCGTTTTCTCGCAAGACAAGCAGGATTCAAGCCTCTGGGGTGTGCAGTACTGCATGTTACCAGAGGTGGGGGGGAGTGCCCGAGATGCTCAGAGACATCACTCGGAGAAACTCGATACTGCACACCCCAGAGGCTTGAATCCTGCTCGTCTTGCGAGAAAACGCTTGCAAATCGGTTCCCGAGTGTCTCTGAGCATCTCTGAGCGTCTCTAAGTGGTCTCTGAGTGGTCTCCGAGTGTTTCAGAGTGGTCTCTGAGCATCTCCAGCTCCCCCCACCTCTGGTCACATGCGGTACTGCACACCCCAGAGGCTTGAATCCTGCTCGTCTTGCGAGAAAACGCTTGCAAATCGGTTCCCGAGTGTCTCTGAGCATTTCTGAGTGGTCTCTGAGTGTTTCCGAGTGGTTTCTGAGCGTCTCCGTCTCCCCCCCCCCACCTCTGGTCACATGCGGTACTGCATACCCCAGAGGCTTGAATCCTGCTCGTCTTGCAAGAAAACGCTTGCAAATTGGTCCCCGAGTGTCTCTGAGTGTCTCTGAGTGGTCTCTGAGTGTTTCCGAGTGTCTCCGGCGCCCCCCACCTTTGACCACATGCGGTACAGCATACACTAGCAGTGACACTGGAACAAATTATCTGAGTTTCTATTGATTCCTATGAGGAAACTCACTTTGATATACGAGTGCTTTGGATTACAAGCACAAATTATGCGCGTAATCCAAGGTACCACTGTACATATTTTCTGCAATTATATATGTAGCGGGGTGTTCCCCTTTAATGCAGAGAGACAAGAAGTTCCAGGTGAGAGGTGAGTCGGGAGGAAGTAAAGAGACATTATGGAAGTGAAAGCAGAGGAGAGAGAGACTACATCTCCCAGTACATCTTGCAGCACCCAGGGTGCATTGCTCCAGAACAGAGACTGCTGGGGCAGACTTTATAAAGGGGAGGCGGAGTTTTGGTCGGCCTCTTTGGACCCCCCTCTCCTAGCAAGAGGATGTCTGTGCTGAACTGCTGTGTGCACAAGGCCTGAAGCCTGGGCCGTGTGCTCCTTTCCAAAGAGCCCTCTGCCAGCCTAGCAGAGCCTCAGAGACATCTAATCCTCCTTGCTGCAGTACACCAGAAGGATTGAAGACTTGGATGTCGGTGGATTCCTGTTCCTAGACGAATCGATGGAGGAAAGGGACTTGGACTTGTCCAGGTGGTGAGAGCTGTTTAAAGACAGATACTTTATCTTTACTATTCGTTGGGATTACAAAGTTGTTCTTCAAGTGCACCACCGAGAGATTGCTAGCAAATATTGTTTCACTGAACTTCCATTTAGATCAGTCAGGCCTGACTGCATAGGTAGACATTGCTGGGTGGTAGTCTACCCATGAGGGGAAGTAGCTGTAAAAGGGCAGCGCTAGAGTTGCATAGCAATACTTAATTATTCTGATTACTCTGTTTATCTTTATTACTGTTTATTGCAGGGATCTGCAACTTGTTATACTGTTGTTTATTACTTGCCCATTAGCCTCAGTAAAATATCTGGGTAAAGTACATTTGGTGTCAGTTCCGCTTACTTTAATAGGAGTTTTAAAGTATATTCTGTGTATGTTTGTTATAGGACTGCGTCACCAACAGTTGCGGTCACGCGGTCCTATCCCTCTATCACCAGCTGTGCCACGGGAGGTTAGAGCCGATTGCCAGGGGTTGACAGCAGTGCACTACAGGGCCCAAATCAATATCAGCGGCTCTCTTAACTGGGGGTAGCGCTGCACGTGGGGGCTCGAGTCCGGGATCCTTGTACGTTGCACGCTGCAATCAAGCCGGTCAGAAGTACCAGCATGGACCCGCTGGCAATGTCACAGTGGTGCGCAGCGATTGGCGCCGATCCAACCGCGGCGGTAGTCATTGTACTCCCGGGGGAAAGATGGAAGGAAGAGGAGATAAAACATCTCGTATTGTTACTGTCTCCGAGCCACAAAGCATGGGTGATGGATTTTAGGCCAAATCCAGTGATCTCGTTTACATACGCACTGGTAGAATGGAAAAACGAAATCCCAGAGCATTTTAAAAGTCAGAGTATACAAGCCATAGATAATCAGATCTATCACTTGATACATACGCTGCCAGTGAAGGAAGAATGGTTTCAGCCACCAAAATCCATCCCATGCTAAAGACGGCCTACCAACGACTGGTCTTAGAGCAGAAGACCCCGGAAGAGGGGATAGGGAAGGTGTGGAGACTTGGCAGAGAAGGAGTAGTGCTACAGCCCGGAGAAGTAACCTGTCTTAGGGCCACTGTGAAGCTTTCGTGGGAACAACCTGGCCCCTTTGTCATGCTGGAATCAGACCCAAGGGAAGAGTCCTCAGGCCTGGAAGTGATACCAGAAGTGATTCCGTTCAAGGCCCTGAAGAAGGCCCATGGCAGAGTTCCGGTGAGTGTTAGGAACACTACGGGAGGACCCATGGAGATCCCTGCCAGAGTGTTGCTTGGTCAGGTGAGCCCTGCTGCCCCGGTCACTTGGTCCGAAGTCAAGGGGACGGGTGACGGAGGAGATGTTTGGGAGAAACTGTCCGTGGAAAACCCGAACCTACCCAGGGCTTGGAAAGAAAGAGCCAAGGCCCAGCTGTCCAGGTGGGAGAAGATCTTTTCCGAAGATGAATTCGATGTGGGGTGTGCAAGAAGTGCCACCCATCGGATCCGCCTCCAAGAAGATAAGCCCTTCCGAGAGAGGGTCAGGCGGGTCCCCCTGGCAGATCTGGAGGATCTGAGGGGACAACTTGTAGAACTAAAGAAGACTGGTGTGATCCGGGAGTCTAGAAGTCCCTATGCCTCCCCAATCGTGGTGGTCAGAAAGAAGAATGGGTCGTTGAGGCTTTGTATCGATTACAGGACTCTCAACAGGAGAACCATCCCTGACCAATACACCACGCCAAGGATAGAAGATGCCCTACAAAGTTTGTCTGGAGCCAAATGGTTCAGTGTGATGGACCTCAAGAGTGGGTACTATCAAATCCCTATGCACCCAGAAGACAGGGAGAAGACAGCCTTCATAACCCCGGTGGGATTCTTCGAATTCAATAGGATGCCTCAGGGTCTGTCTGGAGCTCCTGCTACCTTTCAACGCCTTATGGAGAAGACTGTTGGAGACATGAATCTTATAGAAGTCCTTGTGTACTTGGACGATGTCATTGTCTTTGGAAGAACCTTGGAAGAACATGAAGCCAGGTTGGAGAAAGTATTGAGAAGACTCAGCGAAGAGGGACTTAAGCTTTCCCCCGAGAAGTGTCGGTTCTACCAGTCTTCTGTGAACTATCTGGGGCACATAGTGTCTGAAGAAGGGGTGGCCACAGATCCTGAGAAGTTGGAAGCAGTCACTTCCTGGCCACGACCCACCACAGTAACAGAGCTCAGATCCTTCCTGGGGTTCTGCTCCTATTATAGGAGGTTTGTGGAGGGGTTTGCTCGGATTGCCCGCCCGTTGAATGAATTGCTAAAGGCAGAAGGGGAAGAGGATGACTCAGGGCCCAGGAGGCCTGGTGAGTCAGTTCAAGATCAGTGGAACCCAAGGTGTGAAGAGGCCTTTCATGCTCTGAAGAGGAGCTTAACCACTGCCCCAGTCCTGGCCTACGCCGACCCTACCAGACCTTATGAATTACATGTGGATGCCAGCCATGAGGGTCTAGGTGGTGTACTCTACCAAGAACATGAAGGACAACTGCGACCAGTGGCCTATGTGAGCAGGAGCCTGACCCCCTCAGAAAAGAATTACCCCACTCATAAGCTGGAATTCCTGGCCCTCAAATGGGCGGTAGTAGACAAGCTAAAAGACTACTTGTATGGGGCAGAGTTTACTGTGAAGACAGACAACAACCCCCTGACCTACCTCTTCACCACCGCGAAACTAGATGCCACCGGACACAGGTGGTTGGCCGCATTGTCTGGATTCAACTTCAGTCTGAAGTACAGACCAGGAGCCGGAAATAGGGATGCAGATGCCCTGTCCCGGAGGTCTCATGCCACGACAAATGACTGGGAAGATTGGACCCAAGTGGCACCGGACGGGGTGCGGGCCCTTTGTCAAGGGGCTGAATTCCAAGCCAGAGGAGGCTCCAGAGCAGAAGAAATAGGGGTTACCATGGTAGGAGTCCCCAAACACTATTGTGGGGTAACTCAACTGGAGGAAGACAACCTACCGAGACTGTCCAAGAAGGAGTTGAGGTGTGACCAATTGGAAGACCCCATGGGGAGATTGGTCCTCGAAGCCCTGGAGAATCAGGATCCCAACAAATTCCTACATCACCCCTCAAAGGAGGCTCGCCTGTTGAGGAAGGAATTGGACAGGCTACAGGTACATCAGGGAGTGGTCTACCGAAGGGGCCCCTCTGATGACTCAGAAGATAAGTGGCAGTTATTTCTTCCAGAGAAGCACCGAGAGACTGTACTAATTGCCCTGCATGACCATCATGGTCACCTAGGGGCAGAAAGGACCTTCCAGCTTGTCAGAAATCGGTTCTATTGGCCCTGCATGAGGGCAGAAGTAGAGGAGTATTGCCATTCCTGTGCACGATGCATTCAGAGAAAGACCCTACCCCATCAAGCTGCCCCAATGGGCCATTTACAGAGTCAAGGCCCAATGGATCTGGTATGCATTGACTTTCTCTGCCTCGAACCCGACCTGAGTGGATTGGGGAATGTTCTGGTAATAACCGACCATTTCACCCGCTATGCTCAAGCTTTCCCAACCAAAGACCAGAAGGCATCCACCGTGGCCAAGATACTTATGGAGAAGTATTTTGTCCATTACGGACTACCACAGAGACTCCACTCAGATCAAGGAAGGGACTTTGAGAGTCGGTTGATCCGAAGACTTTTGGATTCATTAGGAATAAAGAAGACCAGAACCACGCCTTACCACCCACAAGGAGATGCTCAGCCGGAGAGATTTAACCGGACCCTGCTCAACATGTTGGGAACCTTAGAAACAGAGAAGAAGCAACACTGGAGTCAGCACATATCAGCCCTAGTACATGCCTATAACTGTACCACAAGTGACGCCACTGGCTACTCCCCTTATCGACTTATGTTTGGGAGAGAAGCAAGGCTACCTGTGGACCTGGCCTTTGGCACTTCTATAGACAATACCTCAGCTACATCCCACAAGGGATACGTGGACAGACTTAGACGTAGCTTGCAGGTGGCCTATGAACAAGCCCAGGTGGCTTCGGATCAAAGGGGGGCCCGCAACAAGAGAAATTTTGATCTGAAGGTTCGAGTGCAAGATCTGCAGCCCGGGGACCGAGTACTGCTACGCAATCTGGGGGTCCCTGGAAAACACAAGCTTGCCGACAGGTGGAGATCTGAGCCCTATGTTGTCTGTAGGAAGTTGCCCGGTTTGCCTGTCTACAAACTAAAGCCAGAAGGAAAGGTGGGTCCACTGAAGACGTGGCATCGGAACCACCTGCTCCCACTTGCTGAGGCAGTCAGAATACCTCCCGTGAGAGACTCCCCTGAACCGGCCTCTATCCTGGATATTCCTAGGCCGAACACTCGGTCCCAGACCTCTCGAGCCAAAGATGGGGAGGCCTCCCAATTGAGTACAGAAGAAGGTGGAGAACTGGACTGGCTGTGGCCTCCCTCGACTCTGGGAACGTCCGCCATAGATCTCCCAAATGGAGGGGATACCCCAGATGCAACGCTGAATCCGGAGGCTACTGAATTCATACCCTTCAGTCCCTCAGCTGATTACTGGGAAGATGTTCCTGACACTTGCGCAGAGGAGGACTCTAGAGATTCCATACGTCAGTTGACTTCTGAATCAGAGGTTCCAGAACCAGCAATGTTACCTGAACTTACTCCTGAAGAAGAGCCTGTGGTGCCAGAGTCAGAAGCACCAAGAGAGCAGAGGGCTCGCAGAGTCATCAGGCCTCCCAAGAAACTAACTTACCCCCAAATGGGGACGAGCTCAGAGGACTCTGTTGTAACGGCTAGGAGAAGTGTTGAACAACCTGATCCTTCCACCGTCCATTTGGTGGAGGGCAACCCCAGCTCACTCTCTGGCACAGTTAGGCAGGCCACTCATGGTAGTGTGACCTGTGGGCAAGAGAGTTCCATCCCAAAGTTTTGGTGGGAATTCCCTATGCCAACATCATGCTCGACATTGTCCAAAATGGTAAACAGTATTTGTTGAAGTTTATCTTTGGGGACCAAAGAGTTCAAGTGGGGGGAGTGTGTAGCGGGGTGTTCCCCTTTAATGCAGAGAGACAAGAAGTTCCAGGTGAGAGGTGAGTCGGGAGGAAGTAAAGAGACATTATGGAAGTGAAAGCAGAGGAGAGAGAGACTACATCTCCCAGTACATCTTGCAGCACCCAGGGTGCATTGCTCCAGAACAGAGACTGCTGGGGCAGACTTTATAAAGGGGAGGCGGAGTTTTGGTCGGCCTCTTTGGACCCCCCTCTCCTAGCAAGAGGATGTCTGTGCTGAACTGCTGTGTGCACAAGGCCTGAAGCCTGGGCCGTGTGCTCCTTTCCAAAGAGCCCTCTGCCAGCCTAGCAGAGCCTCAGAGACATCTAATCCTCCTTGCTGCAGTACACCAGAAGGATTGAAGACTTGGATGTCGGTGGATTCCTGTTCCTAGACGAATCGATGGAGGAAAGGGACTTGGACTTGTCCAGGTGGTGAGAGCTGTTTAAAGACAGATACTTTATCTTTACTATTCGTTGGGATTACAAAGTTGTTCTTCAAGTGCACCACCGAGAGATTGCTAGCAAATATTGTTTCACTGAACTTCCATTTAGATCAGTCAGGCCTGACTGCATAGGTAGACATTGCTGGGTGTTAGTCTACCCATGAGGGGAAGTAGCTGTAAAAGGGCAGCGCTAGAGTTGCATAGCAATACTTAATTATTCTGATTACTCTGTTTATCTTTATTACTGTTTATTGCAGGGATCTGCAACTTGTTATACTGTTGTTTATTACTTGCCCATTAGCCTCAGTAAAATATCTGGGTAAAGTACCTTTGGTGTCAGTTCCGCTTACTTTAATAGGAGTTTTAAAGTATATTCTGTGTATGTTTGTTATAGGACTGCGTCACCAACAGTTGCGGTCCTATCCCTCTATCACCAGCTGTGCCATGGGAGGTTAGAGCCGATTGCCAGGGGTTGACAGCAGTGCACTACAGGGCCCAAATCAATATCAGCGGCTCTCTTAACTGGGGGTAGCGCTACATATATAAGCTGCGAACAGCCCTGTTCACTCGTTAATGGTCCTGAAGAATAATAGGCTATTCATGAAACAATTCCAAGCACGATAAAGCCTTCATTCAGTAAAACTCAATAAAGTGACTTTTTTTTAATTAATGCTTGACGAACAATATCAATTAACTCCAAAAGCATTGAAAAGTTAAATAAATCAATCATTACTCAAAGAGGGATTTTAATTAAGTAAAATAAAAAAATTAAACAGTGAAATAGTAAGCTTTGGATTTAAGTTCAACTAATAACTAAACACGAACACTCAAATCAGCATCCTCTTAATCTGCATTGTGGTTTCACAATTCTGCAAGCTCTGAGATAGAATATAGCATTGATGCCTAAAATAATATGCTGCATGGATAATAAATCAGCCTTTAGCAATAAATATTCTTACATTAAAGCTGGAGGTTTTCAGACCATCAAACGGCTTTCTTTCCCTTTATATGAAAAGCAGACAGCGTAGGGTGTATACGTGGCATGATATGCAATTACAATTCTCAGTAATGCCTATAGAATAGCGGGAGGAGGATATCATTGCTTCATTTGGGTGTATAATTTCCGCATTTATTATCCAGGTGGCATTATAGAGAATGTACGGTATAAAATAGATTACCTTAAAGTAGGGCCAAAACAACTTATCGATTAATCGACAACTAATCGATTATGAAATTAATCGATTACAATTTTCATAATTGATTAATCGGCCAGTAACATAATGGGGTTAAAAAATAAAATAAAAAATTAGTCCTTTATAGTACAAAAAGAGCAAATTGCTACTGTAAATATTACTTTCACTGTCCCACAGTAAAAAATGAACCCCTTACAGTAGCGATTATTTGCTCCTTTTTGTACTAATTTTAGTTTAATTAACCCCATTATGTTGCTAAACATCTCAGGCCTGGGTCACACCTCTGTTTTTTGGTGCTTTTTTCAGAAACAGCCTACAGTTCATTTACATAGTTTCCTATGGGACACGTTCACATCCATGATTTTTTCAGCTGCTGCGTATTTGGAAAGGGCAAGGACTTTTTTTTTTAAACGCAAAACGGTGCTATTTTGGTTCAATATACTTCAATGCAGAAGCTGCAGAAAAGCATGTAAATGTGTTTTTGCAGCAATTTGTGTTTTGTACTCTGCCCAACAACAAATTGGCCCAAAAAAATGTAAATCGCAGCAAAATTCCCCTTTTTTTTTTTTTAAGATTATTAACCTATTAATCGACTAATCGAAACAATAATCGGCCAACTAATCGATTATGAAAATAATCGTTAGTTGCAGCCCTACCTTAAAGCAAATCATCTTATAATGTATGTTACCATACAGTGTTGCCAACCCCCCCCGAAGTGAAATTTACTGGCAGAACGACAAAATTTACGAACATCACCAATGTTTTGCTGACACGCAACCATGAAATTTACTGGGAGATACACATTTTTTACTGACACTACAAAAAAAAGTACCTACAATTACTGTTTTTAGTGCTAAACAGTGCAAATATCAATATTTGAACTGTAAACACATAGCTAATGCTATTATCAATGTGTTTAACTTAAACAAAAGTAAAAAAACATATTTCTCAATTTATACGAAGGTTAGGTTACTATAACCCAGCCAGCACAGAGTTTCCCCTTACATCAGAGTCTGCAGGATGCCCCCTTACAGTGCAAGGCTGCAGACATACTGCAGGAGGTGGAGAGAGGCTGCGAACATGACACAGGAGGGGAACAGAGGCTGCGGACATGACACAGGAGGGGGACAGAGGCTGCGGACATGACACAGGAGGGGGACAGAGGCTGCGGACATGACACAGGAGGGGGACAGAGGCTGCAGACATGACACAGGAGGTGGAGAGAGGCTGCGGACATGACACAGGAGGGGGACAGAGGCTGTGGACATGACACAGGAGGTGGAGAGAGGCTGCAGACATGACACAGGAGGGGGACAGAGGCTGCGGACATGACACAGGAGGTGGAGAGAGGCTGCGGACATGACACAGGAGGGGGACAGAGGCTGTGGACATGACACAGGAGGTGGAGAGAGGCTGCGGACATGACACAGGAGGGGGACAGAGGCTGCGGACATGACACAGGAGGGGGACAGAGGCTGCGGACATGACACATGAGGGGGACAGAGGCTGCGGACATGACACAGGAGGAGGACAGAGGCTGAGGACATGACACAGGAGGGGGACAGAGGCTGCGGACATGACACAGGAGGGGGACAGAGGCTGCGGACACGACACAGGAGGTGGAGAGAGGCTGCGGACATGACACAGGAGGGGGACAGAGGCTGCAGACATGACACAGGAGGTGGAGAGAGGCTGTGGACATGACACAGGAGGGGGACAGAGGCTGCGGACATGACACAGGAGGGGGACAGAGGCTACGGACATGACACAGGAGGTGGAGAGAGGCTGCGGACATGACACAGGAGGGGGACAGAGGCTGCGGACATGACACAGGAGGGGGACAGAGGCTGCGGACACGACACAGGAGGTGGAGAGAGGCTGCGGACATGACACAGGAGGGGGACAGAGGCTGCAGACATGACACAGGAGGTGGAGAGAGGCTGTGGACATGACACAGGAGGGGGACAGAGGCTGCGGACATGACACAGGAGGGGGACAGAGGCTACGGACATGACACAGGAGGTGGAGAGAAGCTGCGGACATGACACAGGAGGGGGACAGAGGTTGCGGACATGACACAGGAGGGGGACAGAGGCTGCGAACATGACACAGGAGGGGGACAGAGGCTGCGGACATGACACAGGAGGGGGACAGAGGCTGCGGACATGACACAGGAGGTGGAGAGAGGCTGCGGACGTGACACAGGAGGGGGACAGAGGCTGCGGACATGACACAGGAGGTGGAGAGATGCTGCGAACATGACACAGGAAGGGGACAGAGGCTGTGGACATGACACAGGAGGGGGACAGAGGCTGTGGACATGACACAGGAGGTGGAGAGAGGCTGTGGACATGACACAGGAGGGGGACAGAGGCTGTGGACATGACACAGGAGGGGGACAGAGGCTGTGGACATGACACAGGAGGGGGACAGAGGCTGCGGACATGACACAGGAGGGGGACAGAGGCTGCGGACATGACACACTCCCAGGATCTGCTCAGTGATAGAAGTAGGGATGGATGGATCATTGTGGGGGGCAGTGATCCTAGGATCTGCTCAGTGACAGGACTGGGGATGGATGGATCATTGTGGGGGCAGTGTCCCCAGGATCTGCTGAGTGATAGGAGTAGGGATGGATGGATCATTGTGGGGAGCAGTGATCCCAGGATCTGCTCAGTGACAGGACTGGGGATGGATGGATCATTGTGGGGAGCAGTGATCCCAGGATCTTCTCAGTGACAGGAGTAGGGATGGATGGATCATTGCGAGGAGCAGTGATCCTAGGATCTGCTCAGTGATAGGAGTAGGGATGGATGGAGCATTGTGGGACGCAGTGTCTCCAGGATCTGCTCAGTGACAGGACTGGGGATGGATCATTGTGGGGGCAGTGTCCCCAGGATCTGCTGAGTGTTAGGAGTAGGGATGGATGTCATTCTGGGGAGCTGTGCACCCAGGATCTGCTCAGTGACAAGACTATGAATGGATGGTGCATTCATTACTGTATGTTGTCAGGGGGCTGCAGTGCAGTGAAGGGGTTAATAGGGGTTAATAGAAGATGCATGGCTGGAGGAGATGGAGTGGAGGATTTTGTGAATGGATCTGTGGCTACACCTGATCCTTTGTCCTTCCTGGGCTCCCAGCGATGTCCTCCTCTAGTCGATATCCCCCCACAGTTTTACTCTCCTCCTCACCCTGGCTGGCCTGCTTGACTCTGAGTCCTCCTATATAGGGCGACCGCCATAGTGTCCCGACGAGTGCCGAGTCCCGATCTATTCAAAAATGGCGCCGGGTGGCGCCATTACGTTATTGCGCATGCGCCGCCCGGCCAAGCGCATACGAGCTTTCCCGAGCCCGGCCGCTTTCAGAATGACGCATGCGCAGTTGCATGGTCAGCTCGCGGCCATCTTTTTTATGGGCACCCGATGCCCGTAACGGACTTTAACGGACACCCGGAAAAGGGGGTTAAATTGACATGCTGTCCGTAAATATACGGACGGTTGGCAACACTGTTACCATATTACACTTCGGGGTGTGTTTATAAAGGATTCTGCAAGAATTATGCCCAATGTTTGCCCATTCTGTGACACTTTTTGTATTTATTTTTTATTTATTTTTTGGGATTCAGATTAGGGATGGAGGTGCACTATCCCCCCTTGTGCACCTCATTTAAAGTCCCAGTATATGTAGATATACATTCTCCCCTTTTTGTTGTATTCTGTGACCAAGATTCAACTTTCTATGTTTGCCCACCAAAAGTAGCATTTTGAAAACGAAATCAAACAGGACTTGCCCAATATACAGTATGTTCTTCCATGGGAAAGTACTTTGCTGTAGTAGTAATCCTAATTATCACTCAGTGAACGCAGATTTGTTCTGAACTTTATCCAACGTTTTCCCATTTTTCACTTTGCACAACAAACAAACTATTTTGTGAGAAAAGGGGAATGGGGGAAAAGGGGTCACAGGTCCTGGGACTTTATGGGTGTCAATAGTAAGCACAATCAGATAGACACTGACCGAACAATAGAATTAGAAAAATAGAATTTTTATTACAAAAAATATATTGGGATAAAAAACACAAAGTACAAAACAAATCCTAGATCAAATGTCTCCTAATACAGCATGTACAAACATATAGTGCCAGTGTACTCTACGTTTCCCTACAAAGAGCTTCCTCAGGAGATTCACCACGGCATCATAGAGTGTGCTGAAGGTAAAACAAAAGGATAGGAAATGAGGGCTTGTGTAATTACTAATGGATAGATCTGGAAACATGGATGAGGACAAGTGAAGAGTACACTTTATGCTGTTTTTTTCCCAGCTGGGAGATGTGAAACCGGCACCCTGTGGTCACTCCAAATCTGAGGGATCACACCATTGAAGCCTACAGTTTGGACATATGAGCGCGGTGCCTGATGAAGGGGTCCTGCGTGACTCCGAAACGTTGCACCTTTCTTGTGTTGTGATCATGCAATAAACTACCCATTTGGACGCCACTTTGTGCTGATCCTTGGTGTGCTGGCAAATATCTACTGAACCAGTATCCAGCTGGTTGTTGCTACAGCACCCTATTTTTGAGAGCTTATACCAGGAACGTGTGCGATGGGAATATGAAACATGGCTCGTTATCCTGATCACGTCATATGACGTCCGATCAGGATAACTAAACCACTTTGCTGACCTCATTTTGCTATATGGCAGGCGACAAGTTGTTAAAGTGAAAAATTTCTATTTTACCATGCTTTTCTTTGAAGCTGTAGATTTTTAGCATACGGAGAGTGCTGAACCTGGGGTTTTGCAATGCTGCTCCAATGGCTTTTGGACTTTTTACAGTAAATTATTATTACTATTATTATACAGGATTTATGTAGCACTGACAGTTTACGTAGCACTTTACAACTTGAGGGTAGACAGTACAAATACAAAACAGACTATAAAGGAGAGAAAGTGAGGAGTGGGACTTTAAATGAAGCACACAGCAGTAAATTGAAAAGTCAAGCGAGTAGAAAAATTGGATTTATTTTGCATTGTACATTCATTTATAGCATATATTGGGCATTCATATTGGGCATTCAGCCTCTCAACCATAAATGTTTAGACGTTTACAAAACAAATACATGAAACCACATAATTTGATGTACATTTACATAATGAGTACAGAAATCGCATGATGCTAGTAATAAACAATTAAAAACATAATTGCGGTCATAAAAATAAGAAGGGGTCCATGGTAAGAAATTATGGTAATGAATAGTGGCTCTACGTGTTTCGTGACCTTGTAGTCGCTCATCAGGAGCATAAACCATGGCATTAAAATCTAAAAAATCAGAATAATACACTTTCCATACAGTAGGGATCAGAGGGCCCTGCTCCTTAGAGCTTACAATCTAAAATGGAGGGTCAAGAGATACAAGAGGTAATAACTGTGGGAGATGTGCTGATGGAGAAATATTACTGACTTTAAACCAGAGCTGCCAGGGGTGGCACAAACCATACATCACAATGGAGACTGTCAATAACACATTCTTGTGTGCGAAAAAACGACTCTGCCTACCAGTGCAAGACGGCTGCCGTAAGCAGACAGTTTGCTCTATTCTTCTATTAGTCAGTTATAAACATAAAAATACAGAATAAGCAAACTGTGTCTTTTTCGTTTTTCTACCCTTGACCTTAGCGTGCCATTGTGTGGATATGATATCTGAATTTAGAAATATGATATTAACTACTTCAGCCCCGGAAGAATTGGCTACTCAATGACTGGGCCATTTTTTGCGATTCGGCACTGCGTCGCTTTAACTGACAATTGCACGGTTGTGCGACATTGAACCCAAACAAAATTGACATACTTTTTTCCCCACAAATAAAGCTTTCTTTTGGTGGTATTTGATCATCTCTGCGATTTTTATTTTTTACGCTATAGACCAAAAAAGAGCGTTAATTAAGAAAAAAAACATATTTTGTACTTTTTACTATAATAAATATCCCCGATTTTTTATTAAAAAAGCAAATTTTTCCTCAGTTTAGGCCGATATATATTCTTTTACATATTTTTGTTAATAAAAATCACAATAAGTGTATATTGATTAGTTTGCGCAAAAGTTATAGCGTCTACAAAATAGGGGATAGATTTATAGAATTTTTATTATTATTTTTTATTTTTTTACTAGTAATGGCGGTATTATGTGATTTTTATCGGGACTGTGACATTATGGCGGACACATCGGACACTTTTGACACATTTTTGGGACCATTGGCAGTTATACAGCGATCAGTGCTATAAAAATGCACTGATTACGGTAAAAAATTTACTGGCAGGGAAGGGGTTAACACTAGGGAGCGATCAAGGGGTTAGTTGTGTTCCCTAGGTGTGTTTCTAACTGTAGGGGGATGGGACTGACCTAGAGGAAATGACAGATCGTGGTTCCTAGCTATTAGGAACTCACGATCTGCCTTTCCTCATAGAACAGAACAGGGACCGACGTACAGTTACGATGGTTCGCGCAGCGGCGCCAACCTGCCGCAGTATAACTGCGGCGGCTGGTCCATAAGCGGTTAAGCATATCATGTCAACTTGGATGGTGACATAAGACTGTTGGCCCAGGAAAGCAGGAATTTACAAAACAGTCTTGCCTTGAACATATATAGATTAGGAGATATGATTTCACTGTTACTTTATTGATCTGCATACCTGTTCCAGGTCAGTGGCTCCTAAAAAGATACCCAGCCACTGCTCTCTGATTTTTGCAGCTAAGTGAAGGTGTTTCCTTACATTGGCAATTTTTTAGGGTTATATGCAGGGCTTTTTTTCCTCAGAAAATAGGTTTAGGAATGCAACCACGACCTCCCAAAACCCCCCTCCCCCCATGCACACACCCTCCAAACCGCATCAAATAGTGGGTGTGGTCAAGATTCACTAGCAGTGGGAAGGTCTTGAATGGGCAATAAATATCAAGAGTGCATTACATACAGGGTGCAGAGTTCGGCGGGAGGGGGGGGGAGTTTACATACAGAGTGTAGAGTTTGGGGTGCCCTACATATATATAGTGCACAGTTCAGGGGGTGCGCTGCACACACAGTGCAGGGTTCAGCCTTCTTCCACAGTTGCTCACCTCTGCATCCCCCATCCACTTCTCAAGTTCACGCCTCTACAGCTCTGTCCTCTGAATTCCACCCCCCCTTCACTGCCCCCACCTTCTCCCCACCTCCTTCATCTTCGATATGTCTTACTTTTGTTGCTGTATTAATCTGAAGCACCCAATCGGCTCTAGTACCTACCTGCACACTGTAGTTGGCTCTACCTCTCTCACTTGCAGGGAGATCATCCAGTGGGGGTGTCAGCATCCGCACTGCACCCTGGGCACCAGCATCTCCCTTGTCCCCATGCTGCACTCAGTGGGAGCCCCTCAGGAGAGCAGATCTGCAGGAGCTGTTGGGAGACAAGCTGTCACTTGTAAACATCATACTTGCCAACTGTTAAAATTTTCCGGGACATTCTTGGGATTTAGACCTTTGTCCTGAATTTATCGTTTCCCGGGAAATGTCTCCAAAAATTCCGATTACCGATGTACCGATTCTTCGCTGCCGGCCGCTAGAGGTCCGCGGCCGGCGGAGACAGTGTCTCCGCCGGCCGCCATTTTCTAGAAGACCAGAAGAAATAGGCTGGCCGGGTGACTACAAGAGATATTGAGCTGCTGCGACGCCCACCCCCCGCTCCGCCCCGCTGCCAGTCTCTGTGACCTGTTATGGAAAGGGGCGGGGGATGGGCCTCGCCGCAGCTCAATATCTATTGTAACCACCACTCTGTGCGTCGGGCGCTCCTGACCCCCCCCTGCTGGGGACACTGATGACGTATGGAGGGGCTCCGCTGGGGACACTGATGACGAAAGGAGGGGCTCCGCTGGGGACACTTATGACGTATAGAGGGGCTCCACTGGGGACACTGATGGCTCCGCTGGGGACACTGATGACGTATGGAGGGGCTCTGCTGGGGACACTGATGTATGGAGGGGCTCCGCTGGGGACACTGATGACGTAAGGAGGGGCTCCGCTGGGGACACTGATGATGTATGGAGGGGCTCCGCTGGGGACACTGATGTAAGGAGGGGCTCCGCTGGGGACACTGATGACGTAAGGAGGGGCTCCGCTGGGAACACCGATGTATGGAGGGGCTCCGCTGGGGACACTGATGTATGGAGGGGCTCCGCTGGGGATACCGTTGTAAGGAGGGGCTCCGCTAGGGACACCGATGTATGGAGGGGCTCCGCTGGGGACACTGATGTATGGAGGGGCTCCGCTGGGGGCACTGATGTAAGGAGGAGCTCCACTGGGGACACTGATGTAAGGAGGAGCTCCGCTGGGGACCCTGATGTAAGGAGGGCCTCCGCTGGGGACACTGATGTAAGCAGGGCCTCCGCTGTGGACACTGATGTAAGGAGGGGCTCCGCTGGGGACCCTGATGTAAGGAGGGGCTCCGCTGGGGATACTGATGTATCATGGAGGGGCTCCGCTGGGGACACTGATGTATGGAGGGGCTCCGCTGGGGACACTGATGTATGGAGGAGCTCCTCTGGGGACACCCGATGTATTGAGGGGCTCCGCTGGAGACACTGATGTATGGAGGGGCTCCGCTGGGGACACTGATGTAAGGAGGGGCTCCGCTGGGGACACTGATGTAAGGAGGGCTCCGCTGAGGACACCTGATGTAAGGAGGGGCTCCACTGGGGACGCCTGATGTAAGGAGGGACTCTGCTGGGGACACCTGATGTAAGGAGGGACTCTGCTGGGGACACCTGATGGCATCTGGTGGCAGGTGACACGCTCAGGGCTTCCACTGATTCTGCATTATGGTGAGTTGAATAATTTCATTCTATATTACAATGTAATAATAGAAATAATGCTCTTCAATCACCCTGACTCCATAAAAACCATGGTGCCGGGATGATTGAAGCGCTAATACCAGGTGTTTGGAGTATCTTAATCTGCTGATTTGTTAAACTTTCTGGAATACACGTGTAGCGGCCTCACCCCCTCTGATATGTCTAGGGGTATTATGTATGTGAGGGTGAGATGCGCTACGGCCCATGTCCTCCCCATGGCAGTGGATGAGGTGAAGGCCAGTACCAGATATTTTCCTCGGGCCTGTGCGTTTCAGTTAAGGACCAAGTCTTGCTGTGCTGACACTTCCCTTTGCTCCCATTAACCAGAGTACCACACACCGATAAAGGTCCAACTCTTGCTTTATT
This sequence comes from Rana muscosa, assembly GCA_029206835.1. Classification (NCBI taxonomy): domain Eukaryota; kingdom Metazoa; phylum Chordata; class Amphibia; order Anura; family Ranidae; genus Rana; species Rana muscosa. The sequence continues at coordinate 852,565,267 of CM055118.1, forward strand.
GTCACACTCACAATAAACAGTGCTTTAGCAGCCAACTGGTTGAGACCCAATAACAGTTCAATACGGTGGGGTGAGCAGGTCGAGGCACTATCCTGATTGTCAGCTAAACCACTGTGGTTTCACCAGCGGTTACTATAGCCATCGGCTAAGAGAGAACTTAGAACTTGTGAGTCTCTACCAGCAACTCAAGAGAATGTAGATAGGAGTACCTTCGCTGCGTTGTGGCCCCTGTCAGGGGAAGATGTCCCTCCAAGGGAGTTACCGGAGGCCCATCCGTCACCGGGTTGATGCTGCTCCGGACTCTTCGGACAGGTGACCTCTCCAGCCTCCTCACCTCAGACATGGGCCCCATCCACCTCAGGAACCCTCAGACTTCTCCACCCTCGCGGGACCCAGTCGAAGTCACCGGGCCCCAGGCCTCTGGTTTAGTACCTCACCCCAGGCTGAAGGTGCCTGGGATGGACGCCAACTCTGCTCCGGCCAGGCCTAGAATGCCTGGGCTGAAACTCTGGATCGCCCGCACCCAGAAGACCTCGTGGCAAGGGCGTCTCCCCCTTTTATCTCCTCCATTGACGTCACGGCAGGTTCCCCGCCCTCGCCGTACCATCTCCGGAAAGGGACAAAAAGGACAGCACTGTGGCAGCAAATCTACCTTGAGCCTGCGGGTACCCCGCCACCCACAGGCCAAGGAGAATAATACACCACCCAATCCTCCACGAATACAAATGGTCCAATTCCTCTCATAATTTACACATCTGGATCATACTACCACCCAGGTGTATCCCACCTAAATTTAAAGACCCCGCTACACACATATTTCTATTGTGGTGTAGGATCTGGGCCTGCTGTCCCTCCATACCTCTTTCTTTCTCCCTTTCGTTCTTTCTTTCTTTCTTTCTTTCTTTCTTTCTCCCTTTCTCTCTTTCTCTCCCTCTTTCTTTCTCTCTTTCTGTCTTTCTTTCTTTCTTTCCCTCTGTCTCTCTTTTTTTCTCCCTCCATCCCTCATTCATCTCAGACTCTAACCACACCCCTTCTGGACCACGTCCATTTAAGCCACACCCACTATTCCGCGTAAACCACGCCCATTTTTTGCCACGGCACGTTTCGCGCACCGAGTTTATCTGTTACACTATGCCAACACCTACAACCGAATGACCCGCCCCTAATTATAACAAGGCTCCGCCTACATGCAAAAAAGTGTCCCGCATTTTTTTTTGCAACGTTGGCAACTATGAAACACAGAAGCTGGACTTCTGTGTTTACAAGTGATAGTAGTGAGCAGGGAGCACAGGACCTGAGCCAGAGGTGGTGGAACTGAGTTCCACCAAGTTCCAGCTGAAAAAAAGCCATATATGTCTTCTCAAACTACCCATACCTTTATTACTTAGGCCCCTTTCACACTGGGGCGGGGAGGTGCGCTGGCGGTATAGCGGCGCTATTTTTAGCGCCGCTATACCGTCGTTTGTGCCGCGATATTCGGCCGCTAGCGGTGGGGTTTTAACCGCCCGCAATGCGCTGCTGAAGCAGCACATTGCGGGCGGTATAGCCGCGCTGTCCCATTGATTTCAATGAGCAGCAGCGGTAAAGGAGCGGTAAACACACCGCTCCAAAGATGCGGCTAGCAGGACTTTTGGAGCGGTCCTGCTAGTGCACCGCTTCAGTGTGAAAGCCTTCGGGATTTCACATTGAAGACTGCAGGGCAGGATTTTTTCAGGCGTTTTATAAGGCGCTATTTTTAGCGCCAAAACACCTGAAAAACGCCCCAGTGTGAAAGGGGCCTTAGTGTGCATTTTTCCTTACTTCTCAGTATGGATGGCACCCCTTTGATATTTCTACTTTAGTTTAGGTAGTGGAGTAATTAGAACTTTATATCAATGCATGTTTTTTAAACACTTTTGGGTTCAGTGTCTTCCATCATGAGCCATTGGGTGGCCACTGATGACCCCTGCACATATGAAGTAAGGTGGTTTAATTGTCCTGACACCCAGCTGTTCTTGGCATCCTACAAATTCCAGGAATGAGCTAGGAGTGCACACACTACAGCTCATGTGCCCCAGGCAGTGTAAACAAAACATGAATTTGCTAGAAGGAAGAGGATAGATTTTTTTTGGCATAAGAGAAATGAAGAGTCTCTTCTGACAAATAGATCCAACTCCTGATAATTTTATGTTTTCTTACTTAAAGAGGAACTTCACAGACAGCAATGTCCCTGGAAATGTCTCAGAATTCTGTCTCCTATTATCCCCAAGTAGAGCCCCACTGCCTGTAAGATAAAGGAGTTTTATGATTGCATTAACCATTGTAGCAGATGTGCTGTGCAGGGGGTAGTGCATGGAGTGTGTAGGGGGTAATGCATTGAGTGTGCAGAGGGTAGTGCATGGAGTGTGTAGGGGATAATGCATGGAGTGCTGACAGGCAGAAGTGCTAACCACTTAGCCACTGTGCTGTTAAAGTGATGGTAAAGTTTTTTTTTTAAAATAACAAACATGTAATACTTACCTGCTCTGTGCAAGGGTTTTGAGAGAGCCGCTTTCCATGGGGGCACTTGTGCGGGCGCTCTCCCGAGTCCTGATGCTGCGTCCATTGACACAGACAGCAGGACTCGGCCCCGGCTCCTGGCTCCTGTGTCATTGGATTTAATTGACAGCAGCAGGAGACAATGTCTCCTGCTGCTATCAATCTGTCCAATGAGGACCCGAGACAGCTGCTGGGCTCGTGCTCGTCGTCAGGCTCAGGTAAGAAAAAGGGGGGCTCTGGCAGCCAGATGCAGCACAGAAGGTTTTTCACCTTAATGCATAGAATAGTAAAAACCTTGAGGGTTTACAACTCCTTTAAATAGCTATTATTGACTTATTTACAGAACATATTATGTGTGAGTGTAGAGCTATAGAGTATCATGTGTGTTAGACCTTAGTTAATTTTGCATCTACAATGTCAAGAAATGAAGTTCCATTGACAAGGATCATTCTGAAACAATTCCCTCATGTATGGTATTTGTTAAAGCATGGGTTTCCAACTTGCGGTCCATGGGCTGCATGTGACCCAAGACGGCTATGAAGATGGCCCAAAACAAAATTGTAAACTTACCTAAAAATGTTGATTTTTTGGGGGGAATTTTTTGTAAAAATGTATTCACACTTAGCAAACATATGTGGCCAAATAAATATTTGACAGTGTCGCTTTACTGGGCTTTTAAACTTTTTATCTACCCCCCCTCCCCTTGGGTCTAGTATGGATTCGGGGGGGAACCCCCCACACCAAAAAAAAAAAAAAATGGCGTGGGGGTCCCCTCAAAATACATACCAGACCCTTATCCGAGTATGCAGCCTGGCAGGTCAGGTAAGGGAGGGGACGAGCGAGCGCCCCCCCCCTCCTGAACCATACCAGGCCGCATGCCCTCAACATGGGGGGGTGGGTGCTTTGGGGCAGGGGGGGCTCTGCGCCCCCCTCACCCCAAAGCACCTTGCCCCCATGTTGATGGGGACAAGGGCCTCTTCCCGGCAACCCTTGCACAGTTGTTGTCGGAGTCTGCGGGCAGGGGGCTTATCGGAATCTGGAAGCCCCCTTAAGCTCTACGCCCCCCTCACCCCAAAGCACCTTGCCCCCATGTTGATGGGGACAAGGGCCTCTTCCCGGCAACCCTTGCCCAGTGGTTGTCGGGGTCTGCGGGCAGGGGGCTTATTGGAATCTGGAAGTCCCCTTTAACAAGGGGGGCTTCCAGATCTAACAAGTGTTAGATTGTGGATCTCTTGCAGAAATGCAGAAATGCAGGGACATTTTTTAACATGGGCTCCTATGGAACATGTTCACATCAATGCTTTTTTGTGCCTCTGCGTTTTTGAAAAGGGCCGGGGACTTTTTTTCCCGCAAAATGCAGCGTTTTGCATGTAATAGAATTCAATGGACCCGCATCCGTTTTTTTAAAAATTTATTTTCTTTACACTGTATATAGCTGGTTGCTAAGAAGGGGGTCGGGAAGCCGGCCGCCGCATCCTTAACAACCGATGAGTCATCAGTTGTCAGCGGGCTTCACCGCTGAATGTAAAAAAATAATAATTGCCGGCTAAAAAATCAAAAATCAAGAAAAAAAACTGCGTGGGGTCACCCCCCAGGTCCATACCAGGCCCTTGGGTCTAGTATGGATTCAGAGGGGACCCCCCCACACCAAAATTTTAAAAAAATGGCATGGGGGTCCCCCCAAAGTCCATACCAGACCCTTATCCGAGCATGCAGCCCGGCAGGTCAGGAAAGGGAGGGGACGAGCGAGCGCCCCCCCTCCTGAACCATACCAGGCTGCATGCCCTCAGCATGGGGGGATGGGTGTTTTTGGGGCAGGGGGTTGCCCGGTGGGCAACCCTTGCCCGGTGGTTGTCGGGGTCTGCGGACGGGGGGCTTATCGGAATCTGGAAGCCCCCTTTAACAAGGGGGCCCCCAGATCCCGGCCCCTCACTATGTGAATGAGTATGGGGTACATTGTACCCCTACCTATTCACTAAAAAAAAAAGTAGTGTAGTGTTAATAAATACAGTAAACAGTTTTTGACAAGTCTTTTATTAAAAATCTTCGTCTCTGCTTCTTCCTCTATCTTCTCCCGCATCTTCATCCTCCAGTCTTCTCCTCCCTCTGCTTCTTCTTCCGCTGTTCTTCTGTCTTCTTTGTCCGGTGTTCTTCTTCCTCTGCCGCCGCTCCCGCCGCCACTCCTTCTCCGCCTCTGCGTCCCGCTGATCTGTCGGCGCCGATGTCCTGCATTACTTAAATAACAGCGGGGGCGTGGCAATCGGATTACGTCATCCGGTGGCCACGCCCCTTGTGACGTCACAAGCCCATCATGCCCCGGGCAGTGGCGTCACAAGGGGGCGTGGCCTGCGGATGACGCAATCCGATTGCCACGCCCCGCCGTTATTTAAGTAATGCAGGATATCGGCACCGACAGATCAGCGGGACTCAGCATAGGAGGAGGAGCGGCGGCGGGAGCGGCGGCAGAGGAAGAAGAACACCGGGCAAAGAAGACAGAAGAACAGCGGAAGAAGAAGCAGGGGGAGGAGAAGACCGAAGGATGAAGATGCTGGAGAAGCTAGAGGAAGAAGCGGAGAAGAAGATTTTTAATAAAAGAATTGTCAAAAAAAGTTTACTGTATTTATTAACACTACACTACTTTTTTTTAGTGAATGGGTAGGGGTACGCAATACTCATTCACATAGGGGGGGGGGCAGGATCTGTGGGGACCCCCACACCATTTTTTAAAAAATTTTGGTGTGGAGGGTCCCCTCCGAATCCATACTAGACTAAACCCACGCCTTTTTTTTTTTTTTTTTAGCCAGCAATTATTTATTTTTTTACATTCAGCGGGAAGCCGGCTGACAACTGATGACTTATCGGTTGTTAAGGACGCAACGGCCGGCTTCCCGGCCCCCTCCCTAGCAACCAGCTATATACAGTGTAAAAAAAGAAATAAAATAAAAACGCAAATCGCGGCAAAATCTGTACTTGCATTTTGGATGCAAGTCCATTGAATTCTATTTCACGCTGGAAAAAAAGTCCCCAACCCTTTCCAAAAATGCAGGGGCACAAAAAAACATTGATGTGAACATGTTCCATAGGAACCCATATTAAAAAAATTCCCTGCATTTCTGCAAAATGCTAAATGCATCAAAAAACGCACTAGTGTGAATCGAGCCCTAGGCTCGATTCACACATATGCATTTTTAGGCTGGATTCACACCTATGCAGTTTTAGTGCTTTTTGCATTTTGCAGATTTGCAGCACTACAATCCATTTAACATGGTTTCCTATGGAACACGTTCTGTAGTGCAAATCTGCAAGATGCAAAAAGCACTAAAAATGCATAGATGTGAATCCAGCCTTAGGCCTGGTTCACACCTATGCAGATTGCAGTTTGCATATTCCGGGTGCATTTTGCGTTTTTTCAATACACACTTTTCACCAATTGAAGTCTATGAAACCAAAAACCAGAAAAAAAGCCCTGGCCCTTTCCATAAAATGCACAGATGTGAACTACATCCATTGGAAACCATGTTAAATGGACTGTAGTGTGTTTCTGCAAAACTGAAAACGCGCTAAAAAATGCATAGGTGTGAACCAGGCCTCAAGAAGAAGTCAGTATACATCTTTTTTGAAGCCGATCCAACCTGTCAACTGCGGCTTCGCTGTGGAGGCAGGTGTTGTTTACCATTATCATTGAAAGTAAAGGTAAAAAATCCCACATTTTAGGTTGTCCCCAGAAAAGTAATAAAGGGGAAATGTTCCAAAGGGGAAACTAGTTCTGGTGACCTGGGGGTCCCCAAGTAATTCCTATAATTTACAGGGATTTTATTTTACTTCCTGTTTGGCTATCGGACAGGAAGTGAAGGGAAATCGTGTTTTTATTCTCCCTTGCTCTATCCAAAATGAAAAAAATAAAACAAAGTGCCTATAATTCTACTTTAAGACCCAATTTTTACTTATGATCACAGGTCATTGACCACACCTCTGTTTCCACTATGTAATCTCATAATCTGATTGATTAAAATACGATCAAAGCAATTCAGTGAACAAAGCAACTCAATCGATGCAAAACGATCAATAATTATCCACCCTGCCCAAACGACTCAGTTTGATTGAATCCAATTGTAGCGGGGTCTTCAAAGTTAGTGGGATACACCTGGGGGTAGAGAGACCCAGGTGTGTGATTATGTCAGGGATTAGACCCCTTTTTTTATTCGTGGAGGATTGGGTGGTGTAATATTCTCCTTGACCAGTGGGTGTCAGTGTACCTGCTGGCTCGAGGTAGAATCACTACCACAGTGCTACCCTTCTTTGTCCCTTCCTGGAGATGGTATGGCTGGGGCGGGGAACCCGCCGTGGTGTCGATGGGAGGAGAAAAAACGGGGGGGCGCCCTCGCCAGGAGGTCTGTCGTCTTGGGGGATCATCCCTTCACGCACCCAGGCACCCTAGGCCTGGGTGCGGGCGGTTCAAGGTTCCGGCCTAGGCGCCCAAGGCCTGGCCGGAATGAAGATGGAGTCCATCCCAGGCACCTTCAGCCTGGGGTGAGGTACTATTGAGGAGGCCTGGGACCCGGTGACTCCGACTGGGTCCCGCAAGGGTGAAGTTGCTCCAGGGCGCCCCTTGCGAGGGGACCCGCATCTGAGGTGAGGAGGCTGGGGAGGTCACCCGTCCGAAGACCCGGTGCAGTGTCAACCCGGTGACGGATGGGCCTTCGGTAACTCCCTTGGAGGACATCTTCCCCTGATAGGGGCTACAGCGCAGCGGAGGAGCTTTCATCAAGACTCCTGCAACCCCTGGTCATAGCACAGGGAGTGTAGGGACTAGGAACCTGTACAGTGCCTCGACCTGCTTCCCCATCGTATCATGCCGTTGCATTTGACTGTATGTGGAGATATGCAATAAACCTGAGTTTGGACTTTGATGGGTGTATGGACTCTGTTGATGGGAACAAAGGGAGATTCCGGCACGGAAGGACTGACCCTCATAACCAGCACACATTTGGCCCGAGGAAAAGATTGATATTGGCCTTCACCTCACCCACATGCATGGGGAGGACATGGGCCGTAGCGCACCTCACTCTGTCGCTCGACATACCCCTAGCTAAAGAGGTCGGGGTGAGGAGGCCGCTACACAATCTAAATAGAATATAAATCAATTGTAAGGGAAGTTATAGCCATTTGCTTCTTTGCAGATTTGCTCATTATAATCGAATGACACATTGATCAAATAATAGTTTCAAAGTGCGTTTGGCCGTTTTTAAATGAAAATCAATGAAATATCATAACATGCAGAGGTACTGGACTAGAAAAAAAATATGGAACATCAACTGAACGTTAAGATTTAAGCTTCAAGACATCCAATTTAACTGACATGAACATGTGACTATTGTATAATGAGAACTGTAGTTCTGCTACATACTGTGCATAAGAGTGTTATGTAATGCTTGGCTTATCCTTATTCCTGCTCACTGGTGTTTCATTAGGAGTAGGATGGTGCTTGGGGGCAATTTATTCTAGTAACAGACAATGTAATTATGTCCTAATAAGGTTTAATTCGCTAGACAAGAAAAATCAGTAAGCCAGGCTTCTTCTGGTGCCCTGGTCATTTTAATTTCTTCTGATTGCCCATTATATGTACAATCATTATTAGAGAATGATGTAACATAATGTACAGTATAAGTCCCTGTGTTCATTATATACAGAACTTCTTGTCTCATAGTGGGGGGGGGGGGGGGGATAGCTTCTGTCCCTCTCTGGGGACTGAATGAGATTGTAGCTGCCTGTCCATAATATTTAACATATAGATCCCATATGAGAAACCACAAAACCATTTAGATGATGTGTTTCCTGTATCCTTATTTGACTAATTGCTTGAGATACAATTATGCTTCCAGAGAAGAGGGGCAGTTCATGAGAAGTTCAATAGTGTTTGCAGTGTTATAGAGAAGTTAGATGATTTGCATTGATAACTATATTTATGCATACCAATAACCTCTATAATTACCTAATGTCACCTAATGAACTCATGAAACATGCCAAGGCTTTCTCAGCATTTATAATGTAGCATGCTAACGTAGCGGGGTGTCACTTTAATAAGTACAAAGACTACTATACCCAGTATGCAGCGGGACACCCACAGTGCATTGCCCGACGCAAGGTCTGCTGGGGAAGGACTATTTAAGCGGGGAGGAGCAACACGCGGGTCTCTTTGGACACCGCCCTCCCAGCAAGGGGAGCCTACATTGGGGCCTATTGCTCTGGACTAGGCCGGAGAGCCTGGGCCTAGTGAATCCGAAGAGCTTGCTGATCTTCACAGGAGAACCCAGAGTCGACTACGGGTGCCGTGAGACCGTGTGCTGGAGCACCAACTTCGGGAGTCGGTTGTACGGACTGGTCCGGTCGGGTGAGAGAGCACTTGCTCAGGATTTACTGACTGTCTTTTAGGCCCAGTATCCCTTGGTCAGGGCCCACCATTACCAGAGTATTACATTGCATAGACAAGAGAAACAGTGTGTTGTGCAGCCAGAGTTGAGTTCCTTACTGCATGCCAAGTAGCTAATCACTTAATACCTTTGGATTACAAATAACTCAAAAAGTGCACCACCATTGCTAGCGAAGATCCCTTTCAACGGATTAACTGTGTGTGAAAAGTCAGGCCTGACTGTCCAGCAGGGAGATATTATTTGGGCGTCATATTGTCCACGAGGAAGAAAGCTTGCAAGCATAGTTTACTAAGAGACATTCAGGATATATAACTGTTAGAACATCGTCCTTGTTTGTTTGCTTAACATTTAATATTGCAGGGCTCTGCATGGGTAAATGTACCATTGTTTAACCTTACATCTTCTGCTTAGTAAAGTATTTGTGGTTAAACAAACACGCTGTGTGGAGTATTGTCTGTTCCAGCTGAAGCAGTCAGCTCAGGTAACATTGATGTTAACTGATAGTGTGTTTTATTGCATAGTGGTGATTCCTATAGCGTAACGGGTCTCACACTTCCAGTTGTGCTAGCTGTGCCAAGGGAGGTTAGAGCCAGTTCCTGGGGGTTGACAGCAGTGTGTTACAGGCCCAAAACTATATCAGCAGCCCTCTTAACTGGGGGTATTGCTACACGAATATTCAATCTCAATAAACAGAAAAAAAAATGGTGAAAGCCCAACTTGGGGTTGAGCCCACATTGCAAGGGGTAACTGCTTATTCAGTCTAGGGGAAAAGTAAAAGCATTTTTTTTTAGCTGATCCTGCACTGTCTCTGCATTCACAGTTGTCCCTTTTCCCTTTTGAGACAGTATCACCATGGGATCGCATCACCACACCACCCGGCTTATTGTTTTTTACTCCCATCTGTAGTGTTGAAACTGCTAACCTCTGTATGAGTTGGTGTACTTTTGTCCTAGATGAAGAGTGATGCTCAAAACGCACCAGTCGGCTTCTACATCAAGACTGTTACATTTTAACCCATGAGATTTGTATATGGGATCTTGTTCCACTATGGTCTAAGCCAGGGGTGTCCAAACTTTTTTCAAAGAGGGCCAGATTTTATGAAGTCAACATGCGTGAGGGCCGACCATTTTGCCTGACATTCTTTGAATCATTAAGATTTGGTCTAAGTGTGTTAGTTCGAGCAATAATACACTGCCCAACAAGAATATTCTTGCCTTTGTGGTTGTGTGTGAATAAAGAGATGAGCTTGGGCGTATTATTTGGATATACCGTATTTATTGGCGTATAACACGCACCTTCACTTTAAGAGTGAAGCTTCAGGAAAAAAAATTAAATTCTAAATAAAGAACTGTGAAGCAAAATAAGGGTCATGCCGCGTACACACGATCGTGATTCACGGCGGTGAAAACACCGCCGTGAATCACGGCATGAAAAAAAATGAGAAACGAGGGAACGGCATGTTCCCCCACACACGACCGTTTTTCCCGTCATTTTTTTCTTTGACGAGAAAAACGACCGTCTGTGGGCTCCGCGGCAGTGTCTCGCTATGGGAAAACTGCCGCGGGAAAAAATGATGGAAAAAACGATGAGAAAATTTAGAACATGTTCTAATTTTTCTCGTCGTTTTTCCTGCCGTTTTTCTCAACGAGAAAAACGGCATAAAGCCCACAGACGATCGTTTTTCTCGGTGAAAAAAAAAAATGTCATTTTTCCCGACGGGAAAAACGATCGTGTGTACGCGGCATCAGTGTCATCTGTAGCCTCACAAGTGCCCATCTGCAGACCCACCATTGCCATGAATGTAGCCTCGCCATTGGAATGCAGCACCCACCATTGCTAGGAATGCAGCACCCACCATTGCCAGGAATGCAGCACCCACCATTGCCAGGAATGCAGCACCCACCATTGCCAGGAATGCACCCACCATTGCCATTAATGCACTCACCATTGCCAGGAATGCACTCACCATTGCCAGGAATGTACCACCATTGCCAAGAATGCACCCACCATTGCCAGGAATGCACCACCATTGCCAGGAATTCACTCACCATTGCCATGAATCCAGCACCATTGCCAGGAATGCAGCATTATTGCCAGGAATGCAGCACTATTGCCAGGAATGCAGCACTATTACCAGGAATGCACTCGCCATTGCCAGGAATGCAGCACCATTGCCAGGAATGCACTTACCATTGCCAGGAATGCAGCATCATTGCCAGGAATGCACTCAGCATTGCCAGGAATGCAGCACCATTGCCAGGAATGCACTCACCATTGCCAGGAATGCAGTACCATTGCCAGGAATGCACTCACCATTGCCAGGAATGCAGCATCATTGCCAGGAATGCACTCACCATTGCCAAGAATGCACTCACCATTACCAGGAATGCAGCACCATTGCCAGGAATGCACTACCATTGCCAGGAATGCACCCACCATTGCCAGGAATGCAGCACCATTTCCAGGAATGCTGTCAGGGTTGTACGCACCTGATCAGCGAGTCCGTTAGAGCAGAGAGAGGTCCCCCGTACGGATCCGACTCGCGGGCCCCTGGTAGTGCAGACAGGAGGCACGGGAGTGCGGAAGGGTAAGAGAGCCTGAGAGTGGTTCCTGGAAGGCGGCTCCGGATCCTGGGTTCAGGAGAGTAGCTGAGCCAGGCAGGCTGCAGGTTGGCAGGTAGGCAGGCAGGTGTATATAGCAGCACAGCTGGGCAGGTGCAGAGGGAGTGGTCAGACAAGCAGGGTTCGGCAACGTTCAGGCAGTATGGTACAGCGGGGTAGGCAGGTTCAGAGTCAAAGACAGGCTGAGGTCGGGTGCAGGCGGATAGCAGGGAAAGTCCAGTAACAAGCCGGGTGGTCAGCAGATCAGGTTTCGGGCAATCAACAGGAGCAGGATACACAGGGGACTGTAGATCAGACAGCACCGGTCTGAAGTGTTCCAGGAGTTTAAATAGGCAAACCGGCATGCGTCGGCGCGCGCAATGGCGCATCGGCGTGCGCAATGGCGCATGCGCGTGCGCGCCCGCAATGCGCGCACATGCACCCGCGCACACAGGCACACCAACGCGCACAGGCACGCGCGCCCGCAGTCTGGGAAGTGCACCAGCGCGGACAGGAACATGCCCAACATCAGCGTGCATCGGCGCGCGCGAACGCACACCAAAGCGACCACCAGGGCTGGTGCAAGGATCTTTGACACCCTAGGCGAAACCTAATTTTGCCGCCCCCCCCCGGCTGCGCCCCTGACTCCACTTTACCCTGCCCTTGCAACACATGTGACCTATCTGACCCCTACACTGACCCCCTGACACATACACTGACCCCCTGTCCCCTACACTAACCCACCTGACAATTACACTGACCTGACACATACACTGACCACCCCTTACCTGAAAAATACACTGACCCCCCCCTTACCTGAAACATACATTGACCCCCCCCTTACCTGAAACATACATTGACCCCCCTTACCTGAAACATACATTGACCCCCCTTACCTGACACATACACTGACCCCCCTTACCTGATGCATACACTGACCCCCTTACCTGATGCATACACTGACCCCCCTTACCTGATACATACACTGACCCCCCTTACCTGATACATACACTGACCCCCCTTACCTGATACATACACTGACCCCCCCCCTTACCTGACACATACACTGACCCCCTTACCTGATACATACACTGACCCCCCCTACCTGATACATACACTGACCCCCCCCTTACCTGACACATACACTGACCCCCCTTACATGAAACATACACTGACCCCCCTTACATGATACATACACTGACCCCCCTTACATGAAACATACACTGACCCCCCTTACATGAAACATACAGTGACCCCCCCCTTACATGAAACATACAGTTACCCCCCTTACATGAAACATACAGTGACCCCCCTTACATGAAACATAAAGTGACCCCCTTACATGAAATATACAGTGACCCCCTCTTACCTGACACATACACTGACCCCCCCTTACATGAAACATACACTGACCCCCCTTACCTGACACATACACTGACCCCCCTTACATGAAACATACAGTGACCCCCCTTACATGAAATATACAGTGACCCCCCTTACATGAAACATACACTGACCTCCCCCTTACATGAAATATACACTGACCCCCCCTTACATGAAACATACAGTGACCCCCCTTTACATGAAATATACAGTGACCCCCCCTTACATGATACATACATTGACCCCCCCTTACATGATACATACATTGACCCCCCTTACATGAAACATACAGTGACCCCCCCTTACATGATACATACACTGACCCCCCCTTACATGAAACATACACTGACCCCCCCTTACATGAAATATACAGTGACCCCCCCTTACATGATACATACAGTGACCCCCCCTTACATGAAACATACACTGACCCCCCCTTACATGAAACATACACTGACCCCCCCTTACATGAAACATACACTGACCCCCCCTTACATGAAACATACACTGACTCCCCCTTACATGAAACATACACTGACCCCCCTTACATGAAACATACACTGACCCCCCCTTACATGAAACATACACTGACCCCCCTTACATGAAACATACACTGACCCCCCCTTACATGAAACATACACTGACCCCCCTTACATGAAATATACACTGACCGCCCCTTACATGAAATATACACTGACCCCCCCTTACATGATACATACACTGACCCCCCCTTACATGAAACATACACTGACCCCCCCTAACATGAAACATACACTGACCCCCCTTACATGAAACATACAGTGCCCCCCCTTACTTGATACATACACTGACCCCCCTTACATGAAACATACACTGACCCCCCTTACATGAAACATACACTGACCCCCCCTTACATGAAACATACAGTGACCCTCCCTTACATGAAACATACAGTGACCCCCCCTTACATGAAACATACACTGAACCCCCCTTACATGAAACATACAGTGACCCCCCCTTACATGATACATACACTGACCCCCCTTACATGAAACATACACTGACCCCCCCTTACATGAAACATACAGTGACCCCCCCTTACATGAAACATACAGTGACCCCCCCTTACATGAAACATACAGTGACCCCCCCTTACATGAAACATACAGTGACCCCCCCTTACATGAAACATACACTGACCCCCCCTTACATGAAATATACAGTGACCCCCCTTACATGAAATATACAGTGACCCCCCCTGACTCCTACTTCCTGCACTACTCAAACACACACCCCTCCCCCTCACACAGCATGTAGATCGATCCGTCCTCCTCCTTACTTCTGCTCTTTGGTGCTTCGTCAACCATCATCAGGGCTCTGCTCAGGGGCCAGGCCAGAGCCATCCATCCGCTCCACTGAGTCCCCGCCAGGGCCAGGCCAGCGCCGCCAATGCCATCCACCCACTGGAGTCCTCGCTGGGCGGGAGGTCAGCTACTCCTCTCAATGCTCCCTTCTTCGTCAAAACCCCGCCCCTCCGCTGCACACACAGGCACACAGCGCCGCACCAGAGGGACAGGCTGGAGCAAAGGAGTCCCGGAGCGGCGCTGTGTGATAATACCTGTCTGAGGACTGAGGAGATGTGACAGCGCAGCGGGGCGCTCTGCGCTACACATGGGGGGATTGGTGGCGCCGTGGCGGCACACTGAAAGGGGCCATCGATCAGGAGAGGAGAGCCTAGCTCACAGAGGCTGTGGTTGCGCCCTAGGTGGTAGTGCGCCCCTAGGCGGCTGCCTACTTCGCCTAGTGGTAGCGCCGGCCCTGGCGACCACCAACACGCCCGGCAAGGTACGTTCTCTGACAGTGCCCCCCCTTAAGGGCAGCCTCCGGATGCCCAATTGAGCGATCTTCGCAGCATGAGACCTCCTGAAAGCTTGCATGAGTTCCTCTGCATGTATGCCGCTTTCGGGTTCCCAGGAGTTATCTTCTGGGCCGTAACCCCTCCACTTTATTAGATATTGCACCTGGTTGTGTCTTTTCCTATAGTCCAGGATTGCCTCCACCTCAAATTCCTCCTCGTTGTCAATCAAAACAGGTTCCGGTGGGCCAGTGTTACGGCCAGCGAAGGGGTTAGGGACAACCGGCTTTAATAGTGTCACATGAAAGACTGGGTGGACCTTCAGGGAGTTAGGCAAGTCGAGCTCATATGCCACATTGTTGATTCTCCTCTTTACCGAGAAAGGTCCCATGAACTTAGGGCCCAACTTCCTGGACGGACAGGCCATCTTTAGGTTAATTGTGGATAACCACACCTGGTTGCCAGGCTCCAGAATGAGTTCTCCTCTCCTTTTCCTATCAAACGTCCTCTTGTTGTACTCCTGGGTCTTAGACATGGTCTCCTGTAGAAGTTTGTTATTGGAGATGAAGAAGTCCATTGTTTCGGACACTGCAGGGATGGTGCATTCGGGTATGGTACTTGGTAAAAAGGAAGGATGGAACCCATAGTTGGCAAAGAATGGGGTTTGCTTAGTGGCAGAGTGCAGGGAGTTGTTGTAAGCAAATTCAGCGATGAGGAGTAGAGAGACCCAATCATCCTGGGAAAAGGAGGAAAAACAACGGAGGTACTGTTCTAACGTTTGGTTGGTTCTCTCTGTTTGACCATTCGTCTGAGGGTGATACGCCGAAGAGAATGCCAACTCAATTTCCAGAGAACCACAAAGAGCCTTCCAAAATCTGGAGGTGAACTGGACACCTCGGTCTGAGACAATACTTGCCGGGACTCCATGGAGCCTCACTATCTCCCTGATGAAAACCCTCGCCGTCTCCATGGCGGAAGGTGTACCTTTCATGGGCAAAAAATGAGCCATTTTGGACAGCCTGTCGACGACAACAAAGACCGTGGAGAATCCTTCGGACAGAGGGAGCTCCACTATGAAGTCCATCGACACCATCTTCCAGGGTCTTTCAGGGACAGGTAAAGGTTTTAATAGACCCCAGGCCCTCATCCGGCTATTCTTGTTCCGGGAGCAGGTGTTGCATGAGTCCACGTAGCTCTTGCAGTCGCTACCCAGCTGCGGCCACCAGAACGTGCGCTTGATTAGCTCGGCCGTTTTCAAGGTACTGAAATGTCCGGCCAACTTGTGGTCATGGCAAAGTTCCAGAACAGCTATCCGAAGACCCTCTGGGACCAGAATTTTGCCCTCGTGCCTGATCAGACCATCTTGTGCCCTGACACAGTTCTCCGGAAGAGAGGTCAAGCTGGCAGACGCCAGCTTAATACGGGACATGAGGTCTTCCTGAAGCAGCAGGAAGTTCCCGGCAGGGAGGATGGTGTCAACAGGTAAGTTCTCTTCAGGAATGCTGAACATTCGGGACAGTGCGTCCGGTTTAATGTTTTTTGAGCCAGGCCTGTAGGTGATGTGGAACAGAAACCTTGAGAAAAAAAGCGCCCACCTTGCCTGCCTTGGTTTCAACCTCTTAGCTGTTCTCAGGTACTCGAGGTTCTTGTGGTCCGTGTAGACCAAAATGGGGTGTGCCGCCCCCTCGAGCAGGTAACGCCACTCTTCTAATGCGGCCTTGATAGCCAGGAGTTCCCGATCTCCCATGTCATAGTTCTGTTCCGCAGTGGAAAGCTTGCGCGAGAAGCAGGCCACTGAAAAAAGTAAGGCTTTAGCCCCCTGACGCTGGGATAGCACAGCCCCCACTGCATTTTCGGAAGCGTCCACTTCCAGGACGAAGGGTAATGCAGGGTCAGGGTGCTTCAGGATGGAGGCAGAGACAAATAATTCCTTCAGTTTGTCAAAGGCAGCTTGGGCTCTAGGGGACCAATAGAATCGGTTTCCTTGTTTGGTCAGTTCGGTAAGAGGGGCGACAATTGCAGAGAAACTTCTGATGAACTTCCGGTAAAAGTTGGAAAATCCGATGAAGCGCTGGACCCCTTTTTTATCTGTGGGGGCAGGCCAGTCCAGGATAGCCGACACCTTCTGAGGGTCCATTTTAATGCCCTCAATCGAAATGATCAACCCGAGAAACTGGATGCTTTGCCGCTCAAACTCACATTTCTCCGGCTTGGCGTAAAGCCCATGTTGTCTGAGCCGAACAAGGACATTCCGGACATGCCTGCGATGGTCGTCTACTGAGGAGGAGAATATCAAGATATCGTCCAGGTATACTATGACGTACAAGTCCAGGTAATCACGGAAAATGTCGTTGACAAAATGTTGGAAGTAGCCGGAGCGTTACACAGTCCGAACGGCATAACTAGGTACTCGTAGTGCCCGAACCGCGTGAGGAAGGCCGTCTTCCACTCATCCCCCTCTCGAATGCGGATCAGGTTGTACGCTCCTCGGAGGTCAAGCTTGGTGAATATGACCGCCGTTCTCAGCCTCTGGAAAAGTTCCGGCACGAGAGGTAAGGGATAACGTTTTTTAATGGTGATCTTGTTCAACTCCCGATAATCAATACAGGGGCGTAGGGAATGGTTCTTTTTTTCGACAAAAAAGATGCCCGCACCTGCAGGCGAGGTGGACGGGCGGATGAACCCTTTTTTTAGGTTGTCGTCGATGTAGACCTTCAGGGTGCCCAATTCCTGCTCGGTCAACGGGAAGATCCTCCCAAAAGGTACTTCGGTCCCAGGCAAAAGTTCTATAGGGCAATCATATGATCTGTGAGGAGGAAGGGTTTCAGCTCCCTTCTTACTGAACACGTCCAGAAAGTCGTGGTAGGGCTCAGGGATGGTTTTCTGAAGGTCAGGGTCTGTATCCAGACAGAGCAGATGAGGACGGTCGGTAGAGGCTTGTTGCAGGCAGTGTTGCTGGCAATAATCTGAGAGGAATTTGACCCTCCCTGTAGTCCAGTCAATATTGGGGTTATGGGCTTGCAGCCAGGGCATCCCCAAAATGACGGGGAATAACGGAGAGGAGATGGCATCCAGACTTAGGAACTCCTGATGGTGGGTTGCCAAAGAGGCCAACAAGGGAACGGTTTCCTGAGTGACAGGGCCGGATTTGATAATGGAGCCATCAGCGAGGTGTACTGCAAGTCCCCGGGATTTCGGCTGCAGGGGAATGTGATGACTGGCAGCAAATGTCAAATCGATAAAGCAGCTGCATGCCCCCGAATCAATTATGGCGGGTACTAGGATTGCGGAAGTCCTTCCGGGGGGCTGTAAAGAGATGGAGAGAGCCAAGTGAGAAGTTGGGTTAGGCAACAAAGAGGCACAAGTAGAAGAAACAGGCAGGCACTTACGCATCTTGGCCGGGCAGGATCTCACGTAGTGTCCTGGTTTGCCACAGTACATGCACAGATTGTTGCTACGCCTGTGCTGGCGTTCTTCGGGAGAAAGAGAAGGGCGAAGTAAGCCCAGTTGCATTGGTTCCGGGTCATCTAAGGCCGGTGACGGGGAAGCCGGTGGTGCCAGACGGGCTGGGTTTGGAACCTTGGGAAGCAACCAGGTGGGTCGGAATTGACTGGAGGTCCTCTCGGAGCGGCGCTCTCTCAGGCGCCGGTCGATCTGAATTGACAGATCTATTAGCTTGTCCAGGGTTTGGGGAACTCCGACACGTGCTAGCTCGTCCTTGAGCTGATCCGACAAGCCCATCCGGAATTGGTAGCGCAAAGCAGCGTCATTCCACTCCGTGTCGGAACTCCATCGTTTGAACTCTGCCGCATAGTCCTCGGCCGCTCTGCGGCCTTGCAGGAGAGAGTGAAGAACGGATTCTGCAGTAGCCGCTTGTTGCGGGTCCTCGTAGAGCTGGGACATAGAGGCAAAGAACGTGGCAAGGGTCTCCAAGGAGGCATCCTTCTGCTCTAGAAGGCGGTGAGCCCAGGCCTGCGGCTCGTCGGTCAGCAGGGAGATGACGAAGCCCACCTTGGTTACCATCAGAGAAAAGGTGCGGGGTTGCAGGGCGAAGAAAAATTTGCAGGCGTTGCGGAACGCACGGTATTTGCTGCGATCGCCCGCAAACTTCTCGGGTGTAGGGACCCTGGGTTCCGGAGGCAGCATGATGACAGAAGGTGTAGCTGGGTATCCCGTGGATGTGGTGCCTTGCGGGCTGGCAGGTGTGGACAGGACTTGAACTCTCTCCTCCAATCTGGTATAGCCGGCTTGGAGGTCTTTCACGGCTTGCGTCAGCCCGTTCAGGTGTCTGCACAATTCCTCCATGGGATCCCTTCCCTGCTCGGACTCGGACATGGCTGTCTGATACTGTCAGGGTTGTACGCACCTGATCAGCGAGTCCGTTAGAGCAGAGAGAGGTCCCCCGTACGGATCCGACTCGCGGGCCCCTGGTAGTGCAGACAGGAGGCACGGGAGTGCGGAAGGGTAAGAGAGCCTGAGAGTGGTTCCTGGAAGGCGGCTCCGGATCCTGGGTTCAGGAGAGTAGCTGAGCCAGGCAGGCTGCAGGTTGGCAGGTAGGCAGGCAGGTGTATAGAGCAGCGCAGCTGGGCAGGTGCAGAGGGAGTGGTCAGACAAGCAGGGTTCGGCAACGTTCAGGCAGTATGGTACAGCGGGGTAGGCAGGTTCAGGGTCAAAGACAGGCCGAGGTCGGGTGCAGGCGGATAGCAGGGAAAGTCCAGTAACAAGCCGGGTGGTCAGCAGATCAGGTTTCGGGCAATCAACAGGAGCAGGATACACAGGGGACTGTAGATCAGACAGCACCGGTCTGAAGTGTTCCAGGAGTTTAAATAGGCAAACCGGCATGCGTCGGCGCGCGCAATGACGCATCGGCGCATCGGCGTGCGCAATGGCGCATGCGCGCGCGCGCGCCCGCAATGCGCGCACATGCACCCGCGCGCACAGGCACACCAACGCGCACAGGCACGCGCGCCCGCAGTCTGGGAAGTGCACCAGTGCGGACAGGAACATGCCCAACATCAGCGCGCATCGGCACGCGCGAACGCACACCAAAGCGACCACCAACACGCCCGGCAAGGTACGTTCTCTGACAAATGCACTCACCATTGCCATGAATCCAGCACTATTGTAAGGAATGCAGCACCATTGCCAGGAATGCAGCACAATTGCCAGGAATGCACTCAAGAGCGCCAAAGATTACCTACAGGAGAATCTCCTGTTTACATGGCGGCCTCTTTAATAGAAAGTCCCGCCTCCTTTGATGGACAGAACAGTCGTCCAATGGCAGCATGGGAGACGGGGCTTCCTATTACAGAGGCCACCCGTAAACAGGAAATTCTCCAGTATGTGTACAGCGCTCGGCGCTCGTCCCGCCTCCTCCCTATTCCCTCCAAGGCATATACATCTTTTGTGGCCCCTGTGCTGGGAGATCGTCGGAGGCCACAAAATATATATATATCCAAATAACCAGGCGGGCCGTTCAAAACCGGGCCGGACTTTGGACATGCCTGGTCTAAGCCTACAGTGAATGTTTTGAGATATGGTTTTATGTTATGCAATGAAGATGTAATAAACTGTTTTTACATATATTTTCAGTTTTTTTAATTAAAGCGGAGTTCCACCCTAAAAAAAAATACACAAAAATACTGCAAAGAAATACTGCAAAAAATGGAAAAAAAAATAAAAATTTTACTCACCAGAAAAGGCGGTTGCTTTGCGGATGTTCCTAATCTGCCTCTTCCTTATCCTCGACAGGTCTTCTTCCTCCGTCCTACTCGCGCTGCCTTCTGGGAACTGTGTGTATCCCAGAGAGCAGCCGCCCATTCAGAAAACACTGCGAGACTCACGCATGCGCAGTAGGAAACGGGCAGTGAAGCCGCACGGCTTCACTGCCTGTTTCCCTTGGTGAGGGAACTGCCAGGATCGAGGGATCGGTCTCGGGGGGGGGGGGGGGGGGGGCGACATCGCGGGTGAGTAGGACAGGTAAGTGTCCTTATTAAAAGTCATCAGCTACAGTGTTTATAGCTGCTGACTTTTAAAAAAAAAAATTGCTGGTGGAATCCCGCTTTAATTGTGGTGCTGGGAAAGTCCCAAACACCCATGATATAATTTGTTGAATAGACTCTGGGATGGGATAGAATTTCTAGGATGTTGGCACCCAAGTAGTCTCCACTCACACCAGTTATCTTCTATTACTTCTGTAGCACTACCCCCGTAGGAGCTGCTGGTTATTATTTTGGGTCATTGCCGTCACCCCTACCCACATTTCACCAGGTCAAAAAAACTTAGAGTCTATACTGGGCCTTGCGTCCACGGATGTATGCACCAGTCACTTAGTTCTTTTTCCAATGCTTTTTATTAAACAACTTGAGCAGTAGAGGGATGGAGGGTTAGGGGAAAGTTCAGATACCTTGTGCAGGTCACTGAGGAACTTGAGATTCCGGAGACAAGTACACTTCAGTCAATGGATCTTGCTCACCCGGATAGGCCTCTCTCACTGACCTAGCAGCCGGAATGATGCACGGACAAAAGTCTCTGCCACAGACTTGATGAAAATAATAATTGAACAATCCTCTGCCACAGGATTTAGTAATGGTAGCGAACACAGCAACACAGTATCAAAAGTTCCTTTAAGCCATCCGGCAGTACCGTGAGATAGATTGGTTAGGATGCATCCTCCAATTGAGTCACCAGGCTCCTCTTGAGATACCAGCATTGCGCTCGGTCCTCTCCAAGATGAGTCCTCCCCCAGATCCTTCAATTGCGCGGCTTCTTCCCGCAGGACAGACAGCACAGGACCACCTCTGAACCAGTAGGCCCCAGACAGCTTCTGGGCCTACTTGCAGTCACGTAGCCTCGGGCCAGCAGGGCCCTGAGGCAGAAGAGTTGTCACATACCTTAGGCCAGGCGGCCATGAGGTGAGAGAGAAAGAAAGATGGCGTCTGCCCCTTAAGTATCCTTTCCCAGAATGCACAGCGGGGAGACCACTCCCACTGGGCTGTTTCTGGCGAAAAGGACACCCAATACACCTCAGCCTGCTGCCCTTCCATCGATGGCCTGTGGTGACGACACCTACAGGCGACAGTGCGGAACTGCACGCAACACAGCCAACGCTGGAGCAGAGGCTAATTTGGCCATAATATTGAATCTGAACTATGTACAAAACAGATAACCCACTAAATTTACATGTGCCTGGTCAACAGGAGCAGGGCGCTACACACTTCCCCCACTACAAAAGACGATGTCCTCAGCGTCTGGGAAAAAAAATGGCTTGTTCCCCACACACGGTCGTTTTTCACGTCGTTTTTTCTCTTGTTGAGAAAAACGACCGTCTGTGGGCTCCGCGGCAGTGTTTCCCTATGGGAAACACTGCCGCGGAAAACATGTCGAAAAAAACGACGAGAAAAATTAAAATATGTTTTTAATGCCGTTTTTCTCGTCGAAAAAAAACGACAGAAAGCCCACAGACTATCGTTTTTCTCATCGAATGGGAAAAATTTCGTTTTTCTCGACGAGAAAAACGGCCGTGTGTACGCAGCATCACTTTCTGTCTAAACCACCCACTCTCCAGCAGCTTGACAGAAGATCCGGTTTACCTGAAAAAGAAACACAAGGACACACAAGCAAAATATAAAACAGCATTTCTGTACATCAAGAAGCAAAGCTGTATCTCCTAAGAAATGAAACTTTCCTTCATACTCTAAGTGCAAATGAGCTAGGCTGTAACTTAAAAGTAAAATGTTCTCTATGAGCAACTCCCACCACCTAGTGGCAGAAATTTTAGCATAACAAAGAGTCTTTGAGTGTAAAGGTGTTGAAGTAGGTGAAAACTCTTGACCTCGAAGTTCTCACCGACCCTGACACTATCTGACTAGGTACCCCATAGTCCCCTTTTTTTCTTTTAGCAAGAGAAATTTATTTTTTCCAGTTTCTTGGCAAAGTGAAGAAAACACGGGACAGTCCCTCTGGATAATCACTAATAGAACCGGGGATCTGGTAGAGTCAGTGTTTTCCCCTGTTTATCCAAAGTGGTAATGAAGTAGACAATGTTTTCTTTTCCAGGCCTGCAAATGACCACCTTGTCAGCATAGACGTGCCGACCATAACTCCAATGCAGCAGGCACCCACTGAACCGTTCATCCATAGTAGAGGAATAGCCAGCTCTCCTGAAGGGTTTTGGCACAGACAAATAGTCCCAGACAGCTTCATCGTACCACTGCTCTCGGTTGGCCTCGATTTCCTGCATAATTTCTTTAGTAACATAAGGAAATTCCAGACTGTACTCTGTGGCAACCCTTTTGGTGAGCACCCGTTGCAATCGGGCAAGTCTGGGTAAAGTTCTGGTTTTCCCAAGTCAAGGAGGCACACAAGAATTTGGAGACTTGCGCACCATAGATCTGACAGACATCTTTTCAGACTCAAGCGAACCAGTAACTTTAAACAATGTCTCTTTAGTAGTGCTGTGTGACTCCACACTGGGTGATGTCTTCCCAGAATCCATGACTGTCCAGTCTGAGAAAGTAAAGGCAGAAGCAACATCTTCACCCCGAGCCCACAACAATTCCTGGGACTAGGGATGAGCTTCGTGTTCGAGTCGAACATACGTTCGACTCGAACATCGGCTGTTCGATGAAGATCGAACGATTTGGGCCGTTCGCGCCAAATTCGAGTGACGCGAACGGCCCACAATGCACTACGCCATTGCAGTGTCATCCAGGCGCTGTGATTGGCCAAGCATGCACTGTGACCCCGCATGCTTGGCCAATCACAGCGCCGGCAGCGAGGAGAGCAATGATTGGCCACAGGCAGGATGCCTGTGGCCAATTATTGCTGATGGGGTTTAGTACACGCCCCACACTATAAAAGGCCGCCAGCGCGGCGGCCTTGTGTAGTGTGTTCCGGAGCAGGGAAAGAGAAGCATAGGCAGGGACAGTGTCATTTTTTTTCCTTTACATAATCCTGGATTCCTTGTGTTTAGGGACAAATAAGGATAGGTAGGGAGAGTGTCAGTGACAGTGTGCTATTCTGTGCTAATCCTTGTTTGTAGGGACAGAGAGGTACAGTGAGGGAAACTGACAGTGTGCTATTCTGTTCTAAAACTATTTTGCTGAACCATATTTTCAATCCTTGAGTTGAGGGACAGAGAGCTACAGTGAGGGAAAGTGTCAGTGTGCTATTGTGTTCTAAAACTATTTTGCTGAACCATATTTTCAATCCTTGAGTTGAGGGACAGAGAGGTACAGTGAGTGAAACTGACAGTGTGCTATTCTGTTCTAAATCAATTTTGCTGTTCCATATTTTCAATCCTTGAGTTGAGGGACAGAGAGCTACAGTGAGGGAAACTGACAGTGTGCTATTCTGTTCTAAAACTATTTTGCTGAACCATATTTTCAATCCTTGAGTTGAGGGACAGAGAGGTACAGTGAGGGAAACTGACAGTGTGCTATTCTGTTCTAAAACTATTTTGCTGAACCATATTTTCAATCCTTGAGTTGAGGGACAGAGAGCTACAGTGAGGGAAAGTGTCAGTGTGCTATTGTGTTCTAAAACTATTTTGCTGAACCATATTTTCAATCCTTGAGTTGAGGGACAGAGAGGTACAGTGAGGGAAACTGACAGTGTGCTATTCTGTTCTAAAACTATTTTGCTGAACCATATTTTCAATCCTTGAGTTGAGGGACAGAGAGGTACAGTGAGGGAAAGTGTCAGTGTGCTATTGTGTTCTAAAACTATTTTGCTGAACCATATTTTCAATCCTTGAGTTGAGGGACAGAGAGCTACAGTGAGGGAAAGTGTCGGTGTGCTATTGTGTTCTAAAACTATTTTGCTGAACCATATTTTCAATCCTTGAGTTGAGGGACAGAGAGGTACAGTGAGTGAAACTGACAGTGTGCTATTCTGTTCTAAATCAATTTTGCTGTTCCATATTTTCAATCCTTGAGTTGAGGGACAGAGAGCTACAGTGAGGGAAACTGACAGTGTGCTATTCTGTTCTAAAACTATTTTGCTGAACCATATTTTCAATCCTTGAGTTGAGGGACAGAGAGGTACAGTGAGTGAAACTGACAGTGTGCTATTCTGTTATAAATCAATTTTGCTGTTCCATATTTTCAATCCTTGAGTTGAGGGACAGAGAGCTACAGTGAGGGAAACTGACAGTGTGCTATTCTGTTCTAAAACTATTTTGCTGAACCATATTTTCAATCCTTGAGTTGAGGGACAGAGAGCTACAGTGAGGGAAAGTGTCAGTGTGCTATTGTGTTCTAAAACTATTTTGCTGAACCATATTTTCAATCCTTGAGTTGAGGGACAGAGAGGTACAGTGAGTGAAACTGACAGTGTGCTATTCTGTTCTAAATCAATTTTGCTGTTCCATATTTTCAATCCTTGAGTTGAGGAACAGAGAGCTACAGTGAGGGAAACTGACAGTGTGCTATTCTGTTCTAAAACTATTTTGCTGAACCATATTTTCAATCCTTGAGTTGAGGGACAGAGAGGTACAGTGAGGGAAACTGACAGTGTGCTATTCTGTTCTAAAACTATTTTGCTGAACCATATTTTCAATCCTTGAGTTGAGGGACAGAGAGCTACAGTGAGGGAAAGTGTCAGTGTGCTATTGTGTTCTAAAACTATTTTGCTGAACCATATTTTCAATCCTTGAGTTGAGGGACAGAGAGGTACAGTGAGTGAAACTGACAGTGTGCTATTCTGTTCAAAATCAATTTTGCTGTTCCATATTTTCAATCCTTGAGTTGAGGGACAGAGAGGTACAGTGAGGGAAACTGACAGTGTGCTATTCTGTTCTAAAACTATTTTGCTGAACCATATTTTCAATCCTTGAGTTGAGGGACAGAGAGGTACAGTGAGGGAAACTGACAGTGTGCTATTCTGTTCTAAAACTATTTTGCTGAACCATATTTTCAATCCTTGAGTTGAGGGACAGAGAGCTACAGTGAGGGAAACTGTCAGTGTGCTATTGTGTTCTAAAACTATTTTGCTGAACCATATTTTCAATCCTTGAGTTGAGGGACAGAGAGGTACAGTGAGTGAAACTGACAGTGTGCTATTCTGTTCTAAATCAATTTTGCTGTTCCATATTTTCAATCCTTGAGTTGAGGGACAGAGAGCTACAGTGAGGGAAACTGACAGTGTGCTATTCTGTTCTAAAACTATTTTGCTGAACCATATTTTCAATCCTTGAGTTGAGGGACAGAGAGCTACAGTGAGGGAAAGTGTCAGTGTACTATTGTGTTCTAAAACTATTTTGCTGAACCATATTTTCAATCCTTGAGTTGAGGGACAGAGAGGTACAGTGAGTGAAACTGACAGTGTGCTATTCTGTTCTAAATCAATTTTGCTGTTCCATATTTTCAATCCTTGAGTTGAGGGACAGAGAGCTACAGTGAGGGAAACTGACAGTGTGCTATTCTGTTCTAAAACTATTTTGCTGAACCATATTTTCAATCCTTGAGTTGAGGGACAGAGAGCTACAGTGAGGGAAAGTGTCAGTGTGCTATTGTGTTCTAAAACTATTTTGCTGAACCATATTTTCAATCCTTGAGTTGAGGGACGGAGAGCTACAGTGAGGGAAAGTGTCAGTGTGCTATTCTGTTCTAAAACTATTTTGCTGAACCATATTTTCAATCCTTGAGTTGAGGGACAGAGAGGTACAGTGAGTGAAACTGACAGTGTGCTATTCTGTTCTAAATCAATTTTGCTGTTCCATATTTTCAATCCTTGAGTTGAGGGACAGAGAGCTACAGTGAGGGAAACTGACAGTGTGCTATTCTGTTCTAAAACTATTTTGCTGAACCATATTTTCAATCCTTGAGTTGAGGGACAGAGAGCTACAGTGAGGGAAACTGTCAGTGTGCTATTGTGTTCTAAAACTATTTTGCTGAACCATATTTTCAATCCTTGAGTTGAGGGACAGAGAGGTACAGTGAGTGAAACTGACAGTGTGCTATTCTGTTCTAAATCAATTTTGCTGTTCCATATTTTCAATCCTTGAGTTGAGGGACAGAGAGCTACAGTGAGGGAAACTGACAGTGTGCTATTCTGTTCTAAAACTATTTTGCTGAACCATATTTTCAATCCTTGAGTTGAGGGACAGAGAGCTACAGTGAGGGAAAGTGTCAGTGTACTATTGTGTTCTAAAACTATTTTGCTGAACCATATTTTCAATCCTTGAGTTGAGGGACAGAGAGGTACAGTGAGTGAAACTGACAGTGTGCTATTCTGTTCTAAATCAATTTTGCTGTTCCATATTTTCAATCCTTGAGTTGAGGGACAGAGAGCTACAGTGAGGGAAACTGACAGTGTGCTATTCTGTTCTAAAACTATTTTGCTGAACCATATTTTCAATCCTTGAGTTGAGGGACAGAGAGCTACAGTGAGGGAAAGTGTCAGTGTGCTATTGTGTTCTAAAACTATTTTGCTGAACCATATTTTCAATCCTTGAGTTGAGGGACGGAGAGCTACAGTGAGGGAAAGTGTCAGTGTGCTATTCTGTTCTAAAACTATTTTGCTGAACCATATTTTCAATCCTTGAGTTGAGGGACAGAGAGGTACAGTGAGTGAAACTGACAGTGTGCTATTCTGTTCTAAATCAATTTTGCTGTTCCATATTTTCAATCCTTGAGTTGAGGGACAGAGAGCTACAGTGAGGGAAACTGACAGTGTGCTATTCTGTTCTAAAACTATTTTGCTGTTCCATATTTTCAATCCCTGAGTTGAGGGACAGAGAAGGACACTCGTAGAAATTATCAGTGTGCTATTCTGTGCTAAATCTTGTTTGTAGGGAGGGACAGAGTAGGACAGTGAGGGAAAGTGTCAGTGTGCTATTCTGTTCTAAAACTTTTTTGCTGAACCATATTTTCAATCCTTGTGTTTAGGGACAGAGAAGGATAGGCAGGGGACAGTGTCAGTGTCATTGTTGCTAAGCCTCCTGCACAATATACACCTGGAGGTAGCCCTTATTGCTGTTTTTCCCATCTCCCTGCAGGCCATCCATTAAAATGTCTGGAAGGCAACCAAGGAGAGGCAGACAGTCAGGAGGCAAAAAAAGAGGGCAAGCAGGCTCTGTGTCTGGGGGCAACAGTGCTGGTCGTGTACGCGGTGCATTGTCATCAGCACATGGCCATGGGACACGCTTGTCCTTGTTTTCGGCAGCTGGACATGTTGAGCCACATCATGCCGAAGACTTGGTAGAGTGGATGACCAAGCCCACCTCATCCTCCTCATCCTCTCTCACCCAGGCTCAGGGTAGTGGCAAAGCAGCTGCCAAAGCATCCTCTTCTCTGGTATCATTATCTTCATTAGTCAATCCTTCCCTAGACCCACCATGCCCTCCTCCTGAGGAGTCCCCCGAACTGTTTGAGCACAGTGTTGGGTACATGCTCCAGGAGGATGCCCAGCGTTTGGAAGGATCTGATGATGATACCCAGCTAGAGGAAGGCAGCAGCGTGAGAGCAGAGAGAGGGGATGCTCAAGAAGGACACCAATCTGGCAGTCATGTTCCAGCAGCTGCAGCATACTGCCAGATTGGCTCCAGTGATGAGGAGGGAGGGGATGATGAGGTCACTGACTCCACGTGGGTGCCTAATAGGAGAGAGGAGGAGGAGGAGGATGAGGAGGAGGCACATCTCCAATGAGGCAGGATGCCCTTGAGTGGCCAGCGTATGGGCAGCACACCGACGGAATCACACCGCAGAGCTCCGCCTGTGCAGGGCGCTGCCTCTGCCCGTCATTCAAAAAGTTCTTTGGTGTGGGCCTTTTTTGAGGCGAGTGCATCAGATCGCACAGCTGCTGTTTGCAACATATGTCTCAAGCGTATATCGCGTGGCCAAAACATCAGCCGCTTGGGCACCACATGCTTGATCAGACATATGTTGACCTGCCATGCAGCTCGTTGGCAAGCCTACCTTAAAGACCCACACCAAAGAACAAAGCTGACCTCTTCTTGCACCGCATCAGCTGGGATCTCCAACCCCACTATACCTTCACTCCTCTCTGAAACCTGCTCTGAGAGGAATGAAGGTGTAGAATTAGGTGTGTCACAGGCAAGTACTTGCGGGCACTCTGCTAGCAGTACACCAACGTCCGATTCTAGCAGGCAAATTTCCCTGCCCCAGCTGCTGGACCGTCGAAAGAAGTTCACTCCCAGCCATCCACATGCCCAGCGGTTGAATGCTAGCTTGGCTAAATTGCTAGCGCTTCAACTGCTGCCTTTTCAGTTGGTAGACTCGGCCCCCTTCCGTGAGTTTGTGCAATGTGCGGTTCCTCAGTGGCAGGTTCCCAAACGACACTTTTTCGCACGGAAGGCTATTCCGGCTCTCTACAGGCATGTGGAAGGCAATGTCTTGGCCTCGCTGGACAGGGCGGTCAGCGGTAAGGTGCATATTACCGCTGACTCATGGTCCAGCAGGCATGGACAGGGACGTTACCTTTCTTTCACGGCCCATTGGGTCACTCTTTTGGCAGCTGGGAAGGATGCAGGACAAGGTGCAGTAGTGTTGGAGGTTGTTCCACCCCCACGCCTCCAAAATGCTACTACTGGTTGTGACACACCTCTCTCCTCCACCCCCTCCTCTTCTTCTTCCTCCATGGCCTCTTCCTGTGGTTTGTCCTCGGAACCAGCGGTGCTCCGTAGGCGTTCAAGGGGCTACGCAAGTACGCAGGCAAAAAGATGCCATGCCGTGCTTGCGCTGGTGTGTTTGGGGGACAGGAGCCACACTGGGGCAGAGGTCCTGTCTGCTCTGCAGGGGCAGGCCGAGAGGTGGTTGACGCCACGCCAGCTTAAGCCAGGAATGGTGGTTTGCGACAATGGCACCAACCTCCTCTCCGCCCTCCGACAGGGACAACTGACCCATGTGCCCTGTATGGCTCACGTCCTTAACCTGGTGGTGCAGCGGTTCTTGGGCAGGTACCCGGGCTTACAGGATGTCCTGAGGCAGGCCAGGAAAGTCTGTGTGCATTTCCGCAGATCTTATAATGCCAGTGCTCGCCTGGCTGAGCTTCAAAAGGAGTTGAACCTGCCCAAGAACCGCCTTATATGTGACATGCCCACCAGGTGGAACTCAACGTTGGCCATGCTGCAGCGGCTGCACACGCAGCAGAGGGCCATCAATGAGTACCTGTGCGACTACGGCACCAGGACAGGGTCAGGGGAGCTCGGTTTTTTTTAACCACGCCAGTGGGGCATGATCGGGGATGCATGCACTGTCCTGGCACCATTTGAGGAGGCCACGAGGATGGTGAGCAGTGACAGTGCATGCATCAGTGACACTGTACCTCTTGTCCACCTGTTGGAGCACACGCTGTGTGGAATAATGGACAGGGCACTTGAGGCAGAACAGAGGCAGGAAGAGGAGGACTTCCTTGCCTCTCAAGGCCCCCTTTACCCAGACAGTGTTCCTTCTGTCCCACCCATCGCACAGGAAGAGGAGGAGGAGGAGGAGGAGGAGGAGGATTGTGTCAGCATGGAGGTGGAGGCTGGCACTCAGCATCATCAGCAGCAGTCTTTTAGGGATGATTTACAGTCCCAAGAAACCAGTGGACTTGTATGTGGCTGGGAGGAGGTGGCTGCGGATCATGTCGTCCTTAGTGACCCAGAGGACTCCGGACTGAATGCCTCAGCTAACCTACGCTGCATGGCCTCCCTGATCTTGCAAAGTCTGCGGAAGGATCCTCGTATTCTTCGGATCAAGGAGAGGGACCATTACTGGCTGGCCACTCTCCTTGATCCACGGTACAAGGGTAAGGTTGCGGACCTTATCGTACCGTCGCAGAGGGAGCAGAGGATGAGACAACTCCGGGAGGCCTTGCAGAAAGGTCTGTGCAACGCGTTCCCAGAGACTGGGAGGTTACAAACTCCTGGTCCTGGACAACGAGTTGCTGAGGCTTCGGGCAGTCAAAGAAGGAGCGGTGGGGAAGGTGGCCGTCTGACCGATGCGTTCAGACAATTCTTTAGTCCGCAGCCCCAAAGTATGATCGGTTCCAGCAACCGTCGCCAGCGTCTGATATACATGGTGCAGGAATACCTAGGGGCAAGGTCAGACTTGGACACCTTCCCCACCGAAAATCCTCTGGCTTACTGGGTCTTGAGGATGGATCACTGGCCAGAGCTTGCACAGTATGCAATTGAGCTACTGGCCTGTCCTGCATCCAGCGTTCTTTCAGAACGCACATTCAGTGCTGCTGGAGGATTTGTCACGGATCACAGGGTGCGCCTGTCCACCGACTCGGTTGATCGACTGACTTTCATCAAGATGAACCAGTCTTGGATCACCACCAGCTACCACACACCAGATGCTGATATAACAGACTAATTGATTTTAAAATGTCACATCCCTTCAAGACTGATGCTGATGCTGAGTGCCTGTGCTGTTATGTTGTCTGGCTATCCTCCTCCTCCTCCTCAATGATACGATTAACGATGATAGCTTGGAAGATCATTTTGGTTTATGGGTGACGCCACCAGTGGCTAAGGCCCAATTTTTCAGCCCCTGTTTAACAGGGGCGTGTAATTAAAATTTTTGATGCAATACTTTGCAACAGGCCTCATTGCTGTGCTCCAAGTACAGTATCTGTGAGGGGTTGCAGTGTTGTGCCACCAGTGCCTAAGGCCCAATTTTTCAGCCCCTGTTCAACAGGGGCATGCAATTATAATTATTGATCTAATAATTCACAGCAGGGCCCATTGCTGCGCCCACCAAGAGTAACTGTCAGGCCTTACAGTGTTGTGGCACCAGCAACACCATCACCACCACCACCACCACCAAAGGCCCAGTTTTTCAGCCCCTGTTCAACAGGGGCATGCAATTATAATTATTGATCTAATAATTCACAGCAGGGACCATTGCTGCGCCCACCAAGAGTAACTGTCAGGCCTTACAGTGTTGTGGCACCAGCACCACCATCAAAGGCCCAATTTTTACTACCACTGATCAACAATTATATGTTATTACAATTCCTGATATTATACTTGACAGCAGGGCGTTCCAGCACCCACCAAGAATAACTGTGAGTGCTTTCAGTGTTGTGCCAACACCAACACCTAAGGGGCCAATTTCTGCAGAGTATATACGGAAGGTCCCTACTTTCAAACATCCAACTTACAAACTACTACTACTTGCAAACGGAAGAAGACAACAGGAAGTGAGAGGAAATCTACCCCTTGGAAGGAAAATTCTCTCCTGTAAGAATTAATATGGGAGAAAGGTGTCTCCTCTCTACTGATGCTTTATCACCAATCCTTGTTTCAATACAAACACCACATTTCAAAAACAGTTGTCATTGGGACGCAAAGTGAGGTGAAATGTTCTGAACAGGGGCACAGACAGCAAAAAAAATGTGACAGGGGTGATAACCGTTCCCTATGTTTTCCAAAAAGCTAAAAAAAAGGAATTTGGCATGGAGCTACACTTAAACAATGCAGCTGTTCAAAATTACAAACAGATTCTACAGAAGAACAAACCTACAGTCCCTGTCTTGTATGCACCGCCTGTATATGGCTGTTCAGAGTATATAGGGGCTTTTTTATTTTGTGTGCGGGGTTCCCCTTAATATCCATACAAGACCCAAAGGGGCTGGTAATGGGCTGGGGTGGGGGGGGGGGGGGGTTGATGGGGTAGCTATGCCATTTTTCCTAAAGATTTTCATCCATATTACCGGGACCAGACATTGCATTAAAGCCGCAAGCAGTTTTAAATGGCTTTTTTTCCTTTAGAAATGTTATTTTGTGCAGGGACAGTTCTAAACACGGGAAACACGTGGCACTTCACAGGCATACTTTAGACACCCCCCAGGTACAATATTTAAAGGAATATTTGACTTTTTTTTTTCACTTTATGCATCATTAAAATGACTGCTCCCGGAAAACGTCCGTTTTTAAAACTTCTTTTTGCATTGATACATGTCCCCTGGTGCAGAACCCGGGTTCCCAAACTCTGTTTCGGACAATAACATGGATAATAGTCGTTATAATTAGCACTTTAGAATCCGAACGTTCGCATCCATTGTATTTAATAGGGTTCTAATGTTTGCGCGAACTTTCGGTCCGTTCGCGGGTTCTGGTGCGAACCGAACCCGGGGGTGTTCGGCTCATCACTACCTGGGACATTGTCTCAAATAGGTCATCATCACCGGAGATATCGGACAGGGAATCTATCTCTGAATCCCTCAACTCCTCCGCAGGCAAATATTTACAGTCAGTCCCAGATATGTTCCCCCTCTGATCTCTCACCCATTCCTGTCGTGGATTTTCCAGGGTTCATGCTCTCCTCTGGCTCCGGGTTCATGTAGTCTTTGGGGTAGGCCTCGGCCGCAGCCACGGGAAGCTTTCACATATCCCACCTTCCTCTGGACAGGTGCAGCGGGTACAGGTGTGGCGGAGGTAGTAGCAAGGGCGATGTCCGCTGATGGAACAGTAACAGCAAAATCTCCCTCAGGAACACTCATAATAACAGATGGTGTGAGGGTTTGTTGGCTCCCAGAAGCAAGGGCAGCAGTTTCTACTGTAGCAGTCCCCGTGTCCCAGTCCACTCGGTAAGCACGGGGCGACATGGTGGGTTGCTCCACACCGAACAGGTATTCTCCGCACTGTGAACATCGGACAAATGGACGGAGATGTATGGCCAGTCCCTCGCACCTGTGGCATAGCATACCCAGCGCTTCAACGTCTCTGATAGTGTACAACACAAACCGCCCCTGTGGCTTCAAGCGGATACCGGTATCCGCCAACAGGGTTCCGGTCAGCATGGCACCCGCAGCGGTGCTGTTAGGAAACATCCTAGGCCCCATGGCCGATTGTATCAGCGAGAAAGAAGACATGGCTGCACTCCGATCTTTTCATTATGATCACGCGGCTTCTTCTCTTTGGCGCCAGACACACACACGCGTCTCACGCAGCAGCAGGCGGGAACTCCTTCCCCCTGCTCCCTCAGTCACGTAGCTCCCGGGTTTTCTTGGCTCCGCCTGTAGCCTACGCACTTGGAAAGTGATCCGCACTTAACCCCTTTTTGTCCCGTAACAAGTAACTTAGTCCAGGGCCCTCTTTAATGTAGACTCTCGGTGAAATAACTTTTCTGAGTTGCTCAGGGCAACGGAAAATATCCCGGACGAGCCCCCACGTGTAGCACTACCCCCGTGGGAGCTGCTGGTTATTATTTTGGGTCATTGCTGTCACCCCTACCCACAGTTCACCAGGTTAAAAAAATGTAAAGTCTATACTGGGCCTTGCGCCCATGGATGTATGCACCAGTCACTTAGTTCTTTTTCCAATGTTTTTTATTAAACAACTTGAGCAGTAGAGGGATGGAGGGTTAGGGGAAAGTTCAGATTCCTTGTGCAGATTACTGAGGAACTTGAGATCCCGGAGACAAGTACACTTCAGTCAACAGGTCTTGCTCACCCGCATATGCCTCTCTCACTGACCTAGCAGCCGGAATGATGCACGGACAAAAGTCTCTGCCACAGACTTGTTGAGAATAATAGTTGAACAATCCTCTGCCACAGGATTTAGTGTTAGTTGAACAATCCTCTGCCACAGGATTTAGTAATGGTAGCGAACACAGCAATACAGTATCAAAAGTTCCTTTAAGCCATCTGGCAGTACTGTGAGGTAGATTGATTAGGATGCATCCTCCAATTGGTGTCACCAGGCTCCTCTTGAGATACCAGCCTTTCGCTCGGTCCTCTCCAAGATGAGTCCTCCCCCGGATCCTTCAATTGCGCGGCTTCTTCCCGCAGGACAGACAGCACAGGACCACCTCTGAACCAGTAGGTCCCAGACAGCTTCTGGGCCTACTTGCAGTCACGTAGCCTCGGGCCAGCAGGGCCCCGAGGCAGAAGAGGAGTTGTCACATACCTTAGGCCAGGCGGGCCATAAGGTGATAGAGAAAGAAAGATGGCATCTGCCCCTTAAGTATCCTCTCCCAGAATGCACAGCGGAGAGACCACTCCCACTGGGCTGTTTCTAGGGAAAAGGACACCCAATACACCTCAGCCTGTTGCCCTTCCATCACTGGCCTGTTGTGACAATGACACCTACAGGCGACAGTGCGGAATTGCACGCAACACAGCCAACGCTGGAGTAGAGGCTAATTTAGCCATAATATTGAATCTGAACTATGTACAGAATAGATAACCCACTAAATTTACATGCGAGCGCCTTGTCAACAGGAGCAGGGCGCTACATTTCCATTGAGGCTACTTGCTGTATAGAAGCAGCCGAGACATCGCCCAGATGCCCTATCGGGATAATATTAAGGGCTCATTTACACTTGCTTTGACTTCAACACACATTAAAGCGCCTACCACTTCCACATGCTTTTGTAGCGGGTGGTTACATTTAGGGGAAGTATCTGAGTGGTAACAAGGCTCAGGTACGCTAATTGTTAGGGTTGTGGACCATTTTTGTCGTGGGGGATATCAATGTTGTCTAGTTCCCTGCGGCCTATAGGTGGCACTGTCGCCATAGGCCGGGGTTGAACCACCATTGAAGGGCTGTGCCTTTTTGGTGTCCCCTCGCGGCAGTGGTACGGCGGGGCGGGGAACCTGTCGTGCTTGCCGGGAGAGGGTATAAAAGGGGCAGACATCTTCCGGTCGAGGTCCGAGCCCCAGGCACCTTCAGCCTGGGGGCTGCTGTTCGTGACACCCAGGTGCCCTTGGCCTAAGTGTGTGTGAGGGTGGTCTCCGGGTGCTCCTAGGCCCGGAGACTGAACTACTGTTCCATCCCCAGACACCTTAGGTCTGGGGGTGAGGTACTTTTGAGAAGGCCAGGGACCCAGCGACCTTCGGCTGTGTTCCGCGAGGGACCGAGGGCTCCCAGGGATCCGCCTCACGAGGCGACCCGTATCCAGGACGAGGAGGCCAGGGAGGTGACCCTTTCTGAAGACCCAGCGCAGAGTCGTGGTGACAGAAGGGGCCTCTGGTAACTCTCTGGAGGGATGGTTTCTCCCTAAGGAGGCATAACTATTCAAGGAAGGAAAAGTGCATGTTCTGTAGGTCATAGTGGCAGTGACTCTACGCACACCAGACATACACTGACCCCCCCTAGGCGGCTGCCTACTTCGCCTAGTGGTAGCGCCGGCCCTGGCGACCACCAACACGCCCGGCAAGGTACGTTCTCTGACAGTGCCCCCCCTTAAGGGCAGCCTCCGGATGCCCAATTGAGCGATCTTCGCGGCATGAGACCTCCTGAAAGCTTGCATGAGTTCCTCCGCATGTATGCCGCTTTCGGGTTCCCAGGAGTTATCTTCTGGGCCGTAACCCCTCCACTTAATTAGATATTGCACCTGGTTGTGTCTTTTCCTACAGTCCAGGATTGCCTCCACCTCAAATTCCTCCTCGTTGTCAATCAAAACAGGTTCCGGTGGGCCAGTGTTACGGCCAGCGAAGGGGTTAGGGACAACCGGCTTTAATAGTGTCACATGAAAGACTGGGTGGACCTTCAGGGAGTTAGGCAAGTCGAGCTCATATGCCACATTGTTGATTCTCCTCTTTACCGAGAAAGGTCCCATGAACTTAGGGCCCAACTTCCTGGACGGACAGGCCATCTTTAGGTTAATTGTGGATAACCACACCTGGTTGCCAGGCTCCAGAATGAGTTCCCCTCTCCTTTTCCTATCAAACGTCCTCTTGTTGTACTCCTGGGTCTTAGACATGGTCTCCTGTAGAAGTTTGTTATTGGAGATGAAGAAGTCCATTGTTTCGGACACTGCAGGGATGGTGCATTTGGGTATGGTACTTGGTAAAAAGGAAGGATGGAACCCATAGTTGGCAAAGAATGGGGTTTGCTTAGTGGCAGAGTGCAGGGAGTTGTTGTAAGCAAATTCAGCGATGGGGAGTAGAGAGACCCAATCATCCTGGGAAAAGGAGGAAAAACAACGGAGGTACTGTTCTAACGTTTGGTTGGTTCTCTCTGTTTGACCATTCGTCTGAGGGTGATACGCCGAAGAGAATGCCAACTCAATTTCCAGAGAACCACAAAGAGCCTTCCAAAATCTGGAGGTGAACTGGACACCTCGGTCTGAGACAATACTTGCCGGGACTCCATGGAGCCTCACTATCTCCCTGATGAAAACCCTTGCCGTCTCCATGGCGGAAGGTGTACCTTTCATGGGCAAAAAATTAGCCATTTTGGACAGCCTGTCGACGACAACAAAGACCGTGGAGAATCCTTCGGACAGAGGGAGCTCCACTATGAAGTCCATCGACACCATCTTCCAGGGTCTTTCAGGGACAGGTAAAGGTTTTAATAGACCCCAGGCCCTCATCCGGCTATTCTTTTTCCGGGAGCAGGTGTTGCATGAGTCCACGTAGCTCTTGCAGTCGCTACCCAGCTGCGGCCACCAGAACGTGCGCTTGATTAGCTCGGCCGTTTTCAAGGTACCGAAATGTCCGGCCAACTTGTGGTCATGGCAAAGTTCCAGAACAGCTATCCGAAGACCCTCTGGGACCAGAATTTTGCCCTCGTGCCTGATCAGACCATCTTGTGCCCTGACACAGTTCTCCGGAAGAGAGGTCAAGCTGGCAGACGCCAGCTTAATACGGGACATGAGGTCTTCCTGAAGCAGCAGGAAGTTCCCGGCAGGGAGGATGGTGTCAACAGGTAAGTTCTCTTCAGGAATGCTGAACATTCGGGACAGTGCGTCCGGTTTAATGTTTTTTGAGCCAGGCCTGTAGGTGATGTGGAACAGAAACCTTGAGAAAAAAAGCGCCCACCTTGCCTGCCTTGGTTTCAACCTCTTAGCTGTTCTCAGGTACTCGAGGTTCTTGTGGTCCGTGTAGACCAAAATGGGGTGTGCCGCCCCCTCGAGCAGGTAACGCCACTCTTCTAATGTGGCCTTGATAGCCAGGAGTTCCCGATCTCCCATGTCATAGTTCTGTTCCGCAGTGGAAAGCTTGCACGAGAAGCAGGCCACTGGAAAAAGTAAGGCTTTAGCCCCCTGACGCTGGAATAGCACAGCCCCCACTGCATTTTCGGAAGCGTCCACTTCCAGGACGAAGGGTAATGCAGGGTCAGGGTGCTTCAGGATGGAGGCAGAGACAAATAATTCCTTCAGTTTGTCAAAGGCAGCTTGGGCTCTAGGGGACCAATAGAATCGGTTTCCTTGTTTGGTCAGTTCGGTAAGAGGGGCGACAATTGCAGAGAAACTTCTGATGAACTTCCGGTAAAAGTTGGAAAATCCGATGAAGCGCTGGACCCCTTTTTTATCTGTGGGGGCAGGCCAGTCCAGGATAGCCGACACCTTCTGAGGGTCCATTTTAATGCCCTCAATCGAAATGATCAACCCGAGAAACTGGATGCTTTGCCGCTCAAACTCACATTTCTCCGGCTTGGCGTAAAGCCCATGTTGTCTGAGCCGAACAAGGACATTCCGGACATGCCTGCGATGGTCGTCCACTGAGGAGGAGAACATCAAGATATCGTCCAGGTATACTATGACGTACAAGTCCAGGTAATCACGGAAAATGTCGTTGACAAAATGTTGGAAGGTAGCCGGAGCGTTACACAGTCCGAACGGCATAACTAGGTACTCGTAGTGCCCGAACCGCGTGCGGAAGGCCGTCTTCCACTCATCCCCCTCTCGAATGCGGATCAGGTTGTACGCTCCTCGGAGGTCAAGCTTGGTGAATATGACCGCCGTTCTCAGCCTCTGGAAAAGTTCCGGCACGAGAGGTAAGGGATAACGTTTTTTAATGGTGATCTTGTTCAACTCCCGATAATCAATACAGGGGCGTAGGGAATGGTTCTTTTTTTCGACAAAAAAGATGCCCGCACCTGCAGGCGAGGTGGACGGGCGGATGAAACCTTTTTTTAGGTTGTCGTCGATGTAGACCTTCAGGGTGCCCAATTCCTGCTCGGTCAACGGGAAGATCCTCCCAAAAGGTACTTCGGTCCCAGGCAAAAGTTCTATAGGGCAATCATATGATCTGTGAGGAGGAAGGGTTTCAGCTCCCTTCTTACTGAACACGTCCAGAAAGTCGTGGTAGGGCTCAGGGATGGTTTTCTGAAGGTCAGGGTCTGTATCCAGACAGAGCAGATGAGGACGGTCGGTAGAGGCTTGTTGCAGGCAGTGTTGCTGGCAATAATCTGAGAGGAATTTGACCCTCCCTGTAGTCCAGTCAATATTGGGGTTATGGGCTTGCAGCCAGGGCATCCCCAAAATGACGGGGAATAACGGAGAGGAGATGGCATCCAGACTTAGGAACTCCTGATGGTGGGTTGCCAAAGAGGCCAACAAGGGAACGGTTTCCTGAGTGACAGGGCCGGATTTGATAATGGAGCCATCAGCGAGGTGTACTGCAAGTCCCCGGGATTTCGGCTGCAGGGGAATGTGATGACTGGCAGCAAATGTCAAATCCATAAAGCAGCTGCATGCCCCCGAATCAATTATGGCGGGTACTAGGATTGCGGAAGTCCTTCCGGGGGGCTGTAAAGAGATGGAGAGAGCCAAGTGAGAAGTTGGGTTAGGCAACAAAAGAGGCACAAGTAGAAGAAACAGGCAGGCACTTACGCATCTTGGCCGGGCAGGATCTCACGTAGTGTCCTGGTTCGCCACAGTACATGCACAGATTGTTGCTACGCCTGTGCTGGCGTTCTTCGGGAGAAAGAGAAGGGCGAAGTAAGCCCAGTTGCATTGGTTCCGGGTCATCTAAGGCCGGTGACGGGGAAGCCGGTGGTGCCAGACGGGCTGGGTTTGGAACCTTGGGAAGCAACCAGGTGGGTCGGAATTGACTGGAGGTCCTCTCGGAGTGGCGCTCTCTCAGGCGCCGGTCGATCTGAATTGACAGATCTATTAGCTTGTCCAGGGTTTGGGGAACTCCGACACGTGCTAGCTCGTCCTTGAGCTGATCCGACAAGCCCATCCGGAATTGGTAGCGCAAAGCAGCGTCATTCCACTCCGTGTCGGAACTCCATCGTTTGAACTCTGCCGCATAGTCCTCGGCCGCTCTGCGGCCTTGCAGGAGAGAGTGAAGAACGGATTCTGCAGTAGCCGCTTGTTGCGGGTCCTCGTAGAGCTGGGACATAGAGGCAAAGAACGTGGCAAGGGTCTCCAAGGAGGCATCCTTCTGCTCTAGAAGACGGTGAGCCCAGGCCTGCGGCTCGTCGGTCAGCAGGGAGATGACGAAGCCCACCTTGGTTACCTCCAGAGAAAAGGTGCGGGGTTGCAGGGCGAAGAAAAATTTGCAGGCGTTGCGGAACGCACGATATTTGCTGCGATCGCCCGCAAACTTCTCGGGTGTAGGGACCCTGGGTTCCGGAGGCAGCATGACGACAGAAGGTGTAGCTGGGTATCCCGTGGATGTGGTGCCTTGCGGGCTGGCAGGTGTGGACAGGACTTGAACTCTCTCCTCCAATCTGGTATAGCCGGC
This sequence comes from Rana muscosa, assembly GCA_029206835.1. Classification (NCBI taxonomy): domain Eukaryota; kingdom Metazoa; phylum Chordata; class Amphibia; order Anura; family Ranidae; genus Rana; species Rana muscosa. The sequence continues at coordinate 852,605,409 of CM055118.1, forward strand.
TTGGAGGTCTTTCACGGCTTGCGTCAGCCCGTTCAGGTGTCTGCACAATTCCTCCATGGGATCCCTTCCCTGCTCGGACTCGGACATGGCTGTCTGATACTGTCAGGGTTGTACGCACCTGATCAGCGAGTCCGTTAGAGCAGAGAGAGGTCCCCCGTACGGATCCGACTCGCGGGCCCCTGGTAGTGCAGACAGGAGGCACGGGAGTGCGGAAGGGTAAGAGAGCCTGAGAGTGGTTCCTGGAAGGCGGCTCCGGATCCTGGGTTCAAGAGAGTAGCTGAGCCAGGCAGGCTGCAGGTTGGCAGGTAGGCAGGCAGGTGTATAGAGCAGCGCAGCTGGGCAGGTGCAGAGGGAGTGGTCAGACAAGCAGGGTTCGGCAACGTTCAGGCAGTATGGTACAGCGGGGTAGGCAGGTTCAGGGTCAAAGACAGGCCGAGGTCGGGTGCAGGCGGATAGCAGGGAAAGTCCAGTAACAAGCCGGGTGGTCAGCAGATCAGGTTTCGGGCAATCAACAGGAGCAGGATACACAGGGGACTGTAGATCAGACAGCACCGGTCTGAAGTGTTCCAGGAGTTTAAATAGGCAAACCGGCATGCGTCGGCGCGTGCAATGGCGCATCGGCGTGCGCAATGGCGCATGCGCGCGCGCGCCCGCAATGCGCGCACATGCACCCGCGCGCACAGGCACACCAACGCGCACAGGCACGCGCGCCCACAGTCTGGGAAGTGCACCAGCGCGGACAGGAACATGCCCAACATCAGCGCGCATCGGCGCACGCGAACGCACACCAAAGCGACCACCAACACGCCCGGCAAGGTACGTTCTCTGACAAATGCACTCACCATTGCCATGAATCCAGCACTATTGCAAGGAATGCAGCACCATTGCCAGGAATGCAGCACAATTGCCAGGAATGCACTCAAGAGCGCCAAAGATTACCTACAGGAGAATCTCCTGTTTACATGGGGGCCTCTTTAATAGAAAGTCCCGCCTCCTTTGATGGACAGAACAGTCGTCCAATGGCAGCATGGGAGACGGGGCTTCCTATTACAGAGGCCACCCATAAACAGGAAATTCTCAAGTATGTGTACAGCGCTCGGCGCTCGTCCCGCCTCCTCCCTATTCCCTCCAAGTCATATACATCTTTTTTGGCCCCTGTGCTGGGAGATCGTCGGAGGCCACAAAAGATATATATATCCAAATAACCAGGCGGGCCGTTCAAAACCGGGCCGGACTTTGGACATGCCTGGTCTAAGCCTACAGTGAATGTTTTGAGATATGGTTTTATGTTATGCAATGAAGATGTAATAAACTGTTTTTACATATATTTTCAGTTTTTTTAATTAAAGCGGAGTTCCACCCTAAAAAAAAATACACAAAAATACTGCAAAGAAATACTGCAAAAAATGGAAAAATAAAATAAAAATTTTACTCACCAGAAAAGGCGGTTGCTTTGCGGATGTTCCTAATCTGCCTCTTACTTATCCTCGACAGGTCTTCTTCCTCCGTCCTACTCGCGCTGCCTTCTGGGAACTGTGTGTATCCCAGAGAGCAGCCGCCCATTCAGAAAACACTGCGAGACTCACGCATGCGCAGTAGGAAACGGGCAGTGAAGCCGCACGGCTTCACTGCCTGTTTCCCTTAGTGAGGGAACTGCCAGGATCGAGGGATCGGTCTCGGGGGGGGGGGGGGGGGCGACATCGCGGGTGAGTAGGACAGGTAAGTGTCCTTATTAAAAGTCATCAGCTACAGTGTTTGTAGCTGCTGACTTTTAAAAAAAAAAATTGCTGGTGGAATCCCGCTTTAATTGTGGTGCTGGGAAAGTCCCAAACACCCATGATATAATTTGTTGAATAGACTCTGGGATGGGATAGAATTTCTAGGATGTTGGCACCCAAGTAGTCTCCACTCACACCAGTTATCTTCTATTACTTCTGTAGCACTACCCCCGTAGGAGCTGCTGGTTATTATTTTGGGTCATTGCCGTCACCCCTACCCACATTTCACCAGGTCAAAAAAACTTAGAGTCTATACTGGGCCTTGCGTCCACGGATGTATGCACCAGTCACTTAGTTCTTTTTCCAATGTTTTTTATTAAACAACTTGAGCAGTAGAGGGATGGAGGGTTAGGGGAAAGTTCAGATACCTTGTGCAGGTCACTGAGGAACTTGAGATTCCGGAGACAAGTACACTTTAGTCAATGGATCTTGCTCACCCGGATAGGCCTCTCTCACTGACCTAGCAGCCGGAATGATGCACGGACAAAAGTCTCTGCCACAGACTTGATGAAAATAATAATTGAACAATCCTCTGCCACAGGATTTAGTAATGGTAGCGAACACAGCAACACAGTATCAAAAGTTCCTTTAAGCCATCCGGCAGTACTGTGAGATAGATTGGTTAGGATGCATCCTCCAATTGAGTCACCAGGCTCCTCTTGAGATACCAGCCTTTCGCTCGGTCCTCTCCAAGATGAGTCCTCCCCCAGATCCTTCAATTGCGCGGCTTCTTCCCGCAGGACAGACAGCACAGGACCACCTCTGAACCAGTAGGCCCCAGACAGCTTCTGGGCCTACTTGCAGTCACGTAGCCTCGGGCCAGCAGGGCCCTGAGGCAGAAGAGTTGTCACATACCTTAGGCCAGGCGGGCCATGAGGTGAGAGAGAAAGAAAGATGGCGTCTGCCCCTTAAGTATCCTTTCCCAGAATGCACAGCGGGGAGACCACTCCCACTGGGCTGTTTCTGGCGAAAAGGACACCCAATACACCTCAGCCTGCTGCCCTTCCATCGATGGCCTGTGGTGACGACACCTACAGGCGACAGTGCGGAACTGCACGCAACACAGCCAACGCTGGAGCAGAGGCTAATTTGGCCATAATATTGAATCTGAACTATGTACAAAACAGATAACCCACTAAATTTACATGTGCCTGGTCAACAGGAGCAGGGCGCTACACACTTCCCCCACTACAAAAGACGATATCCTCAGCGTCTGGGAAAAAAAATGTCTCTCAATCCTGAGAGTCAGTATCTGAACCACAAAACTTGGATGGGAGTGGGAAGGGTAAGGAAATAAGAAAGTTATAGACTTTAAAACATGAACATACAATAAGATCACATTAATATACATTACAACCCCTCATGCCGTGTACACACGATCATTATTCACGGCGGTTAAAAAACTGCCGTGAATAATGTAATTAAAAACGAGGGAACGGCTTGTTCCCCACACACGGTCGTTTTTCACGTCGTTTTTTCTCTTGTTGAGAAAAACGACCGTCTGTGGGCTCCGCGGCAGTGTTTCCCTATGGGAAACACTGCCGCGGAAAACATGTCGAAAAAAATGACGAGAAAAATTAAAATATGTTTTTAATGCCGTTTTTCTCGTCGAAAAAAAACGACAGAAAGCCCACAGACTATCGTTTTTCTCATCGAATGGGAAAAATTTCGTTTTTCTCTACGAGAAAAATGGCCGTGTGTACGCAGCATCACTTTCTGTCTAAACCACCCACTCTCCAGCAGCTTGACAGAAGATCCGGTTTACCTGAAAAAGAAACACAAGGACACACAAGCAAAATATAAAACAGCATTTCTGTACATCAAGAAGCAAAGCTGTATCTCCTAAGAAATGAAACTTTCCTTCATACTCTAAGTGCAAATGAGCTAGGCTGTAACTTAAAAGTAAAATGTTCTCTATGAGCAACTCCCACCACCTAGTGGCAGAAATTTTAGCATAACAAAGAGTCTTTGAGTGTAAAGGTGTTGAAGTAGGTGAAAACTCTTGACCTCGAAGTTCTCACCGACCCTGACACTATCTGACTAGGTACCCCATAGTCCCCTTTTTTTCTTTTAGCAAGAGAAATTTATTTTTTCCAGTTTCTTGGCAAAGTGAAGAAAACACGGGACAGTCCCTCTGGATAATCACTAATAGAACCGGGGATCTGGTAGAGTCAGTGTTTTCCCCTGTTTATCCAAAGTGGTAATGAAGTAGACAATGTTTTCTTTTCCAGGCCTGCAAATGACCACCTTGTCAGCATAGACGTGCCGACCATAACTCCAATGCAGCAGGCACCCACTGAACCGTTCATCCATAGTAGAGGAATAGCCAGCTCTCCTGAAGGGTTTTGGCACAGACAAATAGTCCCAGACAGCTTCATCGTACCACTGCTCTCGGTTGGCCTCGATTTCCTGCATAATTTCTTTAGTAACATAAGGAAATTCCAGACTGTACTCTGTGGCAACCCTTTTGGTGAGCACCCGTTGCAATCGGGCAAGTCTGGGTAAAGTTCTGGTTTTCCCAAGTCAAGGAGGCACACAAGAATTTGGAGACTTGCGCACCATAGATCTGACAGACATCTTTTCAGACTCAAGCGAACCAGTAACTTTAAACAATGTCTCTTTAGTAGTGCTGTGTGACTCCACACTGGGTGATGTCTTCCCAGAATCCATGACTGTCCAGTCTGAGAAAGTAAAGGCAGAAGCAACATCTTCACCCCGAGCCCACAACAATTCCTGGGACATTGTCTCAAATAGGTCATCATCACCGGAGATATCGGACAGGGAATCTATCTCTGAATCCCTCAACTCCTCCGCAGGCAAATATTTACAGTCAGTCCCAGATATGTTCCCCCCTGATCTCTCACCCATTCCTGTCGTGGATTTTCCAGGGTTCATGCTCTCCTCTGGCTCCGGGTTCATGTAGTCTTTGGGGTAGGCCTCGGCCGCAGCCACGGGAAGCTTTCACATATCCCACCTTCCTCTGGACAGGTGCAGCGGGTACAGGTGTGGCGGAGGTAGTAGCAAGGGCGATGTCCGCTGATGGAACAGTAACAGCAAAATCTCCCTCAGGAACACTCATAATAGCAGATGGTGTGAGGGTTTGTTGGCTCCCAGAAGCAAGGGCAGCAGTTTCTACTGTAGCAGTCCCCGTGTCCCAGTCCACTCGGTAAGCACGGGGCGACATGGTGGGTTGCTCCACACCGAACAGGTATTCTCCGCACTGTGAACATCGGACAAATGGACGGAGATGTATGGCCAGTCCCTCGCACCTGTGGCATAGCATACCCAGCGCTTCAACGTCTCCGATAGTGTACAACACAAACCGCCCCTGCGGCTTCAAGCGGATACCGGTATCCGCCAACAGGGTTCCGGTCAGCATGGCACCCGCAGCGGTGCTGTTAGGAAACATCCTAGGCCACATGGCCGATTGTATCAGCGAGAAAGAAGACATGGCTGCACTCCGATCTTTTCATTATGATCACGCGGCTTCTTCTCTTTGGCGCCAGACACACACACGAGTCTCACGCAGCAGCAGGCGGGAACTCCTTCCCCCTGCTCCCTCAGTCACGTAGCTCCCGGGTTTTCTTGGCTCCGCCTGTAGCCTACGCACTTGGAAAGTGATCCGCACTTAACCCCTTTTTGTCCCGTAACAAGTAACTTAGTCCAGGGCCCTCTTTAATGTAGACTCTCGGTGAAATAACTTTTCTGAGTTGCTCAGGGCAACGGAAAATATCCCGGACGAGCCCCCACGTGTAGCACTACCCCCGTGGGAGCTGCTGGTTATTATTTTGGGTCATTGCTGTCACCCCTACCCACAGTTCACCAGGTCAAAAAAATGTAAAGTCTATACTGGGCCTTGCGCCCATGGATGTATGCACCAGTCACTTAGTTCTTTTTCCAATGTTTTTTATTAAACAACTTGAGCAGTAGAGGGATGGAGGGTTAGGGGAAAGTTCAGATTCCTTGTGCAGATTACTGAGGAACTTGAGATCCCGGAGACAAGTACACTTCAGTCAACAGGTCTTGCTCACCCGCATATGCCTCTCTCACTGACCTAGCAGCCGGAATGATGCACGGACAAAAGTCTCTGCCACAGACTTGTTGAGAATAATAGTTGAACAATCCTCTGCCACAGGATTTAGTGTTAGTTGAACAATCCTCTGCCACAGGATTTAGTAATGGTAGCGAACACAGCAATACAGTATCAAAAGTTCCTTTAAGCCATCTGGCAGTACTGTGAGGTAGATTGATTAGGATGCATCCTCCAATTGAGTCACCAGGCTCCTCTTGAGATACCAGCCTTTCGCTCGGTCCTCTCCAAGATGAGTCCTCCCCCGGATCCTTCAATTGCGCGGCTTCTTCCCGCAGGACAGACAGCACAGGACCACCTCTGAACCAGTAGGTCCCAGACAGCTTCTGGGCCTACTTGCAGTCACGTAGCCTCGGGCCAGCAGGGCCCCGAGGCAGAAGAGGAGTTGTCACATACCTTAGGCCAGGCGGGCCATAAGGTGATAGAGAAAGAAAGATGGCATCTGCCCCTTAAGTATCCTCTCCCAGAATGCACAGCGGAGAGACCACTCCTACTGGGCTGTTTCTAGGGAAAAGGACACCCAATACACCTCAGCCTGTTGCTCTTCCATCACTGGCCTGTTGTGACAATGACACCTACAGGCGACAGTGCGGAATTGCACGCAACACAGCCAACGCTGGAGTAGAGGCTAATTTAGCCATAATATTGAATCTGAACTATGTACAGAACAGATAACCCACTAAATTTACATGCGAGCGCCTGGTCAACAGGAGCAGGGCGCTGCATTTCCATTGAGGCTACTTGCTGTATAGAAGCAGCCGAGACATCGCCCAGATGCCCTATCGGGATAATATTAAGGGCTCATTTACACTTGCTTTGACTTCAACACACATTAAAGTGCCTACCACTTCTACATGCTTTTGTAGCGGGTGGTTACATTTAGGGGAAGTATCTGAGTGGTAACAAGGCTCAGGTACGCTAATTGTTAGGGTTGTGGACCATTTTTGTCGTGGGGGATATCAATGTTGTCTAGTTCCCTGCGGCCTATAGGTGGCACTGTCGCCATAGGCCGGGGTTGAACCACCATTGAAGGGCTGTGCCTTTTTGGTGTCCCCTCGCGGCAGTGGTACGGCGGGGCGGGGAACCTGTCGTGCTTGCCGGGAGAGGGTATAAAAGGGGCAGACATCTTCCGGTCGAGGTCCGAGCCCCAGGCACCTTCAGCCTGGGGGCTGCTGTTCGTGACGCCCAGGTGCCCTTGGCCTAAGTGTGTGTGAGGGTGGTCTCCGGGTGCTCCTAGGCCCGGAGACTGAACTACTGTTCCATCCCCAGACACCTTAGGTCTGGGGGTGAGGTACTTTTGAGAAGGCCAGGGACCCAGCGACCTTCGGCTGTGTTCCGCGAGGGACCGAGGGCTCCCAGGGATCCGCCTCACGAGGCGACCCGTATCCAGGACGAGGAGGCCAGGGAGGTGACCCTTTCTGAAGACCCAGCGCAGAGTCGTGGTGACAGAAGGGGCCTCTTGTAACTCTCTGGAGGGATGGTTTCTCCCTAAGGAGGCATAACTATTCAAGGAAGGAAAAGTGCATGTTCTGTAGGTCATAGTGGCAGTGACTCTACGCACACCAGGTCAGTGGCAGTGATTACAACTATTCATCAAGTCAGTGGCAGTGACTACAACTATTCATCAAGTCAGTGGCAGTGACTCTGCACCAAGCTGTTCGTGCTAATCTGAACAGTGCTCCCCTAATCAACGCTGAGTTTGTGCCTGGACCTCTTCCCATCTTATCTGAACTGTTCTTGTCCAACCTGTCTGCTTTCACAGAGACTGTTTATCGTTCTCATAAATATTGAGTTGGACTCTCAGTTGATGTGGACAGTCGTTTTACTGGGGAGAACTAAAGGACTTGTTTCTGGCTACCGCAGAAGCGAGATCAGCTCAGGAGGTTTTCAAACTCTGGCTACAGGCAGGCCCCGAGATACTAACACCGCTCAACCTCCCCATCCAGGAGGGTACGGGCTTGTGGTGCGGTGTGCCTCAGTCTTTCCTGCGGAGGAGCCAAGAAGAGAAAAGCAGGTAAAGTCTGGGGTTGGTGCGCTACACTTTTTTGATGTGTTTTTTTTTATGCTTTTGCGATGCTTCGGTGGTGGTTCGATGATGCTTTGGTGGTGCTTTTTTAAAGCATTAATGAAGCTTGGCAGATACCTCCAAAACAAAGCGAAGCTAAAGCTGATTTAAAGCCTTTCAAAAGCTGCAGGTGCTTCAAGCAAGCTTTGTCATAGACATCTATGGAGGCTTTGAAGATGCTTTGAAGCACCATTAAAGCAACATGGGATATACATTTTGAAGTGATGCAAAGCAAATGCAAGGTGTAAACAGGACTGAAAGCTAACCATTTTATTTAGTGAAAGGGCAAGCATGGCAGATGCCCTGTGTGTGTGTGGCGATCTCATACCTGTAATAACTCCAAAACAAAACAAAGCGAAGCTAAAGCTGAATTAAAGCCTCTCCAAAGCTGCAGGTGCTTCAAGCAAGCTTTGTCATAGACATCTGTGGAGGCTTTGAGGATGCTTTGAAGCACCACTAAAGCAACATGGGGTATACATTTTGAAGTGATGCAAAGCAAACGCAAGGTGTAAACAGGACTGTAAGCTATTTTATTTAGTGACGGGGTCTTTGACTGGCATTCAGAAAGCTTTAAAAAAATGTGTCCGAAGCCATGTTTTGGAGCAAGTGTAAAGTTTTTTTGTCAATACAAATCATAGGTACAGATTAACATCCATTTAGGGTCCCAGTGCCATCTAAATGACAATCTTGGGCATTCATTTGAATTGGCTGCCTAAACCACCATAATGAGCCAAAATTCGCTCTTACATAATTTTTGGCAGTGCACCACATTGCAGTGCCTGAAGTTCAGCTAAAAAAGGTTATGGATAGCCAAAGTTTTTTATTTATTTTTTACTTTTGGATAGAATGAAAGGACTAGAACCCCTGTCATGTTTTTTAATTTCTGTCTATGTTGCGACTGGTACGATTCATACTCTGTTTGGCTTGATGGCCATTTTCACCAAGATAGAAAGTGATGAAAACATATAATTTTACCTTTAAACAAGAGAAAACCTGTCTCGGACATTTGTCTAAAGAGGGAATCCTTCGCACTTTGTAAATATTTAACCACTTAACGACCGCTCACTGTATATATACGTCGGCAGAATGGCACCGACAGGCACAATCACGTAGAGTGTACGTGATTGCCTTTGTACAGTTGGGGGGTCCAATCGGACCCCCCTTCTATACAGTGAGCGGTGGCTAAGTGTCCGGGAGCGTTCCGGGATGAGGGGGCAGCCATTAGTTTCTGGCCACCCCCTCGCGATCGCTCCCGGCGAATAGAAATGCCCCCTCTGTCTGTGTCAGACAGAGGGAGCAGGAGGAAGTGATGTCATCTCTGGTGCGGCGCTCACATATACCGAGCGCCGTACAAGAGAAGATATCAGGTCAGTGCACACAACACTACACTGACACCAGGACACATAGGGACATAAATCGCCCCCCCCAGGCCCCCCCAGACACCCCAGATCACCCCCCAGATCACCCCCCCAGCCCCCAGTCACAGTGTCACTGATTGCAGTGACCATTTATTTAGTGATCACTGCAATCAGTGACATTTGTGACTGTAAAAGTGTCACCAAAGTTTAGTCTTAGGTCCAGTGTAGCCCCCTAACCCCCCCTAATAAAGGTTTAACCCCCTGATCACCCCCCAGATAACCCTTTCACCCCCTATCACCACTGTCGCTTAGCGATCATTTTTCTGACCGCTGTCTTAGCGTCAGTGATGCCGATCGGCAGCCAGTAATTTTTTTTAGGTTCGCCGCAGGTTTTTATAGCGTCAGGTACCCCAATATATTATCTAATAAAGGTTTAACCCCCTTGATCGCCCCCCAGGTAACCCTTTCACCCCCTATCACCACTATCACTAAGTGATCGTTTTTCTAAACGCTGTCTTAGTGTCTGTGATGCAGATCGGTAGCCGGTAATTTTTTTTAGGTTCGCCGCAGGTTTTTATAGCGTCAGGTACCCCAATATATTATCTAATAAAGGTTTAACCCCCTTGATCGCCCCCCAGGAAACCCTTTCACCCCCTATCACCACTGTCGCTAAGCAATTGTTTTTCTAAACGCTGTCTTAGCGTCAGTGATGCAGATCGGTAGCCGGTAATTTTTTTTAGGTTCGCCGCAGGTTTTTATAGCGTCAGGTACCCCAATATATTATCTAATAAAGGTTTAACCCCCTTGATCGCCCCCCAGGTAACCCTTTCACCCCCTATCACCACTGTCGCTAAGCAATTGTTTTTCTAAACGCTGTCTTAGTGTCGGTGATGCAGATCGTAGCCAGTATTTTTTTTTAGGTTCGCCGCAGGTTTTTATAGCGTCAGGTACCCCAATATATTATCTAATAAAGGTTTAACCCCCTTGATCGCCCCCCCAGGTAACCCTTTCACCCCCATCACCACTGTCGCTAAGCAATCGTTTTTCTAAACGCTGTCTTAGTGTCGGTGATGCAGATCGGTAGCTGGTAATTTTTTTTAGGTTCGCCGCAGGTTTTTATAGCGTCAGGTACCCCCATATATTATCTAATAAAGGTTTTAACCCCCTGATTGCCCCTAGTTAACCCTTTCACCAGTGATCACCATATAAGTGTTACGGGTGACGCTGGTTAGTTAGTTTGCTTTTTATAGTGTCAGGGCACCCGTCGTGTATATAACCCAATAAAGGTTTAACCCCCTGATCGCCCGGCGGGTGATATCAATTAGGTTTTAGCGTCAGAGAGGGTCTGAGTCACACCCCAGGCAGCGTCAGGTTAGTGCCAGTAACGCTAACACCCACGCGTGAAGCATACACCCCCCTTAGTGGTATAGTATCTGAACAGATCAATATCTGATCAGATCTATACTAGCGTCCCCAGCAGTTTAGGGTTCCCAAAAACGCAGTGTTAGTGGGATCAGCCCAGATACCTGCTGGCACCTGCGTTTTGCCCCTCCGTCCAGCCCAGGCCACCCAAGTGCAGTATCGATCGATCACTGTCACTTACAAAACACAACACACATAACTGCAGCGTTCGCAGAGACAGGCCTGATCCCTGCGACTCCAGTGCTGTAGGAGGTGATTTCACCACCACAGTTAAAAAAAAAAAAGCAAATATGCCGAAGCATTGGGGCAGCAGGAGCGGAGGAGCGATTTTGCTCCTAATGCCACGTACATACGGTCGAAATTCCGACGGAGGCTTGCCCGTGGAAAAGTCCGACCATGTGTGTGCGGCATAACTTTTTTGCGGGAGGATGCCCCCATGCTTCGGCATATATAAATGGTGCGTGTATGCCCATCATTGGAAGTGGGTGGATGAAGGGCGGTATTCTAATGGTGGGCATACCCACCAATCAATCTCTTTTTTCGTTCAGCCAACTGGCTGCATGAAATAAAAAGATTACAATACATGTCCAACAAGGACCAGCAACGTACTGGTATGTTGCTGGACTTTGAATGTTTATACCAGAATGATGCCTGCGGGTTTAGGTATCATCTTGGTATCATTCTTTTCAGCCTGCGGCCGGCTTTCATGTAAAAGCAATCCTAGCAGCTAATTAGCCTCTGGACTGCTTTTACAAGCAGTGGGAGGGAATGCCCCCCCCGGATATAAAAAGCGCCATTGGGAAATTGGGAAAGCATTTTATCACACCGATCTTGGTGTGGTCAGATGCTTTGAGGGCAGAGGAAAAATCTAGGGTCTAGAAGACCCCAGTTTTTTCAAAAAAAGAGTACCTGTCACTACCTATTGCTATCATAGGGGATATTTACATTCCCTGAGATAACAATAAAAATGATAAAAAAAAAAATACTTGGAAGGAACAATTTAAAAATAAAATAAAAAAGCAAAATTAATAATAATAAAAAAAAAAAAAAAAAGCACCCCTGTCCTGCCCTGCTCTTGCCCAATGGCGAACGCAAGCGTCGGTCTGGCGTCATATGTAAACAGCAATTGCACCATGCATGTGAGGTATCACCGCGAAGGTCAGATCGAGGGCAATCATTTTAGCAGTAGACCTCCTCTGTAAATCTACTGGGGTAACCTGTAAAGGCTTTTAAAGGCTTTTAAAAATGTATGTAGTTTGTCGCCAATGCGCGTTTGTGCGAAATTTTAAAGCATGTCGTGTTTGGTATCTATGTACTCGGCCTAAGATCATCTTTTTTATTTCATCAAACATTTGGGCAATATAGTGTGTTTTAGTGCATTAAAATTAAAAAAAGTGTATTTTTTAACCCAAAAAATGCGTTTGAAAAATCGCTGCGCAAATACTGTGTAGAAAAAAAAATGCAACACCCACCATTTTAATCTGTAGGGCCTTTGCTTTAAAAATATATATATAATGTTTGGGGGTTCAACATAATTTTCTTGCAAAAAAAAAAATGTTTTCATGTAAACAAAAAGTGTCAAAAAGGGCTTTGTCTTCAAGTGGTTAGAAGAGTGGATGTAAGCTTCCTAATGTTGTGTATAAAATGCCAGAACAGTTCAAAACCCCCCCAAATGACCCCATTTTGGAAAGTAGACACCCCAAGCTATATACTGAGAGGCATGTCGAGTCCATGGAATATTTTATATGTTGACACAAGTTGCGGAAAAAAGACAATTTTTTTTTTGCACAAAGTTGTCACTAAATGATATATTGCTCAAACATGCCATGGGCATATGTGGAATTACACCCCAAAATACATTCTGTTGCTTCTCCTGAGTACGGGGATACCACATGTGTGAGACTTTTTGGGAGCCTAGCCATGTACGGGACCCCAAAAACCAAGCACCGCCTTCAGGCTTTCTAAGGGTGTAAATTTTTGATTTCACTTCTCACTGCCTATCACAGTTTCGGAGGCCATGGAATGCCCAGATAGCACAAACCCCCCCCCAAATGACCCCATTTTGGAAAGTAGACACCCCAAGCTATTTGCTGAGAGGTATTGTGAGTATTTTGCAGATCTCGCTTTTTGTCACAAAGTTTTGAAAATTGAAAAAAAAATATATATATATATATATATTTTCTTTCTTCATTTTCAAAAACAAATGAGAGCTGTAAAATACTCGCCATTCCTCTCAGCAAATAGCTTGGGGTGTCTATATTCCAAAATGGGGTCATTTGGGGGGGTTTTGTGCGATTTTGGCATTTTATGGCCTTCAAAACTGTGATAGGTAGTGAGGAGTGAAATCAAAAATTTGTGCCTAGAAATCCTGAAGGCGGTGCTTGGTTTTCGGGGTCCCGTATGCGGCTAGGCTCCTAAAAAGTTCCACACATGTGGTATCCCCGTACTCAGGAGAAGCAGAAAAATTTATTTTGGGGTGTAATTCCACATATAACCATGGCATGTGTGAGCAATATATCATTTAGTGACAACTTTTTGTAATTTTTTATTTATTTTTTGTCATTATTCAGTCACTTGGGACAAAAAAATTATATTCAATGGGCTCAACAGGCCTCTCAGCAATTTCCTTGGGGTGTCTACTTTCTAAAATGGGGTCATTTGGGGGGGTTTTGTGCTATTTTGGCATTTTATGGCCTTCGAAACTGTGATAGGTAGTGAGGAGTGAAATCAAAAATTTGCGCCCTTAGAAATCCTGAAGGCGGTGCTTGGTTTCCGGGGTCCCGTACGCGGCTAGGCTCCCAAAAAGTCCCACACATGTGGTATCCCCGTACTCAGGAGAAGCAGCAAAATGTATTTTGGGGTGAAATTCCACATATAACCATGGCATGTGTGAGCAATATATCATTTAGTGACAACTTTTTGTAATTTTTTTTTTTTTTTTTTAGTCATTATTCAATCACTTGGGACAAAAAAATAAAAAATTCAATGGGCTCAACATGCCTCTCAGCAATTTCCTTGGGGTGTCTACTTTCCAAAATGGGGTCATTTGGGGGGGGGTTTTGTACTGCCCTGTCATTTTAGCACCTCAAGAAATGAGATAGGCAGTCATAAATTTAAAGCTGTGTAAATTTCAGAAAATGTACCCTAGTTTGTAAACTCTATAACTTTTGCGCAAACCAATAAATATACGCTTATTGACATTTTTTTTACTAAAAACATGTGGCTGAATACATTTTGGCCTAAATGTATGACTACAATTGAGTTTATTCGATTTTTCTTATAACAAAAAGTAGAAAATATCATTTTTTTTCAAAATTTTCGGTCTTTTTCCGTTTATATCGCAAAAAATAAAAATCGCAGAGGCAATCAAATACCATTAAAAGAAAGCTCTATTTGTGGGAAGAAAAGGACGCAAATTTCGTTTGGGTACAACATTGCATGTCCGCACAATTTACAGTTAAAGCAGCGCAGTGCAAAATTCTGAATTCACCTCTGGTCCTCTAGCTACCAAATGGTCCGGGGCTTAAGTGGTTAAACTTGCTTCCTGTTGGAGCTCAAGGAGTGGAAATTAAGGGTTACCTCTCTAGTGAGAATAAGATAAGAAACATAAACTCAAGGGATATACCTATTCACCAAAGACACACTGGTAGGCAACGCTGTATCCTGGCCTAGGCCAACAAGGCCCAGGCCTAGGGCAGCACTTTGCAGGGGGGCAGCACGGAAAGAGTTTGCCCCGGCTTGCGCTACACTGTTAGTGTAACGCAAGCTGCTTTTAATTTTGACTGTCCTATCATACTGGGCCACAAACCTTCACTGTGCTATATGTTTTCTGCTGAATCATTGGCATGGTTATATCTTCTTAGTCCTCTCCATAAAATTATCAGAAATTTGTGCTTATAGTAGAACTATAGGCAACACTTTTCTTTTTCCATTTTGGATAGAGTAAGGGAGGGTTATAGCCCCTGTCAGTTTATTTTTTACCATCCCTGACCCATTACAGAGATTTCCTTTCACTTCCTGCCCCATAGCATAAGAGGAAGTTAGAGAAAATTAAGGGAGACCAATGCCCCCTCCCCCCAGGCCCTAAGAACTAGTGTCCCCACTCAAAAATTTCAGGGCGGGTCTTAACCACTTTGCGCTCGGGCAATGCTGAAAAGACGTCAGCATTGCGGCGCTCAATTGCCATGGACGTCCTCCTGTTTCCTCCCCCCGTGCGCCCCCGCGAGCGCGCATCGGGGAAAACCTGTGTTGGCCGTGTCCCTTGGACACAGCCAATCACAGATCATGCTGAATGGCCAATCACAGAGGCTATTCAGCACCCGATCTCACTGTCCAATGAGAGATGATCTCAAATGTAAACATATGAGATCATCTCTCATTACCGGCTTCTCCCTCCTCACACAGGGACCGCGTGTGAGGAGGGAGAGAGATCTGTGCTGATTCTAAAGTGAGTGTAAAAAAACAAACACATTACATCAAAAACACAGTGCCCACAGTCCCTGCCAGTGCCATCTGCTGCCAGTGCCACCTGCCAGTGCCATCTGCCAGTGCCATCTGCTGCCAGTGCCACCTGCCAGTGCCACCTGCCGCCAGTCCCATCTGCCAGTGCCATCTGCCAGTGCCACCTGCCAGTGCCACCTGCCATCAGTGCCACATGTCAGTGCCATCTGCCATCAGTGCAACCGTCAGTGCCATCTGCCATCAGTGCCACCTGTCAGTGCCATCTGCCATCAGTGCCACCTGTCAGTGCCATCTCATCAGTGCAACCTGTCAGTGCCATCTCATCAGTGCCACCTGTCAGTGCCACGTGCCATCTTTTATTGGTGTCTCTAGTGCCACGTATCAGTGTCACGTATTAGGGCCATCTCTCAGTGTCACGTGTCATCAGTGCCTTTTGTCATCACCAACAATGGCTAAAAGAGTATTTTCAGTCGAGGAGGCGTACAAAATTCTTGCGGCCGGCGGGAGCAACGGGGAGCTCTTCGATTCGGATTCCTCCGCAAATTCAGAGTATGAGTGGCGTTGACTATGAGCCTGTCCTAAGCAGTGGATCAATGACAGCCAAGGAAGAGGAGGAGGAGGAAGAGGAGGAGGGCCCGCCCGCCAGACAAAGGCGTTCTGCTGAGGATGCAGTGCCATCCACCAGCACCGCAGTGCCATCCACCACCACTGCAGTGCCATCCACCAGCACCGCAGTACCTCGGCAAGCAAGGCCACGTACCAGTGGGGTGTCACCTCAGTCCCAAAGGGTTAGGTCCCATGCCAGCCTTCCCTATTCCCTTCAGTACCCCTTGTGGCTTCCTCCTAATTCAGGAGAAGCCAACATTCCCCCTTTCACTGCCCAGCCAGGAGTCCAGGTGGATACAGATAACTTTTCCCCGAATGATTTTTTCAATGTAATTTTTACTGAGGACATGCTGGCATCAATTGTGCAACCTTTATGCCCAACAGTTCATAACAAGCAACCCAACGTCCTATGATGCCCGTCCCTACGAGTGGAAACCCCTTACAGTGGAGGAGTTTAGAATTTTTTTGGGCCTCACATTCTGCATGGGACTAAATGGGAAAAATCAGATGCGTTCCTATTGGTCAACCCGCCCCATCTACCACATGCCCATCTTTTCCTCAGTAATGCCCAGGACCAGATATCTCATGATTATGAGATTCCTACACTACAGTGAGAATACCCAGTGCCCTCCCCGAAATGACCCAAATTTTGATAAGCTTTATTAAATTCGGCCGCTACTAAATAATTTTTCTGAAATCTTCCCCCAGTTGTTTACCCCAGACCAACACATATGCGTGGATGAGTCCCTTATAAAATTTTCTGGCAGGCTGGGCATAAAACAATTTATACCCAGCAAAAGGGCCCGCTATGGGGTGAAGCTGTATAAATTGTGCGACCGAGCCACAGGGTATGTGTTTTCCTTCATTGTATATGAAGGGAAGGACACCCAACTGCACCCCCCTAATTGCCCAGACTACATTGGAACCAGTGGGAAAGTAGTTTGGGAACTCATAAACCCACTTCTGGAGAAAGGCTACCACTTGTATGTGGACAATTTTTATAAAAGTTAGCCCCTGTTCCGAAACCTTTACAGAAAGAACACTCCAGCATGCGGCACCGTACGGACGAACCGGAAGGACTTTCCTCAAAGCCTGGTCAACAAAAAATTGAGAAGAGAGGAGACGGCGAGTTTACGCAATGAGGAAATTCTGGCTGTGAAGTGGAGGGACAGAAGGGATGTGTACATGCTTTCTTCCATCCACAACAATGATTTCGTTGAGATCACCAGGAGGAATGGCCGGATCCAAAAACCCACATGCATCCACGAATACAATAAGTTCATGGGTGGTGTCGACTTCAACGAACCCTACCTTTCCACAAGAAGAACATACCAGTGGTATAAAAAAGTTTCCATTTATTTGTTTAATTTGGCCATGTATAACTCCTATGTCATCTATCAGTGAGAATACCCAGTGCCCTCCCCGAAATGACCCAAATTTTGATAAGCTTTATTAAATTCGGCCGCTACTAAATAATTTTTCTGAAATCTTCCCCCAGTTGTTTACCCCAGACCAACACATATGCGTGGATGAGTCCCTTATAAAATTTTCTGGCAGGCTGGGCATAAAACAATTTATACCCAGCAAAAGGGCCCGCTATGGGGTGAAGCTGTATAAATTGTGCGACCGAGCCACAGGGTATGTGTTTTCCTTCATTGTATATGAAGGGAAGGACACCCAACTGCACCCCCCTAATTGCCCAGACTACATTGGAACCAGTGGGAAAGTAATTTGGGAACTCATAAACCCACTTCTGGAGAAAGGCTACCACTTGTATGTGGACAATTTTTATAAAAGTTTGCCCCTGTTCCGAAACCTTTACAGAAAGAACACTCCAGCATGCGGCACCGTACGGACGAACCGGAAGGACTTTTCTCAAAGCCTGGTCAACAAAAAATTGAGAAGAGGGGAGACGGCGAGTTTACGCAATGAGGAAATTCTGGCTGTGAAGTGGAGGGACAGAAGGGATGTGTACGTGCTTTCTTCCATCCACAACAATGAATTCGTTGAGATCACCAGGAGGAATGGCCGGATCCAAAAACCCACATGCATCCACGAATACAATAAGTTCATGGGTGGTGTCGACTTCAACGAACCCTACCTTTCCACAAGAAGAACATACCAGTGGTATAAAAAAGTTTCCATTTATTTGTTTAATTTGGCCATGTATAACTCCTATGTCATCTATCGGAAATCCACTGAAAGACCCAAATCCTTCCTTTTCTTCCAGGAGGAAATCACCACTGCCCTTTTATACCCGAACGCCCCACCAGTAAACATTAGATCCAATGTGATTAGCCGACTCTCCGAGCGCCACTTCCCAGATACAATCCCTCCCAGACCAACAGGCCAAAAACGCCAGAAAAAATGCCGGGTGTGCACCAAAAGAGGAGAGAGAAGAGACACCATTTATTATTGTGCCCAAAGTCGTTCAGAACCAGGTCCCTGCGTAGGTGACTGCTTCCGCCGTTACCATACCAAAATAAATTATTAGGTTACTTCCTGCCATTTACCTTCACACCCCTTATGCCTCTGCTTTCTCTGTAACTGACCCTGGCTTGTTATTCGACCACGCTTCTGCCTAACGATTCTGTTTATACCTCTGCCTGATCTGGAACTGACCCTGGACTGTTATTCGACCACGCTTCTGCCTACCGATTCTGTTTATACCTCTGCCTGATCTGGAACTGACCCTGGACTATTATTTGACCACGCTTCTGCCTACCGATTCTGTACATACCTCTGCCTGATCTGGAACTGACCCTGGACTGTTTGACCATGCTTTTTGCCTGCCTCTTGGACTGATCTTGTACCCTGCCAGTGGACTAGTGGGATTCATAACACAGGGGTCTCACATATGTGAGGGGCTCCAGAATTGTTTTTCTGGATGAAGAAAACAATTGTTTTTGTTTTTCTCATTCCTAGATTAGGGTCTGGAGACTCGGAGGCTTCAAAGAGATTTGGGTGGGAGAAGCCTCTACCCCTGTCCCCATTCAGTCCTGAACGAGGCCCTACTTCTGCCTGCTGCCTGTAGGACCTATGCCATCATGCCTCTGCTTGTCGCATGAACTGACCACACCACACGGACCTGCCTACTACCAGGACCAATATTTTGGCACTGCTGACAATCTCTGCCTGCACTTACCCTGGACTGTATATGGACAGTATCCCTGCCTGCTGCCTGTACTGACTATGGACAGTATTCCTGCCTGTTGCCTGGACAATTGCATTCGCTTTTGCTGACCAAGTCCCTGCCTGCTGCCTGGACCAGTGCTATCCTCCTGTGGACAACTGCGCTACTAAAACCACAGGTAATCTTTTGTTTACCCTTTGCTCAGCAGAATGTATTTTTTTTTAAATCAAATATTTTTTTTATTGATTTTTGTTATTGCTTATTACATAAATAAAGTTACTTATATATAGATAGTACATGTTTCATTTAGCTTCTTAAGTGATTCTATAGAGGAGAGAAGAAGCAAATGAAATCTTAGTTCAAGCATTTGTCATAATATACAACTATTTTTAAGAGCATATCCAGCGGGACAATACAACAAACATCAAAAGACAGACAAACAACAAAGAAAAAAAATCAAAAAAAAAAAATCATTGAATAATCACTTACACCAGTAGTTAAAATGTCATATTCGTTCTATTTTCTGCTTATTAGTTTATTATGAGTCGTTCTCCCTGCCCCCGTCTAATCTTTCTCCCCCTCCCTCTCCTCCCCATCTCCCTCACATAGACCATCATATAGCAAATTACTTTGGTTAAGCCAATAGGACCATATTTTATTAAATTTATAGGGGGCTCCTCTATGTTTATAAGCCAATCTCTCTCTTTTCAATATATAGTTTACTTTATTACCCCATTGTTTATGGGTTGGTGGCATTATAGCAATCCATTTTTGTAGGATAAGCTTACGGGCTAGGTAGAGGGATCTAGTCCACATCACATACATCTCAGCTGGCAGTACTCCATTTGGAATTATTCAGAGTATTCCTATTTTAGGGGATCTTGTTATTTCCGTCCGACATAATGTATTCAGGGTCTGGAACACTTTTTCACAATATTTATGAAGCTTAGGACAACGCCAGAGCATATGTATAAGAGATCCGTTAGATACGTAACATCTCGGACATAGGGGTAATGTATATTTTCCCCAGGCATATAATTTTTGTGGAGTGTAGTGAGATCTGTGTATTATGAAAAGCTGAGTCAATTGTTGCGATGGTGAAATAGATACCTCAGGTAGAATCTCCATGGCCCTCTTCCATTCCTCCTCATTAAGATCTATCAAGTCTTTTTGCCAATGGTTAAAACTATTCACCTGTCCCTCTGCCTTTTCTACATTTAATAGTATCAAATAGAGGTCCCCTATTAGTCCTCGTTTCATGGATCGTACAGAGGTTGACTTTGTCAAAATCTCTGATGGGTTGTATTGTAGTTGGAATGTTTGGGTCTGGCTCTGCAAAGCGTGTCGTATCTGAAGATATTGGTAGAAATTACTATTTAGTAATTTAAAATGGGATTTCAGTATATCGAAGGGTAAAAGTACATCTCCTTCGAATAATTGATATAGAAAGGTTAATCCTAATTTTTTCCATTCTAATAATTCTGGTAGTTTATTCAGCTCCGGTAAACAGTAGTTATCCCATATTGGCATATGTCTAGTGTATCCCCTATGTTGCGTAACAGCACGTATTGTTTCCCATAGTCTATGAATTAAATTAAAAGTTGGAATCTTTCTCCTTTTAAAGAATTGGTGGGAGACTATTTGCTGTACCAATGGTGATGCTTTGAATTGGGTCATTAATATATTCTGTATGGGATCGTGTTTGTCTATCTCCTCCCATCCACTCCAATGTTGAAGTTGTGCTGCCATATAGTAAAATCTTGAATTAGGGACCGCTATTCCCCCTCTGTCTTTTGGTTGTTGCAGGGTTTCTAACTTAATTCTTGGTTTTCCATATTTCCATATAAGGTCTCTAAAAGTCGCATCCATTACTCTAAATAATTTTAATGTCAACCAGACTGGGCAATTATGTAACAAGTATAGCAATTGGGGTAACCACACCATTTTGACCAAGTTTGCTCTTCCCATCATAGTCAATGGAAATTTAGACCAGGTTTTGCCTTGTTGCCTAAATTTTGATACAAGGGGAAGTATATTTTTATCTATATATTCATTGACATTTGGGGTGATTATAACCCCTAGATATTTGAATGATACAACCTTCTTCATCTGAGTTTCATGATGTGGAAACTCCAATTGCATTGGGTCACTAGAATCAATAGGCATTATTACAGATTTATCCAAGTTGATTTTGAATCCTGAGAGTTTACCGTAGGATTCAATCAGAGAAATGGCTGCTGATAAAGATTTATATGTATCTCCCAAAAACAGTAAGGCATCATCTGCGAACAGTGCTATCCCCCCCCCCCCCCCACTTCTCCGGAATCCCACAATATCTGGACAACCACGGATAGCTTCCGCGAGGGGTTCCAGGGCCATCGCAAAGAGGAGTGGAGACAGGGGGCATCCCTGTCTTGTTCCTCTTTCCAGAAAGAATGGTAAAGATATAAATCCGTTAATTTGAACTCTTGCACTCGGAGCACTATATAACAATTGTACTCACTTTATAAATCTTGGTCCTATTCCAAATTTCTTTAGACAGGTCCAGAGGAATTCCCACTCCATACTATCAAAAGCCTTGGACGCGTCTAGAGACACTATAGCTCTATTTCCTGTATTATCTATGGGTATTTGCAAATTTAAAAATAATCGTCTAATATTGTTAGCTGCTGATCTGCCAGGGATAAACCCTGACTGATCAGGATGTATTAATATGCCAATGTATTTTGAGAGTCTGTTTGCCATTACCTTTGCCAAGAGATTAACATCAGATGTCAATAATGAAATTGGGCGATATGAATCCAGTTTAGTGGGGTCTTTACCAGGTTTCAGAATAGAAATAATCACTGCTTCATTCATCGAGGGGGGCAGGGATCCCACCTCGAAAGCGTGATTGAAAACTGAAAGGAGATCAGGCAATAGCACGTCTCCATAGTTTTTATAAATTTCCCCTGGAAGACCATCCGATCCTGGTGATTTATTGCTAGTTAGGTTGGCTGTTGCATTTCTGAGCTCTTCCAATGTTAAAGGTCTCTCTAGTATCTCTTTCTCATCATCTTGTAACATTGGCAAATCAATAGTCCGAAAGAAAGTTTCCGTCTCCCCCTCCTCTTCTCTCATCCTACTTTTGTATAACTCCTGGTAGAAAATCTGAAATACCTCGAGAATTTCTGAGGTTTTAGTAGTCTTCCCATATACTGAGGATTGAATTTAAGTTATAACGGACGAGGGGCGTTGCATTTTTACCACTGAGGCCAATATATGTCCAGGGCCTTCCCCCTCCTTAAAATAAGGTTGCTGCAAAAAGAACCTTTTGTTTTCTGCTTTCTTAATAGCTACTTGTGCATATTCATCTTGACTACGTGTCCAATGTATTTGGGTATCTTTATTGGGGTTAGATACATAGTCTGCCTCAGCTTGCATCATATTATCAGCCAGGGTTTTTTCCCATTTTCTAAATTACTTATTTTTTTAGATATTTGTGAGATAAAAAGACCTCTAAGATAGGCCTTTTATATCAAAGGTGAGACTGTAGATCTATTTATCTGCTGTAAAGTAGTAATATCTGATTTAACATCCTCAGGAGGAAAAAGTGATATCCAATAAGGGTTAACCTTCCATAGCTTATCTCCCTTGTTAACCTTAAATCTAACCTTAAATCTAAAGGACATAACCAGGGAAAAATGATCTGATATGCCTCTGGCCTCATATTTAATATCACATAAGTATGGTAACATGGAGTGGGATCCTAGCGCCAAGTCTATTCTGGAAAGCATTTTATATGTGCTCGAAGTACATGAAAATTGTCTAACTTCCGGATTTCGCAACCTCCAGAGATCAAGCAACCCAATCTCCGTAATGTATTTAGCAAAGGCCCTGGATCCTTCCTTGTTTCTCAGAAGGACAAAATCTATCAATTGATGGAATCAAACAGTTATTGAAGTCCCCAGTTATTAGCCAGGGGCGATCCGATTTGTCAGATATAAATACAATAAGTTCTTTCAATATTTCCGGGGTATAGGGTGGAGGGATATAGATGTTCTCCAATATACATTTCTGTCCGGCTAACAAGCAGTCTAAGAAGATATACCTTCCCCTATCATCACTCTTAACCTGTAAACATTTAAATTCTATTGTGTTAGCTATGAGTATAGATACCCCTCTAGAGTATGATGTGTGTGTTGAGTGAAATTGGGTTATAATCTGTTTTTTTTCAGTAATGTATAGTATTAGGAAGTAAGTGGGTTTCCTGGAGGCAGATTATGGAAGGTGAAAATCTTGCCAATGATGTAAAGATCGCTTGTCGCTTAGACGCAGAGCCCAGACCTCTAGCTATCCAACCATTGGGAAACTGACTCTGGCGATGTAAAAAAAAAAGTTTTTTCCTGAGTCATTACTTTTAGTTTTGCCGGAAATAGCATAGGAAAAATCCATCTGTTTCAAACATCTTTTTACATCCATGAATCCCGCTCTTTGACGCTGTACATTTGCTGAAAAATCGGGAAAAAAGCTTATTTTTGAACCATTCATCCTTATACCTTCAAGTTGTCTAGCTCTTTGCAATATCATATCTCTGTCTTTATAATTCAGCATCTTAAAAATAAAAGTTCTTGGTCTTGATTGTTCTCCCGAGGGTGGGGTACGTGCCCCTACTCTATGTGCTCGTTCCACAGCAAAAAGAGGGGAAAAATGTTCTGCGCCCATAGTATCTTTAAGCCATTTTTCTGTGAATTCTACAGGCTTATTACCTTCCGCCCGTTCAGGTAGACCTACTACCCTAATATTATTTCTTCTGAAACGATTCTCTAAATCCTCTAAGCGAGAGTCATAGTGCGATAGTTGTTGTGTAGGTTTTTTCTCAAACTTCAGAATTATTTGTAGGGAATCTTCCAGTGTACTTATTCTTTCTTCTGCACCTGTTATTCTTTCATTAGTTAGATTCAAGTCTTGTCTGAAGGACTTCATATCTTCCCTCATTCCCTCTAGTTTATGTGCTAGGACATTCAGAGAATTATTGCATGCATTGCTAGCCCTCATAATGTCTGTTAATGTAATTGGACACTCCATGTTCGGACTATTTGCATTATTGCTGGCATTTGAAGTATTTAATGCCTTAGATGGTTTAGCAGCTAATTTATCAGGTATACCATGTAGATCTCTCTCTGATATATCATGGCTTGTAGTATCCCCCGGCTGTATTTCCATAGTCCCTCCTCCAGTGGCCTGCATTTCTTTGGCTGAATCCAGTGGCTCTAGTAGATCTTGTGTTAGATTGGCAATATCAGCTTGTATTTCACCTTTGGCCATAGAGGTGTCCGAAGTAGGGACGGTTGGATTATGTACAGATTTCTCCAACAGAGATGATATCTCTTCGTGTTTATTTTGGGATTTGTTTTGATGTTTTTTATCTGAACTGCTCTGGGAAGAACTTTCATTGGTAGCTTGTTCTTCTCCCCCCATATCCTTCCTGGTCCTGCGTCTGATTTTGAAACCTAGTAGACTCTCAACTCACTCACAAAAGTCTCCCACTAGCTCAGTTTCTCATAGGTCACGTCAACAAAGCTCCCCTGTTTTTATCTATCTATATATATTTATATATAGGAGTTGGAGAGCTACTAAAGAGCTAAAGAGCTAATGTGAGATAATAGTTGTATTCAGGTATAGGCTATTAATAAAATAGACTATATAAATTTCCCCTTCAAGTCCCCTTCACCTCCTCCTCGTTGTTGAAAAGTATTTTATCCAACAGATTATTTATACAGTTCTAGCACCAAATCAATTTTTTTGTATCTTAATTCATTTATTGCTACAAAAAAAATGATACCTGGTTTAAAGCTGCTTTGTCCTTAGTGCTATACTGCAGGCCACACGTTGAGATCCTGGAATCCTTAGAGCTGGAAGTCGAGTACTTGTGTCTGAGATCCAGAAGCAGAAAGCGGGGGGCGATCAAGGAGCCAGAAGGTGAAATGAACCAAATACTTGAAAAACAGGAAACTTATGTCTGGACCTGGGAGCCAAAAGGTTATAGCTGTTTGTGCCTGTTGTATTTAGAATACAAAGATGGAAGAGCAGGTATAGTTACAGAGCCACAGCGCAGGGCTGACAGGAGGTTTGAGAGCGAGGAACAGGTAGCTTGTCTCTGAAGCTGGAAACCGGGGGCTGGAAGCTGGAAGCCAGGGGAATGTGTCTAAGATACGTGTCTGAGATCTGAAGACAGTAAACAGGGGTAAGCAGCAGTAAAATACCACAAAGCTACACAAATAGCAGGGTCTAATAGCCGAGATCCATACACTATGCTCACCAAGCACTATGTACTAAGTTCAATGAGGTTCAGTTAAGAAATCTGGAGACAACATTTAAGAAGCCAACAACCAGATACCGTGAGGAGCCGAAGTCTATAAGCAATGTGCAGCAGAGATTGTTGGTCGGTCAGTCAGTCAGACCATGGAGAGTAAGCCATATATCATACACTGTATAGCTTACAGCGTGTGCTTTTCATCAGCAGAATGTATTTTGGGGTGTAATTCTTGGTATGTGAATGCTATGTGTCCCTAGAACACCTGATGGTGTTGCATGTTGGGCCTCTGTATGTGGCCAGGTTGTATAAAAGTCTCACACATTTGGTATCGCCATACTCAGGAGGAGTAGCAGAATGTATTTTGGGGTGTCATTTTTGCTATGTACATGCTATGTGTTGGCAATATCTTATAAATGGACAACTTTGCGTAAAAAAATTGCGTTTTAATTTTTCCCGCATTTTCCAAAAACTTCAGGAAAAAGATGAACCGTTCAAAAGACTCATTATGCCTCATAGATTATATGTTGGGGTGTTAGCTTTCCAAAATGGGGTCACTTTGTGGGCGTTTCCATTGTCCTGGTGCTCCAGGACCTTCAAAAGTGTAATAGGTGGTTGAGAAATGAGATGTGTAATTTATGCTCCTAGAATGCCTGAAGGTGCCATTTCAATATTGGGCCTCTGTATGTGGGCAGGCTGTATAAAAGTCTCACACATTTGGTATCGCCATACTCAGGAGGAGTAGCAGAATGTATTTTGGGGTGTCATTTTTGCTATGTACATGCTATGTGTTGGCAATATCTTATAAATTGACAACTGTGCGTAAAAAAAATTGCGTTTTCATTTTTTTCCCGCATTTTCCAAAAACTTCAGGAAAAAAATTAACTGTTCAAAAGACTCATTATGCCTCATAGATTATATGTTGGGGTGTTAGCTTTCCAAAATGGGGTCACTTTGTGGGCGTTTTCCATTGTCCTGGTGCTCCAGAGCCTTCAAAAGTGTAATAGGTAGTCAACTAGTTAGATGTGTAATTTATGCTCCTAGAATACCTGATGGTGCTCCCTGCATGTTGGGCCTCTGTATGTGGCCAGGCTGTGAAAAAGTCCCACACATGTGGTATCGCCATACTCAGGAGGAGTAGCAGAATGTATTTTGGGGTGTCATTTGTGGTATACACATGCCATGTGAGAGAAATAACCTATTACAATGACAATTTTGTGAAAAAAATAAAAAAAATCTTAATTTTGCAAAACATTGTGGGAAAAAATGACAACATCAAAAACCTCACCATGCATCTTACTAAATACCTTGGAATGTCTACTTTCAAAAAAGGGGTCACTTGGGGGGTGTTTGTACTTTCCTGGCTTGTTCGGGTCGTAAGAAATGAGATAGGCCACCAGTACATTAGGTGTGATCAATTGTTTATGATCCGTACCACAGCTTGTAGACTCTATAACTTTCACAAAGACCAAATAATAGCCACTAATTTGGGTTATTTTTACCAAAGATATGAAGCAGTATAAATTGTGGCCAAAATTTATGAAGAAAAATTAAGAATTTGCTAAATTTTATCACATAAACTAAAAAAAGTGTTTTTCTTTTTACATTTTCCGTATTTTTTCATTTATAGCACAAAAAATAAAAAGCCCAGAGGTGATCAAATACCACCAAAAGAAAGCTCTATTGGTATGAAAAAAAGGACAAAAAAATAATTTGGGTACAGTATTACATGACTGAGTAATTGTCATTCAAATTGTGAGAGCGCTGAAAGCTGAAAATTGGACCGGGCACAAAGGGAGTTTAGTTGTCAAGTGGTTAAACATAAAGGGGTGTGGCCTTGACAGGAAGGGGTGGGTCATATTTAAATTAGGGGGTGCATTTGTTTAGTCAGGCCTAGGGCAGCACAAAACCTAAGTACACTACTGCTGGTAGGTTAATTAGATCCTTCCTAAATTGGCCCTAGTATGTGTATGTATGAATGTGAGTTCATACATACACATGAACTTAGATTGTAAGCTCCTTGAGGGTATGGACTGATGTTAATGTACAATGTATTTGTAAAAGCGCTGCGTAAATTGACGGTGCTATATAAGTACCTGAAATAAATAAATAAATAAAATAAAAATAGGGGCAAAGCATGAATTTTATTTCTGTTTTTGATTCCTTTTTGTTTTTGTTTGCTGTGATTTGATTCTAGTCTTCCATTCCTGGTTTGCATGAGTTTTAGTTCTGGTTTAACCACTTGACCTCTGGAAGATTTACCCCCCTTCCTGACCAGGCCATTTTTTTGCGATACGGCACTGCATTAATTTAACTGACAATTGTGCGGTCACGCAACGCTGTACCCAAATAAACCTTATGTCCTTTTTTTCCCCACAAATAGAGCTTTCTTTTGGTGGTATTTGATCACCTTTGCAGTTTTTATTTTTAGCCCTATAAACAAAAAAAGACCCCGTTGCTGGAAAGACCGGGTTCAGGTAAGTAAAAGGGGGCTCTGGGAGGCAGCTGCAGCACAGAAGGTATTTCACCTTAATGCATAGAATGCATTAAGGTGAAAACCGTGAGGGTTTACAACTCATTTAAGAATAAAATGTTTGTTTTTTTGTTATGTTTTTTAAACCCAAACCTTTAGAGCCGGTTCACACTACCGTGACTTGGGATCCGACTTGTGTCGCCCCAAGACGCGCGACATGACAAATTACATTCAAGTGAATGAGAGCCATCTTAATGTACACTACTGAAGTCGCTCCGACTTCAGAAAAGTTTCCTGTACGACTTCAGTCCGACTTCTAGGCAACTTGTACCCATTGATTTCAATGGAAGTCGCCTCAGAATTCGGATCACTGTCTTAACTGAAGCAACTTTACAGGAAGAGAAAATAGTTTTCTCAGGCAAACCCCTCCCTCCCACAGAGCTGATTATTGTTTGATTGGCCACTGGCAAAGTCGCCTGTCCTGGAGGCAACTTGAAGTTGCCTCGAAGTTGCCTTGTAACGTCACGCTGGAAGTCGTGTTGCCCCAGTGTGAACCAGCTCTAAGATACCCTTTAATTTGGCCCAGCACTTCCTCCTATCTCATCTAGGCAAGTCTGACGTACATCCCTAGCTCTCTCCTGGGATGTCCACATCACACATCCTAGGAGACAGTGTGTTGCTGAAGGGCACTTGCATGCTGCAATATTCTGCACATGCGCACACGTGTTGCAGTGTTCTGCCAGGTATTGGAACTGTTGGAGACCTAACATGATGTCTGCACACGCACAAGGCATTTCTGCGAATGCACACATATAACTCAATCCCCCCTGTAAAATAACCTGAAGAAACCAGCAGTGGGATCATGCAAGGACCTGGTAGATACCCGCGGCACATCTGCACATGCAAGACAGAAGTAAAGATGGTAATGCACAAGAGGGGGAAGTAAAGTATTGCTGGAGTAAAGTTCCTATTTAACTTCTGATTTATATGCTTAGCTTGCCTGTAGTTTTGGTTTGGGCTTACATGCAAGACCATTGAAATATATTTAGATGGATATGGTACCATTAAATTCAATAGAACACACTTTACCTTGCTGGCTCTGTGTAGTTTAGTTATTTCTGTGGACCCCGAGTCTTGTATAGGGACACAGTGACTGACATGCTACTATTATCCCTGTAACCCATACTGTTTTACTGACAAATTATTTTTGTCTGTACACAAACCCCTGTGTTATCTCTGCTTCCAGAAGAGTTTGCACAAACTTCAGGGGCTACTTCATCCTATGACAGACCTTATAGAAAACATACCAATGACAAGTGACTGCTCCTATCTGCTCTCTCTGTATTTGGTGGTGCTCATTCTAGACATGGTCTGTTTGCTTCTATCATCAGCTTTGTGCTGACGCAGAAAATAGCCAACTCAAGATTGTTAACCCTATTTCTGTGCAACTGCTCTTTTGTCAAATCGACTTTTTACACATCTTCCAAGTTTTTTGTAAGCTGGGCAGCTTGCTGAAACCAATTAAGAGCAACAATAAAGACAATTTATAAATCTGAAATGTAATGCAGGGTATTGCAAATTATAATTTTGGCATTAGATTATAATAATAATAATAATAATAATAGATTATTACACAGCTGGAAAAAATATTCTTAGATAGTAAACAAGAAGCTTTTATGCAGACCTAGTGCCACTGGATTTTCTGTTGGCATTCTTATATATGCCTTAAGGTTTCATAAAATTTCATTTTTGTAGCGATTATCTTATACTATGCTATCTGTTTCTGTAAAAGGAACAAGCTGTTGCTTTGCTACAGTTCTATGCATTTAGTACTACATTAGAAAAGATTGGTAACGGGGGCGCATGCGCGGCGCGATGCAGGAAGGACAGGCCTGAGCTCAGCTCCGCCAGACCCTGTCCTTTCAGGCTGGATCCACAGGGCTATACAGCACTAAACTCGGCGAATTCAGTCATCACCCCTGTAGGAAGACAGTGTGTGCATGCCATCAGCTAAGAAGGTGCGGATTCGGCGCTCTCAGCGAAGTTTTACAAACTTTCTTCTGAAGGTGGAGCAGAAAGGCAGCAAGATGTCCCAAAATGGCGCCGGCGCGGCCCTGCACGCAGTATCTGTGGAGACTTCACCTGTCCCCCCTGCCATACAAGGGAACTGTGAGTACAACCTCCCCCTCTCTAAAGCAGACTTAGATGCCAGCCTCACGGCCATCTATGACAAGCTGGTTGATAAGATAGAGAGGGAAGTGCATAACTCCACCGCAGCCCTCTCACAGGAGATCGCCAGTATAGGCAGCCGCACAGAGTTACTTGAGACCAAACATGACGAACTTTCTCTGGCCCACAATGACCTTAGGAAAGACTTTGAAAACCTAGCAGATAACTTTGCTTTCATGCAGGCACAGGTTGAGGACCTGGACAATAGAAATCGTCGCCAGAACATCAGGCTGCGTGGAGTCCCAGAATCAGTCACAGACCTGATGCCTGCAGTCACTAAAGTCTTTCATAGCCTCTTGCCAGATAAACCTTCGTCAGCTTTTACATGTGACAGGATTCATAGAGCCCTCCGTCCCAAACCCACACCTGACAAACCCCCCAGGGACATAATAATGTGTATGAAGGACTTCCTTGTTAAAGAGGATATCATGCATGCATCCAGGAACACTCCGAATATCTCTCTGGAGGGGAAAAGATTGCAAATTTACCCTGACATCTCCCCAGCCACATTGGATAGGAGACGCAGGATGAAGGAGGTTACCAATATCCTGCAAACTGCAAGAATCAAATACCGTTGGGGCTTCCCCTTTAAACTCTCAATACCTCACAATGGCACAACGTACACAGTGTACAACGTAATAGAGGGCAAGGAACTTTTGGTGAAACTGGGACTGTTGCAACAGGCAGCAATCTCCTAACCGTCCTCCCGCCACCCCTAGATCCTCTCCTATATGGGCCACACCCTCCACCCGCCGTAGCCAGAGAGACCAGAGAAGGCTACATCACGCTTTCCAAGACCAAGCAGCTTGAACGCTCTCCTAAAAGATGTTTGGTGGTTTTTGTGGTTCTGTTTTGTTGTTTTTTTTCTCCCTGTCTTAAGGTCAGATATTGATCTCATGGACACAATTTCCCTGCAATCCAAAAAATGGACAGTACCTGATTCATCGTCTCACAGCTATCCTCGCTCATTGCAAAAGGTACTATGTTCCGGTTATCGTTGTTAATTGCTCCTAACACCCAGGCTGGAGCTCAGTGTTGTTTATACACATTCTAAGCTGAACTTATGCCATGTCCTGGTGCTGCCATGGAACTAAGTGCCTAATTTAGGCATCGGAACACAACGCTGCTGCGGCATCCTCCCCTCCCTTTTTTTTTTTTAAACTGTCTCTGATCCATCCACTCAATATATTTCATTATAATCATTGCCGCTAACTGATTTGTTGTTCTAGCTCCATGCACATTACTGTTATTTGTTTCTCATATGTGTATTTTATATGCCTGAAGCATCCGTTGTCGCTAGATTGACCCCTCACCTGCTGCTGTGGTTTGCTGCTGCACCATTTTTATGGTGACGCACCTGACCAGGTATGCGGGACGAGGACACTTTTTGTCCTCAAGGTTCTCCTTTTGAATTTCGTGACAAGTTTCCCCTTGTCCCCATATTCCTACTTGTCATTTTGAATTTTTTTAGTTCACACAGCCAATATGGCTAGTTACTGGGTTTACCAAAAAATTGGAAATCAGTATTCACCAAGATACATGCAACTATGCTACCTAAGTTTAGCACAGCTATATTGTTATATTTTGTTCTCATTACATGGTACACTTATGCTTTTTCTATTTCAACTGATATTATTAAATAATCTCTCCCTCATGATGCAGCTCTATTCAATGCAATATGGCATAGCCTCCCCAACGTTGGTCCCCTACTCAATACTATTAACCTCCATGGTCCACCTCCCCCAGTTATACCTTTTTACTTTAAAAAATGACGGGTCTTAGAATAATATCCCATAATGTCCAGGGCTTCAACTCACCACATAAGCGGAAAAAAGCTTTCAATCACTATAAACGACTGGGTGCAGACATCATCTTGCTACAAGAAACCCATTTTGCATCCTCCAACTCCCCTAACTATTTTGATAGAACCTACAACCAATACCACTATACTACATTTACCAACAAGACCCGTGGAGTTGCAATTTTTGTACGCAACTCCATTATCTTTGACATACAGTCTGTCTTTAAAGATGCTGAGAGTCGATACATCATTCTTAAAGGTACCATAAATAATCGAGCAATTACCATTGCCTCAGTGTATGCTCCAAACGACTCACAGTCAACTTTTTTCACACAATTTTTTGAGACCCTGGATCGATATAACTCCCCACATATGGTGTTGGGAGGAGATTTCAATCTCGCGGCTCACCCTGCCCTTGACAGGAGTAGAGTCACCCCTTCTTCTAAGGCCTTTTCCAAGTCCATTAACCGCTCCATCAATAAACTACAACTTGTAGACTCTTGGAGGGCCCACAACACAGGGGTAAAAGCATTCACACATTATTCTCATCCCCATGATTGTTATGCCAGGTTGGACTATATTTTCTGTACCCCCATCATCCTAGCAAATTCCGCCCAAGCCCATATACACCCATGCCCATGGTCTGACCACAACATAACATCCCTTAAAACCTCTGCTATAGGCCTCTCCCCCTCCCCCTTTAATTGGCGTCTCAATGATTCTCTACTAACCAACATCTCCAGCATTCAATTAATGTCCGCCCACATAGAGAACTACTTTATTGATAACACTAATGTTGAGACCCCTCCCACCACTCTGTGGGTTGCACATAAGGCTGTCATACGGGGCCACCTAATCAATTTAGCCGCCTCCAAAAACAAGGAGAGACTTACAGATATCAAATGCCTAACAAAAGATCTGGAGCGCCTATACAACAAGCTACAACACTCCCCCTCTCAAGAACTTACCTCTCAAATAAAATCTAAAAGAGAAGCTCTTGATCTCATCCTCTCCGCAAACACTGAAAGATCCCTTAGATTTTCGAAAGCAAAATTACTACTACACTGTAACTCTCCTGTCGCTTTTGCTAGAAAACTCAACCAAGATAACAGACCCACCCACATATACAAACTCAGAGACCATAGAGGTAATCTAGCTACACACCCCAAAGAGGTACTAAAAATATTCACCTCTTTCTATAAGGAGCTATTGTCCAATCCTAAAGGCCGCCCTGATAGGACTTCCCTAGCTTGGCTGGACAGCCTGCAACTATCCTCACTAAACCAACCACAGATTAACTCTCTTAAAGTGGTTGTAAACCCACTTTTTAAACAAAGACCTACAGGTAAGCCTAGATTAAGGCTTACCTGTAGGTGCATGAAATATCTCCTTAACCTACATGGCTGGTTTTTATTGAGTTGGCTGATGTCTCCCGACTATCAATGTGAAAGTAGCCTTAAACAATGCTACAGTGAGATACTCCACTCCCACACTGATTGTCATCAACACTGAGCAAGCTTCATAAATAACTCTATAGAAGTAGTATTGTCTTGGAAATTAAGGTTACATAAAGGACCCTGTGTTGAAGGGCTTTGGGCTTGCGTCGATTGCCACAATTTGACACACTTCTGAGAAGTATTGTGATAGAGATAGTGGGATTTTTAGGGTGCCATAAACAATTCAAAACCGATATATAAAAATAAATGTATTATACGCTTCTGAGAGGAATCAGAATTTATTGGCCAGAGTCTTATGGTTATGCAGAGCAGCACCAAATACGGTAAGACATTTATGTGTGTATGTGCTTTCTGACATAAAGCCTTCCAGTTTTTGGAAAGCAGAGGAGTTGATTCCTAAGAGGTAGCAGGGTTGCATACCGGTCCCAAAGGGTCAGTGGCCTCTCTTTTGTTCATACATTTGACCTCTAGTTGACCACCTTCTGATCTGATCTGGATTTTGCATTTCCATATGTCTGTATGGGAAAGTAAAACATACCTGAAGTGAACAAAAACCCATGGACACAGACCATTTATATTCATCCCTACAGAATCTACACCAAAGAGGCAGACAACTGGATTTTTCTTAGCACACTGCTTCTGCACCATGTTGGAACAGAGGGGTGTAAAGGCCCATTTCCATCATTTTCTATGAGCTGTCCCAACACAAAGACAATGCAATTTATTTGTGAATGAAATATAGAGAAGTCACTGTGCTTTATATAAGAGGCAATAACAGTCTATAGCAATTCTTGTTTTATTGTACAAATACATTTCAAGGAGAACTCTTTAGTTTTGATGATCTTAGCAATAACATTGTATCAGCTTGTAAAAAATAAAATGCATTGCTTTGAAAAATGTAAATAACTAAAATTAAAAATACCACAGAATCTTCTTGTGATTCAAATGCGGAGAAGTGTTCTGACCTTTTGTCCCACAAGAAGAGATATGAAGGTTCAGCCCATCCTGTGATATGCTTCTGTCAGCAGAACAAGGATACCAGCACAGGAGAGTCAAAAGTTCAGTTTGATTGTTTTAGTTCAAATTAAGCAAAATCAAATAGAAAATAATAATACTAATTAATATTATTATACAGGATTTATATAGCGCCGACAGTTTGCACAGCGCATTATAACATGGGGGCAGACGGTACAAATACAATACAATTCAATACCGGAGGAATCAGAGGGCTTTGCTCATTATAGATTACAAACTTGTACACTCTGGGGGAGATTTACTAAAACTGGTGCATACCTCCCAACTTTTTGAGATGGGAATGTGGGACACCTATCGGCAAAAGTATGCAGGCATAGGACACACCCCCTGCCACGCCCCCTTAAAGGAGAATTGTACAAAAAAACAAGATTAGTTAAAGGGGTTGTAAAGGTTTGTTTTTTATTTTCTAAATAGGTTCCTTTAAGCTAGTGCATTGTTGGTTCTCTTTGATTTTCCTTCTAAATGTTTTTATTCTTTGTTTTCTTTGTCTGAATTTCTCACTTCCTGTTCCTCCTCAGTAAGCTGTTCAGTAAGCTGTTCTGGATGACTCCACACCACTCGGATGATGGTGTGAAGTTTAGTGAGGAGAAACAGGAAGTGAGAAATTCAGACAAAGAAAAAAAACATTTAGAAGGTAAATCTAAGGAAAAGGTAAGTGAACCAACAATGCACTAGCTTAAAGGAACCTATTTAGAAAATAAAAAACAAACCTTTACAACCCCTTTAAGCCCACAAGTGCTTTTTTACCACTACTGTTCCTTAATTTTGGCTTTTGGAATTTACAAATGCAACAATTTAGAAATCAGATGAAAGGTTTAGTGCTGGAAAAAAACTTTTTGATAGATAAAAAGTGCATTTTATATACAACTATATAGTTCAGACCAAAATGAGGGACAAATGAGGAGGAAAGAGGGACAGAGGGACATTGCTCCAAATCAGGGACAGTCCCTCAAAATCAGGGACAGTTGGGAGCTATGCTGGAGCTCACAGAATCTGGTGCAGCTCTGCATAGAAACCCATCAGCTTTCAGGTTTAGTCCGGGTTCACACTGGTACGACAGTCGTACTACTTTGGATCCGACTTTGCCCTGCGACTTCAATGAACAGGGATCTGACTTCGATGCCCGACAATACCAGGCACTGTGTCTGGTATGAATCTTTAGGAAGAACTCCACACCAAATAAAATAAAAAAACGGCATGGGTTCCCCCTCTAAGAGCATACCAGAACCTGTAGCTGCTGACTTCTAAAAAACATCCACTCACCTGTCCAACCATCCAGCAGTCTGCTCACCCCAGTCAGTCTCCGCCACTGTCTTCAGTCCCGGGCGCCGACATCTTCACTATGGGCACCCAGGTGTGACAGCTTGTGGCTTCACAGCCGGGTGCTTACTGCGCTTGTACGAGTCACACTGTGCATTGTGAGTGGTGGATGCAGTCTTCTGGGACCTGTCAGTGTCTCAGAAGACTGCAGGGGGGATGGGGTGGGAGGAGAACTTCCATTTCCGAGCGCCGCAGAACTCTGACTGCCCCCGCTCCTCAAAAGTGAAAAGTGCCAATTGTTCAACAGAGGAGCGGGGGAAGAGTCCTTAAAGAGGAACTTCCCCTTTTGGGTGGAGGTCCCCTTTAAATTGGCCAAGTCAGCAAGTTGTCATACAGTATGCACAGGCTGGGTCTAAGGAGGTATGTCTTTGCATATATCAATATTTGAAACAGAACAATTCTCATTTATTTATCCACTTCAGCCCCGGACCATTTGGCTGGCCAAAGACCAGAGCACTTTTTGCGATTCGGCACTTCGTCACTTTAACTGACAATTGCACGGTCGTGCGACGTGGCTCACAAACAAAATTGATGTCCTTTTTTTTACCACAAATAGAGCTTTCTTTTGGTGGTATTTGATCACCTCTGTGGTCTTTATTTTTTGCGCTATAAACAAAAATAGAGCGACAATTTTGAAAAAAAAGCAATATTTTTTACTTTTTGCTATAATAAGTATCCCCAAAAAATATATAAAAAAAACCACATTTTTTCCTCAGTTTAGGCCGATACGTAATCTTCTACATATTTTTGGTAAAAAAAATTGCAGTAAGCGTTTATTGATTGATTTGCGCAAAAGTTATAGCGTCTACAAAATAGGGGATAGTTTTATGGCATTTTTATTACAATTTTTTTTTTTTACTAGTAATGGCGACGATCAGCGATTTTTATCGTAACTGCGACATTATGGCAGACACATCAGACACTTTTGGCGCTATTTTGGGACCATTCACATTTATACAGCGATCAGTGCTATAAAAATGCACTGATTACTGTGTAAATGTGACTGGCAGTGAAGGGGTTAACCACTAGGGGGCTAGGAAGGGGCTAAGTGTGTCCTAGGAAGTGATTCTAAATGTTAGGGGGTGTGGCTACGAGTGACACATCACTGATCGCTGCTCCTGATGAGAGGGAGCAGACAATCAGTGTCAGTGTCACTAGGCAGAACAAGGAGATGCTTGTTTACACAGGCATCCCCTGTTCTGGAGCTCCGTGACACACGATCGTGGGACACCGGCGGACATCAAGTCCGAAGTCCGGCGGGCACGATCGTGGAGCTCGCGGCAGGGTCGCTCGCGCAACCACACGGCAGCAATTTTAAAGGGACGTACCTGTACGCCCATTTGCCTGTTAGTGCCATTCTATCGACATATATGTTCGTGCGGCGGTCGGCAAGTGGTTATTGACAGAGAGAGTGCAGCATAAGGAGTTAAAGCAGAATTAAACTTCTTTGCTTTAGTGGTTCCGGGTCTTGCCGGCGATGCCGTCTTCTGCTGTGTGCCAGTCTCTGACCATCTTCATTGGCATGTGCATACGAAGGGAGGACCCTCACCATGCCAACATCCAAAATATATATAAAATAGGATTGAGAAACTCAAAAAATATGTGGACTTTGTGGGCACACATTAGAGAAGAATTTAGTAAAAAATATAATTTTATTACAACATGATTAAAAAACATGAAAAAACATACATTCAACGCCCCATATAGACACAGGTTACCAGTTACCCAAAAATGCAGTTATGAAGGTTGGATCTAAATGTAAAGATATCTCATATCGTATTAAAGTAGAAGAATTTGATCCAATAACCCCTTCACCTTTGCTCGTCGACATTTGCTCATTGACGCATTTCACTAGATATAAGCTTCCTCAGGACAAATACTGGGTAGGTGCTGGTAGGTCTGTGTCCAAGGATATGGGAGACTCCACAAGACTGAACAAACATTCAAAGATCTATAGTTTTAAATATAACAAAACAAGGTCAGTCATACTGGCAAATTGAGACTGGGCCTGCGGGATAAGTTGAGTTGCACATGTGTAAGAGAAGACAGCAAGTAGGCAGATTGGTACATTTTGTTGCAGAAGAGACATTGCATGTCTCTTCTGCAATAAAGTGTCTGCCTGTTCGCTGTTTGTGATTTAGTTCCTTAAATTTGGAGTTAGAGCTGGAAAATTCATTGGGAAGCTCTTGCTGCTGGAATGCCTCAAAGAAAACAAGGCAGTTAGTGATTAATTACCGTTATCAGTTTTGGTTTGACTGATGATTTAAATATATCAAGAAACAAAAAAAAGATTTAGATAAAATGTTTGGATCAAAAAAAACAAAACAAATAGTCCATCTGAATCTAGTTTTTGTCTCTGGATAAGTCTACAATTACAAGGTATTTACCCCTATTTCTCCTTTTTATTTTAACAATACATTTTTATTAAGGAATAATATGCAAGGATACAATTTGTCACCCCCTATTTCTCATTTTTTTTGCTTAATTTTTTATAGCACGGACTAAAGGGATATACTTTTAGTGATGCTTTTAATAGGTGCACATATAATATGCTATACAGGCATACCCCACTTTTAAGTACACAATGGGACCAGAGCATGTATGTAAAATGAAAATGTACTTAAAGTGAAACAATACCTTTTTTCACTTCTAGGGTGTAATGGGGGGTCAGGGGCTGTAGTGGGGTGTCAGGAGCTGTAGTTGAGGTCTCAGGGGCTGTAGTGGGGGTGTCAGGGGCACACTGGAACAGGGTGGGCTATGCTCTCTGAGCTTCAGCTCCTTCTACTGCGGCTGCAAAATGTCTTGCAGTACTTGTGAGGCACTTTACATACACTCTGGGGTATGTCCTTACTCGCGAGTGTATGTAAAGTGAGTGTACTTAAAGCGGGGTATGCCTGTATCACTTTATGAATCATTGACATATAATATATATATATATATATATATATATATATATTTGTATGCAATGCTAATATACAAAAAAATAAAATAAAATAAACACAATTCAGACAGTTACACATCAGTATTCACAATAGACCTTTGCATGGCATGTGGTTTATGTTCTGTGTAGAAGAATGACATATACAGGGCAGAAAGGATGAGCTCAGTCCATGAGATGTGGCTCCTCGCACACTCTGTATGTCGCCTGCCATTGCCACTGGGCAATTAATCCTTTTTATGGACACTATGAAAATATAGTGTTTTATTATGTGAGACAGAGATGTTGATATGACTTATGCCGCGTACACACGACCAGTTTTCCCGATGGGAAAACTGTCATTTTTTTTCTTGGTCGGGAAAACCGGCCGTGTGTTTTCATTTTTCTCGTCGCGAATCGCTGCGTTTTTTTGCTTTGCAGATTTCCCATAGGGAAACACTGCGGTGGAGCATACACACGACCCGTTTTCTCGACCAAGAAAAAACATGTCGAGAAAACCGGCCGTGTGTACACGGGGAGAAGGGACCGAGTCGGGCTCGGTCTTCCCATCGGTTTTCCCGCCGGTCTTTTGACCAACGAGAAAAATGATCGTGTGTACTCGGCATTAGACAACGAATGATAAACTGAATGGCACAGACAATGAGGAAGCTGAAGAGAGAGGTTACAATGGGCAGGCACCACTATGGAACAATGACAGCTTGCTGAGACGGAATGTTGGAACATCTCAACAGCAGTGTAAATTGCCATTCTGTCATTCACAGCAGGCTCTATTTTTTCCAGCGCTGAGCAAAATCCTATTGAGCAATACTTACTGTTGCTGGCAGCAAATTGCAAGTCATTTGCTAAATGTGGTACGAACTTCCTTTTGCACTGTTAGTTTGCTTTAGGTTTACAGATGCTCTGTCAATCATCATTACCATAGTTAGAATAAATTATTTCTGTCCAATAAATCAGACACAATGTACAGGTGCTCTTACTAGCCATGTCAGGCACTACAGTATACTTTTCTAGCACATGCCACTGGATGGCACTGCTCTATTGCTATCAACAAATACTAATTTCACGCAATATAACAGGACTATACTGTAATGAAGAGGGAATTTGAACATCTTTATAATAAAACCAATTTTATTTAGATCTGGTTCTGCATGGTTTACTGAGGATCTTTACACATACACTAAATTGCCAAAAGTATTGGGACACCTGCCTTTAGACGCACATAAACTTTAATGGCATAAATTTAACTGGTCCAAGTAATTTGGTGGAGGGGGGATTATGATGTGGGGTTGTTTTTCAGGGGTTGGGCTTGGCCCCTTAGTTCCAGTGATGGGAACTCTTAAGGTGTCAGCATACCAAGACATTTTGGACAATTTAATGCTCCCAACTTTTCATGCTTCCTGTTCCAACATGACTGCGCACCAGTGCACAAAGCAAAGTCCATAAAGACATGGATGAGCGCATTTGGGGTGTAGAAACTTGACTGGCCTGCACAGAGTCCACACCTCAATTAGATAGAACACCTTTGGGATGAATAAGAGCGGAGACTGCGAGCCAGGCCTTCTCGCCCAACATCAGTGCCTGACCTCACAAATGCGCTTCTGGAAGAATGGCCAGAAATTCCCATAGACACACCTAAACCTTGTGGACAGCCTTCCCAGAAGAGTTGAAGCTGTTATAGCTGCAAAGGGTGGGCCAACTCAATATTGAACCCTACGGACTAAGACTGCCATTAAAGTTCATGTGTATGTAAAGGTAGGTGTCCCAATACTTTTGGCAATATAGTGTATCTCCCTGCATGGTGACTTTTGAGGTTCTACTTGATAACTATCTTGTACACAATAGCATGTTTACTACCTAATAAACTATTTGAACTGGTCTGATGTGTGGACCTCTATAAAAATGTACTATTTAAATACCAAATGTGCTGTAACAAACTCACCCTGTAGACCTTCCTCTATATTAGCCTTTTTTAATCATGTTGCCCAGACACTCTGGGGTGCCTTCAGGTTTCGTCAGAGGTACCTTGGCAAACTGCCTAAAAATTGCACAAAAATTGTATCCAAGCCAGTGGGTGGTTCAAGCTTGTCTTTTAGTTACACAAAGCCACAGGCTTTCATTATGCACCATTACAACCTTCCAGTCGTCGGCATCCTAGAAACCAATTATGTCATTGGTTGATAAGGGAGATGTCGGGCGCCTGCACAGTATCCTTGTTTGTCCTTCTCCTGCCCTTCTCCGTCAGCACTGGGGTCACATTAGCTAAGTGAGAGAGAGAATCTGAGGGAGAAGAGAAATGCCGGAATACTAGTCAGTACCAGTGTGCAAAGGTATACATGCTTTGGAAGAATAAATTACCTCTAACGTTGGTTGGGTGCCTTGCTTGTGTGGATGTTGCTGAGTTATTTAAAACTATTAGTTTCGTTTTTTACATTTTAGAATGGGGTGCTTCGAAATTGGGCATCATTTTAAAGGGTGCCTTGACTGAAAAAAGTTTGAGAAACACTGCTCTATATCGGTGGTCTCCAAACTATGGCCCGGGGACCAGATGTGGCCCTTTGCTTGCCTTTATCTGGCCCTTGGGGCACTATTTCTCTCACTGATATTAGGCACTATTCCTTCTACATTCTACTACCAACGAGAAGTCATTGTTCCTTCCACTGACACCAACAGTGTTCACTGATATAAATGAAGAAACATTATTCCTCCCCCTGACACCAAAGATAGGGCACTATTCCTCTCAGTGTCACCAATGATGGGCATTATTCCTCCCACTAACGCCAACGATGGGGCACTATTCCTCCCACTAACCCCAATGATGGGGCACTGTTCCTCCCACTAATATCAACAATGGCTATTTTTCCCACTGACAGCCACAATGCCTCCCACTGAGAGCAGTGCCTATTCACAGGACATAGTGAATATGTGTCACAGAATTAAGGGAAGTAAATGTACATTTACAAACTTCAAGATAATTCAGAATAATTGGAGTAGGCTTGAAATTAGGGTTGTTCCGATACCACTTTTTTTTTTTTCTACAATTTATTTGATTTATTTGTTTTTTTTTTACAATGCTTTCATTTTTCTTTTATCAGCCCTGTTGGGGGGCTTTGGTGAGATATCAGGGGTCTTAACAGACCTCTGACATCTCCACTTTGAGACAGGGAAAGGGACTAGGGACACAGATTCCGGTCCCTTCCTCCGCTCTCCATCCTGACAGATCGAGGGGGTGGAGGAGGAGAACAGAGGAGGAGAACGGAGGGGGACGGCAGCACGGAGGGAGAGAGCAGCATGGAGGGGGACGCGGAGGGAGAGAGCAGCATGGAGGGGGACGCGGAGGGAGAGAGCAGCATGGAGGGGGACGCGGAGGGAGACCGCAGCATGGAGGGGGATGCAGAGGGAGACCGCAGCATGGAGGGGGATGCAGAGCGAGACCGCAGCATGGAGGGGGACGCAGAGGGAGACCGCAGCATGGAGGGGGACACGGAGGGAGACTGCAGCATGGAGGGTGACAGCAGTATGGAGGGGGACACGGATGCTTCACCCGATACTTTTACAGTCAGCAGTGATCTGCACAGCGGTGATCAGTGCTTGTAACTCCCCCACCGCACTGATCACCGCTGACTGTAAAAGTATCGGATGAAGCATCGGGAGCATTTGCAAATGCTCGGTATCGGGCAAATGCTCGGTATTGGTATCGGGACAACCCTACTTGAAATACAATGTGGAAATAAATATATGATTTAAAATTTTCACCATAAATACACTTTAATTTTAACACTTTGTCATGACCTTGCAGTAATATTTCATGACCTGTCTGTCTCTTACCTGGTCTGTGTATCAGCCTTTAGGGCTTGCTCTCTCACACCTGCATAGTTAAGTAATCTTCCCTCAGTGTGGCTCCACCCTAGCCTCAACAGGAACCACTATTTAACACTTGGTTCTCCAAGCCTGCCTTGCAACATTGTGTGTTTGGTTTCCTGTTTCCTGCTTGCCGTGTGCTCTACGTTTGTCTCTGTTACAGATCTTGGCGTGTTCCCGACCATCCCCGCCTGCTTGTGACCCTGACTTTTGGCACGTTTCTCAAACATCCCTGCCTGCTTGTGACCCTTGACCTTTGGCTTGTTCTCCGTTTATCCTTGTCTGCTAGTCGCCCCGACCTGTAGCTTCCTCCTATAGCCTACCATGAGCGTGAGCTGGGAGACCCTGGGGGCCGCGACCTGGAGTCAGCTGCAGCGTAGTCCATCCTCACCACTAGAGGCTCTGGTGAACACCTGCTGGCTCTTAGACTCCGCGCCCTGGGGAATCTTATGTTCTAGCTCCCTGTGGGATCCGTGTTGGTGCCCCAGTGGACCTGCCTTGCTGTACCACCCAGGGTTCCATCCGCAGCAGTCAGCCGTAGGGTCAAATATCAGCGGTGCACTCCTGACCCCAACAGTGTGCATCTGTCACCTGGCCTCAGGTGACCTGACACACTTATTGTCAGTGCCTAGACATCAATAACATTGGATAGATATATCACATTTTACTGTTGTCTCTTACCCATGTCCTCCGTTTGTTTTTATCGGGTGGTTGATTTTTAGCCTTTGTTGAAGATTTTCAATAAAATGTCATTGATACAATGTTTTAGTGTGCAATGGATCTTATTTTGGGATACGTATTTAGTTTGCACATTATCATACATTTTTTGGTCATTTATTGTTGTTAATTTAATGTATTGTATACAGTATATCCTTTTAAAACTTAAAATGAAACTAAACCTACAATTAAATACAATTTGCCCATTTGTATAGATTGAATACCCATTTCCCCACTGCACACAGTGGTTCCTTGTGTCAAATTGTATGTCTCGTAGGAGTCATCAGGAGAAACCACATTGTGCAGAGGGAAAGCAGGTATTCCAGTGGTCAGGGAGAAGCAAAGAAGTGGCTTATCAACAAACAGGTCACCAGAAAGTGATTTTTCTATTACAAGCATAGTGTACCATACAAAGTACACCTGTGCTGACAGGGTCACTTTATAGAAAACCACTGTTGACTTCTTCTTTTGGAAAAAAATAAATGTTTTAGTGCAAGATTTGCCATATCATCCCCAAAAAACAAGACACATATGAACTCCACAGGGCCCATGGTTAATTAACCACTTGCTTACTGGGCACATATACCCCCTTCCTGCCCAGACGAAATTTCAGCTTTCGGCACTGTCACGCTTTGAATGACAATTGCGCGATCGTGCGACGTGGCTCCCAAACAAAATTGACGTCCTTTTTTTCCCACAAATAGAACTTTCTTTTGGTGGTATTTGATCACCTCTGCGGTTTTTATTTTTTGCGCTATAAACAAAAAAAAAACGCCAATTTTTAAAAAAACACAATATTTTTAGATTTTTGCTATAATAAATATCCCAATTTGTTTTTTTAAAAAAAATATTTTTCTCAGTTTAGGCCGATATATATTCTTCTACATATTCTTGGTAAAAAAAAATCGCAATAAGCGTATAGTGATTTGCTCAAAAGTTATAGCGGCCACAAAATTGGGGATAGAATTCTGAATTTTTTTTTTTTTTTTTACTATTAATGGCGGTTATCTGTGATTTTTGTCAGGACTGCGATATTATGGGGACACATCGGACACTTTTGACACATTTTTGGGACCATTCACATTTATACAGGGAACAGTGCTATAAATATGCACTGATTACTGTATAAATGTGACTGGCAGGGAAGAGGTTAACACTAGGGGGCGAGGAAGGGGTTAAATGTGTGCCCTGGGAGTGATTCTTACTGTGAGGGGAGGGGACTGACTGGGGGAGGTGACCGATCTGTGTCCCTATGTACAAGGGACACAGCATCGGTCTCCTCTTCCTGACAGGACGTGGATCTCTTTGTTTACACACAGAGATCCACGTCCTTGTCTGTGTAACGGCCGATCGCGGGTACCTGGCGGACATCGCGGCCGACAGGCACGCGCATCGGCATTTCAGTGACACGCCGGGCACGCGCGCGCCCCGCCGGCGGCGCTCACGTGCCCCCCAGTGGCCGGAGGAGCCAAGGCCATATAAAGACGGCCCCCCGGCATTGTAGAGCCACCTCGTGGCCGTTTAAAGTCGTACGGCGGGCGTGAAGTGGTTAAATGGCTAATTTATTCAAATCAATTATTTCATTTGGAGCCTTACTTTAATATGA
This sequence comes from Rana muscosa, assembly GCA_029206835.1. NCBI lineage: Eukaryota > Metazoa > Chordata > Amphibia > Anura > Ranidae > Rana > Rana muscosa. The sequence goes on from CM055118.1 coordinate 852,650,051, forward strand.
GTCTAGTTTTAACATGATGAGCTAGAAAACAAACTCCCTACCTGGTTGTCATGCTAAAATTCAGATTTGTAACCTTGCTGGCTGCATTCTTATTCCAGAATAGTGATTCAGAGAGTACTCTGAGGCCTCGTACACACGGCCGAGATTCTCGTTGAAAAAAACATGTCGTTTTTTTCGACGAGATTCTTGGACAAGAAACTTGTCCCGGCCGAGTGTACACACGCTCGTTTCAAAGAACCCGCGGTTCTTTGAAAGGAGTGTACGCGGTGACGTCATCGACTACGTCGAGCATGCGCTCGTCACATTCGATGCCGTCGCCGCCATCTTGGTATACCCTACGTATGCCTAGGAAGCTACCGCGCATGCGTCGAATTCATTTCGAACATGCGCGGGCTTCCGGGCGGACAGGTAAGTGTATACACACTCACTTTTCTCGTCGAGAAACACGCCAAGGAGAATCTCGACGGGAAAATAGAGAGCAGGTTCTCTATTTTCTCGTCGAGGTTTCTTGTCGGTTTTCTCGACGAGAAACCCGCTAGCAGCGTACACACGACCGATTTACTCGGCAAGACCTCTCTGCCAGCAAGTTTCTTGCTGGTTCTTGCCGAGAAAATCGGTCGTGTGTACGAGGCCTGAGAGTAGAGGTCACAGAGAGAAAACTAGTATTTTGGGAAAGGGGTCAGTAATGGAAGCTCTTATATCTAAGGTTTCCTTATGAGTTCCTTCAAGACCTGTCCAATCTGTGCAGCAATTGTGTGTTGTGTTAAAGGCAATGATTCACATTGAAACCATACCTGTACCTTTTCTTTTTTTTTTTTTATTGAATGTTGCAGTGCATGGCAAGAGAGGTCATGGAGCAAAGACATCTGGAAGCACAGGTGAAGGGCCTACATGACCATATTTAAAGCCCAGCTTTAGGTTGTTAGCAACCTCCCCACCCTCTCTAACTAACCACTTGTATGAAAAAAATTATACACATGCTTATTTTTCTGAAGCCATGGGCTAATGACAAACCTTCTCTCTTTGGGATCTAGGGTGTGGTGGTCAACTGTGGTTCGAGGAGTTTGGTTCTGAGGGACTGGCCAGTGGTCTCTGGGGCACTTCAGGGTGTTCACTGGAAAAGAAAAGAGGGAGTCAGGTGAGCACTTATAGTGTAGTTAATTGCATCAAAAAAGGATAATTGACTCCAAAAGCGTTTCCACAATAGGAAAAAAGAAAATTGGGAAATTACTTAGACTCACCCCAGGGGGATGGGAACACAATCTTCCAAGTACACAGGTGGAGAAAACCTGTCTCCACATAGGATTAGCCCTCTGAGTTCTCTGCTGGGTTCTCAGATGGGTGTGTGGAATCTCTAAGTTCAAAAGAGTCTACAAAAATAACCCAAACAATAGATGCACCCATTATTGTACAGTGTGTCTAAGAATGGGTCATTAACACCTTCCTGCCCAGACCAATTTTCAGCTTTCTGCGCTGTTGCACTTTGAATGACAATTGCCCGGTCATGCTACACTGTACCCAAACTAATTTTTTATCATTTGGTTCCCACAAATAGAGCTTTCTTTTGGTGGTATTTGATCACCTCTGCGATTTTTATTTCCTGCAAATTTTTTTTAAAAAACACCAAAAATTTTGAAAAAAAAATAAGTTTTTTTTGTTTCAGTTACAATACTTTGTAAATAAGTAAGTTTTCTCCTTCACTGATGGACACTGATGGGGCTGCACTGACGGGCACTGATAAGGTGGCACTGATGGGCACCAATGAGGCGGCACTGATGGGCACCGATGAGGTGGCACTAATGGGCACCGATAGGCGGCACGGATGGGCACCGATAGGCGGCACGGATGGGCACCGATAGGCGGCATGGATGGGCACAGATAGGCGGCACGGATAGGCGACACGGATGGTCACTGATAGGTGGCATGGATGGGCACTGATAGGTGGCACGGATGGGCATGGATGGGCACTGATAGGTGGCATGGATGGGCACTGATAGGTGGCACTGTACTGTAATGTGTTGTACTAATAGATGCCAATCAGTGCCAAACAATAATGCCTGTGTCAGTGGTGCTAATTGTGGGCACTGATTGGCATCCATTGTGGGCACTGATTGCCATCCATTAGGCATTTCTAATTGGCATCCCTGGTGGTCTAGGGTGGCATACCATAAGGTGGGCATCCCTGGTGGTCTGGTGGTATCCCTGGTGGTCCAGTGTGGGCATCCTCGGGGGGCTGTGCTGATAATGGATCAGCACAAACCCCCCCTGTCAGAGGAGCAGCCGAACGGCTCTCCTCTACTCGCGTCTGACAGAGTGAGGAAAAGCCGATGACCGGCTTTTCCTGTTTACATCGTGATCAGCCGTGATTGGACACGGCTGATCACGTGGTAAAGAGTCTCCGTCGGAGACTCTTTACCTAGATCGGTGCTGCGGGGTGTCAGACTGACATCCTGCAACAACGATCGCCGCGATGCGCGCCCCCGGGGGCGCGCAGCGGCTCAATATCCTGAAGACGTCATATGACGTCCAGTCAGGATATTGAAACCACTTTGCCGCCGTCAATTTGCTATAGGGCGGGCGGCAAGTGGTTAAACCAGATGATTCCTACCTAACAGGCACCTCTGCTTTCTCTCTCCACCAACATGTTATTTTTTGAGACTCCTTTTTAACTTACTGGAACCTTCTTTCTTCTTCTTCTTACTTACTGGGATCCTTCTATTGGTGGAAGTAACACTTCCAGTGGCTGGGCCCGCTCTCATAGGCTCCAAAAGCAGGAGAACTCATAGAAGGGGTGTCATATAACAGATAAGACCAGAACTGTGTGGACTGCAACAGAGGAAAACCCAAACATAAGGTAAATAAATGTGAAAACACCGCCAATACAGAGTGAACAAACCAAACAACCAAAACAGTGATAGCAAACCAACCAGCATATATAGCAAAAGGGAGTTCCAGAATCATAGTCAAGCCGGGCCAGGATCATAAACAGGAGATCAGCAGATGGGGGGCCAGGGGTAAGCAGACAGGAACAAGATGGAAGGAATCAGGCTGCAGAGCAAGGATCCAGGGATACAGGAACAGACACAACAGGTTCAGGAAACAGGATACAAGATTCAGGACTCAGGGTTCAGGGCTCCGGGTTCAGGTTCAGGTAAACAGGCTTCAGGTCAGGGCACGAGGACAATACCAGGGCAGGGTAAGTGTGCACTTGCCGGGTATTTATACTATTACCTGCTAACAAGCTCAGGTGACGCCAGACTGCAGAAGGTAAAATCTGCACCACACTGCCAGGATCCATCCGCTGGTGGACGCCAGTACTTACTAGTCAACCAACATTAGAATTCTTCTATAGCCTATGGGTAGATGCATTTGACCACATTTATCATCATCATTATTTTTATTTTACTTCCCCCACCCAATTCCAGCAGCGATCTTTTCTCTCTATAATGTCAAATCTTTTCTCTCTATGTCGAATCTTTTCTCTCTATAATGTCGAATCTTTTCTCTCTATGTCGAATCTTTTCTCTCTATGTAGAATAATCTTGGACTAATAGAGTTACGGTTAGGCACATTCGACCACAGGTTCGATAGACACAGATTGTTATTGTCAGTGTCATGTCAAATCTCCTATCTATATCGAACTGTTGTCGCAACGAAAACGAAAATAAAGCATTTGTTTGTGTCGGATCTTTCAGTTTTCGGATTCTGTGCTTTCGTTTTCGTTTGTTAAAACGATAACGAAAATACCTGAAATTCGGACGAAAATGCATTCGGACGAAAACGAATGCACATGTCTAGTTGTCAGTACCCAAGGCAAGACAAGTAATTTTCGCCCCTAACCCATGGACATTTAGCGCTCCCTGAGTCCCTTCCACTCGTATTAAAACCCCTTATGGTACATTTAAGGATGTACCACTCTTTCTCTTTGTTCTCCTTTCTTTCCCTTTTATCTCTCTCTATCCTAGTTTCTTGTTTTTTTTCCCCCCATCCCTCTCTCTAGCCGTCTTTCTTGTTCTTGCTCTTATTTTTTCTCTCCCTTTTTCTTTGTTCCTCCCCCTCTTTTCCTCTCCCTTCCATGTATTCTCTATTTTTATTCCTTCTCTTACTCCTTGGTGGGGGGAATGGGATGAGTGGCATTGTTGGGGGGAGTTCTGATCAGCCAACTTAGGTGCTCTTGATGAAGGTCATCTGATGATCTGAGAACTGTAGTGGGGACTTTTAATGGCAACTCTAATCACAGGTAGAGTTACTCACTGTGTCTCCGGCTTCACTGTGTCTCAGACTTTGTGGTGTCTCGTAGCAGTGACACCTATGCTGAAATCAGGAGATAGGGTCTCCTCCAGCCCCTCCCACTTCACATTTCTTTACCAGTCAGCTGACCTCTAGTCTCTGCCACCCAGCCATGCCGTGAACTGAATGGGCGGCTGTAAAGAGGCTGAGTGGGCGGCCGCGGGCTCCAGGGACAGCCCTGCTGGGCGGCCGCAAAAAAGGCTGGGAGAGGGGTGCCGGCTTCAGGAACAGCCCAGGATTTGGTGAACCCTGGCAAATCGTCATTCGACCCCTGAGGGGGTCCCGACCCCCAGGTTGAGAACCACTGCTCTAGAGGAACCCAAGGGTTCCACGAAACCCTGGTTGAAAAACCCTGGTCCAGTGCCTCGCATTTAGATTAGGGGGCCAGACACATGGATGGGGGGGGGGGGGGTGTTGCCCCTATGAACGGACCACCACTGTTGCAAAGTTTTAGTAAAGCACTGTGCTCAATTTGATACATTCCTAACAATCCCTGAGGTCATGCCTCAGATACAGTGCTAATTAATATGACTGCAACTATTTGTCAGGTAAATAACTGAAAAGAGTTTATACAGCAATGTTTGTATGTAATAAAACAAATAACATCAAAAATTATTATTTTCATAAGTAATAGTAGTAACTATAATCATGTACTTGATGGATTACTGTGTAAATTATACATTAGATAGCCAAAACTGTATAAACAAGAACATTCTGAAGAGGCATTGTATTGCTATTGTCTGGCACCAGTGACTCATAAATTTGACTGTTAAAGCTGTAGTAAATTTCCCTTTTGTATGATGCTTTTGGTCACAGTAAGGTTCACTATATAAATGTTTTTCTTTAGATGCTCTATTCCCTCTTGTATGGCTTTCTCCCACACTCTACCATAGCTGAAGGAATTTAAGGCATTATTGGTCATGAGAACACTCATTTTTTCCAAGTCACTCAATATCTCTCTGAACAGGCTGGTTGCTGAATCTGAATGCTGGGTGTGATGGGCTATCAAAACAGTTACATATCGCTTCATGGAATTTTCACAAGGATCAAGTGTAGTATCTGTTCCTATCTGTGCCTAGGAGGGGTGCTCCGCCACTATTTCTGGCTTTTTGACAGCTATGACTGGCTGTATAGTGCTATTCCTAGTATGATCAGGGTCCTGAGCGCCTACCTTTTGGAAAGGAACCCAAATTAGGCCTCCACTGGATAAGGTGGGCATTGGCAGTACTTCCCTAGTGTGGAGGGGCCCAAGTGGCCCAGTGCCTACTGATTTTAACGGTGCTATCTGGTTTGGTTAAATGGCTGGGAACACAGAGAGTCAAGCGCCCCCTGTGAGTGGTGCACTAGGCCATGATACCTCTTGCTTTATCTCATACACCAGGGATATGCAATTAGTGGACCTCCAGCTGTTGCAGAACTACAAGTCCCATGAGGCATAGCAAGATTCTGACAGTCACAAGCATAACACCCAGAGGCAAATGCATGATGGGACTTGTAGTTTTGCAACAGCTCGAGGTCCGCAATTGCATATCCCTGTCATACACCAAGTCTTTTGGCTGAGACCAGGGCAATTTGCTCTACCAGACCTAGCCATTGTCTATTATTTTGGCAGTTGTTTTACTTCACTTGTCTTTACACTTCTCTTTTTTATGTGTGTTTTCTTTTCACTCTACAACAATGGTTCTCAACTCCTGTCCTCAGGGCACACTAACAGGCCAGATTTTAAGTATTACCTTGGGGAGATGCAGACTAGAATACTGCAATCACTGAGCAGCAAATTATATCACCTGTGATGTATTTCAGATATCTTGCAAACCTGGCCTGTTAGTGGGTCCTGAGGACAGGAGTTGAGAACGACTGCTCTACAAGGAAGGTAGGGTGTGGGTCTCTAGGCCTACCCTGAAGTCTAGGGGGAGGCCCTCAGGTTCCTTCATCCTCTGCTTTGGGGGCCTCTTTGCAGGAGTGTCCCTAACATTGTACTCAGTGTTAGGCTTTGGCTAGCCATGAGGATAGTGAGAAGGAATTGGGCCTTAAGCTTCATACACACTATCGGATTTCCGTTGGACAAAGTCGTGGAATTTTGTCCAAAGGGCGTTGGCCGTGAACTTGTTCTGCATACAGACGGCAGAACTTTTTCAGCCAACATTCACAAAACTATGTGTTTTTTCTGCTCTTTAGTGCCACCCTTTGGGCAACTTCTGGTAATGTTGTCTAAAGGTTAGCATTGGTTTGGAGAACGTGTGTTTGTACTTTGGATTTTAGTCCGAAGGACTTGTGTACACACGATCGGATAATCCGACGGAACACATTTCTTGTCGGACAATTTGAGAGCATGGCTATTCAACATTTGTTGTCGGAAATTCCGACAACAATTGTCCGAAGGAGCATACAGACGGTCGGATTACCAGACAAAACCCTTCCATCACACAATTGGTGTCGGAATATCCGATCGTGTGTGCTTTAAGATATCAAATACAGTCAGAGCTGAAATTGTTGGCACCCCAGAAATGTTTACAGAAAATCAAGTATTTCTCACAGAAAAGTATTGCAGTAACACATGTTTTGCTATACACATGTTTATTCTCTTTGTGTGTATTGGAACAAAACAAGAAAAGGGAGGAAAAAAAGCAAATTGGACATAATGTCACACAAAACTCCAAAAATGGGCTGGTCAAAATTCTTGGCACCCTTTCAAAATTGTGGATAAATAAGATTGTTTCAAGCATGTGATGCTCCTTTAAACTCACCTGGGGCAAGTAACAGGTGTGGGCAATATAAAAATCACACCTGAAAGCAGATAAAAAAGAGAGAAGTTCACTTAGTCTTTGCATTGTGTGTCTGTGTGTGCCCACACTAAGCATGGACAACAGAAAGAGGAGAAGAGAACTGTCTGAGGACTTGAGAACCAAAATTGTGGAAAAATATCAACAATCTCAAGGTTTACAAGTCCATCTCCAGAGATCTAGATTTGCCTTTGTCCACAGTGTGCAACATTATCAAGAAGTTTGCAACCCATGGCACTGTAGCTAATCTCTCTGGATGTGGACGGAAGTGAAAGTGACATTATGTCCAATTTGCTTTTTTTCCTCCCTTTTTTTGTTTTGTTCCAATACACACAAAGGGAATAAACATTGATGAAAGGTTGATGAAAGGTTGCAACGCAGGATAGTCCGGATGGTGGATAAGCAGCCCCAAACAAGTTCCAAAGAAGTTCAAGCTGTCCTGCAGGCTCAGGGAGTATCAGTGTCAGCGCGAACTATCCGTCGACATTTAAATGAAATGAAAAGCTATGGCAGGAGACCCAGGAGGACCCCACTGCTGACACAGAGACATAAAAAAGCAAGACATTGTGTAATGTCTTGAGTAAGCCAAAATCCTTCTGGGAAAACGTCTTGTGGACAGATGAGACCAAGATAGAGCTTTTTGGTAAAGCACATCATTCTACTGTTTACCGAAAACAGAATGAGGCCTACAAAGAAAAGAACACAGTACCTACAGTGAAATATGGTGGAGGTTCAATGATGTTTTGGGGTGTTTTGCTGCCTCTGGCACTGGGTGCCTTGAATGTGTGCAAGGCATCATGAAAGCTGAGGATTGCCAAAGGATTTTGGGTCGCGCTGTAGAGCCCAGTGTCAGAAAGCTGGGTTTCCGTCCGAGATCTTGGGTCTTCCAGCAGGACAATGACCCCAAACATACGTCAAAAAGCACCCAGAAATGGATGGCAACAAAGCGCTGGAGAGTTCTAAAGTGGCCAGCAATGAGTCCAGATCTAAATCCCATTGAACACCTGTGGAGAGATCTTAAAATTGCTGTTGGGAAAAGGCGCCCTTCCAATAAGAGAGACCTGGAGCAGTTTGCAAAGGAAGAGTGGTCCAAAATTCCGGGTGAGAGGTGTAAGAAGCTTATTGATGGTTATAGGAAGCGACTGATTTCAGTTATTTTTTCCAAAGGGTGTGCAACCAAATATTAAGTTAAGGGTGGCAAGAATTTTGAGCAGCCCATTTTTGGAGTTTTGTATGACATTATGTCCAATTTGCTTTTTTTCCTCCTTTTTTTGTTTTGTTCCAATACACACAAAGGGAATAAACATGTGTATAGCAAAACATGTGTTACTGCAATACTTTTCTGTGAGAAATACTTGATTTTCTGGAAACATTTCTGGGGTGCCAACAATTTCAGGCCATGACTGTACATACATAAATATACCATAACTGCTGCTTAAAACACTTTGGTTCAAACCTGTGTCATGACCTCCCTGAGATCTTTGGATAGTTAAAACAAAGAAGCCAAGAATGTTTTTTGAGATGACCATCTGGCAACATATGTCGAAGGTTACCCTATACCTTGTGTGTTGTTTATCTCCATACTGTGAGGCCTCGTACACACGGCCGAGACTCTCGTCAAAAAAAATGTCGTTTTTTTCGACGAGATTCTTGGACAAGAAACTTGTCCCGGCCGAGTGTACAGACGCTCGATTCAAAGAACCCGCGGTTCTTTGAATGGAGCGTACGCGGTGACGTCATCGACTACGACGAGCATGCGCTCGTCACATTCGATGCCGTCGCCGCCATCTTGGTATACCCTACGTATGCCTAGGAAGCTACCGCACATGCGTCTAATTCATTTCGAACATGCGCGGGCTTCCGGGAGGACAGGTAAGTGTACACACACTCACTTTTCTCGTCGAGAAAAATGCCAACGAGAATCTCGACGAGAAAATAGAGAGCAGGATCTCTATTTTCTCGTCGAGATACTTGTCGCTTTTCTTGACGAGAAACCATACACACGAACAAATTTCTCGGCAAAAAATCTCTGCCAGCAAGTTTCTTGCTGGTTTTGCCGAGAAACTCGTTCGTGTGTACGAGGCTTGACATAACATACTTGGCATATCCCAAATCAGTCATGCTGACAAAACGGCTGATATCTGTCAAGCAATCAGGTGTGTACCTTCTACACTATATAAAAGCTCTGTGAAACAACAGTCTGGGGTGGGGGGGGGGAGGAAGGTGGATTTAGGGGCTTCTCCTTGAGAGAAAGGTCCCTGCACATCTGTTTAAATAAACTTTTTGTTCACTGTAAGATGAGTGGTTTTGACTGAATTTCACAATAATAGGGGCCAGAGTGCCTTGACCCGTTCAGGAGCCTTGTACCCAAGGGGGCCTGGTAAGGACCCTTCCTCTTTGGGAAGGGGCCAGTGACATATCCTGCATACTTTTGTTTGTAACGTGTGTAATTCACGTGCACTTTTTTGGTTCAATTGGTGTTTAGCTTTTTTCGCATCGCGAATAAAAATTTTTTTTTTTACATGATTGGAAGCTTGTAAACAGAGATTGGGAGCTTACAATCATGTAATTTTTAGTGTCCATGCATACTGCCAGCAAGAACAGGTTAAAGCGGAGGTTCACCCAAAAGTGAACCTCTGCTTTTCGGAACCCTCCCCCCCTCCGGTGTCACATTTGGCACATTTCAGGGGGAGGGGGTGCAGATATCTGTATAAAACAGGTATTTGCACCACTTCCTGGTATAGACTCCTGCTGGAGTCCCTTCGCGTCACCCCCCCCCCCCCCCCCCCGTTGTGTTCTGGGAAACACACGGCTCCCAGAACACAGCAGGGACCAGTGAGGACGGCGCAGCGCGACTCTTGCATGCGCAGTAGGGAACCGGGCAGTGAAGCCGCAGTGCTTTACTTCCTGATTCCCTCAACGAGGATGGCGGCGGGGGAAGCCGACGTCGCGGGCGACCTGTCCATTTTTTAAAAGTCAGCAGCTGCAGTATTTGTAGCTGCTGGCTTTAAAAAAAAAAATTCCGGTGGACCTCCGCTTTATGGATGAACTCCAGAAAAATCGTGAAATACAAAAAATAAAATATAACCCCACACTGCACACACACCTAAATAAGTATCCAAACAATTTGACCTATTTATAGCAGCGAACCCAAAATGCTAATAAATTAAGGGTCCTTTCACACGGGGCGGATCCGTGCAGATCCGCCCCGTGAAGCTCCGCTTGCTCAGCGGGGATCGCTCCGTTGATCCCCGCTGAGCCGACGGATGACTGGGCGGCCCCCGCACACTGTGCAGGGACCGCCCTGTCAGAGCGCCGCTCTCCTCTATGGGGAATCGGATGACGACGGACCGTAGAGTCCGTTGTCATCCGATCCGCTCCGCCGATGGAAGGAAAAATAGGGTTTTCCTCCGTCACACTTTGGCGGAGCGGAGCGGATGTCAGCGGACATGTCTCCGCTGACATCCGTGCCTCCATAGGGGTACATGGAGGATCCGTTTCAGGTCCGCCTAAAAAACTGACAGGCGGACCTGAACGGACCTCCGTGTGAAAGGGGCCTAAGAATGTGAATACAATCAAAGACAGCCCTTGATATAGTTGCATAGGTTGATAAAAGTAAAAGTAATCTTCTCACATTATAAATGTGACAAATATTACAAAATCATAAATAAATACAATGAAGGAATGAATACACCATGACAATAACAAAATCCAATCCCATGATTAAAATTCTGAATATGCCCGAGTGTGCCCTTCTCCAGAAAAAATGACCTCCCAATTATAGGTACAGTAGGTCAATAAAATGCTTTTTCACATATAATCCTCAATATACAATCCTGAATCAGCAAATGGATGGCACTTCTTTCCGAAATAACCTCAGATACACTTATGCCGCGTATACACGATCGGTATTTCCGACAACAAATGTTCGATGTGAGCTTTTGGTCGGATATTCAGACCGTGTGTAGGCTCCAGCGGACATTTGCTGTCGGAATTTCCGACAACAAATGTTTGAGAGCTGGTTCTCAATTTTTCCGACAACAAAAATCCTGCGCATGCTCGGAACCAATTCGACGTATGCTCGGAATCATTGAACTTAATTTTTCTTGGCTCGTTGTAGTGTTGTACGTCACCGCGTTCTTGGCGATCGTGTGTATGCAAGACAAGTTTGAGCGAAAATCCGTCTGAAAAAAATCCACGGTTTTGTTGTCGGAAATTCCGATCGTGTGTACGCAGCATTACTTATGCACTTCTGTGACCCAGAATCAACTGACAATAGTCTGTTAGCTGATGTCACAGAGCCGCTCAAGGCTCTGGGAGGATTCCAACCATATTGTCAGGATCCATCCAGCTGCCTAATTGGCAGCTGGCTTCTGCTGTCATCTTTCGGCTGAGAAACAAAGCCAGCCCTTCCAGTCTCCTCTCTTGCCCAGCACTCCAGTGAGCACTGGAGGGGCAGAGCAGAGAGCGGTGACTGACAGACCCTGCTCTTCACTCAGAGCTGATCGAGAATTGAGTGATCAGAGGTCATGTGATCGCTCAGTTTTCCATATTAGAGCCAGCGGGGACAGCTGCAGCATCACACTGATGCTGCAGCATGGAGGTATTTGTGTTTTTTTCCTAATCCCACATTTATCCTTTAGGTGAATGCATATGTTGTGCATAGCAATACCAGCTTGGTCTGGTATATACACAAATTAAATACACATTTATGGGTTGTTTTATCTGCCAAAAGATTTGTGCTTCTGTTTCTGAGATTTACAAAGAAAACCTGTTTTTTCTCTGCTGCAGTTAAATAATTTTTCAATGAGGTCTTGTTCCAGCCCCAGCCTGCGACTGAACAGTGAAAGGAGAAGCAGCAGACTGATATGCTAATCTCTATGTCACTTTGCTGTCTCCTCCTATCAGCATGTCCCTTGTTAGCAGGTGTGGATGGTTGGTAACGGGATATTCACTGAGTCGTTCTTTCGCACTGTAATGTAAAGGGGCACGGTGATATATATAGGGGACTGCACTGTAAAGAGGCCCTGTAATGATTACAGGGCCCCTTTACAGAGCAGTCCTCTTTATATTACAGTGCCTCTAGCAAACACAGCCCCCCATCACAGTGCCCCTTGCAGTTATGCACCCCCTTTCTCTCTAATTACAGTGCCCCCTTTTACTCTCTGCCTCCCCTGCACAGTCCTACCTTTGGCAGGGCAGAAGCAGGGTTCAGCGTGTGTGTCCTCTCCAGCGTCTCCAGGGAGGAGCTGCAGATCTGGATCATATTGTTAACATGAAAAGACTCCAGCTCTCTGTGCAGATCTCTAGCTCCTCCTGCCCTCTCTGTTGATCGGATGACATCGTTGGCAGGGCAGGATAGCCAGGAGAGGAGACCCAGGCATGGCCCCATGGTGGGAGGTGAGTTGCGATCATGGTCTGTGTTAGCCCTGTCTGGACCTCGGTCGTCGCTTACCTCCCACTGTGTGACCTGGTCATCAACAGGCTGCTCTTGTTAGGATATGTTGCCCAAAGGTTCCGGCCCACCGGGCAAATGCCTGGTGTGCCCTATGGCCATTCTAGGCCTGCTTGTTAGTAAATGACCTATGCAGCACGACTGTTTCATTGTTTCTTGTGCTGCTTCTTCTTCTACAAGTCAGAGCTTTGTGCAGAGGCTACAAGAGGCAGATATCTAGTCAAATTTTGATGCATCAATGACTACAGAGCTACATTAATTTGTGTTTTATATCTGCTTGGAGTTCAGCGTAAGCACCCTCACCATAAGGTGCCAGATGGTACATTGTTCCATTGTTCAAAATAATATTGCATCAACATACAATGCACCACCACCTAGGCCTTGAGATATTTAACCCTTTGTTAGGACACAACTGATAATGTAGGTCTGCCAGTATAGTACAGACATGGGTAATTGTGGTATACATAACTCCTCAGCCCTTCTCCCTCATAGTATGTGGAAGAGAAAACACTCAGGTTTGAAGTTTTACAGAAAAAAAAAAAAAAAGATAACCAGCAATTTTAAAAGTTATGCTTTGTGAATGGGAACATGTAATTAATATAACATTCGGTGATATCCTTAAAAAGGCAACAAAAAAGAACTGTCCCTCACTCCCTTGCCCAGAAAAATAAGTGGGCAAGTAGAAATGAAATGGAAAATGGAAGGACATTTACATGAATAAAAAGACGTCTGCCTGGGTGGATGGTCTTTCTTTTCTTTTTTATGGGCCAGGGGGCCGCATGTATACAACACAGGAGTCTGACTTCTCTTTTCAGCATAATACTGCCTAGAGCCGCACAGGTCAGGGCAGGGAGCTCATGGATGGATGGATGGATGGGGTTTATACTAAAATTTCACTCTAATGTAAATATAATAGAATTTCATATAATAGATGCTGGTTTTAGTAAGTGATCTTGACATATACATTGTCTGAATTACAAATGTGATGTTTCTCCAGAGGCATTGCTGAGGGCTCTCTACATGTGTCAAGTAAGCTTTATATCTACGTGAGATGTCATTTTAGATTATAGGGCTGCTTGTAAAAGTCAAAAAAATAATGGTTTTCTATTTCACCGACTTTTTCCGGTAATCCTCTACATAGCTAAGGTCATTTTTATACTTGATAAAAATCTTGTAAATTAATTGTAGGGAAACTTCACTCACCTTCACCCTTCTTTAGGTACAATGATAGCCAATGGGGTTGATTTACTAAAGGCAAATAGACTGTGCACTTTGCAAATGCAGTTGCTCCAGAGCTTAGTAAAGGAGAGGAAGCTTTGCTGACTTCCATCATCCAATCATGTGCATGCAAAAAAAAAGCATATTTTCCTTTCATGTTATTGGGTATTCTTTGCAAAGTGAAGTTTTACCTAATTTAAGCTCTGGAACAACTGCACTTGCAGAGTGCACAGGCTATTCTTTAGTAAATCCACCCAGTATGTTCACATTGTTGTTTTACTTAGTGCGCTAAGAACAATTTCAGTAGGCTAATGTCTTACTAAGAGCAAATGGTTTATTTACTTAAGACAAATAGGCTGTTCGCTTTGCATGGCAATTTCTTTAACTTAGTGTATGTGCCGTTAAAGTAAAATGAAAGTAAAATATATAAAAAAAATTATGAATTTAAAAAAAAAAGTAATAGTAAACGAACGTTTGTTTTGTTTTTCCTCTTTCTTTAACCACCTCATTACCACGCTACAGCCGAAAGATGGCTACAACCTAGCTCTCTAGTTCTGGGAGGGGGTCCATGGATGTCCTACCAGAACCACACTCTTGTACCCCCCCCCCCCCAGGGCACGCATTGTGCGCGTTCTGTGACCACTGTGTCCTTAGGACACAGCTTATCACAGATTGCGGTAAAGGACTGATCACAGTGGCCCTTTACCATGTGATTAGCTGTGTCAAATCATAGCTGATCACATGTAAACAGTCTTGCCGGTTAACAGCAGTCCTTTCCTCACGTGCTGTCTCTGTGTGAGGAAAGGAAAACCGATAACCGGCAAAACTGTCAGCACATTGTTTATACTAATACTATAATCAGTGCAGCCCTATCAGTGCCCACTAGTGCTGCCCCTATCAGTACAGCCTCATCAGTGCCTCTTTATAAGTGCCCATCAGTGCTGCCTCATCAGTGCCCATCAGTGCAGCCTCATCAGTGCCCATCAGTGCAGTCCTTTCCTCACGTGATGTCTCTGTGTGAGGAAAGGAAAGCCGATAACCGGCATAACTGTCAGCACATTGTTTATACTGATACTGTAATCAGTGCAGCCCCATCAGTGCCACCTATCAGTGCCCATCAGTGCTGCCCCTATCAGTGCAGCCTCATCAGTGCCTCTTTATAATTGCCCATCAGTGCAGCCTCATCATTGCCCATTAGTGCAGCCTCATCAGAGCCCATCAGTGCAGCCTCATCAGCTCTCATCAGTGAAGAAGAAAATTTACGTATTTGCAAAATTTTATAACAGAAACTAAGAAAAACATTTTTTTTCAAAATTTTCAGTCTTTTTTTTTTTGTTTGTTTAGCAAAAAATAAAAAAATCTAGTGGTTATTAAATACCACCAAAAGAAAGCTCTATCTATCTCAAAAAATTATATAAATGTAATATGGGTACAGTGTTGCATGACCGCGCAATTGTCATTCAAAGTGCAACAGCGCTGATAGCTGAAAATTGGCCTGGGCAGGGAGGGGGTGAAAGTGTCTAGTATTGTAGTGGTTAAAATAACAAACATGGTATATTTAACTGCTCTGTGAGATGGTATTGTGCAGAGTGGCCCCCCTATCAGCGCTCCTGTCTCCCCCCCCCACCACTTGCTATGAGGGCACTTGTGCGTTGTTGTTCCCAAGCCGGCTCTGTGTGTTCATAAGACACAGAGGGCATGCCTTGGCCCCGCTCCCTCCTCACTGGCTGTGATTAACAGCAGCAAAAGTCAATGGCTCCTGCAGCTGTCTGTTTCTAAGCCAATGAGGAGAGTGAGAGAGACAAGAGAGCCTCAACTCTCGTGCACATCGCTGGGTTGAAATGAGACTCAGGTAAGAATAAGGGGGGATGGGGTGGCTGCACTCTACCTTTACAACCACTTTAACTCCTTTGCACCTCTTTATATAGATGAAGCTCTGTTGGTCACCTAATGACCTGTCTCCACCTGCTCTATCCCTAATGATAAAATACAATTTTGCTAGTTTTTATATTGAACAGGGATGTACACCAATCAGTCATAACTTAAAGTGGTTGTAAACCCTGGAATTTTTTTTTTTTTTAAAACCCACCTGCAAGACAAAGGCATAATGAGCTAGTATGACTAGCATACTAGCTCATTATGCATCACTTACCTTAGATCAGGGCCCCCGAAGCCGTCCTCGTCTCCCTCTCCAGCTGCAGCCATCGCTGCAGCGATAGCCGGAAGGCTACTTCCGGCTATCGCCGCTCCAGCCAATCACAGCGCCGCTCTGGCGCTGTGATTGGCCGGAGCGGCGAAGACGTCACTCCGCGTATGCGCACAGGAGCCGTCAAATCCGGCTAAGCCGGATTTGTGAATGGGATTAACCCTGTGAATGCGCCGTTGTCTACGGCGCGCATGCATGCATGTCAATTTTTGCAAATATCTCTAAAACCGTGTAGATTTAGGAGATATTTCTTGCACCTACAGGTAAGCCTTAATATAGGCTTACCTGTAGGTGCAAGTTGCATAAGTGGGTTTACAACCACTTTAATGCCCACTGACAAGTAAAGTGAATAACATTGATTATCCCATTAGAATGGCATCTGAAAGTGGGTTGGATATATTAGGCAGCACGTGAACATGTTGTCCCTGAAGTTGATATGCTGAAAACAGAACAAAAAAAGGCAAGTGTAAGGATTTGAGAGACTTTGACAAGGGCCATTTTGTAATGGCAAGACTGGGTCAGAGCAACTCCAAAACTGCAGCTCTTGTGGGATGTTCTGGCAAACTGGCAACAGGGTCATGGGTGGCCAAGTCACATTGATGCATGTGGGAAGCGAAGGCTGACCCGTGTAGTCCAATCCAATAGAAGAGCTGCTGTAACGTAAATTGCTAGTTTCGATTAAAAAAAAGGGTCAGAATCACAGTGTGTTGTGTATGGGGCTGTGTAGCCGCAGACTGGTCAGGGTGCCCATGCTGGCCCATGTCCACAGCCTAAAGAACCTACTATGGGTACGTGAGCACCACAATTAGACCACAAAGAAATGGAAAAAGGTGGCCTGGTCTGATGAATCACATTTTTTTTTTACATCTTGTGGATGGCTGGGTGTGTGTGCATCGCTTACCTGGGGAAGAGATGGCACCAGGATGCAGTATGGGATAAAGGCAAGCCAATGGAGGCAGTGTGATTCTTTGGCCAATGTTCTGCTGGGAAAACTTGGGTCCTATGGATGTTACTTTGGAGTAAATTGCCTCGATGGGCCAGGACTGTTTTGGCAACAAAAACAGGACCTACTCAACATTAGGTGGATGGTCAGTGTATATTTTCTCCAAAAATACATGTTCTGTCCCACCTTTGATCAATCTTCTGTTGATTGCAGTGAACTGTATAGGGAGGCCCGGAATGAAGAGACAAAAAGAAAATAATGAAGGGCCGTGCATGACTAGGTGGAGAGTACAGACAGGACGGGGTTAACATTTTGGAGAAGAAGTGAGTGGGTGGAGGCAGAGGTGAATTTTAATGAGAGGGGAGGGGCGCTTTAAATAGCTGGGGGCGGGTGCACTCGACATCATTTTGTGTGGGGACAGAAAGGAGAGGAAGTTTTGCACTTCTCTCCTGCTTTTAAAATGGCCGCAGTGGATCCGATTTTGGCGCGGCTTACGGCGGCTGCGGACACTAAGGGACCAGGCTGGTTGGAGGCTCAGATGGGTCGGCTGTTGGAGGAGCAGGCTGGGGGGTCGGGGGACAGCGCCAGGGTTACGGAGCGCGCTCAGCGGTCGCGGCCGCCGGAGTGTTTTTCACCGCCACCACTGGGTCGGTCTCGCCACCCCTGGAGCCCACAAAAAGACTTGTCGGCCCCCCCAGCTAAGCGCGCTACTGCTGGTGCTGGGGATGGAGCCGGGCGGCTTCCTCGTGGACAGCGGGGGGCGGTGCTACGGGCTGCAATGGCGCCCGTACCTCGCCCTCGAGGCAAAGGACGGCGGTGATTTCTATCCCCCCCTCTCGTCTACGAGGGGGGGGATTCGGCGAGGGAGAAGCACGGTCACGTCCGCAGGTCCTCCACCAGACGAGGCTGGCAGTGTTTCTGTCGATGAGGGGCTAGATGAACAGCAGGACGGTGGGGGGAGAAGGTCGCGGCCTTCCATGGTTTCATCAAGTAAGCGCAGGCGCAGCAGTGAGGTGGCTGTCGGGTCACAAGGCGGAGACGTCCGGTCGGCGCAGAGGGGTCCCACGGCCCCCGGGCAGTCCTTGCCTGGGGGGCTCATCTCATCCATGCCACCAGCCCAGGAGTCCAGGTCGGAGGGAGAGCTGTCCGGATCTGACGGGGAGGATCGGGTGGACGTCGCCGCACGGGACTCGAGAGCAGCGGCTGTGGGGACCGTTCCCAGTCAGCCCGGTAAGACCACCTCTTTTATCTCTGCTACTGACTTTAACGCTGAATTGTGTTCACTATTGCAAGCTGGGGTTTGGGGGCCGGGTGCGGTCTCGGCAGGTGACAGGGGTTCGGTGCCGCCTGTGGCGGGTGGCATGGGCGGTCCGCCTGCTCCTCCCTGGGACAGGGGGTGCGTTGTTGGGATTGCTTGGGGGGTTGCAGGAGCTGTTACAGAAGTTCTCTGGGGCACAAGGGAGTGCTTCGCAGGTGGTTACCGGGGGTGGGGGTACAGGGGGGGTTGCAGCCAGGGGAATGGTTCAGGGGGCCCCCGCAGGGCTGGCATCGGACCTTTCTGTGGCGGTGCAGGTAAGTACGGCGGGGGGTGCTAAGGCGGTGGAGCCGGCTGTTAAGACCCGGGAGGATGTGGTACGTATTGCTGACGCGGCCAGGGGTGAGGTATATGTGTGCTTTGAGGGTCATGTAGGGGCTCACCTCAAGCAGGAGGTGCGGGACAAGATCGGCAAGGGTGAGTATGTGGAGATCTTTTTCTTGCTGCCACTGGAGAAGTTTAACTTGGATAGGGTAAAGCCTGATGATTCCAAGAAGAAGGATGAGGAGAAGAGGAGGTATAGGTTGATACCCAGGACATTTGGGAATTGGCTGCAGGCGTTCGCCATTTTGGCCAGTGTTGTGGGGGAGAAATCCCCGGAACACTGCTCTGCCTTGTTCTGTTACATGGACGCGATCGGGGAGGCGCATAGGGTGTATGGCGGGACTGCTTGGCTGCATTATGATGAGCAGTTTCGGCAGCGGATGGCGGTCCGCCCTGCTCTGAGGTGGGCCTTATGTCATCGGGCCTTATGTCATCGGCGAGGGCGCCTAGCCAGTTTCTTCAGGGGGGGTCGGGGGGACGAGTACCTCAGTGCCGCCGACCGGAAAGAAATGGGGGGGTGTGCTGGCAGTACAATGAGGGATCCTGCAAGTTTGGGGGATCCTGTAGTTTTAAGCACGAATGCTCGGGGTGCGGGGGCAATCACCCCCTGTCCCGTTGTTTCAAAAAGGGAAGGCGTGCCGGTGACGCTGCTCACAAAAGGGACGACGCCGGTGAGGGAGGAAAAAATGTGTTTTTTTCTAAGTAGGTACCCGGACAGGGCGGCTGCAGAGTTGTTGACCATGGGTTTTTCAGAGGGTTTCAAGATCCCATGCTCTCCAGTGGCAAAGAATGGTAAAGAATGGTTGTGCCTCCAGTGGCAAAGAATTTGAGGTCAGCGCTGGCTAACCCCGGGGTGGTTTCTAAGAAATTGGCGAAGGAGGTGGCTTTGGGCTGCATGGGGGGGCCATTTCGGGAGGTACCGTTCGCTAACTTGGTGGTTTCCCCACTAGGGGTGGTGCCTAAGAAGGAACCGAATAAGTTTTGGCTTATCCACCACCTGTCTTTCCCAAAAGGGGGGTCAGTCAATGACGCCATTGATCCTGAGGTGTTTACGGTTTTGTACACGTCTTTCGATGCGGCTGTGGGATGGGTCAGGAGGTATGGGCGCGGGGCGCTGATGGCCAAGGCAGATATTGAGTCGGCTTTTCGCCTTCTCCCGGTACACCCGGACAGTTTTTGGCTGTTGGGATGCTGCTGGGATGGGGCGTTCTACGTGGATCGGTGTTTGCCTATGGGATGCTCCATGTTTGAAACATTCAGCTCCTTTTTGGAGTGGGTGGTGTGGGACGTTTCAGGTGTGGATTCGGTAATCCATTACTTGGACGATTACTTGTTTGTGGGCCCCCCTTCCTCCAAGGTGTGTGCAATTTTATTGCCAACTTTGCAGCACATTGCAGGAAGGTTTGGGGTCCCGTTGGCTGCTGAGAAGACGGAGGGTCCTAGGACTGAGCTTAGTTTTTTGGGGATTGATTCCGCAGCTATGGAGTGTAGATTGCCCTTGGACAAGGTGGAGGCCCTTCGGGATGAGATTAGGGAGATGATGGGGAGGAGGAAGGTGCGGCTGCGTGGACTGCAATCCTTGCTGGGTAAGTTGAACTTCGCGTGCAGGATTATTCCCATGGGGCGGGTTTTTTGTTGACGGCTGTCGGCTGCCATGGGCGGGGTGAGTGCCCCTTCGCACTTCATTCGGCTTCAGGCAGAACACAGGGAGGATTTGAAGGTGTGGCACTCGTTCTTGGAAACCTACAATGGCCGTTCTTTGTGGATGAGTGGCCCGGTGAGCAATTTCGATTTGGAGTTGGTTACTGATGCTGCTGGATCCACGGGTTATGGAGCCTTTTCCGGGGGCGGTGGAGTGCCGAGGCGTGGCCTGAATCCTGGGTGGAGGCGGGGTTTGTTCGTAACCTGGTGTTGCTGGAAATGTTTCAGGTGGTCTTGGCTATGGAACTATGGGGGGCGCAGTGTAAAGACCTGAAGATTAGGTTGAACTGTGACAACATGGAAGTGGTGGAGGTCATCAATCGGGTTACCGCTTCTTCTAGGCAGTGATCCGGTTGCTGCGCCATTTGGTCCTGCGTTGTTTGCAGTTGAATATTTTCCTTTATGCGGTGCATATCCCGGGGTTGAGAACACTCTGGCTGATTCACTGTCTCGGTTTCAGTGGGACCGTTTCAGGGAACTGGCGCCGGCGGCAGATAGGGATGGGACACCTTGCCCGGGTTGGCTGTGGGAGGTTGCCTCGGAGCCGCGGCAGGCTGGATAAGGAAGTCGGTAAGTGGATCGACGTGGGGGCGTATAAAAAAATCTGGAGTGAGTGGGCCGCGTTCATACGCAGAGCTGGACGCGGCCGGGACCAGATTGTTAGTGGTTTATTTTGTAACCAGACACATGGAGGCGGGAGGTTTGGTTTCGGGGATTGAGAAGAAATTGGCTGGATTGGCATTTCTTTTCAAGCTCCAAGGGGTGCCGGATTTTACTAAGGATTTCTGGGTGAAGCAGGCGCTGAAGGGGTATCGGAAGGATCACCCCCATAGGGACACGAGGCGGCCGGTTTCTTTTGCCATATTACAGGTGCTTTGCGGGGGGTTGGCCAACGTGTGTTCCTCTGTATATGAGGTTAAATTGTTTTCAGTGGCTTTTTCTGCCGCATTTTTTGGTGCTTTTCGGGTGGGGGAGCTGGTGTGCCCGTCTAAACTGAGGACAGGGGGTGTACTGGTTCAAGATGTGGATGTTGGGGACGATAGGGTGAGACTGAGGTTGAGGAGGTGCCCCGAGACGACGTGAATTTTCACGAAACGCGTAGGGCAGGATACGAGCTTTGTGCTGACGTCACCCTCCACTGCTCGACTTCCACGGACGTATGTGTGTGACTAGCGCCTTTGACCGGTCGGCGCTGTCACATTTTTAAGGCTGTTTTTTAAACTGCATTTTTGTAAGTATGTTTTCTTCTTTTAAATAAATATCCACCAAGGATTTTACACTATGTAGTGTCCTCCCTTCCTTCCATGTTCCGTATCGAGTACTGCATGATGGTATATGAGCATTTTGGCTATCAAAACAATTGAGGCTCAGCATACACTGAAGTCTGGAGTCCTACTGATTATCATTTGAGGCTGTTTGGGGTCCTCCGTCATAGGGGACCATCGCTTTTTGGTAAGCAGGAATTCTTACTGGTGGTGGTGAAAGTCACGAATATAAGAAGATTTGGAATCGTTTTTGTTTTGTTTTCTTTTGCTTTTTTCATTTTTCTTTTTTCATTCAACATGGACACTTGATCACGGGTGCTTCTTTGTATGGACTTTGGATTTGATTATTTAAGGCCCTATGCAAGCATGTATTAATATCATTAATTAAGTTTGTATTATTATTCCATATGCTTTGTTTATATATTTTTTATTTATTGTTCTTCACTGAGCACTTACATAATTCTTCACTGTGATGATTTGAAGATAATTTCTTCAATCATTCAGTGGTGGGCTTATGTTCATATTCATAAGTTAGCGCGACTATATATATTTTTCTTGAGGAGGTCAAAGACAGATCAAAAGGGAAAAGGTGTGGTGGTGCAATTGTTTTCTCTGCCCTGGTCTCTGGTTTGTCCCGTGAGGGTTGTGAGGGAATTTTTGGTAGTCAGGCCGCATGGGGAGGGCCCATTTCTGGTTCATAGGGATGGCTCGTTTTTGTCACGCTTTCAGTTCGTGGCAGTTTTCCCCAAGTGCCTGAGGGCGGCGGGGTATGACTGCACGCAGTTTGCGTCGCATTCTTTCCGCATTGCGGCGGCTACGGAGGCGGCCCGATGCGGTTTGGATGAGGAGGCAGTAAAACGGATTGGGAGGTGGGAGTCCAGGAGGTTTTGTTCGTATGTTCGCCCCCATTTGTTAACTGGGCAGGGGGACTGAGTGGAAGATGGGGGGCGAGGGGGTTGCTGATATTGGGGTGGGGTGTTTTTGGCTGCTGCTGACTAGTTCTTTTGTTTTCGTTTCAGATGGAGGTTCGACACGCCTCGTCCGGATTTTGAGGCATTCCTATGTTTTTTGGGGGGCAAAAAGGGCTGAAGTTAGGCAGGGCGGCAGGCAGCTGGGCATACCCAGGCGGGAGGCTTGTGTTAGGTGGATAGGCATCCCGGGGCTGGTATGGAGTAGGGTGGTGCCTGAGATATTCCGGTACGCCCGGTTGGATAGACCGCCGGACGTGTTGGTTCTACACGTGGTGGGTAACGACTTGAGGGGTCAGGGCTATGGGGGCCTTGCTCTCGGCGGTGAAGACTGACTTTTTGTCACTTAAGGAGGCTTTTCCGGGGACTTTGTTGGTGTGGTCTGATGTGGTCGCACGAACCTCATGGCGGATGGCAAGATCGGTGGCTCGGATCAATAAGGCTAGGATCAAGTTGAACAAACTGGTGGGCAGGTTCGTTACGGCTAATGGTGGTTTGGTGGTGCGGCACTTGGAGTTGGAGGTTAACGTGGGGCTGTTTTTGAGGAGGGATGGTGGGCATCTTTCTGACGTGGGGATGGATTTATGGGCTATGGGGATTCAGGATGGCATTCAGCGTGCCCTGCGGGTGTGGAGGGGCCCTTATGGGTAAGGGGTTACCCTTTGCAGGCTGTGGCAGTGTCTTTGGTCTTTGACGGTGGCAGAAAACAGATGGTATGAAAGTGGTGGGGGCTCATCGGTGGTATGTGCCCCTCTGGTGTATTCCAGTGGAATGGTGTCCGCTGGAGTACGGGTATGGTTGCACTGCGGGAAGGGGTTGTCTCCGAGCTGTTATGCGGCTGGAGGCCTGGTATGGTTCAAAAATTTGGTCCCGCAGTGTATTGGTGTAAAAAGGGGTTAAAAGGTTTAGGGGTGTCGTCAGAGACCAACAGACTGGGAGTTATAATGTTAAATTTGTGTTAATAAAGTTATTGAAAATGTATATTTTATATTGGAGTTTTTACATAATGTTGTTTTAATAAAAAAGGCTGTTGTGGCCATTTTATACTCCAACTCTGGTTTGGTCTAAATTACTATAGATTGTATAAGTTAAGATAGTGGTTAAGAGGGGTAAACTGGTATGGGAAAGGTGGGGGGAGGTATCTCGAGTACACTGGTCATGTGTTATGATGTATTCTGACATCTAGGGGGGTTATTTACTAAAGGCAAATCCACTTTGCACTACAAGTGCAAACTACAAATGCAAAGTGCACTTGGAAGTCCAGTCGCTGTAGATCCGAGGGGGACATGCAAGGGAAATAAAAAAAATTTTTTAGCTTGCACATGATTGGATGATAAAATCAGCAGAGCTTCCCCTCATTTCAGATCTACCCCTCAGATTTACAGCGACCACACTTCCAAATGCACTTTCAGTGAAATTTCAAGAGCACTTGTAGTGCAAAGAGGATTTGCCTTTCGTAAATAACCCCCCTAGTGTTGCTGTGGCTCTAAACCAACTTGTCTATTTCTGTATTTGGTGCATCCCTTTGTTTCTCCCCTCTTGTCCAAGGCTTGTTAGTATAGTCCTGGCTAGGCACACTTCAGGCAGCATTAGCCATCACAGAGACGAAGTGTAGAAAGTCATTGTCTTTTTCTCCTCAAAAGACTGGAAAAACATCCTCTGTACTTTTATTATTATTATTTATACAGGATTTATATAGCGCCAACAGTTTGTGCAGCGCTTTACATCAGGGTACTGCACTTATCTGAACTAAAAATGCATTGAACTTAATTTCTGTGTTTTATTGAAGAGTTAAGCTGCCTGTGGATGGTGCAAAGTGTCCAAACATACTGGGTCTATGGAGGTATGTCAATGCATAGAGTGGCGTATGAAACAGAATACAGGCATACCCCACTTTTAAGTACACAATGGGGTTTATTTACTAAAGCTAAAAAGCGCAAAATCAAGCTCACTTCTGCATAGAAACCAATGAGCTTCTAACCCCAGCTTGTTCAATTAAGCTTTGGTAATAAAACCTGGAAGCTCATTGGTTTTTATACAGAAGTGAGCCTGATTTTGCGCTTTCCAGCTTTAGTAAATAAACCCCATTGCGTACTTAAAAGTGGGGTATGCCTGTAATACATTTAAAATGTACAATAAATTATTTACATATACTGTATGTGTTATGGGAAGGAACATGTTAAAGTGGAACTATACTCACATTCATTTCAGTGCTGTGGTGACCTGGAGTTCCCTACTGGCCACTGTCATCTTCGACCAGTCTCCTGGGAACCGATCTTGGGCCATTTTCATTGCTGGGTCAAGATGATACTATTCCCGCACATGCGCGGGAGTTCATTCATCAGTTTTTTTAGCTTAAATTTCATGCTCCCACTTCCTGGTTATGGCAATAACCATGGTTATGTAGGTCCTGTGGTTAACAACTGCCCCCTGGAAAGGGTACGTCACCAGTGTTTTCCAGGGAGATCCTGGCTAGATCTCGTGAGATCTTGGTCAGACAAGTAAAGGAGAGATTGTGGACGAGAGTCTCATTTAGATCTTGAGCAGACATTGATGGTGGGGAAGACAATTTTATTTTGTGTAATGGCAGCATGGGAAGCCAAGAACAGACAGGAATAACTAATGCCTGAAGAGCAAAAAAAGTTACGGTAAATATGAAGATTTTTTTTTATAACCCAGCGACGGAGTCTCTTTAAAGGAAAAATCTATTGAAGGGGTATGGTGGCTGCCATTGCTGACAGTACCTTTAGATATCTTCCAGAGAATTCGGGAATCCCTAATAAATAGTTGTGAAATAGCTTGAAAGACTCCCTCCCCCCCCCCCCCCAGCCTTCTGCTGCACCTAAAATGTCTCTAGGGGTCTGATTGCGGCTCAGTAAATAAAAATAAATAAATATATATATATATATATATATATATATATACTGTATATAGTGTACACATACACTCTAATAAATAATTGTAAAAAACATTTAAAAATGTAGTATGGCAGTGGACGTGTCAGTAGGGCAGAGGTTGATGTCAGTTGGGCAGTGGACGATGTCAGTCGTTTTTTATTTTTATTATTATATATATATTTTTTTTAATGTTTTTTTTTATTCTTATTTTTAAATAATTTAGGAGCCCCACTGGGGGGCTTTGATGAAATATCAGCAAGGGGAATCTGCGTCACACGGGGTGATTAAGGTGTGCCCAGGCACACCCCCTGTGCACACCTATGCAAATGACATAGTTCACACCAGTGCAGTCAGATACAGTGTGTTCCAATACAGAAAAAAAAGTAGAACAATCTGCATTTGTTCAGCACAGAACTGTACTGGAACACAGCAAAATGCTTAAAAAACACACAAAAAATGCATAAAAAACGCACCCTGGAATGCACATGTCCCTATTTAAGATGAAGAAAAAAGAGGTGCAAAATGCATTGGAATTAATCAAAAACGCCCATGCAAAAACGCATCCTGGATGCGTTTCTGTGATGTGAACTGGCCATTTGGGCTAGTTTTCTAGTTTTCATCTGCGCTAGCCTGTGAAAAGCGATTTGTGGTGAATCTTTTCACAAAATGGCACAGGAGCAGCATTCATAAGGATGATACTGCCACCTCCTGAATTTTTTTTTGACAGCTAAATGGCTTTTTAAATGGGAATACTGCGCCACAACGGCAAGTCTAGTGTTTGTTTTATGGTTGTGGCAAGGCTCAATTCATGTAGTTTTTGCCATGCTGCAAAGCATCGCAGCATGTGTAAAATGAACATTGTGTACAACCCCGTCTGCCTTTGCAGCTTAAGCAGGAAGAGTCATTGGTCAATGGGTGGTAAAAACACAGCTTAAAGTGGTATTAAACCCAAAACCAAAAATTTTATATATTGCAACTTACTAATCATTAGATTTTCCCCCCCTCTGTTTTCTCCTGGTGATCTGACTAGTAACACGCCTCCTGTATTAGTGTCTCCCCCTCTGGATAAAATCTGATCATTATAAGCATACCCCTGTCAGTGGTAAATAGTTTTTCTCATCCATGTAACAATTACATTCAGGTGTTTTGAAAAACAACAGAGTTACAGGCTGGATCACCAGATGAAAACAGAAGAAAGAAAGCTTGCCGACCGCCTAACTGGGAGAAATACGTAATTACTTTGACGTTTAATACCGGGGTTATGGCTGCAGCTAGATGCCGTAACCCTGGTATTATCTTTTCCCTCAGGTCCCATTCTTTCTGATAAAAGTGGCCCAAGCAGCGCATTTGCTGCTGGATCACTTTTATAAGCGGCAGGAGGGGTCGTTTCCCCCCTCTGTCGCTTTCTGGTGGTTTCCGGGCTCACCTGGGCGATCAGTAGCTCCAGGAACCAATCTGCCGCTGGCGGCGGCTCTGCACAGAGATGAGCGAAAGAAAAGATAGCCTCCTCCCATCTCTATGGCCTAGGAGGACCAGAGCTACATCATAATGTCACTTCCGACTTCGGTTCCATGTAAACAAGGCCATTTTTTTTAAAGCAAAAGATACTTTTTTGATCTTTTGCTTTTAAGGGTAGAGGAGAGATTTGGGTTGTTTTAGACCCCAGATCTCTCCATAAAGAGGACCTGTTATGCTGTATTGTTATCATAAGGGATGTGGTAAAAAAATTTTTTTTAGAGGGACAGTGTATAAATTAAAAAAAATTAATTAAATATATATATATTTTTAAAGAGCCCCCATCCCCACGTGCAGTGGTGAACGCATACTTAGGTCACGCCCACATATGTAAATGGTGTTCGCACCACACATGTGAGAGCAATTATTCTAGCACTTGACCTCTTCTGTAACTCTAAACTGGTAACCTGTAGACATTTTTTAAAGCGTTGTCTAAGAAGATTTTTAAGTACTGTAGTTTGGCGCCATTCCACGAGAGTGCGCAATTTTGAAGCATGACATGTTAGGTATCTATTTAATTGGCGTAACATCATCTTTAGTATTTTACAAAAATAATTGGGGTATATATTGTGTTTTGTTCTTCTAAAATGTATTAAATTGTATTTTCTCCCCAAAAAATTATTTAAATAAACCGATGTGCAAAAACCGTGTGACATATAAAAATGTTACGCCTGTCATTTTAATCTCTAGGGTCTCTGCTAAAAAATAATAAAATATATATATATATATATAAGTTAAAATCAGTATTTGTTTTGCTAGAAAATCCCCAAAACATTATATATATATATATATATATATATATATATATATATATATATATATACACACACACAGTATCTCACAAAAGTGAGTACACCCCACCCCACACATTATTGTAAATATTTTATTATATCTTTTCATCTGACAACACTGAAGAAATTACACTTTGCTACAATGTAAAGTAGTGAGTGTACAGCTTGTATAACAGTGTAATTTTGCTCTCCCCTTAAAATAACTCAACACACAGCCATTAATGTCTAAACTGCAGGCAACAAAAGTGAGTACACCTCTAAGTGAAAATGTCCAAATTGGGCCCAAATTGTCAATCATTTGTGTGGCCACCATTATTTTCCAGCACTGCCTTAACCCTCTTGGGCATGGAGTTCATCAGAGCTTCACAGGTTGCCACTGGAGTCGTCTTCCACTCCTCCACGACGACATCACGGAGCTGGTGGATGTTAGAGACCTTGTGCTCCTCCACCTTCTGTTTGAGGATGCCCCACAGATGCTCAATAGGGTTTAGGTCTGGAGACATGCTTGGCCAGTCTATTACCTTTACCCTCAGCTTCTTTAGCAAGGCAGTGGTCATCTTGGAGGTGTATTTGGGGTTGTTATCATGTTGGAATATTGCCCTGCGGCCCAGTCTCTGAATGGAGGGAACCATGCTCTGCTTCAATATGTCACAGTACATGTTGGTATTCATGGTTCCCTCAATGAACTGTAGCTCCCCATTGCCGGTAGCACTCATGCAGCCCCAGACCAGGACACTCCCACCACCATGCTTGACTGTAGGCAAGACACACTTGTCTTTGTACTCCTCACCTGGTTGCCGCCACACACACTTGACACCATTTGAACCTAATAAGTTTATCTTGGTCTCATCAGACCACAGGACATAGTTCCAGTAATCCATGTTCTTAGTTTGCTTGACTTCAGCAAACTGTTTGTGGGCTTTCTTGTGCAACATCTTTAGAGGCTTCCTTCTGGGATGACAGCCATGCAGACCAATTTGATGCAATGTGCAGCGTATGGTCTGAGCACTGACAGGCTGACCTCCCACCCCTTCAACCTCTGCAGCAATGCCTCAGAGAGTTCTGTGCCAGGAGGTGCCATGTTGAACTTCCAGTGACCAGGATGAGAGAGTGAGAGCGATAACACCAAATTTAACACACCTGCTCCCCATTCACACCTGAGACCTTGTAACCCTAACGAGTCACATGACACCGGGGAGGGGAAATGGCGAATTGGGCCCAATTTGGACATTTTCACTTAGGGGTGTTCTCACTTTTGTTGCCAGCGGTTTGGACATTAATGGCTGTGTGTTGAGTTATTTTGAGGGAACAGCAAATATACACTGTAAGGCCCCTTTCACATGGGACGGATCCGTGAGGATCCGCCCCGTGAACCTCCGCTTGCTCAGCGGGGATCGCTCCGTTGATACTCCATATTAAGGTTTATATAACAGTTAACATTTATTAAACAACCTTTATTTCACCCACTCCTTCCTCATCAAATGGTAAAACATCATTAGTGACCTCTAAGCCTAGGTTCACATTAAAGCAATTTAGAATGCGATTTGACATGTCAAATCGCATGCCAAATCACTGACTTTGCGGCACTGCGCCGATCCCCAAAAGTAGTTCCTGTACTACTTTTGGCGACTTCGAGGGGCGATTTGTATAGACATTTGTGCAGGAACCGGCCTCTGAAGTCAGACTGCATTGCCGGGTTGAACTTGTTCAGCTGAACTCGCATGATTTCTAACCTGCTCCAATGTGAACCTAGGCAGATTCACACTTTTCTTTTTACATAACACAACGATCCCTCATCTCTGTGACGCGGGCACACCCAGCCAGACAGCCCACCCAACCAGAGAAAATAATAGCATCATGCACTTTTCAGCTTGTCACACTACACTATGTAATGTAAACACTGATTGGCCCTAAGCCTCACCTGCACCTGATATTTGTGGTTATATTTTACAACTTAATAAGGAATACTTTATATTCCCATCGCACACGTTCCTGGTATAAGCTCTCAAAATTTGGGTGCTGCAGCAACAACCAGCTGGATACTGGTTCAAGTTACAAAGTAGATATTTGCCAGCACACCAAGGATCAGCACAGAGTGGCGTCCAAACTGGAAGTTATTGCATGATCACAACACAAGAAAGGTGCAACGTTTTGGAGTCACGTAGGACCCCCTTCGTCAGGCATGTGACAAAGGGGTCCTGTGTGACTCCGAAACGTTGCACCTTTCTTGTGTTGTGATCATGCAATAAACTACCCGTTTGGACGCCACTTTGTGCCAATCCTAGGTGTGCTGGCAAATATCTACTTTGTAACTTAATAAGATAGACACCTGGAGGGCAGGTTAGATAAAGGTTGTGTTTTAAAGGTACAGTTAGGCCTTAATCACACTATGGTGCGTGACGTCAGGCGCACAGATATGCTTTTTTTGTGCGTGTTTTTAAGTTTTGCACATAGGACAGCTCTTTCATTGCAATGGGCTGCCCTTCACATGGCAAAATAGCTCATGCACCTTTCTAAGTGTGTTTCATGCATTTTGCATTATCAAGTTTCCTTTTTTTTTGGCACTGCATGCGCGACGTGCGTTTTTGCCTGTTTCGTAAAACACATGCAAAATTTTGCAACTTTACACATATTCACAAAACTTTATAGTGTGAATGTAACCTTCCCCTTTAACCACTTCCCATCCAGCGATGTACCGTTATGTCGTTGGATAGGAAGGGTGATATTCTTTAGTGCTGGCAAATCTGCACAAAATAAAAGTGTTCAGAGTGGCTGCTCTTATCGGCCGCTCCTGTGCAATCGGGAAGCCTGGTAAGGATGTGTCCGGCATCTTCTTCCAGAGACACAATGAACGGAACAACCTAAGTCATTCCTCCCTTTGTGTTATGTCAGAAACCAAAAGCGACAAGGATTTTGTTAATTCCAGGTTGCGGTTTGTTGTTTACTGGCCATTGCTGGCTTAGGAAAGCTCCGGTTTGAACCGATTCAAGTTTGATCCAAAGCTTTTAAGAGCAGAGAAGACATCTGGGGTCTAATAGACCCCAGATATCTCAGTGAAGAGGACCCATCACTGCTTATTGGCATCACAAAAAATGTTTATATTTCTTGTGATAGCAATGAAAGTGAGCAAATTTTTTTAAAAATAAATAAAGAAAAAGTGCAAAAATAAAATTCAAATACAATAAATTTTAAAATCAGGAAAAAATAAGTAAAGCGTCCCTGTCAGCCTGTGCTCGCGCACAAATGCAAACACACACACCAGTCCCGCACGCATATGTAAACGGCAATTGCACCACACATGTGAGGTATTGCTGCGAACGTCAGAGAGAGAGCAATATTTCTAGCTCCAGACCTCTTGTGTAACTCTAAATTGGCTTTTAAAGTGTAGTCTATGCTTTTTTTTAGGTACCTTTGTTTTTTCCGCAGTTCCACGGATTTTATAGCATGACATGTTTGATATCTATTTACTTGACGTAACATCATCTTTTATATTTTACCAAAAAATTGGGTATTATGTTGTATTTTTGTGCATTAGAATTCATGAAAGTCTATTCTTCCAAAAAAACTTGTGTTTGAAAAACCACTGAGCAAATATTGTTTGACATAAAAATATGCAACACCCACCATTTTATTCTCTAGGGCTTCTGCTTAAAAAATATTTAATGTTTGGCTGTTCTAAGTAGCTTTCTAGCAAAACAATTATGTTTTATACATGTAGGAGAGGAATGTCAGAATTAACTCAGTAAATGGTAAAATGAACACTGGGCTGTAACCCATAGCAAACAATCTGCAATTCTCTTTTCACTTGATGGAACATGATTGGTTGGTGTGGGTTCTTACATATCACTGTTGCCTTTTCCCCTGATTTATTAGATAAACTGGAATATTGCACATACTGTATTCCACATTCAAATAATGGACTTAAATAATAATATAGTACAAGTAGGGATGTGCTGCAAACCGTTTATAGGTTATAACATTTC
This sequence comes from Rana muscosa, assembly GCA_029206835.1. NCBI lineage: Eukaryota > Metazoa > Chordata > Amphibia > Anura > Ranidae > Rana > Rana muscosa. The sequence continues at coordinate 852,681,705 of CM055118.1, forward strand.
AAAAGTTTAGAGACAGTAACTTAAACCATACTGTATTTTTGTTTGGGTACTGCTCAATAAGTATCTGTTTTCTGTACTGATATATACACCAACAATATTCCAGCAAGTAAAAGTGTATGCAAAGGCTTTTTTTTTTTTTTAGTTTTGGATAGAGCGAGGACGTTTTAGAACCACAGTCAGCTTTTTATTGCTGTCTGTGTCCTCACGAGGGAAACTCACCCTCTCTATCCTGTCTCACTGACCATTGTCACTGAGACAGAAAATTATGGCAATTCCTACAGTTTAGAGTTATCACCAGAACATGAGGTGGGGGGAAATGTGTCACTGGGGACAGTTGTCCTAAGCTGGCCATATACTGTGCACGTTTCTGCTGATTCCAGGTGAACTGGTCAAATTCATCAAAACCGACAGCAGGGCTCGCTGTCAAAATAAAATACTTGTAGTGGGAGTTTTGTCCATCCACATTGTATACAGGTGTATGGCAACTGGCAAGCTTAGGAGGTGAATTCCCCTGACTTTGTAGAAATTTCTTACTTTCTGCTGTGTCTCCAGGGCAGGAAGTGAAAGGAAATCTCCCAACAGGACACAGGCATCCAAAACTAAACTCATAGGGATTTAACCCCTTTCTTCTGTATTCAAAGCTAAAATGTTTTGGCTATAGTAACTTTTTTTTTTCCTGCTTTCAAACACAAGAGATAGCATCTGTTTTGTTGCTTTGGAACTGAAACATTTTATCGGTTATATAAATTATCTCAAAAAAGTACTAGTTCAAATCATCAAAAACGGTAACGATAAATATAAATCACTAACCTCCGATAAACTTTCATATATTGTATCAATAAACCACACATGCTCAGCTGGAAGATATGTTTTGTGAAATGAAGGTATTTATTTGTGAATAGGACCGAGACACTGAATGTCCCGAAGCCCAGTGAGCTCCATAACAGACAAGCCATACTCAAACGCACTGTATGGCAACAAATTTAGAGGACTAATGTCTTAACTGATGGTGTGTGGCCCATAAAGGTGTGCTAGACAACATAAAAAACATTTACTGGAACTTGCAAAAGTTATATAAAATTTTAAAGCCCTGTACACACGATCGGTTTGACTGATGAAAACCGTCCGATGGATGGTTTTCATCAGACCAACCGATCGTGTATGGGACCCATCAGTCTTTTTTCCATCGGTTTTAAAAAATAGAACATGTTTTAAATTTTTCCGATGGATAAAAAACCAATCGAAAACTCCGATCGTCTATGGGCAAGTCCATCGGGACAAAAACCCACGCATGCTCAGAATCAAGTCGACGCATGCTCAGAAGCATTAAACTTCATTTTTCTCGGCTCATCGGAGTGTTTTACGTCACCGCGTTTGGAACGGTCGGTTTTTTGACTGATGGTGTGTGGGCAAGACTGATGAAAAACAGTTTCATCGGATTTCCGATGGACAAATCCATCGGACGAAAATCCATAGGTTATCCGATCGTGTGTACAGGGCTTCACGCTTGCCAACAGCTCCTATACGCCTATACATCACATTTGTTATTGTTCACATGGTCCTTTTTGAACTACGCATGAGCAGTTTGTGGAATGCTTTCCGGAAATCCCGGTTAAAGACAGTGTATATGACAGGATTTAAGCTGCTGTTACAATATCCAATCCAAAAGAAAAAGTTAAAAAGTGCATCAGAAATGCCACATCTGCCCCGGCACACAGACTCCAGGCTGTAGGTGAAAAAGAATGGGAACCAGCAGATTACAAATCCACCAATCACCACCGCTAATACAAACGTCAGCCTCTTCTCTCTTAGCTGCGTCAAGCGCGTCTGAGAGATAGAGACTGAACGGTTCCTTTTTTGCTGACCCCGGTTTACAGTCCACGAAAGCCTTTTTGTTTTGGCATTACTAGTCTCATCACTTATCTTATGGTGAGCTGAATCTGAGAATTTGTGAATCGACGAAGAGCTCTCCTCTAAGTCCATTTCATCGTTATCATGGTGGACATCAGGGTTAGGGTGCCTGATACAGTCCTGGTGGCAGCATGCATTTGGTGGGACTTCGGCACTGTCGTGAAGCCCATTCCTGAGATTAGACACTGTAGATGCCCGATGTTTTGCCACTCTGTATATACGACAGTACAGGAATATCATAATGATGCATGGAAGAAAGAAGGATACAGTACATGAAAACAAAACATACCAGGTGTCATCGTTCAGGTCACACTTGTCCTCTTTATGGGAGTTCATTTTAATAAGTGGTGGGAAAGAAATGATGGCAGATACCCCCCAGATGACCGCGATCATGCTCTTGATCCTGCTGGGCGTTCGCTGCTGGTTGTAACTGATTGCTTTGGTAACAGACCAGTACCGATCGATACTGATGGCACACAAATGAACTATCGACGAGGTGCAGAATAAAATGTCTAAAGCCAGGTACGTGCTGCACCATATATTTCCAAAGTGCCAGTAGCCCATGACCTCCTTGGCTAGTGAAAATGGAATAATTAGAGCTCCCACAAGAATGTCTGCTGAAGCCAGGGACACCAGGAACAAGTTCTGTGGAGCCCATAAAGCCCGGCTGGTAAATATGGCTAAAACCACAAGGATGTTGCCCACAACGGTGGACACGATTATGGACCCTACGGCGATCACAATGAGGGCAAACTCCCATGCTGCATAAGGCCAGACCTTTGGCTCTTGCTGGCTGCTGTTCCCGGAATCATTATAGATGACAATAGAAGCTAAAGTTGTAAACTCCATCTTGGTCACATGATAAAGTCAGGTGAACTTACCAGCCAACTTTATGCCATTGTTTTGTCCAGCTGATCCATTGTAAGAGTGCTGTGGAGGTCAATTAATGTAAAGCACCTTCAGTATATACTACTGTATTATAGGTTGTACTCACAGACCAGGCAGACTACAGACCTACAGAATCCTTGCACATCCAACTACTGCAACACATTTAGCAGAATTATTTCTTGCATTAAGACAATCCAACCATTTTGCAGATCTCAGTCCTTTTCTGTCATTTGACTTGCCAAGTGTTGACTTGCTGTGTTTGTCCTATTTGGCTGCAGAGTAGGTACATTTCCTTGCTTTATGAGTTACAATGGAAGCAACAACATCCTGAAGTTTTTATATTGCCCAGATCTCTGTGTGTGAGTGCAGCCCCTTTCATTGGTAGTCTCCCTTCTCTTGCAGCACACATCTCAGGCAGTAGGATCTGTGTGTACTCTCATCTCCTCTCTACTTCTCACAGGTGACCATCGTATGACAGAACTGTGCTGTGTGTACAGAGCATTCCTCATAGCAGCAGGCTGCACCTCCCCACTCACATGGTGGGAGGGAATGCTACTACCCAGTATAATGAACATGAAGTGCAGTACAAAGTCAGCACTCGAGTCTGTTGTGTCACTGAGGTTGATGCTGATAGCTTCAAGCACCATAAATAATGTTTTGTTTGTGGTCCCCATAAACCTCCCTGTCACACACAGCTGTCTTGTTTACTTTCCCTCATATCTTTATTAATATGTATAGACTTCCTATTCTCTACAGAGGTCCTTATAGAGAGGAATGACCTGTGGGGACAGCAGGCATGGCATTCCTTCAGAAATATGTATATTTCTGGACTATGGTTATGATGAGAATCTTTCCTGCTTCCTGTCGTCCAATGCACATGGGTGTCATATAGGGAATAAGAGCATTTAAACATTTCAACTACAGGCATTTCCCACGCATGACATGTACCCTGATCAACCTCATACACATAGGATTGATGGCAGGAAACAGCTGGAGGGAAATGTGCCTTTTTTTTTTTTTTTATTGACACTGCTGCATTCGTAGTTTACTTTCACTAACCATGACAAGCTGACAGGACTTTTGAGGCACAATTAGGATCACACAAATAATTTTGACATATTAAAAAAAAAGCTTTATTGATACAAGTTATAAACACCATATGTATACATTCAAAAGCACGTGTACGTGTAAAGAATAAACATGTAGTATAATCTTATGTTATGCCACTGTTCCCTCGTATTGCCAAATATTCACATCACCCCATAAATATATATACTATGCTATCCATTAACCATATTATGCACTGTATTTTGTGTCTGTCCTGTTCTGAAGAAGCAGACCTGACCTTGAAATGCGTTGATAGAGGGGTTTAAGCAATTTGCTGTACAAAAATGTTACATTAGTGTGCATGCTGTTTTTAGAGATTTTCTTGATATGGATTTTACTCTTTGTATATGCAATAAAATTGTGAGATTTTTATTTTTAAGAAAATGTCAGAGAAGTTGCTTCTCTTTAAAGTCTTAGTAAGGGCTAATAATTATTCTTAAGATTGTGCTTCCCCCTATCTATTTTTAATCCTGTTTGGTCCAGTCACACGAACCAACAGCTCTGGCTGTCCCATGAAAGGAGCGCTCAACAACGACTGAATTCCAGAAGATGTGATGTCACCCATAGGCTTCTCCAAAAACAGGATCTAGCAGAACTGGCTCTCCTGTGTGAGGAAACACCAACAACAGCTGTGAATTCCAGGAGGAGTGATGTCACCCATAGGCTCCTCCGTAAACAGGATCCAGCAGCTCCTGCTCTATTGTGTAAGGGAGCACCTAACAATAGATGTAAATTCCAGGAGGAGCAATGTCACCCATAGGCTCCTCCATAAGCAGGATCCAGCAGCTCCTGCTTCCTGTGTAAGGGAGCACCTAACAACGACTGTAAATTCCAGAAGGAGTAATGTCACCCATAGGCTCCTCCAAAAACAGGATCTAGCAGCTCAGGCTCCCCTGTGTAAGCGAGCGCCCAACAACGGCTGTGAATTCCAGGAGGAGTGATGTCACCCATAGGTGCTCCCGAAAACAGGACAATAGGTATTCACTTGGTTGTCTTTATGCACAGTGGTTGTGGAATTAATGATTAATGAAATAAGGACTATTCCACTATTTGTTTTTTTATTATTTCTTATGACTGTTTACAAAAACATTTTTGTACTTATTATTTTGCACTAAATTTGCACACTTGTTTTTGATTGCAAAAAAATGCGGTAGATATAAGTTGAGAATTGTCATTTAAACTGATAGCGCAAGACTTTTTTATATGCACTATTGTCCAGTATGTGAATGCTGCTGTAAATTTTACGTGTTACATATTTGTGGTGAATATTCTTTATATTAGTTTTATATAATAGGTACTCACACTGATGATTTTTATTTTATACAGGGCATGCAGAATACGTTGGAGAAGGGGAAAAGCTGAATCTTGAAGACTAATTGTTATTAGCCTTATCTTCCACTTTAAATATTACAAATAAAACCCCTTTGTGTCATTATTCTTACATATTATACATTGGAAAAGAAAACACCCCCTGGATGCATTTTGCACACTTATACTTCCGCAGGAGGTATAGGATGAATATCAGAAGTAATAAACCAGATGTTTGAAAGATGAAATGCTGTAGCCACTGGGTAAAAAACTATCCGTTTCGGGGGAGATCACATATATATATATATATGTAGCGCCCTGCTCCTGATGACCAGGCGCTATGTTAAATTTAGTGGGTGTCTGAGCTGGTATTAGCTAAGACTTTGTAAATAATTAAGGCTAAATCAGCCTCTGTTATGGCTATGGCTGTGTTTGGAAGGACTTCCCACTGTTTGCCTGTAGGTGGCATTACCACCCCAGGCCAATGTGGAAGACAAACAGGCCAAAGTGCATTGGGTGTATTTCCCCGGGAACAGTTCAGTGGGAGTGGTCTCCCTGCTGAGCATGCTGGGGAAGGGTACTTAAGGGGCAGACGCCATTTTTCAGGGCTCTTCTTCGCCTCATGGTCCTCCTGGCTCGAGGTATGTGTTACTGGGAATTCAGCCTCGGAACCACGTTGGTCCGAAGCTGTAACTATATCAGGTAGGCCCAGTTGTCTTGACTGGGGCCTACGCTTGAAGGTGATCCTGTGCTGTCCACCCTGCGGGAGGAAGCCACTCAATGGAGGAAACCAGGGGAGGACCTGTCCAGGAGAGGACCGAGCGGAAGGCCGATGTCTTGCGGAAGGCCTGGGGACCTTATTGAAGGATGCACCGTAACTAAAGTAACATTACAGTCTGCCGGGTTGGCTTAAAGGCTCTTAGACTGTAAGGCTGGATATCCGGGTACTAAAATCCTGTGGCAGAGGATAACTGAATGGTTCAACTTAACCATCAAAAAGGTCTGTGGCAGAGACTGTTCTTTTCTTATTTGTTCGTGCATCATTCCGGCTGCTAGGCCAAGTGAGAGGGGCCTAACCGGGTGAGCAATACCCACTCGAAGGAGAGTGGTGAGTGAGACTTTGTATCTTAGGAGTTTTCCCCAGTGATCTGCTGTGTGTGCCTGAACCTTCCCCTAACCCTCCATCCCTCTACCTATACAAGTTTATTTGGAAAATAAAGCCTGAAGAAAAAGGATTCATAACTTGTGTGGAACATTGAAGTTACTGTAGACTCTCAACCCCTAGACAACGAATGTTGAGGTAACGTGCAAGGCCTAAAATTAACCCAACAGCTCCTACTGGGGTGTGCTACATGTGGGGGCTCGAGTCCGGGATTTGCCGTTACCTCTCACAACTGGACTGAAAGATTTTATTATTTCACGAGAGTCTACAATTAAGAGGGTGTTGAACTGTATTCTTGGAAAAAAAGGGGTTAAGTGTGCAGATCACTTTGGTAACTGCGTAGGCTGTGGGCGGAGCCAGGAAAGCCCGCAAGCTACGTGCCAAAAAGACCAAAGGGGAGGAGTTCCCGTCTCCTGCGTGAGACGCGTGTGTGTGTCTAGCGCCAAAGGGAAGAAGCTGCGAGATCACAGTGAGAGGATCGGAGAGCAGCCATGTCATTGTACTCGTTGGCACAGTCCGTGTCAGGATGCCTAGGATGTTTTCTGCAAACGCTGGTGCGAGCGTTACACAGCCAGGAATCCTATTAACGGACACAGGCATTCGAATGAAGCTGCATGGGCATTTCATTTTGTACACCAGTGGAGATGTGGAAGCGCTGGGAATGCTGTGCCCTAAATGTGAGGGACTGGCCGTTCAGCTACATCCATTTGCCCGATGCTTGCACTGCGGGGAGTATTTGTTTGCAGTGGACCAGCCTACTAAATCGCCCCGTGCCTACCGGGTGGATTGGACCGCAGGCATCGCTACGTTAGAGGATGTTGCCCTCGGGTCTGAGGCCGAACCTGTACTTGTCACGCCTGCTGCGGTGAGTGACCCCAGAGGGAATGCTGTTGCTGCAGTTGTTGCAAAACCATCCGCGGCCATTGTTCCGGATACCACCTCCACGGCACTTGTCCCCATTGCACCCACCCGGAGAAAGGTGGGATACGTGAAGGCTTCCCGCGGCCGCGGTAGAGGCCTACCCCAGATACGACCGGAACTGGACCCCGAGAGAGATGATATCCCAGGGAGGTCCACGTCAGGAACCGGTAAGAAATCTGGGGAAAAACTATTCGGGACTGTACGCAGTTATTTACCGGCAGAAGAGTTGGAAGACTCAGAATTAGACTCTCTGTCAGCAGTTTGTGGAAACATATTGGAGTCCATGTCTCAGGAGTTGGTGTGGGATAACGTGGAAGATGTTGCCTCAGCACATAGCTGTTCGGGGTGGACAGCTATGGACTCCGGGGAAACTACACCCAGGGTGGAAACCCTGGACATTGATAAAGGGACTTTGCCTGTTAAAGAGATGTTGCCTAAACCTGCTAAGTCCATGATAAAGAAATCGCCAGATTCATGTGTGTTACCCGGGACGGGAAGCTCCCATTCATTGCCCAGACTTGCCCGTCTACAGAGAGTGCTTATAAAAAGGGTAGCCACTGAGTACGGCCTGGAATTCCCCTACGTCCCAAGGGAGATAATGCAGGAGATTGAGGCAAACAGAGAGCAGTGGTATGGTGAGGCCTTTTGGGACTACTTGTCCGTGCCAAAGCCATTTAGAAACTTGGACTACTCCTTCATTATGGCTGAATGCTTTAAAGGATGTTGGCTGCACTGGAGCTATGACCGACACATCCATGCTGATCGGGTGACTATTTGCAGACCAGGAAAAGATGACATTGTATATTTTATTACTACCCTGGACAAGCAAGGAAAAGCCCTGACTCTGCCGGATCCCAGGTTTTACCTATGATCATTCAAAGTGACCCTTTGTCTTTATTTCTATTTTTTTTCTTTTATGCAAGAAAGAAAATGATCAACTGAGAGGAGGATTTTTGTTTACCTTCTCATTTTTGCTGTGCTAACTGGACTCTGGGGAAATTAGTCAGTTAGGAATAGGGTTGCTGAAGACTTCAGGATCAAGATGTCCATCTGCTTCAGCCCTTGGATTTAAAAGACTCTTGTGTGTTACCTCTGACACTAGGTGGCAGTGATCAGTAGAGTAAGGAGAGACTTTTCAAGTTGATTATGCATCTTTTAAAGTAGAAGGAAGGTTCCATCTCCTAGGAGATGTAGCTTTGCTTCATTTGAAATGCCTTAATGGTTGCTATGTTATTTGTCTGTGTGTCTGTTTTTTTTTTTTAGGTAAGCCAGATCTTCTATCAAGACTGCTGGAGAGTGGGTGGTCTAGACAGTTAGTGAGGGATTTTAATGTGTGTATTATTGTGATTTCACTGTAAAGTTCATGTTAATGTTTTTGCATTTTCACTTCCTTCCCTTTCCCTCCCCTTCCAGGGTTTCGGTTCAGGTACCGGTCCTCAGGATTGAGGACGAAGTTTTTCCAGACACTGGGGTCAGTGTCTTGTAGTGGGGGGAGTATGTAACACCCTGCTCCTGATGACCAGGCGCTATGTTAAATTTAGTGGGTGTCTGAGGTGGTATTAGCTAAGACTTTGTAAATAATTAGGGCTAAATCAGCCTCTGTTGCGGCTATGGCTGTGTTTGGAAGGACTTCCCACTGTTTTCCTGTAGGTGGCGTTACCACCCCAGGCCAATGTGGAAGACAAACAGGCCAAATTGCATTGGGTGTCTTTCCCCGGGAACAGTTCAGTGGGAGTGGTCGCTGAGCATGCTGGGGAAGGGTACTTAAGGGGCAGACGCCATTTTTCGGGGCTCTTCTTCACCTCGTGTCCCTCCTGGCTCGAGGTATGTGTTACTGGGAATTCAGCCTCGGAGCCACGTTGGTCCGAGGCTGTAACTATGCCAGGTGGGCCCAGTTGTCTTGACTGGGGCCTACGCTTGAAGGTGATCCTGTGCTGTCTGTCCTGCGGCAGTAAGCCACTCAATGGAGGAAACCAGGGAAGGACCTGTCCAGGAGAGGACCGAGCGGAAGGCCGGTATCTTGCGGAAGGCCTGGGGACCTTATTGAAGGATTCACCGCAACTAAAGTAACCTTACAGTCTGCCGTGTTGGCTTAAAGGCTCTTAGATTGTAAGGCTGGATATCCGGGTACTAAAATCCTGTGGCAGAGGATAACTGAACGGTTCAACTTAACCATCAAAAAGGTCTTTGGCAGAGACCGTTCTTTTCTTATTTGTTTGTGCATCATTCCAGCTGCTAGGCCAAGTAAGAGGGGCCTATCCGGGTGAGCAATACCCACTCGAAGGAGAGTGGTGAGTGAGACTTTGTATCTTAGGAGTTTTCCCCAGTGATCTGCTGTGTGTGCCTGAACCTTCCACTAACCCTCCATCCCTCTACCTATACAAGTTTATTTGGAAAATAAAGCCTGAAGAAAAAGGATTCATAACTTGTGTGGACATTGAAGTTACTGTAGACTCTCAACCCCTAGACAACGAATGTTGAGGTAACGTGCAAGGCCCAAAGTTAAACCAGCAGCTCCTTCGGGAATGTGCTATATATATATATATATATATGAACCACCATTCTTTTGAATGGAACGAACGCGGTGACGTCATCAACTACGACGAGCGTGCGCTCGTCACATTTGATGCCTTTGCCGCCATCTTGCTACAGCCTACCTATGCCTAGGAAGCTACTGCGCATGCGTCAAAGTAATTTCGAGCATGTGCGGGTTTCCATGGCGACAGGTAAGCATACACACTCTCGGGTTTCTCGTCGGGAAACCGGCCCGTCGAGAATACCGACGAGAAAATAGAGAGCAGGTTCTCCTTTTTTCTCGTCGAGATTCTGGCCAGTTTTCTTGACGAGAGACCTGAAAGCCTCGTACACACGCACGGTTTACTCGGCAAGAAAGCTCTGCCAGCAATTTTCTTGCTGGTTCTTCCCGAGAAAACCGGTCGTGTGTACGAGGCTTTAGGCTTTATTTTTCTTATGCAGTAAACGTTGAGAAGTAGAAGGTATAGAAGAATAGGGGAAGGTTCAGGCACTTGCCACAACATATAACAGTCTCAGATCAAAGTCACTCATCACTCTCAATGTTAGAGTGGGTATTGGACACCCGGATAGTCCCCTCTCACATTGCCCAGCAGCCGGGATGACTCACGAACCAGCAACAGGGCAATCTCTGCCACAGACTGCCCAGGTGAAGTAGGTCTCTGCCACAGACCTTTTGAAGTGTACAAAGTCTCTGCCACAGACCTTTTAAAGTTGAGCAAAATGGATATTCCGGGAATCCTCAGCCACAGGATTTCAAAGTCCAAAACTTCCAGCCGTACAGTTAAAGAGCCTTTAAGCCAATGTGGCGAACTGCAGGGCTTGTAGTATAGCGAATCCCACCTTGATAAAGTTGCCAGGCCTCACCCGAGACAGCAGCACTTTGCCGGTCTCCCCCAGAGCAGGTCCTTCCCTGGTCTCCTTCACCAAGATAGCTTCCTCCCCATTTGGATGGACAGCTTGGGATCTCCTCTCGGAACGTAGGCCCCAGCCAGACTAGCTGGGCCTACAAGATAGCAATACAGCCTCGGGCCAACGTGGCTCCGAGACCAGGACCACACACACATACCTCGCGCCCGGAGGGCTGCGGGGCGAGAACGGACCCCAGTCAATGGCGTATGCCCCTTAAGTATCCCCTCCCAGCAGGCACAGTGGGTCGACCACTCCCACTGTACCGCTGCCGAGAAGGGCCACTCAATGTACCATGGTTTGCCCTTGTTCCAACAGGTGCCTGAGGTGGTAACGCCACCTACAGGCAATAAGGGAAATTGCTATCGGGCAAACCACAGATAGAGCAGAGGTAAAATTAAATGCAATTCAACCGTCTGAGCCTAACTACTGGCTCAGACATCCCTCTAAATTTAAATAGCGTCCCAACCTTTATATATAGCAGTGCCCCCGTGGGTCGCTGCGTGTTTTTGTTCCACGCATCACCCTGCTTGGCCAGGCATTCACTTCAGACACAGTCAATGGACAGTCCTTTAGCTTTTTTATTTTATTTAGGGGATTAAACTTGGATGGGGAAAAGAGTCATGGGATGCCCAGATAATGAATCTGGCTTGTTTGAACAAAGATGATTGAATCTATATTGACAGTCTCTAAAGCTCCACACTCCTCCAGCACACTACTTGCTTTCTCTACTGCGCAATCCTAGATTCCTGTTACCGTTAGCACATGGTTAGGCCTCACTCTGAATAAGTCCCAGCAGTTCAATAATAGCCATTTGCTCGCAGGGGTCTGCAGTCCCCTTTGGTGTAGCAACCAATAGCAATAAAAAAGAACATTTGTGCTAACTAAAACTTGATGGACTACTGATCCCAGAAAGTCTGATGCAAATCCCGCCAACTCTCCTGGCTGCAGCAACTTGACTTCAATGACACCACAGTCTCTCCCTCTGGCTTTACATCCAATCCTGGCATGTCCCTCCCAGAGCTTCTCACTGTGCTTCTCACTCACCGACCCCGGAATGGATCCCTCCTAAATGACTTGACCTGCAGTGCTGCCCGCTGTCTTCCTCCTGCTCCTGTTCCAGGACACCTCTTGATGACCGTGTAAAGAGAGGCTCCAGAAAGGGGGTTCCCTCAAAGGCCATGACAGCCTAACACTCCATCACTCAGTTATTCCACCCGACAACTCCTCCCACAACAGGCTGACCATGAGTATATATAGTAGACCTGCCCCCCTGCCAATCCTAGTTGGGGATTGGTCAGGGCTTCCAGATACACTCCATGCCACTCCAATCCTCTGCCCTGCTTCTTTTCCAGAACCCTCTAGAAACAGAGGAGGCGCCAAAGAGATGAAGTACATGATGTCAGTCACCTGTTGCTACACTAAATCACTCCCCAGCCCCCAGATCAAACCAAACAGGCCTATCTCACAGCCAGGCCTGCCTAAATTTACCTGCACTGGCTGAAAAAAAACACAAACAACTACCTCTAGCAACCTACCTAAGGTAGAGCGTGCTATATTTTTTATATATATATATATATATATATATATATATATATATATTGTAGCAGAGCGTCCCAGAGAGAGCCGGGAAACGTCCTGTTCAGAGTTTATACATCTCCCAGGCTCCTCTCTTATACGTTCAGGGATCTCTGATTCAGTCCGGGTCTGGGTTCACTCTCCCAGGCTAATTTAAGCTCACCTGAGTTGACAGCCTTTGCTCTCTCTGCCTGGGATACACAGCCAACGCTTGTCTGTGAGAGCACCAAGGTTGATTAAAAGCTGTTAAGCATTTATGTGGAAACTGACAAGCGGCAGGCTTACTCAGCCTGGTAGTTAGGGCCTGCATATTGTATAGTCAGTGCCGAGACACGGCTAGGTTTTTTTTGCTTAGCATTTCTTTTTCTTATTTGTTGTTTTGGAAACACTGTACAGCACCTGTAAATAGACTTTGTATTTATCACTAATAAACACTGCACTGTTTTTCACTCATCCAATGGACTTGGTATCTGTGCCTGATCATCCAGGGAGCTTTTGTACCTGCTACCTGTCCCCCAGGTTACATATGGTGGAGGCTGCGACCAGCTGTAGTAAGTTACTACTTAAAAGGCCAGTACCTAGAGTGACTAAACATGGAGGAAATCCTCAAGCAGTTGATGTTATCCAACGCTGCACAGCAGCAAGCAAACGCTGCACAACAGCAAGCCAACGCTATCGCACAGGAACAAACCAAGGCGCTGTGCCAACAGATTGGTGCTGTACAGGAGCAATCGCAGAGGCTGTTTGAACAGCTTGCCACTGCTGCAAGAGCGGCTAGGAAAACCCTGACTGAGGTTGCGGAGATGCTAGCACAGTGGTCACCTGCGAAAATTAATGATATTGGACACAAGCCCTCAGCCATCCATGTGGGTCGCTTTCTTTCTAAGATGCAGATGATGATCCAGAGGCCTTCCTACTAACATTTGAACGGACCACTGAGAGGGAAGGTTGGCCTCAAACCCAGTGCGCAGGACTGATCGCCCCCTTGCTTTCTGGAGAATCGCAGAAGGCCTACTATGATCTGGAGTCAGACCTGTGTACATGGGGATACCCGGGAGTATCCAATAGCCACTGTTCAGTTTAAAACTATCTTAGGTACAGTGACCCATCCAGTTGGACATGTGCCCCACTTGGTGCACGAGGCCATTGTTGGTAGGGACTTCCCTAAGTTTTGGGAAATGTGGGATCGTCCCGACCCGGTCGCAGTACCTGGCAGAGACTGCGTTTGTGACCCCGGAGGGGTCGTTTCAGTATAAGAAAATGCCTTTTGGGTTGCTAAATGCCCCTGCAACATTTCAGAGGGCCATGGACAGGACCCTAAGACCTCATCGACAGTATGCAGCAGCCTATCTGGATACATAGTAGTGCATAGCACTGACTTTTTTTGTTTGGCATTTCTTTTTCCTTATTTGTTGTTTTGGAAACACTGTACAGCACCTGTAAATAGATTTTGTATATATCACCAATAACACTGCACTGTTTTTCACTTATCCAATGGACTTGGTATCTGTGCCTGCTCATCCCAGGGAGCTTTTGTACCTGTTACCTGTCCCCCAGGTTACAATATATATATATATATATATATATATATATATATATATATATATATAATAAAGACAACCCAGGAAAACCTATTCACTATCATGTACAAAAATATAATCCTTCTTTATTGGATCTTTACAGTTTTCTATATCCTGAAATTTACTGGGGTCCCAAGGATAAGTACAACCCCTCACAATGTGCCCTTTACACAGTTTTCCACTGAAAAGGTCTAATTCCTAGTACACATGGACCGTCAGGGGGCATTGGGCGGCTCAATAGAAACCAGCCGAACATTTAGCCCGTATGTTCTGAAATTGGTCCGACAGGAGCCGACCATTTGGCTGGCTTCGTTTGAACGGCATAACTAAAAAAAAGGTCTGCAAATCAGCTCCCGATCAGCTCTCTCAGCCAATGACTGAGAGCACTGATCGGAGTGTTCTGGCAGGGTGCTGCCCCCATGTCAGAACACAATAGGACAGCAGGGGAGATTGGATTGTTAGTACGGTGGCTCCTCTAGCCCTGCTTGGTTGAACGAAATTGAAAACTACTGGTATGTCTGAGGCTTAACATAAGTAAAATCGCATGATTAAATCTTAATTTCCATGTTGAAAATACAGATTCCACACAGGAATCATAGTAAATTCAGAGTGGCCAAGAAAATTATGAAAAGCTCAACTAAAATAGTGAGTTAAAAAATCCATGGAGTCTAAATGGCTGCTTTAAAAAAGATCACAAATCCCTAATATATCCATGCAAATCACAAGCTAGGTTCCACACTAGAGTAGTCCTTTATCCTTGGATCAGCATCAGCCTCCTTCCAGGGAACTACCTTAGCTGAACATGTTGAGGAAACTGCTATTGCTGGAAATGCTACTTGCTTCAATATTTTAGGTCACCAGTTATGCAAATCATTTTTTTCGTCTTTACTCCACCTTTCCTGATCTGCCTATTAGGTGTGGGTCAGTGACTCACAAAGTACAGAAGCCAGAGGTTTTTCTTTGCTGCTCTGCAACTGCTGTCCAGTTGTTACTCCATTTGCTCCAGTTGTTACTCCATGTGCAGAGTTCAAGACTGGTTCTTATGTAAGTCTGTGAAGTCACTGTTTTCCTTGAGTCCATTCAAATTTTATTTTTTATACAAAAACAGTGCTGCGCTAAACATAAAATTGCTCATAAAGTTTTGATAGAAAATAGTCCAATTGTAGAAAAACTCAAAAAACACAAATGCGTGAAATTGACATGAATCCAGAAGACCCTCCACCTCGTGCAGATACCGCCACCACAAGCAATATAGACTCTTATCAGAGAACCTGGACCCTTTATTACAGAGGGTCAAACAGGCTTGATGTAATAATCTTTGCAGGGGTCATCAGATTACAGTACTGTATCAAATAATTACACATCCCCTTTGTCCCTAGTGGTCTGTCCAGTGTCCTGCATGCAGTTTTATATTATAAAAACTGTTCTTTCTGCCTGGAAACTGGAGATTGTCCATAGCAACCAAAAAGTGTCCCTTTATGTCAAAAGTGGTTTTAGACCAGCTAGAAAACTGCGATAATAAATTAGAATCACTTGCAGAATTGAGCGATAGCGATTTGTGGGGAAATTCGTCATCTAATGACAGCGACAATTCTGCAACTGAGCAAATTTCAGTGTTTTTGATTTAATTACATTATTGAATAATTTTTCTTATAATTACATTACTATTTGATATAATTATTTATAGTTATTTATTATATTATAATTAATGATTTTGTGTTTCAGACTTTATCATACCCGGGATGTCTACTAGACTCTGGTTTGTACAGATTTAAGTGAGTTATTCCTAAGAATTACAGGCCTACAATATAAAACCCCAAATTTCCATGCAAAATAATGGTACCACTTTCAGCATCAAAAATCTGACATAATCATACCGCCAGGGAGGTTAACCATGCAAATGAAGGAGATGTCAGATAGTGTCAAATTCCAAAAGACTCATTTATTAAAGGTATTGTACATTTGTTTAGATAAAAAACAGCGTTATACACAACATAGGCGGCCGCCATAAAAACATCCAGATACTGTAAACAGGAACGAGATAGCAGGAAACTTTACCTGACCGGTTTCGTCACTAAGAGGACTTCTTCCGGGGCATTGTGCATGTGAATGTACACAGAAGCAGGACTCTGGAGCACGCCCGCGCGGGTGTCCACCTTTGGAGAGCCTTCTCCAACGTGGACACTCGATGCAGGGATGTGCTACCAGTGCCGCCAGGAGACCCCAGAAGTCGAGTTTCAGGGCCACTCTGTGCCAAACGGTACTGTGGAGTACGTATGACATGTTTTGTTATTTAAAAAAAAATGAAAACAAGAGTTTACAACACCTTTAAGGTGCGCCAGATGCCTAATCTCCTACTTTGCTCAATGGTTCTTGCTGACTCTTATGTCATTACTGTGTCCTGTAGTGACTTAGGGGCCAGCAGGAGGAACCACAGTATGTGGCAGGGGACACAGGCATTCAACATGTTAAATTCTGAAGACTTTGTCAGAGGCTGTATCGCTTGAAACCGATCACAATTATGACCATTCAGGCAGTTCAGGCTTGCTGCCTGCCATTTTTTGGCATTCTTTTGGAAAACAACAAAGTCACTCTGTATAGAAAGCATCACAGTGCTTTTTCAGTTTGGCAGGACCACATATTATTATGGAAATTTTTTAAAGTAACTTGCACCTTGGTTTAAACTACAGCATCCATTTATTATGTTGAAGCACTGTTTAAAAATGTAAGCAAAATTCTTGTTTTCACTATTTTTCCATTGATTATTGCATCTCAGTGGTGCTAAATCTCTCAGCCACTTTATGTGTATGTGCATGTGTAGCGGGTATCAATATTTAGGGGGAGTGTTTGGGCGGTAGTATGGCCCAGATGCACTAATTACAAGGGTTTTATGGTTGTTTTTGTTCGTGGAAGATATCAATGGTGTCCAGTTCCCTGCGGCCCCTGGGTGGCGCTGTCGCCTTGGGCTGGGGTTGAACCACCATTGTAGGGCCGTGCCCTTTTTGTCCTCTCACGGCAGCAGTACGGCGGGGCGGGAAACCCGCTTTGCTTGCTGGGAGAGGGTATAAAGGGGGCGGACATCTTGCGCACGAGGAGCCTGGAGGGCTGCTGTCTTTTCGTCCGTGTCCAGGCGCCTTTGGCCTGGGCACATGGAGTCGAGTTCCATCCCAGGCACCTTAAGCCTGGGGTGAGGTACTTTGCAAGAAGGCCTGGGGCCCAGTACCTTCCACTGGGTCCTGCGAAGGGTGAAGTATTCCTAGGGTGCCCCCAGGATTGGGTGCCCGAATCCAGGGCGTAAGGGACCAGAGATGTGACCCTCCCGAAGAGCTGGTACAGCATAATGGCGGTGACGGTGTGGGCCTCTGGAGACCGTCCGGATGGATGTCTTTCCCTGACAGGGGCTATTTATCCTAACGGAGGTATTCTATGTTCTTGTGGTCAGTGGCGGGGATCCAACTGAACCGGGTCGGTGGCAGAGACCTATCATCAAGGTCTGTGGCAGAGGCCTCTACTTTCACCAAGGTTTGTGGCAGAAACCAAATTCATGGTTGGTGGCAGAGACTGTGCGCCAAGCCTGTTTGCGCTATACAGAACAGGAGAGAACTTTAATTCTTTGATTGTGCCTGGACCTTCTCCTTCCCACACCTGTCTGTTCTCATGCCGCGTACACACGATCGTGATTCACGGCGGTGAAAACACCACCGTGAATCACGACAGGAAAAACGAGGGAACGGCTTGTTCTCCCACACACGGCCGTTTTTCCCGTCATTTTTTCTCTTGACGAGAAAAGCGACCGTGTGTAGGCTCCACAGCAGTGTTTCCCTATGGGAAAACTGCAGCGGAAAAAAATGACAGGAATCACGACGAGAAAAATTAGAGCATGTTCTAATTTTTCTCGTCGTGATTAATGCCGTTTTTCCCATTGGGAAAAACGGCAAAAAGCCCACAGACGATCATTTTTCTCGTCCAAAGGAAAAAATTTAATTTTTCCCGACGGGAAAAATGATCGTGTGTACGCGGCATTAAAGTTCAACCAGTCTACTCTTCCAGGACTATTTGTTACTCTAACAGAATAAATAAGTGTTGGACTTTATTTGGTGTGGAACTCCAATTACTGGGAGCTAAGTGCCCCTGCCTGCAACAGTGGCAATCATCCTCCACAAGAGAAGCTAAAGCTCCAGACGTGAACACAGACCCGAAGGTAAAAAAGGTTTAGCTCACACCTCTGCATAACACACATCAGAGGGCACGAGCTGGTGGTGCGCCCCCCCCCCCCCTCATTCTTCTCTCTGGTACCCCTAGACGAGTCAGCCAGCCGCAAAGAGAGAAAGAGGGAGAAGTGGAAAAAGGGGGTACCGCTACACGTGGGGGCTCCGGGATTTGTGTTTGTGTAATGGAACCAAAGCTATCGGAGTTTGAACTTTGCTGCCCAGAAGAGTTCCGAGGAGGTCGGCCATATTGGCCAACGCGCCACGAGGCACACCCTCCCTGCACAGTTCGTGGCTGTGACATGGAGAAAGCCTGCGAACTAGTGCACAAAAGGGAGGAGTCCGGCCATGTGAAGAGGTACACGTGGGGACTTTGGCGCCAGTTTTTCAGTGCGCGATGCAGCAAGCGGTCACCATGTTCAGTAATGCCTCATGGGTTCCAGTCTCTACTACCACGAGGATGACTTCAACTGCTGCTCCGATTATGGATACAGGGATTCGGCTCAAGCCTCGGGGACGATTCGCCCTGTATACCTGCAAGGACGTTGAGGCCCTGGGCATGATTTGTCCCGGATGTTCGGGACAGGTGGTTCAGCTGAAGCCATTCGGGTGCTGTGAGGCCTGCAGAGAGTTCATGTTCGAGGTGGAGAAACACATAGAAAGGCCTCGGGTCTTCCACCTCGGCCGCACAACGGGCGCCACCACTCTTGAAGGAGAAGTCAATGCTTGGACAGCCATCCCTGCGCGCACTGTAGAGACCTCTGGGGAGGTCGCGATCAAAGTGTTGGAGGAGAAATCTGAGGATGCTGCCTCGGGCACCACAGCTTCCCTACTCCCACCGCCAAAGAGGAAGATCGGTCTGGTCAGAGCTTCCAGCGGTCGAGATGGAGGACAACCCCTGCGCTTACCTGGCCCGGATGGATCCAGTGGGAACATTCCCGGACCTCTATGCTCAAGTGTTCGCCGAGGTAAGCCGGGGAACGGGACTTGGTGTTTTGTTGGAGGTGTCGGGGATCCGCAGTTACCGGAGCCCGCGGGAGGGGGTGATTCCATGTCTACAGGGAATTACCTACCCGTGGAGGAGTATGACACCTCTGACCTGGAGTCGGTCTCTGATGTGGGAGACGACGTTGCAATAGATGAACTATTTGCTGAAACGGGCTGGGACAAGATACCTCTGTCCTCGTCCCGTGCCAAAAGTGACCCACCCATGTCTACAGGGAATAGTACACCCCGGGTGGAGGCACAAGCGCCTGAGGAGGGATCCAGTCCCCTGCATGCCCTTCGATTCCCGGTGTTACCTGCATCTGCTACCGGGGATAGGAGACTGTCGCTGCGGGCTCCCATGCCCAAATCGGAGGTGGTCAAGGCACCTCTTCATCCGGATTCTATTATCCTGCCAGGTGAGGGAGACCGTGCTACGATGCCTTCTTTGTCTAGATTGCAGAGATTGTTTTGCCAGAAAGTTGCCAGCGAGTATGGGTGGGAATACCCGTACTTGTCGAAGCAACTGTTGTATGAGGTGGAGGTCTGCAGGGAACGCTGGTACAATGACTTTGTGTGGACCCACCTTAAAGTGCCACACGCCTGCAGGTATCTTGCATGTTCCTCGAAAGCTTCTCAGAGGTTTAAAGACTGCAAGGCAGAGTGGATATTGGGTCGGCACATCCATGCTGACAAGGTGATGATTCGCCGGAAGGATAAGGAGGATGTGGAGTATCACTTAGAGACTTTTGATGAGCATCTAAAACCCCTTGTCTTGCCGCACCCAAGGTTCTACCTGTAGCAGAAAAGACTCCTTTTTGTCTTGCATTTGCTGAACTTTCTGGGGTTTGTTTCCCGGAAGAACCCAGGAACTGTACCCGAGTTAACGGGTGTTGTGCTCTCTGAAGGAATGGGGGACTGTTGCTGTTGTTGTACTCCCTTCTTCCCTCCCGCAAAGTAATCATAGACTTTGGGGTGTAGTTAGATTAGGGCCAAAGTACAGAGAAGTGGATGTCCTCTGGAAATTCAGCACAAGTGTCTTCACCGCGACACTGTCACCAGGTGGCAGTGTTGTGCATTGTTATATACACACACTCTTCTTTGGGAGGAAGAGGTTTCTTCACGGAGGAACCTTTCCATTCCAACAAATACATGTTGTGTCAGGGTTATGTGTTTTTTTTCTCTTTCCCTCTGCAGGAGAACGTCCGTCAAGATCGCTGAGAATGGGGCGGGTCTTAGTTAGTAATGTGGGCGGAGGGAAATGTCAATTGTGTTGATGTAATATGTATGCTGTTGTGTGTTTGTTCCCTTCCCCTTTTCCTTTCCATGTTAGGTTCAGGCAAAATCTACCGTTTTTTAAAAATTTTTCTGGTTTGTGGTCAAAGTTATTTTTTTGTATGTGGATCGGGCTCATGTTCAACCCTCCTTTGGGACATGGTTTGTTCCAGACACTGGGGACCAGTGTCTATCTGCCGGGGGGTGAGTGTAGCGGTTATCAATATTTATTGTTTGGGCGGTAGTATGGCCCAGCAAAATTCTTGTTTTCACTATTTTTCCATTGATTATTGCATCTCAGTGGTGCTAAATCTCTCAGCCACTTTATGTGTATGTGCATGTGTAGCGGGTATCAATATTTAGGGGGAGTGTTTGAGCGGTAGTATGGCCCAGATGCACTAATTACGAGGGTTTTATGGTTGTTTTTGTTCGTGGAAGATATCAATGGTGTCCAGTTCTCTGCGGCCCCTGGGTGGCGCTGTCGCCTTGGGCTGGGGTTGAACCACCATTGTAGGGCCGTGCCCTTTTTGTCCTCTCGTGGCAAGCAGTACGGCGGGGCGGGGAACCGGCTTTGCTTGCTGGGAGAGGGTATAAAGGGGGTGGACATCTTGCGCATGAGGAGTCCGAGCACCAGGCACCTTCAGCCTGGGGGCTGCTGTCCGTTCGTCCGTGTCCAGGTGCCTTTGGCCTGGGCACGTGGAGTCGAGTTTCATCCCAGGCACCTTAAGCCTGGGGTGAGGTACTTTTCAAGAAGGCTTGGGGCCCAGTACCTTCCACTGGGTCCCGCGAGGGATGAGGTATTCCTAGGGTTCCCCCGGAATTGGGTGCCTGAATCCAGGGCGTAAGGGACCAGAGATGTGACCCTCCCGAAGAGCTGGTACAGCATAATGCCGGTGACGGTGTGGGCCTCTGGAGACCGTCCGGATGGATGTCTTTCCCTGACAGGGGCTATTTATCCTAACGGAGGTATTCTATGTTCTTGTGGTCAGTGGCGGGGATCCAACTGAACCGGGTCGGTGGCAGAGACCTATCATCAAGGTCTGTGGCAGAAGCCTCTACTTTCACCAAGGTTTGTGGCAGAAACCAAATTCATGGTCGGTGGCACCAACTGTGCGCCAAGCCTGTTTGCGCTATATGGAACAGGAGAGAACTTTAATTCTTTGATTGTGCCTGGACCTTCTCCTTCCCACACCTGTCTGTTCCTAAAGTTCAACCAGTCTACTCTTTCAGGACTATTTGTTGCTCTAACAGAATAAATAAGTGTTGGACTTTATTTGGAGTGGAACTCCAGTTACTGGGAGCTAAGTGCCCCTGCCTGCAACAGTGGCAATCATCCGCCACAAGAGAAACTAAAGCTCCAGACGTGAACACAGACTCGAAGGTAAAAAAGGTTTAGCTCACACCTCTGCATAACACACATCAGAGGGCACGAGCTGGTGGTGCGTCCCCCCTCCCATTCTTCTCTTTGGTACTCCTAGACGAGTCAGCCAGCTGCAAAGAGAGAAAGAGGGAGAAGTGGAAAAAGGGGGTACCGCTACACATGTTTTCCACTAATGGCTGCATGACATTGCTCCAGGTGGGTTTTCATCACTTCACAGGGAACCCTGCCTGTGATGTTTATGTTAAAGCGAATCTTCACTGCATCTATACACTACAAACCAAAAAACACTATTTAATTAATTTTTAATACGCACAGTAAACTCCCACATGTCTCCATGTCTCCATGGTTTATTTTGTTAAGAAATCACTTTGAAAAACAACCCCCTAGCATTTCTGCCCATCTTGAGCAAAGGATTCATGTATAATTTACTTCCTGGAAACCATCTATCTGCCCTTAGCTCAGGCATGCATGCAGGAGGGTGTGCTTAGCTAAGAGACCCCTCATTCTCCCCTCCTGAAGACTCCTGGGTTTTCAGATATCATTTGCCTATGCAAGAAACCAGCAAGTAACAAATGTAAAAAAACTAAAAAGTTTACAAAATTTAAATATTATATATTTTCCTATCTATTTACTAACGCTAGCATCATGGGAGAGTGGATTTCCACTTTAAGTTGGACACTCCATCATAGCCATCATGTGACAGACTGACAACACAGGAGCAAAGAGACAGAGCGGTCACCATATAATAAGGTGACCAGATTTTTAAAATGAAATCCGGGAACATATTTTTTTTATTTCTTACTAATAATGGTGGCAATCAGCGACTCTCTGCCCATCGCAGCCCACCTCACAGCCTGTCAAATCTTACTCTCCGGGCCCTGGCTACTACTGGGTGGGGAGCGGAGGAAGATCACTGCGTCAGGGAAGGCAAGGAGATAAGCAGGCAGGCGGCTGGCCGGGACTTGAGCCAAGGCAGAAGAACATGCGAGCGGAGCTGAATGGGCATGCACCCGAAACTGAATAAATATTCCCTCCGCTCCGACCAGCACATGATCATCAGAAAGGGGCACAGATAATGGAAAAAATACACCCCCTAAGCTAGTAGGAGCGGTGGAGAAGGGGGTGTAATTCAGATTTTTTTTAAATTCTGCACTGACTGTCTTTGAAATTGCCCCAGCCCCTGTTCAAATCCAATCCGGGGACAAAACCGGGGACAGACTTGGTCCGGGGACAGTGTCCTCAATCCGGGGACTGTCCCCTGAAACTGGGGATGTCTGGTCACCCTACCATATAACAGGAAGTGTCTTTACAAGAACTTTATTGACAGGATTACCAGGTATTAATTAAATTAAAGCTGCACCATTATAACAAATAAAACCAACTTTTCAAGTACCAGTATATGAGATTTTAATGACTCTTTCCCATAAATACTTGCACAGTGAAAAGTATATTTTTCAGAGAAATAGAAGCTTGGCACAAAAGACTTTAAAAGTGCAGGTGCAGAAACAAAGCCCACCCAAAGAGAGGGAAATCCACACCTTGTTTAATATGGTCTCAATAACCTTTATTGTTAATCAACAGGTTACAGGAAACAAACACGATCTGGGTGGAATTTGCTTGGTTGAAGTGCCAGCTTCTTTTCATTCAGTTTAATGTTTAGGCAAGCGTGGAAATAATTTCAAGTAGAGTTTAACAGAATAGTTAATCCGCCGAATGATCAAACAGGGAGTAACTGTAACACTGTAACACTTAGCTTACTAACCTGCTCTCTATTTTCTCGTTGAGATTCTCGTCGGCCTGTTTCCCGACGAGAAACCCGAGAGTGTGTACGCTTACCTGTCGCCGTGGAAAC
Source organism: Rana muscosa (assembly GCA_029206835.1). NCBI lineage: Eukaryota > Metazoa > Chordata > Amphibia > Anura > Ranidae > Rana > Rana muscosa. The sequence goes on from CM055118.1 coordinate 852,705,301, forward strand.
CCGCGCATGCTCATTATGACTTTGACGCAAGCGCGGTAGCTACCTAGGCATAGGTAGGGTGTAGAAAGATGGCGGCGGCGGCTTCGAATGTGACGAGCGCACGCTCGTCGTAGTCGATGACGTCACCGCGTTCGTTCCATTCAAAAGAACGGCGGTTCTTTTGAATCGAGCGTGTGTACACTCGGCCGGGACAAGATTCTTGTCAACAATCTCGTCAGGAAAAACTATGTGTTTTTTCCTGACAAGATTCTCGGCCGTGTGTACGAGGCTTTATATTTCCTGGGCATGTCCAGGAAACCAGGACTTTGTGAGAAATTGCATTAATGGGGCTTGCTCCTGCACCTGAGCATGGTGAATAAATGGGCTCTGCAACACAAGAGCTCTTGTCAAATATTTTTCTTTGTTTAGGATCAAGCAGAGGACAGTATACTATTCTGACAGTTATCTACCACAATCTTTGTCCCTTATCGGATGATTACTACTCACTTCCTTCCCTGCTGGTATGTATCTATGAGATAGGAAGTGATGGAAAATCTCTCCAACAGAAATACAGTCAATGATAAAAATTCTTCTATACTCTACTGCCAGCTAAATTAAAAAAGTTTTGGCTGAGGTTCCACTTTAGTCATTTCTACATATGTTCCAATAAACTATCCAGTGCTGCTGTAACTTCCAAATGAGAAAGCATTCTGTTGAATAACTTATACATATAGCCCAATGTTGGCACTGTGTGTATAGCCTTTAGTTAAACTTGGTACATATAGATTAGGGTAGAGCCACACTTCAGAGGTAATTTTCTGTTTTTAGTGTAATGCTAAATTGCTGTCTGACGGGGCTGAGTCCTGGGGAATTTATTTAATGCTCACAATTCAGACCCTTTTATGTAGTGCCCCGACATAGCAGAGTTGACATTTCTCAAGAGCAACTTTATGTTGAAAGCCCGTGGGGGTGCAGGGGTGCGGACCGCACCTGGGTGACACCCGCCAGAGGGGTGACACCACACCATCCATAGTAGCCAACTTTCTAGTTTTTACTGTGGCAATGCTAGCAAAGCGACGAGAGAGAAGTAGGCAGGCGGGCGGTCTTCAGGAAGACGGAGTGGTGGGGAGATAAATCATCAATGAGGAATGGCGGAGAACCCCGACTGTGTGGGGGGAGAGTTTGTGGAGGAGAAGGAAAAAGAGTTGGTGGTCAGGGTGAAAGAGCCCCCCCACCTGTGCTGCAGCTGCCGATCTTCTGTATGCCTGGAGCACAGATACCCCTCCTTGCACCAGATACACACTGACACCATCAGAAGGAGCCACTGCAGGAGAAATCTGGAAGGACTGGTGCCCCCCTCCTGTCCCGCTGCCCCACTCCTGTCCCGCTGCCCTTCTGTCCTGCTGCCCCCCTCCTGTGATGCTGCCCCCCTCCTGTGATTCTGCCACCCTCCTGTGATGCTGCCCCTTCCTGTGACGCTACCCCCCTTCTGTGATGCTGCCCCCCACGTGTCCCACTGCCCCCCTCCTGTGACGCTGTCTCGCTTTTATCACACTGCCCAGATACCCCTCTCCTGTCACACCGCTCAGATACCCCTCTCCTGTCACACTGCCCTCCTCCCGTCACACTCTCAGGACAAATTTTGATCCCTTTGTCCCTATGAGGACTTCAGTTGATATACAGTACTTTACATATACCACTGACAGCCGAAGTGGATGTGCAAGCCTTGGATATGGTCTGGGGGGGAGAGCTGCGGTGGTGCAGTTTAACATGGTGTTACCCCGGGCGGTTCAGCCCTAAGTCAGGGAACTGTCTTTATGTTTGTTTGTCAAATTACCACAGTCCCTGCCTGGTACCGGCTATTGATGAGCACATACATGGCGAAAGGTACCCCCCACGTGCTGTCAAAAAAAAAAGGGGGGGGGATTGGGACTTTGAATGAAGCAAGTATAAAATTCAGTTTAATATAGGTGGGAGGGGCTGGCTCCGTGTATGGCTGCTTGAGCTGTGAGCCCCACTCCAACCTCATACAACGGTGCCCATTACAGCCCGCACGGTGAACGGATTTTCAAGAAAATTTCTAGGCAGACTCCTGAAGGGTCCGGGCACATTCCTTGCTATTTTTTATTACACTAGAAAGGACCCTAAAGCTGCAATTCGTCCCGGTAATCGCAGCCGAAAATCCAAGATGGCCACCACAGCACAGCCTTCTGTGTCAGGTACCATTCTCCTCACAGACCTCAGACAAAATATCTCCTCAGAGGGTCTGCCTATTTCCTCAGAACTTAAAGCAGGACTACTACAGACACCTAATACCTCCTCAGCCACTGGTGAACCTCTTATTTTTTTCACAAAGCCTGATGGTATCCATTCTTCCACAGGGCACATTATTGCCTCTCATCCCAGCCCTATTACCTCAGAAATTATTCCAAGAGACCAGGCATTTCAGATGGCAGACCTGTTCCAAAAAATTTCTAAACTCCTGGACAGGGGTTTAGCTCAAACTGCAGCCAAAATAACTAGTGATTTAAAAGCTGACTTCCACAATCTAGGAACAAGAATAGACTCTATTGAATACAAATTGGAAGAAACAGTGGCTTCTACTAACCAAACTGCTAAAGTTGTATCCTCGGTACAAGAACAACTGGATTATGCTAATTCAAGAATCGATGACCTCGAAAACTGGTCACGCAGGTATAATCTCAGAATCAGAGGATTACCTGAATCTGTGCTGGATGTCACACTAGCAGTACAAGACCTGATTAAATCTCTTCTACCTAATATCCCCTTGAGCTGGATAGGGCTCACAGAGCTTTGGGTCCTCCTAGAAAGGATGGAAAGCCAAGAGATATCATTGCTAAACCCCATTTCTTCTCAGTAAAAGAAGAAGTCATGAAACAAGCTAGAATAACCCCTCAAATACTATGTCAAGGACACCCAATTCAACTTTTTGCTGATTTATCTCCTTCTACAATCCAACACAGAAGAGCACTTAAACCCCTGCTATTGATCTTGTCTCAGAAAGACATTAAATACAGATGGGCCTTTCCCTTTGCGGTGAAATTCTCTGAAAATGGTAGACCTTACTCCTTCTCAAGCCTACAGGAAGGAGAGCGGATTCTTCTCCAACTCAAACTTATTTCTACTGAAGCTGACATGGACACCTCTACAACTGGTCCTGGTTCTACTAAAAGACCTACTCCAACAAGCCCACAATCTCCCCTTTGGAACAAAGGAAAGAAAAAGAAGATTAAAGACAATAGCCCTACTTGACATTGCTCTTTTTCACCTCTTTTGTTATTTTCTTTTTTTTCCTAGAATCTAAAATCCGAGCACAGATTTTTCTGTACCTCAGGTGTAAGGATAAATCCATCCTAAATTCAACCTGCTCTCTGGTTCAATTCTCACAGTTTTTATGTTTTTTCTATAAAGCTCTATGTTCCCTTTTTTCTTTTTTATCTAGTATCATATTACTTACTAAAATGTTATGATAATTCTACTACTGTAAAGTATTTTCTAGGTTATAGAGCTTTACATAAGTCTACTCTCGTTTTACCGTGCAAAAATAATTTTCTTTTTTATTAGATTTTTTCTATGGGTGCCCTGTATGGGGGTGGTCCATGTGTGTACCCACCAATCGTCTGGAAATCTTCGGGTCTTCAGGGGATAGGTTGTCTGGCCGTCTTAGTCCAGACTCTTTTTTTGATCTGGTTAAAAGGATTCGAGAGGAGTCCCCTCTCTCGGGTCCTAACCTTACATGTTAGGAGACTTCTTTTCTATATTCCTTCTCTTTTCTTACTTTTTTCTATGTTATGTTATTTTTTTTTTCTTTTCCCTTGTGTGTCTAACCCAATTGTCTCTTTTAGAGTTGCCAGCTCTCGGATCAATGATGACCGTTAAACACCTCAATCTCCACTTGGAAGTACACCTGATCAAGCCTCAGTACCAAGGTCCTCTAAGGGTGAGTGGGGTCAGTAATAGCGGATATGCCCCCCTTGAATCTCATGGCTAGCAACCAACAAACACACCTTAAAATAGCCTCTCACAATGTGCAAGGCTTGAATTCTCCTGTCAAAAGGAGAACATTTTTAGATTACTATAAATCCCTTAAAATAGATATTCTTTTGCTCCAGGAAACGCACTTCCCTATACGATACAGTCCTAATTATATTCACCCTCATTTTCCGCAATTCCACCTTGCTAGTGCGGAAAATAAAACTAAGGGAGTAGCCATTCTATTTTCCAAATCCTGCAAATTCGAGAAATCTTTTGACTATGTTGATCCAGATGGAAGAATTCTGTTATTACAAGGTTCAATTGATGGTCAACTATACACCCTAGTCTCATATTATGCCCCTAACAGAGGCCAAGCCCCATTCTTCAAAAATATGATGAACACACTGAGCCCTATGTTAGTAGGAACGGTCATTTTGGGGGGAGACTCGAATGTTGCTTTTGACCAGGCTCTGGATAAGTCCAAACCCTCCAAAGACCAATTGACCCGCCCGACCAATGAAAGCCGCAAAATCGCTAAAATCCTTTCGAATCACAATTTAGCAGGCGTTTGGAGGGAATTAAACCCTTCCAAACGGGACTTCACACATTATTCACGCCCCCACAACACATACGCAAGAATAGACCACATCCTTACCCCTTCACACCTCATTCCGCTCATACTAAATGCCCACATCAAGGATACGGCCCTATCAGATCATTCGTTAATAATTATTTCCCTAAACTCCAGTTCTCTTAGAAACTCGAAAGGGTTTTGGAAACTTAACGAATCAATCCTTACAAATCCAACCACAAATGAGATAAATAAAGCCTTACATGAATATTTTTCCCTCAACGACACGGAGGATATCTCCCCTGAGACGCTTTGGGCGGCTCATAAAGCCTTCATCCGGGGAAAAATCATTCAAATCTCTACCCAAACTAAACGCAACCGCAAAGCTCAAATAGAACGTTTGGAAGAAGAGTACATAACCCTTAGAAATCGTCACAAACAAGATCCCTCTAAGTTCCCCATATCACTCATAGACAAGGCCAAACTTGAATTAAATTTAGCCCTTACAACGCAAGCGGAAAAAGTGATTAGATGGAGTTGCAACAAATTTTACACAAATGCAAACAAAATAGGGCCATTACTTGCTACAAAACTCTCTCATAGGAGTTAGAATTCATTCTATACCTAAAATCCGTATAGCAGGTCAACCGCTTACTGCAAACCCCATCAAAATCCTTAAAGCATTTCAAGAGTTTTATTCTAAATTGTATGACACTTACTCGAAGCCAGACAAAGATGTTCTATCTATGTAATATTTAGACGATCTTCCCATTCCTTCCATAACCCCCTCACACAAATCTTTACTTGAGGCTCCCTTCACAATAGAGGAGGTTATGGGGGTTATTAAACACCTCAAAAATGGATCAGCCCCTGGCCCTGATGGTTTATCCATACCCTATTATAAGACTTTCGCCAACACCTTAGCCCCCTATCTAACCAAATTTTTTAATGACAAAACAAATGGCTTGCCATTAGACACACATCTTAATACGGCATTTATTACAGTTATACCCAAACCAGACAAAAATCCTGAAGACATCAGTAATTACCGCCCTATTTCCCTAATAAACAACAATATTAAAATTATGACAAAGATCATGGCCAATCGATTAGCATCTTTTATTAAACATTATATACACAAAGACCAGATGGGCTTCATCCCAGGAAGACAGGGCCCAGACCAAATCAGACGAGCAATAGATATTGTATCTATTCTGCAATCCAACTGGGAGGGAGGAGAAAAACAACAAGGCTTACTACTGTCACTGGATCTGCAAAAGGCCTTTGACTCAGTGTCATGGTCATACCTGTTTTCCCTAATAGATCGATGGGGCTTTGGAGTTCGCTTTAAGGGCCTCTTACATTCCCTTTATTCTCACCCTCAGGCTCTTATCCGTTTACAGGGTCATTATTCCAGCCCAATCAATATAGCACGAGGCACTAGACAGGGATGTCCGCTTTCCCCTCTCATATTTGCTATTGCCATTGAAACATTAGCCATAGCCATCAGACAAAATCCCAATATTAAAGGAGTATCCTGTGGTAATCAAATTCACAAATGTGGCCTATTTGCAGATGACATCTTATTGTTCGTGACGTCTCCGCTGATATCCCTTCCTAACGTCTGCCAGGTTATGAAGGCCTTCTCTGAGGTCTCAGGCCTTAGGGTAAATTACTCAAAATCACAAGCTCTATATGTTTTGCTTCCCTTGTCTAGTGTCTTGTTGCTTAAACAATCCTTTGGATTTGAATGGACAGACACCTCAATCAAATATCTGGGCATTACCTTAACAGCCCGCATTGAGACCCTTTTTTTACATAATTATCCATCTTTATTCAAAAAATTAGAGAATGATCTAGCATCTTGGTCTAAAAACGAATTATCTTGGTTAGGTAGAATTAATTCTATAAAAATTACTCTGCTCCCTAGAATCCTTTATTTCTTTAGATCTCTTCCTATTCCCATTACTAAGAATCACTTGAAAAAGCTCCAAGGTAAAATCATCAAATTTATCTGGGGTGCTTCAGGTTACCGCATCCCCCAAAACACATTACTTCGTCACAGAAAACAGGGAGGTTTAAGTCTACCTGACCTACATAAATACTACTTAGCAGCTAGACTAGCCCAGACTTCTTTGATTTATTCTGCAACAGAAAAACCAGACTGGATCAATATTGAAAAAGAGGCTACAACAACACTATCCTTAGAATACCTTTTATGGTGCCCCCCAAAAAAAGACCCCCCATAATGTCCCCGACTCTATCTCAATCTTTTGCACTATGGGATTCCCTAAGAAACCTCCCAAACCTTATATCCTCTGAAAGACCTCTTTCTCATTTATTCAATAACCCTGACTTCCCCCCTGGTCTAAATGTAGAGGCATTTAAATGGTGGATTGATAAAGGATTGTATCGTATAGGACAATTTTTCAATCCTGGAGGGCCTATATCCCTTAGTTACTGCATCAAACATCTGAAACTTCCAGATTCTGAAAAACCGCGGTTTAATCAAATTTTCACATTTTTAAACCAAATCTGAAAGGAAAAACTCCTTCCTCCCCAATTTACGAAGTACGAGTTATGGAGCAGCCAGGCCGGTTCACAAAGGGGAGGCATATCTATGGTATATTCATGCCTCACTCACCCTACATCAAAATCTTCCTATATGGAGGCTTGGGAAAAAGATGCCCAATTTTGTTGGAATTTGGATACCTGGCACTTAGCCTTCTCTAAATCTTTCAAAGGGATTCTTAATGTCTCTTTAACGGAGGCAAATATTAAAATTATAACCAGATGGTATCTAACTTCTTCCAGACTGGCATCTATATATCCAGCATCAGATCCAACGTGTTTCAGAGGTTGCCAACTTTACGGCTCTATGCCTCATATTTGGTGGGAGTGCCCCAGAGTTCGCCCCTTCTGGAGAAAAATATTTTTATTAATTTTTAAGGTAACAGGTTTTCAGGTCCCTAGGTCCCTACCAGTAGCCATTTTGAACGCTCATATTCCTCACATACCAAAGGTTTCACAAAAATTGATACACTTTATCTTTACAGGTGCCAAAATCACAATTGCCAAATCATGGAAAAAACTAAAACCTTTCCTGTCAGATGCCAAAACCAAAATATCTTGGACACTAACTCAGGAAAAATTAGCTAGCATCTTATCTAATACCATTCCCAAATTCGAAAAAATATGGGAACCTTGGTCCAAATATATGGGGATTTCGATTGGTGAAGATGCTGTTTTACCTTCTATTCAACATTAAGTTGGACACATACCCATCCCTTTCCCTCCGTCCTCTTTTTTACCCGCTGTCTTTATTTTCCTCTTCTTTTCTTCCTTCTAAAAAGGATTTATGGAAACTCTTTTTCTGGGAATTCTAGTTTCCCATTACATGTTATGTCTCTTTTATTTAGATTTAATGGGATACTATCAAATGTTTTGTTCGGCCTTGTTTAGTCCATCCTGATCTGTTGGCCCTGATAATCTTTTTGGGGCCTAAGAGTCAGAAGGAGGTCTCTATGCCTGGAGCAGTTAGTTCCCGATAAGGGGCTCCAGGTAACCAAGGAGAGAGGGTTTCCCTTCTCCCTTCCATTATATTATAAGGATGAAGAGATCTCCCCCTGACAAACTTTTGATTGCTTACATGAATCTATCCTTTTTTCTAGGATGTTTTTATTATTTTATCCATTTATTGACTAATGTTTGTTTATTCCTAAACATAATGTTTTTTCTTTATTTTTTCTTTATTTTTATATAACATGATGTAATGTTCTGTATTATTTATCTTATGCAAATAAAATATTTTGAAAGTAAAAAATAAAAATAAAAAATTCAGTTTAATATATAAATTAACATACAAACGCATAATTATGAGTGTCAATCCAAAACAATTATAATAACTGGTACAATTCGTAAAAATGTATATCTATATTAGTGCCCCTGGATGACGTCATTTGTGACAAAACGGCGTAGGGAGGAGCGGCGTGCTGACGTAACCACAACGATAGCGCAAGGTCCCGGAAGGAACAGGCTGTGAGAGCCGGCTGGCTATACAAACATTCACACGCAAATTTTATCTTCACTTATTGTAAAGCCCTGTACACACGATCAGATTTCCTATGGATTCAAATCCGATGGATTTTGAATCAGTCTTGCCTACACACCATCAGTCAAAAATCCGACCATCCCAAACGCCGTGACGTAAAACACTCCGACGAGCCGAAAAAAATGAAGTTCAATGCGTCGACTTGATTTTGAGCATGCGTGGGTTTTTTCTCCGATGGAGTTCCACACAGACGATCGGAATTTGCTATCGTTTTTTTCCCATCGGATAAATTTAAAACATGTTCTATTTTTTCTCACTGATGGAAAAAAGACCGATGGGGCCCATACATGATCGGTTTGTCCGATGAAAAAAGTTCATCGGACTGTTTTCATTGGTAAAACCGATCGTGTGTACAGGGCATAAGTGTATTTCTTTTATGCTGGGTTACGCTATGTTGGCTTTCCTCTTTTCATCTTGCCATGAATCAATCATGAAGGTATGAGACGGATTGAGGACACATACATTGAAGAAGCAGGGACATCCGAGTGAGCTATATAGAGACCCTGGCTGGGGTATAAGCCATCTGTGATTACTGATCTTTTTGGGATCTATCTTTCCGGTAAGTTTTAAAGGTGGAGGATTCTTTTCTGTCTGAAAACTCAGCACTGTTCTTGGGTGTTTCTTCGTTTGATATCACCAACCTTCTAAAGAACCTTCTAAAGAACTTTTGAATTTTGATTTATTGGTCTTCCTTTTAAAGAACTGCAGGATTATCAGCATTCAGTTGTTAGCATCTAATTGTGATTTCTTTTGGGATGGACTGATTATCCACATTTGTGCGGTTTCCATGGTGTTGGTGCCGCAGTGTTTAATAATAATGGGTGCACTTCTAATTAATGTTGACTGCACATTTGGGGTATCGTTTTTTCTAATGAATGGACTATATAGATGCCATTGATTGACTTCAACAGCACTGCATTATAGGATAATTTTATATTGTGCAGCTTATATTTACACTTATTATCATTTTTGTGTGTGTCTCACATTTAAAGTTTCAGCAAATTTTGTATCATATACAGTCTATCATAGGATTGTCTTAAGCCGTGTACACACGATCGGTTTTACCGATGAAAACAGTCCGATGGACTTTTTTCAATCGGACAAACCGATCGTGTATGGGCCCCATCGGTCTTTTTTCCATTGGTGAGAAAAAATAGAACATGTTTTAAATTTATCCGATGGGCAAAAAACCGATAGCAAATTCTGATTGTCTGTGTGGAACTCCATCGGACAAAAAACCCACGCATGCTCAGAATCAAGTCGACGCATGCTCAGAAGCATTGAACTTCATTTTTATCGACTTGTCAGAGTGTTTTAAGTCACAGCGTTTTGGACGGTCGGATTTTTGACTGATGGTGTGTAGGTAAGACTGATGGAAGTCAGCTTCATCAGATTTCCGATGGAAAAATCCATCGGATTAGAATCTATAGGAAATCCGATCGTGTGTACAGGGCTTTAGTTGACAGCGCAGTATTACACACCTTTTTTCATATCTATACATACAATATAGACGAGTTGCCACATGATTATGAACGGTTAATATCAAAAATCTATACATACTGACAGATATCAATTGAATCATAGGAACACGGCATATAATAGCTCTATGCATTTTGTGGATTGATCCACTCTTCAGGAGTATGCGTGTGAGTTCAATAAAAAATATAATAGAAGGAGTTGCTATATGGTCTGATCCTACCCAAGGAACAAAAAAGAAAAATCATAAAAGATTAGGCTTGTGCAATTCATTTTGTAACAAATCGAAATTCGTCTGAATTTAGCAACTTTCGGACATTCGGAAGCATTCGAATTTCCGAACAAAGCAATTACGAATAAAACCGAATCCGAAATAAATTATATTGCAAATAGCGAATGCCCGAATGTCTTCGGCATAATTCTTTAATGAAAAAAGTTACGAATGTACCAATCCATTTGAAGCACAATAACACTCTGCTCTGCTCTCTGCTTCTCCCTCACCGTGCTGAACTCCCTCTCAAAATGGTGTACAGGTGCGGAGGCTATAGCCGGATGTAAAAAACGAAAGTAAAATACGAGATTTCGAATCGTTACAAATAACCGCTATGTATTTAGAAAAGTACAAATCCATTCGAAACACATTAGGCATAATAGGCAGCATCGTTGTGAGAAAGACACGGAAAATTACGAATCAACAAACCCAAAAAAAGTTTGTCCAGAATCAACGAAAAACAATGTACTCTACCGAAAGTACGAATTATAAATCAACTAAAAATAAGGCTTACATTAATACGAATCATTCTGATTCAACGAAAAATGTCGCTTGCGAAAATACGAATTAGTCCGAACACGAAAAATCCCGTCTAGCAAAATTACGAACGATTACGAATCAACAGGACCGAAAAGAAACGAACCGAAACTAAACAATTTTTTCCGTTGTGCACAAGTCTATAAAAGATATAGAATAAAGTCAAACCAAATAAAAACCCCTGCTCTCTTCCATACTTACAATGTTGACTATATAATTTCTATTTGAACTGAAAGTGTGGCACTGTAGATCGGGAACCCCCAAAGGGGGGCATCTCCAACTGTTCTCCTTTTTCTTATAGGGGTTGTAGGTGTGTTCAGTTTGATGGTTACTGTGAGAGATACCGTTACCACTTTATCTTAAGACTACAACAACCAAACATTTTCTTTGTTGATAATGAGGATACATCATTCAGATATGCTCAGGATATAGTTGATCCTAAACATTTCCTCATCATTAAGATGTTTAGGGGTGTGTGTCAAACTATGATGTGACACCTAATTTCCATTTGCATATGCCTCAAGACCTGTAATTACAGTTGATCTGCAGTGATTTGTCTACTAATTTGGCTGGAGAACATTGGTGTTTTCTTTGGCATTTTGTTAAAATGAAGGGCCTTGTTAGACCCCTTTCACACTGAGGTGATTCGCAGGCGCTATAACGCTAAAAATAGCGCCTGCAAAGCGCCCTGAAAGAGCAGCTCCATTTACTCCAGTGTGAAAGCCCGAGGGCTTTCACACTGGAGCCGGTGCGCTGGCAGGACGTTAAAAAGTGTCCTGAAAGCAGCATTTTTGGTGCGCATTAGGAGCGGTGAGTACACTGCTCCTCCACCGCTCTTGAGCATTGAAATGAATGGGCAGCGTGGCCAAACTGCCACTTTGCGGGTGGTTTTAACCCTTTTTCGGATGCTAGCGGGGCACTTTTAACCCCCGAATACCTTCCGCAAAAATTACGGTAAAGCTCCGCTAAAAATAGCGGCGCTTTAACACCGACGCCGCCCCTGCCCCCGCGTGAAAGAGGCCTTATTGAACATACAATAATGCTTCTGTCTCCTAAAAATTTGCCGCAGATACAGTGGTGACTGGTGCTCGATAATTCAGGGGGGCTTTAAACCAACAAAAGCCCCCTGCAGGAGACAAACACTGGGAACACCATGCACACCCCTCGCCACCACTGCTGCTGCCACCACGGGAGATGGATGACCTTTTTACCTCTGTTCTGCCCATCCCCTCCGCGAGCTGGGGACTGCTGGGTGGCTGAGCCAGATGATGAACAATTCCTGGAGTGGCGGCTGGTGGGTCCGTCGGTCTTCTCCTCCCTCCCCCCCTTGGCCAATAACATTGCTTCTCCTTTCAGCCTATCGGGAAACGGGTCTAATAACCCGCTTCCTGATTGGCTGGGATGAGAATCAGTGTGTGAATAATTTGCTATTGTCACAGAACTGGGTGGGCTCAGAGCCTATTAGAGCCTCTGGCTCTAATCACGTGCTTCAACCCCCCCCCCATTGGAATCCATGGTCCGGCGCCCTGTATGTAGATCAGGGGGATGGAAACATGGATTGGGGCGGCGCCCATGCGCCCCAAATGGACGGGCTACCACTGTGCAGATATCTCCAAAGATATTTGTGAAAAAGCTAAATATTCCCACTACATATGACATATGTTCCAACCAGGGATTAGACCATTGCGATATGCATTAACATTAACATTTTATATCTTGCTTTGTGCACTGGTACGCAGTCGTGTTTGAACAGGAGGGGGCCATTCCCAAACTGTTCCCACAAGGTGGGGGCATGAAATTGTCCGAAATGTCTTTGTATGCTGATGCCTTAAGAGTTCCCTTCACTGGAACTAAGGGGCCAAGCCCAACTTGGCCAACTTGAAAAAAAAAACCCCACACCATAATCTCCCCTCCACCAAATGATTTGGACTAGTGCACAAAGCAATGGATGAGCGAGTTTGGGGTGGAGGAACTTGACTGGCCCGCTGAGTCCTGACCTCAACCCGATAGAACACCTTTGGGATAAATTAGAGCGGAGTGTACAAGCCAGGCCTTCTCCTCCAACATCAGTACCCGACCTCACAAATGCGCTTCCGGAAGAATGGTCAAACTTTCCCATAGACACACTCCTAAACCTTGTGGACAGCCTTCCCAGAAGAGTTGACGCTGTTATAGCTGCAAAGGGTGGGCCAACTCAATATTGAACCCTAAGGACTAACACTGGGATGCGACAAAAGTTCATGTGCGTTTAAAGGCAGGTGTCCCAATACTTTTGGTAATATAGTGTATTTGTTAAACAGCATTTAGCTTGTAGGTCTGCTTTAAATAAATGGACTTTATACCTTTATGTTTGTTTACAGGCTCTGGTGCCTAGCAGTTAATTTTCTTTCCTGAATACATGCACTAAATTGGTAGAGTTCGGTGTTAAAATAGCATTGCCACAACAAGGCAGCTGATAAGACCGCTGCACATCTGTTTTATCATACTTGGTCAGGGGTTCACAGAGAAAACCTTCACTGGCTGTCAGCTTCACCACACGCTAGAAGCGTCCAGTCAGCTTGTTCTGCGCAGAATGTAAATCCTGATAATGAAAATGAAAAACAGCCACTATTGTAAACAAACAGAAATGTTTGAGTACAGTAGGATGGAATATTTGGCCCCTATCTAAGACACTGTATCTACAATTAACAGACTTTTGAAAAGGGATAATACCCATAAATTAAAGGAGAAAAGCACCCTTTTGCCGCGTACACACGACCATTTTTCTCGTCGGGAAAATTTAAATTTTTTCCTCTTTGACGAGAAAAACGACCATGTGTGGGCTTTTCATAATTTTTCCCGACGAGAAAAACTGCATTAATCACGACGAGAAAAATTAGAACATGCTCTAATTTTTCTCGTTGTGATTCACGCCATTTTTTTCCGCGGCAGTCTTCCCATAGGGAAACACTGCCGGGGAGCCCACACACAGTCGTTTTTCTCGACCAAGAGAAAAAATGTCGGGAAAACCGGCCGTGTGTAGGGGAACAAGCCGTTCCTCGTTTCCTCATGAATAGACATATGGCTGCAATTAATATTTTAGACGTTGCATTTTTTCTCTCTGTGCTTATACTCTGTTGTATTAAAAGCATTAGGTGACTGTCAAAATAAACAGTTGATTAAATGAAAATCTCACAGCTCTACAATACAACCCCCACCCAAAAAAAAAAAACATTCATCGAAATGAGTGCATGTCATAGTTTGCCTGAGAGTCTTAATAAGTTGCTGTGCTGTCTGTACACAGACGGGTATTACTCATCGTTTTCAACCACTTCAGCCCCGGAAGGATTTACCCACTTCCTGACCAGGCCATTTTTTGCGATACAGCACTGCATCGCTTTAATTGATAATTGCGTGGTCGTGCTAAGCTGTATCAAAACAAAATTGATGTCCTTTTTTCCCACAAATAGAGCTTTCTTTTGGTGGTATTTGATCACCTCTGCGTTTTTTCTTTTTTGCGCTATAAACAAAAAAACGAGTTACAATTTTGAAAAAAAAACAAAAAACATTTTTTACTTTTTGCCATAAAACATTTACAAAGAAAAAAAACACAAATGTAAAAAAACGAATATATTCACCAGTTTTGGCCAATATGTATTCTGCTACATATTTTTGTGAACCATTGATATTATTACAGTAATCAGGGCTAAAAAAATGCACTGTTATTGTACTAATGGAACTGGCAGGGAAGGGGTTAACATCAGGGGTGATCAAGGGGTTAAATATGTTCTCTGCAGGTGTTTTATAACTATGTGTGACTCGGGGAACACACAGATCCATCGTCCTGCTTAGCAGAAAGACATGATCTGTGTGATCTCCCCTGTCAGAACGGAGATCTGCCTGTTTACACGGGCAGCTCCACGTTCTGTCACTGCGGGGAACGATCGCGGGTGGCCGGCGGACATCGAGTCCGCGGACCCGCTGATTGGCTCCCCCGCTGGCCAATGGGAGCGTGCGCGCCCACAAAAGCGAGTTCCCGAGCCGGCGTACAGCTATGGCGATTCATGGGATCGTGCCACCTTGCCGCAGTATAATGACGGCGGCTGGTCGGCAAGCTGTTAAAGAGAAACTTCTGGCGGATATTAAAATACTATTTAATGCTGAAGTTTAATTTGCTTTTTATTTTTGCATTATAGCTTTTGTGACATCACTTACCTGGAATGAAGGATGTCCCACGTTGTGCAGGCCACTGGATTCTGTAGAAATCTTTACCAGCACACAGGGGGCTAATAACTTTGGGCTCCAGGGTAAGTAAAGTTCTTTGATTGCAAAATATTGTGTTTTTTTCAAAATTGTTGCTCTTTTTTCTTTTATAGCGCAAAAAATAAAAACCACAGAGATGATCAAATACAACCAAAAGAAAGCTCTATTTGTGGGAAGAAAAGGACGTAAATTTTGTTTGGGTACAGCGTCGTACGACCGCGCAATTGTCAGTTGAAGCGACGCAGTGCCGTATCGCAAAAAATGGCCCGGTCATTGAGCAGCCAAATCTTCCGGGGCTGAAGTGATTAAACAATTTTGTCCTCTCCTCATTCCATAGCTAGGCCATGCTCTATGCAGTGCCACCCTCCTTCTTCATGCTTTAGTCTTCATTCATCACATGTGCTATATTCTGCTGGAGCTAGACACACTATGATTTTTGCGTTACGTCATTGCCGGTCAGCTGGAACGCAGGTGGAGTGCTAACTGGCGATTCCTATACAATACATGCTGATCCCTATCTTCTTTGATGTAGGTGCAATGCAACCTTCTTTTTAAATAAATCATTTAAAATACTGCACCATGAGAGTAATGTTTCCTCTCCCTCTACATGGCAACACTGGAGCTTTCAATACGCTATCTAAATATATACTGAATGGATGACAGCAGCGGTTTGGATGCATTCTTGTGACCTCATGTATGACATCTTGGATTTTCCCATATGCGCAATTTGACTCCCTGTAATAGGTGTCAATTAGGTCTTGTGAGTGCATTGTGTGTCTGCATGTGGGTGGAGAGGAACCTTTCCTATACTCACTGAGGAAATTTATTCACATGTGGAATCTATACATGGATTTCACAATTTTTAGGTATTTTTAGCATTTAAATGCAGATTTGTTTATTCACTATGGTGATTTATGATATGTAATTTATGATATAAGAGCACGATTCCTTTGTTTCTTTTTCACACTATGATTTTTGACCTGATGTTCATATGTTAAAATCTGCATTTTTTTTTTTTTTTTTATGGATTAAAGCTTTCTATGATCTGCAGGATGTCATTTGGATCAAGTAACAGTCTGCCAAGCTACTGGACTGTAAGTTAAAGGGGTTGTAAAGGTTCTTTTTTTTTTTTAAATAACAAACATGTCATACTTACCTCCACTGTGCAGCTCGTTTTGCACAGAGTGGCCCCGATCCTGGTCTTCTGGGGTCCCTCGGGTGCTGTCTCGGCTCCTCCCCGCAAGAGCTAACCCCCGTTCTGGGAAGCTCTCTTCCAAGGGGGTTAGCTTGCGGGTGCGCTCCCGTGATACAGTCGGCAGCTATAGCCACCAAGTCTATCACTCGGCCCGCCCCCTGGCGCACCGTGTAATTAATTAGATTGACAGCAGCGGGAGCCAATGGCTGCGCTGCTATCAATCTCCAATGAAGAGCTGAGAACAGCATGAAGACAGGGGCGAGTAGCCAGCGTGTTCACAACGCAGGACTTTCGAGGGCTCAGGTAAGTAAACTGGGGGCTTGTAAGCATTGGATGTTTTTTCAAAAAAAAAAAAATTGCGAAACTTTACAACCCCTACAACCCCTTTAAGCTTAGATTGCTGAGGAAGAACAGCATGGCATTTAGTACCACTAAAGGTTTCCCCTGAGTTCAACCAGGGGCAGTTTAAATAAAACCAGCCAACTTTCAGCCAAAATGGGTTTATAGTTGTGGGCAGAGTAGGGAAAGGATGGAACCTCTATCTTGCTTTTAATTATTGCCAGTGTTCAAATTGGAAAGATTTTTAGTCACGGTAAAAATCTCTCCAGTGGGCACATACTGTAGGTTGAAACTAAATATTTTTCTATTGAGAAAGGTGAAAGCGATTGACATCAAACCACGAGTACACAAAATGGTGATCATGCTTTAACCATGTGTATAGATAATGACATAGGAATGGTAAATATTGTTGAAAAAGTGTGCAAGATGCTACAGTATGTAGCCGGGTCGCTCTTAAGACCCCAGGACTACATTATCCAGAACCCCATTCAGCCCCAGGGCGGAGGTTCCACCGCAGAGACTCATGGGAGGGGTTACTTAAGTGAGAGGCGAGGCGGAGCTCGCTCTCTTGGGACACGGCGCGTCAAGTGACAAGTCATCCTACGCGGATCGGCTGTGAAGCAAGGCCTGAAGCCTGAGGCCTTGCTTGAAGTCCGAAGAGCCTTCCACCATACTGCGGAGCCTGGGTGGATCCTGACCCGTCGTGATAGGACGTGAGCTGGATCGAGGACTCGATCGGAGCAGACGCTGTGTGCGACACACAGGAGGTGGAAGTCCCAGGCTGGGATCGCGCCTGGAGCGGTGAGCGGGCACCTGCCCATATCAATAGACTGAGTTGTGTTCAGACCTATAGACTGCCTAGGCCCACTGTTCGCTCACCAGTGTTTATTGGGGGGGTCCGGTAGCGGGACAGAGTTGAAGAATCTACCCCCCCCCCCGTTTTGCCCTGTTATTTCAAGTTAACACCCAATGTGGATTACAAATGGTTATTCCTTTAAGTGCACCAACGAAAGCTGGCCGGTGAAGAAACCTTCATCCCTTAGGGTAAAGAGACTTAGTTCCATTCCATGTCAGGCCTGACTTAGGTGGTGAAGTTTTAGAAAGTTTGTGTTACTATGCCATAGGTGAGCACACGCTATAATAGCACCGCGTAGTGGACACTGCGCGGCACCATATTACTGTGCTGCACCTAGTACATTGATTGATGCAGGGCTCTGCAGGCCCATGTATATGTTGCATGTTATATCTTAAATCCTTCATTACCAGTAAAGCTGATATATATATTTTATATTCTTGCCTCAGTGTGTTGTCTGACTGTTTAGAGATTATTGAGTATAATACACCTGAGAGTGATAGGGGTTTAACCCTAGACTGACTGTGCCAGAGTGGGTCGAGTAAGATTGCCGGGGGTTGACGGTACTGCGTACAGGGCCCAAAATCAAATCAGCGGCTCTCTTAATTGGGGGTAGCGCTACACGTGGGGGCTCATGAGTCCGGGATCCTGTTGCAGCAAATAGCAGCCAAAAAGTACCAGCATGGACCCACTAGAAGTAGTGAAGTGGTGCGCAGCAGCCAACATAGATGAAAATGGGGCAGTGATTATAGAACTCCCAGGGATCTGGCAAGAAGATGCAGTGAAACAGTTAGTAATGTCCTTGTCCCCACAACAGAAAGCATGGATAGTGGATGTAAGATCAGAACCTCCTTCGACATATGTACTGGTTAAATGGAAGGATGGAGTCCCAGAAGACTTCAAGAAGCCAAGCATAGAGACGGTGGATAAACAAACTTATAAGTTAATACGTGTCCCACCCAACCTAAAAGATGTAAAGAAAGAAGAGAGTCCCGGGTCGCCACAGGGCACCCTCAGCACAGAATTATGCGCGGTTCTAGGGGAAATCATAGCACAATGCAAGAAAGACCCGGCAGATTATCAAATATCAGGATACCGGAAACTCAGAATGTTTTCAGGAAGGAAACCTGTACCTTCAGGCGAAGAAGGATTTGAGGAGTGGTTAGACGGTGCAACTCAGGCTCTGGAGGAGTGGGAAATCCCAGACCACAGGAAGAAGCAGAGAATTGCTGAGAGCTTGAAGGGGCCTGCTTTAGAGGCCGTACGCAACCTTAAGATGAGCAAAACAGACTGTACGGCGCAGGACTATCTAGACATTCTGCAGAATGTGTTCCGCGGAACAGAGAAGATTACTGAGCTTACCTACCAACTGGAGCATTGCTATCAAAAGGCAGGGGAGAAGCTATCAGAGTTCATGATGCGCCTAGATAAAATACTGCACAAGATGATTTTAAAGAAAGGGATTGACCCGAAGAAGGTGGATGAGGCCCGGGTTCAACAGGTGATGAGAGGATCTCAACCACTGGATCCCATCGCGCTGGCGTTACGTACAAGACAGGACGGGAAGAGCCTGGAGTACCCTGACTTGATCCGAGTAGTCAGAGAGGAAGAAGCTATGCTGGAGGAGAAAAAGAGGAGCCAACCAGTTAAGACGGTGAACCCTCCTCCGGTGATGGTCAGGACGGCCATGACCTTAGAAAGAGATGCAGAGGTGGATACCTTGAAGTCGCAGATGTCACAAGTACTGGGAATGTTAACCTCATTGATGGAAAAGGAGTCAAGGGTACCAGAGAGGGAAAGTCCGAGGAAGGAATTGTTCCCGAATACCTCAGCACCCGCATCCCTGGAAAATTGGGGAAATGTGATCTGTTTCAATTGTGGGGGAGCTGGACACCTTGCCAAAGTATGGGCCAGTCCCAAGAAGAAGAGACTGAATAACCGCAAGCCGCCGGAAAACTTCAACGGGCCCCGGTGAAGGAGTCAACCGGGTGCCCATCATCATCAAAGAACTCCATACTGAATAAGAAGCACATGAAAGAAGGGGCCAGGACCCCACAGAAGAAATCAAGGGCTCCTCAGAAGGAACATACTCCAAAGAAACTCAATAAAGTCCCTCAGCGGGTAGTTACACCCATACAGAGGAAAGGGATCAATGCATACCAGGCTCAGGAGAGACGTAGGTCCAAAGACAAAAAGAGCAAGGCAAGTCAAGAAGGGAAATGCAAAGATCTAATGAAAGAGACCCCTTTGAAGCAGTACCCAGAGAAACTGGTGGGTCCCTCCCTAATTGTATCCATTCAGGTAGAGGGGATATACACAAGAGCCCTGTTGGATACTGGAGCACAGGTGACCCTGTTGTATCGAGACTTCTACGACCGGCACCTGAGTCACTTACCCATCCAGAAGATTTCAGACTTGGAGATATGGGGAATTGGAACAGAGAAGTTTACTTATGATGGATATCTACCCATAAGGTTGACATTTGACCCATCCATAACTGGGAAGGGGGAAGTGTTCGACACCTTGGCTGTGGTGTGCCCCCGACCGCCTGGAGCAAGTAGGAGTTCCTTGATAATAGGAACCAACACGGATCTGGTCCGAAGACTTTTGGTCCCACTAACAAGAAGGAAGAACCTCCCAGTCACGGAGATTCATCCCACGTTGAAGACCGCCTTCCAACGGCTGATCTTGGAGCAGAAGGCCCCGGAAGAGGGGGTAGGGAAGGTCTGGAGACTCGGGAAAAAAGGGATAGTGCTGCAACCCGGTGAAGTAACCTGCTTGAAGGCCACAGTGAAACTCACTTGGGAGCAGCCGGGCCCTTTTGTGATGTTGGAATCCGACCCAAGAGAAGAACCTTCAGGCTTGGAGGTAGTCCCGGAAATGGTCCCGGTGAGGGCCCTGAAGAAGGCCCACTGCAAGGTACCTGTGAGTGTCAAAAACACCACGGATGGCCCCATGGAAGTCCCTGCCAGGCTGTTATTGGGCCGGGTGAGCCCAGCCACACCAGTTGCCCCATCAGATGTGGCGAAGACAGATGGAGAGAGTACAGTGTGGGAGAAGCTTTCCATGGAGAACCCAAACCTGCCCAGGGCTTGGAGAGAGAGAGCTCGGAACCAGTTGACTCGGTGGGAGAGGATCTTCTCACATGATGAGTTTGATGTGGGGTGTGCTAGGAGTGCCACCCATCGAATCCGCCTCCAGGAAGTCAAGCCCTTCAGAGAAATGGTTAGGCGGGTTCCATTGGCAGACCTCGAGGATTTGAGGGAACAGCTTGCTGATTTCAAGCGAACAGGTGTGATCCAGGAGTCTAGAAGTCCGTATGCCTCTCCCATAGTAGTGGTCCGGAAGAAGAACGGGTCACTAAGGTTGTGTATTGACTATAGGACCCTCAACAGGAGAACCACTCCGGATCAGTATACCACTCCAAGGATAGAAGATGCCTTGCAGAGCTTGTCCGGAGCCAAGTGGTTCAGTGTTATGGACTTAAAGAGTGGGTATTATCAGATCCCGATGCACCCAGAAGACAAAGAAAAGACGGCTTTCATAACCCCAGTGGGATTCTTTGAATTCAATCGGATGCCTCAAGGTCTGTCTGGAGCTCCAGCCACATTCCAAAGACTGATGGAGAAGACAGTGGGAGACATGAACCTCATCGAGGTCCTTGTATACTTGGATGACATCATAGTCTTTGGCAGAACTTTGGAGGAGCATGAAGAAAGGCTGGAGAAGGTCTTGAAGAGGCTGAGTGAAGAAGGACTCAAGCTCTCGCCTGAAAAATGCCAATTTTATCAATCTTCAGTCAACTATCTGGGACACATAGTGTCTGAAAATGGGGTGTCCACAGACCCTGAGAAACTGGAGGCTGTCACCTCCTGGCCAAGACCTACCACTGTAACAGAACTTAGGTCCTTCCTAGGGTTCTGTTCCTATTACAGGAGGTTCGTGGAGGGGTTTGCTCGAATAGCGAGGCCCTTGAATGAGTTGCTGAAGACGGAGGGGGAAGAGGATGACTCGGGTCCCAGGAAGTCAGGGGAGTCAGTCAAGGACCAGTGGACTGGGAAATGTGAAGGCGCCTTCCAGATGCTGAAAAAGAGCTTGACCACTGCCCCTGTTCGGGCTTATGCAGACCCAAAGAAGCCTTACGAACTCCATGTGGATGCCAGTTATGATGGTCTGGGAGGAGTACTCTACCAGGAGCATGAAGGGCAACAGAGACCGGTTGCGTATGTGAGCAGAAGCTTGACCCCCTCTGAAAAGAACTATCCCACCCATAAGTTGGAGTTCCTGGCCCTCAAGTGGGCCGTAGTAGACAAACTTCGAGATTACCTATGTAACGGGAAGGCCCGGGGAACTCAGAATCGCTTAGGAAGTATGAAATACCCTTGCGCCAGCTTCCCCAATGGCTCTTATGTGTCAATCACCCTGTGTCTCTATTAGGGGCACAGGGTGAATAAAAACACCAATATGGTCTATGATGGCCATATTCAATGCTGTACATACATTTTACCTAGATTGGGTCTGTAATATTCATCCACCATATTCCCCAGGATACCTGCAAAGAACTCTCTACTGTTTGATTATGACCTCAACAGGTTAATTGGAAAGTGACGCCTTCATGATGTTTAGACACATACTCTTAGATGCTAATATCATCACCCACAGCCTTGACTTTGTGTAATCATGGCTGTGAGGAATTAAGGTAATTTGCATTCTATTGTTCAGTATGACTTGGGAAGGTCTGGTGTGAATAGAAGTAATTAACCCTATACTTGTGTGTATTGTAAAGGCAGACTGGGATTTACAATACAAAGGGATTTAAGATGTAAAGGGATTAGAACTTGTCCTTGATATTTGGGGTGCCGTTACATTGGTTGGCAGCAGCGGGATTTTCCCTCCAGTCCCTGGGACACTCCAAACCACCACAGTGAATGACCAGCTATGCAGCCGAAGGAGGGTGATGCAGGACCCCGGTCAGTTGAAGACTTGTTTGAACAACGAGTTCGAGAGCGCTTGGCATTATATGGTGCTAACCCATCAGAGACCGCCATACAGGAAGCCATTAGAGACATCGAGCAGCAGGATGAGCGACAACATGAGCAGAGAATGGCGGAAATACGGCAATCAGAGACAACACCTAAAAAAGCAGCACCAACTGAAAGGAGAGGAGAGATACAGATACCAGCCGACATGGAAAAGGAATTCAGAAGGAGGTTGCGAGAGATGCAGATACAGCATAGAGGACCAGTATCAGAGGAGGTCCTGCTGGAATGGTCTGATTCAATCCGCTGCGAACTCTGGAAGAAAGTGCTAGCTCTTGAGCAGCAACACCAGGGAAAAGTTCTCCCCTCCATCCATGTAAGGTACTGGTCGCAGTATGAAGTACGAATGCTGTTATTGGGGGAACAACCAAAGCAGGAGTGGACAGCTGAGTTAAGCAGGCTGATCCGGGCAGAGATGCGGTTGGACGAGAGCTACAGAGCCCTCCGGTGGTATGTAGCCCAAGAGTGCCCATGGTCAGCGGATGACAGCCCTACAGAATAGACATGTGCATTTCGTTTCGTTCCGAATCGAAATTCGGACGAATTTTTCATTATTCGGACATTCGGATGCATCCGAATTACCGAATTACAATACTAACGAATTTAACCGAATCCGAATTTTTTCGAATCTAAAAATATTTTTGACCCGACTTTGGGTCCATGTATCTCGGGGTTCCTTGGTGATAGAAACCCCAAATTTGGAGATGTTGTAGGGCTAGTTCTTCTGTGTTTGCATACCAAATTTGGTGTTTCTATCACTAAGTGAACCCGAGATACGTGGACCCAAAGTCGGGTCGCAAAATGTCAAGCACTTTACTGGAGCAGAGAATGACATTTTGCGACCCGATTTTGGGGCCACATATCTCGGGGCCACTTGTAGCTAGAAACCCCAAATTTGGTATGCAAACACAGTAGAACTAGCACTACAATAGAAAATAGACTAGAAAAACAATAACCCCAAATTTTGGGTTTCTATCACCAAGTAACCCCAAAATACATGGACCCAAAGTCGGGTCGCAAAATATTTTCGAATCCGGTTGAAATAGTATCAACATGATTCGAAATTATTTCAACTGCATTTGAAACTATTTCAACCGGATTCGAAAATATTTTGTGACCCGAATTTGGGTCCATGTATCTCGGGGTTACTTGGTGATAGAAACCCCAAATTTGGGGTTATTGTTTTTCTAGTCTATTTTCTATTTTATTATAATCTTTTCTATCCAAAGTTAAAATTAATTAATTAATTAAAAAATTTGAATTCATACTATTCGAAATTCAAATTTATTCTATTCGAAATTCGAATTTCAGAAGATGGTTGTATATTCTTTCTATTTTATTCTTCTAAATTATATTTTTTTTCTATTCTGTTCTAATCTTTTCTATTTGAATTATAAATTTTGGAAGAAGGTTATTTACTTACTTATATACATCTGTCACATAAAAAAAAAGATGTGAAATGGCTGTCAACGGATGTCGATCGCAAGGCAAGTACATATGCTGTATGTCATTGTCCACTTACCACAACACCTGCCATGAGTGCCACGTGACCAATTTGTGGATTCTCCACTTGCCACGTCACCTGCCACAAGTTATGGGGTTCCTAGCACCAAGTGACCCCCAGATAGGGGCGATCTGTCAAGTGCTTTTCTGCAGCAGAGAATTAAATTTTGTGACCCGACTTTGAGGCCACGTATCTCGGGGCCACTTATAGCTAGAAATCCCAAAATATTTGGTATGTAAACACATTACAACTGCCACTACAATAACCCCAAATTTGGGGTTTCTATCACCAAGTAACCCCGTTGTAATGCTAGTTCTACTGTGTTTGCATACCAAATTTGGGGTTTCTAGCTATAAGTGCCCCCGAGATACGTGGCCCCAAAGTCGGGTCACAAAATGTCATTCTCTGCTGCAGAAAAGTACTTGAAATATCGCCCATATCTGGGGGTCACTTGGTGCCAGGAGCCCCATAACTTGTGGCAGGTGACGTGGCAAGTAGACAATCCACAACTAGGTCACGTGGCAGGTCACGTGGCACTCGTGGCCGTTCACGTGGCACTCGTGGCAGGTCACGTGGCACTCGTGGCCGGTGTCGTGGCACTCGTGGCCGGTGTCGTGGCACTCATGGCAGGTGTTGTGGTAAGTGGACAATGACATACAGCATATGTACTTGCCTTGCGATCGACATCCGTGACAGCCATTTCACATCTTTTTTTTTATGTGACAGATGTATATAAGGAAGTAAATAACCTTCTTCCAAAATTTATAATTCAAATAGAAAAGATTAGAACAGAATAGAAAAAAAATATAATTTAGAAGAATAAAATAGAAAGAATATACAACCATCTTCTGAAATTCGAATTTCGAATAGAATAAATTTGAATTTCGAATAGTATGAATTCAAATTTTTTAATTATTTAATTAATTTTAACTTTGGAAAGAAAAGATTATAATAAAATAGAAAATAGACTAGAAAAACAATAACCCCAAATTTGGGGTTTCTATCACCAAGTAACCCCGAGATACATGGACCCAAATTCGGGTCACAAAATATTTTCGAATCCGGTTGAAATAGTTTCAAATGCAGTTGAAATAATTTCGAATCATGTTGATACTATTTCAACCGGATTCGAAAATATTTTGCGACCCGACTTTGGGTCCATGTATTTTGGGGTTACTTGGTGATAGAAACCCAAAATTTGGAGATGTTGTAGTGCTAGTTCTACTGTGTTTGCATACCAAATTTGGGGTTTCTAGCTACAAGTGGCCCCGAGATATGTGGCCCCAAAATCGGGTCGCAAAATGTCATTCTCTGCTCCAGTAAAGTGCTTGACATTTTGCGACCCGACTTTGGGTCCACGTATCTCGGGGTCACTTAGTGATAGAAACCCCAAATTTGGTATGCAAACACAGAAGAACTAGCACTACAACATCTCCAAATTTTGGGTTTCTATCACCAAGTAACCCCAAAATACATGGACCCAAAGTCGGGTCGCAAAATATTTTCGAATCCGGTTGAAATAGTATCAACATGATTCGAAATTATTTCAACTGCATTTGAAACTATTTCAACCGGATTCGAAAATATTTTGTGACCCGAATTTGGGTCCATGTATCTCGGGGTTACTTGGTGATAGAAACCCCAAATTTGGGGTTATTGTTTTTCTAGTCTATTTTCTATTTTATTATAATCTTTTCTATCCAAAGTTAAAATTAATTAATTAATTAAAAAATTTGAATTCATACTATTCGAAATTCAAATTTAT
Source organism: Rana muscosa (assembly GCA_029206835.1). Lineage (NCBI taxonomy): Eukaryota > Metazoa > Chordata > Amphibia > Anura > Ranidae > Rana > Rana muscosa. Next base: position 852,731,179 of record CM055118.1, read on the forward strand.
TCTATTCGAAATTCGAATTTCAGAAGATGGTTGTATATTCTTTCTATTTTATTCTTCTAAATTATATTTTTTTTCTATTCTGTTCTAATCTTTTCTATTTGAATTATAAATTTTGGAAGAAGGTTATTTACTTACTTATATACATCTGTCACATAAAAAAAAAGATGTGAAATGGCTGTCACGGATGTCGATCGCAAGGCAAGTACATATGCTGTATGTCATTGTCCACTTACCACAACACCTGCCATGAGTGCCACGTGACCAATTTGTGGATTGTCCACTTGCCACGTCACCTGCCACAAGTTATGGGGTTCCTAGCACCAAGTGACCCCCAGATAGGGGCGATCTGTCAAGTGCTTTTCTGCAGCAGAGAATTAAATTTTGTGACCCGACTTTGAGGCCACGTATCTCGGGGCCACTTATAGCTAGAAATCCCAAAATATTTGGTATGTAAACACATTACAACTGCCACTACAATAACCCCAAATTTGGGGTTTCTATCACCAAGTAACCCCGTTGTAATGCTAGTTCTACTGTGTTTGCATACCAAATTTGGGGTTTCTAGCTATAAGTGCCCCCGAGATACGTGGCCCCAAAGTCGGGTCACAAAATGTCATTCTCTGCTGCAGAAAAGTACTTGAAATATCGCCCATATCTGGGGGTCACTTGGTGCCAGGAGCCCCATAACTTGTGGCAGGTGACGTGGCAAGTAGACAATCCACAACTAGGTCACGTGGCAGGTCACGTGGCACTCGTGGCCGTTCACGTGGCACTCGTGGCAGGTCACGTGGCACTCGTGGCCGGTGTCGTGGCACTCGTGGCCGGTGTCGTGGCACTCATGGCAGGTGTTGTGGTAAGTGGACAATGACATACAGCATATGTACTTGCCTTGCGATCGACATCCGTGACAGCCATTTCACATCTTTTTTTTTATGTGACAGATGTATATAAGGAAGTAAATAACCTTCTTCCAAAATTTATAATTCAAATAGAAAAGATTAGAACAGAATAGAAAAAAAATATAATTTAGAAGAATAAAATAGAAAGAATATACAACCATCTTCTGAAATTCGAATTTCGAATAGAATAAATTTGAATTTCGAATAGTATGAATTCAAATTTTTTAATTATTTAATTAATTTTAACTTTGGATAGAAAAGATTATAATAAAATAGAAAATAGACTAGAAAAACAATAACCCCAAATTTGGGGTTTCTATCACCAAGTAACCCCGAGATACATGGACCCAAATTCGGGTCACAAAATATTTTCGAATCCGGTTGAAATAGTTTCAAATGCAGTTGAAATAATTTCGAATCATGTTGATACTATTTCAACCGGATTCGAAAATATTTTGCGACCCGACTTTGGGTCCATGTATTTTGGGGTTACTTGGTGATAGAAACCCAAAATTTGGAGATGTTGTAGTGCTAGTTCTACTGTGTTTGCATACCAAATTTGGGGTTTCTAGCTACAAGTGGCCCCGAGATATGTGGCCCCAAAATCGGGTCGCAAAATGTCATTCTCTGCTCCAGTAAAGTGCTTGACATTTTGCGACCCGACTTTGGGTCCACGTATCTCGGGGTCACTTAGTGATAGAAACCCCAAATTTGGTATGCAAACACAGAAGAACTAGCACTACAACATCTCCAAATTTTGGGTTTCTATCACCAAGTAACCCCAAAATACATGGACCCAAAGTCGGGTCGCAAAATATTTTCGAATCCGGTTGAAATAGTATCAACATGATTCGAAATTATTTCAACTGCATTTGAAACTATTTCAACCGGATTCGAAAATATTTTGTGACCCGAATTTGGGTCCATGTATCTCGGGGTTACTTGGTGATAGAAACCCCAAATTTGGGGTTATTGTTTTTCTAGTCTATTTTCTATTTTATTATAATCTTTTCTATCCAAAGTTAAAATTAATTAATTAATTAAAAAATTTGAATTCATACTATTCGAAATTCAAATTTATTCTATTCGAAATTCGAATTTCAGAAGATGGTTGTATATTCTTTCTATTTTATTCTTCTAAATTATATTTTTTTTCTATTCTGTTCTAATCTTTTCTATTTGAATTATAAATTTTGGAAGAAGGTTATTTACTTACTTATATACATCTGTCACATAAAAAAAAAGATGTGAAATGGCTGTCACGGATGTCGATCGCAAGGCAAGTACATATGCTGTATGTCATTGTCCACTTACCACAACACCTGCCACGAGTGCCACGACACCGGCCACGAGTGCCACGACACCGGCCACGAGTGCCACGTGACCTGCCATGAGTGCCACGTGAACGGCCACGAGTGCCACGTGACCTGCCACGTGACCTAGTTGTGGATTGTCTACTTGCCACGTCACCTGCCACAAGTTATGGGGCTCCTAGCACCAAGTGACCCCCAGATATGGGCGATATTTCAAGTACTTTTCTGCAGCAGATAATGACATTTTGTGACCCGACTTTGGGGCCACGTATCTCGGGGGCACTTATAGCTAGAAACCCCAAATTTGGTATGCAAACACAGTAGAACTAGCATTACAACGGGGTTACTTGGTGATAGAAACCCCAAATTTGGGGTTATTGTAGTGCCAGTTGTAATGTGTTTACATACCAAATATTTTGGGATTTCTAGCTATAAGTGGCCCCGAGATACGTGGCCTCAAAGTCGGGTCACAAAATTTAATTCTCTGCTGCAGAAAAGCACTTGACAGATCGCCCCTATCTGGGGGTCACTTGGTGCTAGGAACCCCATAACTTGTGGCAGGTGACGTGGCAAGTGGACAATCCACAACTTGGTCACGTGGCACTCATGGCAGGTGTTGTGGTAAGTGGACAATGACATACAGCATATGTACTTGCCTTGCGATCGACATCCGTGACAGCCATTTCACATCTTTTTTTTTATGTGACAGATGTATATAAGTAAGTAAATAACCTTCTTCCAAAATTTATAATTCAAATAGAAAAGATTAGAACAGAATAGAAAAAAAATATAATTTAGAAGAATAAAATAGAAAGAATATACAACCATCTTCTGAAATTCGAATTTCGAATAGAATAAATTTGAATTTCGAATAGTATGAATTCAAATTTTTTAATTAATTAATTAATTTTAACTTTGGATAGAAAAGATTATAATAAAATAGAAAATAGACTAGAAAAACAATAACCCCAAATTTGGGGTTTCTATCACCAAGTAACCCCGAGATACATGGACCCAAATTCGGGTCACAAAATATTTTCGAATCCGGTTGAAATAGTTTCAAATGCAGTTGAAATAATTTCGAATCATGTTGATACTATTTCAACCGGATTCGAAAATATTTTGCGACCCGACTTTGGGTCCATGTATTTTGGGGTTACTTGGTGATAGAAACCCAAAATTTGAAGATGTTGTAGTGCTAGTTCTACTGTGTTTGCATACCAAATTTGGGGTTTCTAGCTACAAGTGACCCCGAGATATGTGGCCCCAAAATCGGGTCGCAAAATGTCATTCTCTGCTCCAGTAAAGTGCTTGACATTTTGCGACCCGAATTTGGGTCCACATATCTCGGGGCCACTTGTAGCTAGAAACCCCAAATTTGGTATGCAAACACAGTAGAACTAGCACTATAACATCTCCAAATTTGGGGTTTCTATTACTAAGTGACCCTGAGATACGTGGACCCAAAGTCGGGTCGCAAAATATTTTCGAATCCGGTTGAAATAGTTTCAAATGCGGTTGAAATAATTTCGAATCATGTTGAAATAATTTCGAATCCGGTAGAAATATTTTCGAATTCGGTTGAAATATTTTCGAATGCGACTGATTTTCGAATTCGGTCGAAAACAAAACGAAATCCGAAAACGAATTTAACAAATTTAACGAATCTAACTAAACGAAATTAATTAATTAACGAATTAAAACGAAACAAAACGAAACAAATTTTTTCCTTTTGCACATGTCTACTACAGAAGGCTTTGACTATGATGGCCTGGGATTGTTGTATTGGGGGCTGTCCAGTGACCCGGACTTTGGGAGTGATCGGGAGTGGCATTTGGAGGAAATAATGGAGCACAGAGAACAAAGACTGAATGTCTCGGAAGGGCACTGGGCACAGGAAGATTTGGAGGTTCTGGCCGTTCAGGAATGGGAGCTGGAGATTGCCTACAAACAGCTGCTAGACTCTGCTCAGCAGCAGGGTGGGGCTCCCTTTGCCTGGGACTATCAGGAAATACCAGTTGACAACTCTGAAATCCTGGCTGAAGAATCAGCAGTGGAAGATCTGAAGATTGCCATCCCTAAAGCCAAAGTGAATGATATGGAGTTTCAGGGAGCCGGGGCAGTTGGCCCCTCTCTCCAGCAACAAGCTGAGGTGGTAAAGCTTTTACCCCCAGCTGAATCACTGGCAGCAGGGCAGAATGCTACTGGCTGCTGCACACAACTGCCACTTGAGCGGATATCGGTGGATGGGACTGCGGTCTCCACTCACAGCAACCCAGCAGAAGAGCTGGCAACAGAGCCGAGTGCCACGGCCTCTGCTCTCAACTAAGAGAAGAGGGAGTTCCTGTGGTACTGGATGGGACTTCGGTCCTCACTGACACAACCCCAGAAAATGGTGTGACACTGGGACAGGAGGATGTCAGCCTTGCTTTGCAAGCACTGGGGGATTTTCACCTACCACAAGTGGATGGGACTTCAGTCTCCACTTGTATACCCCAGGGATGCTGGGCAGTCGGCTCAGATCCCCAACAGCATGACAGACTGAGCCCAGTCACCCTGTCTTCTCCCCAGTGGCGGGTATGTTCTCTGAGAGAGGCAGAGGTTGGCTGGGTAAGTAATGCTCTGTTTGGAGAAATTTATTTGTGGTACTGTGTGGATACCGGCATTAGAAGAAGGGACCTATGGACTAACTTCGGAGTCAACCCGTCTGGGGTTCCCCCCTCTGTTAGTCTCCTGCCGAAAGGGGAGAGATGTAACGGGAAGGCCAGGGGAACTCAGAATCGCTTAGGAAGTATGAAATACCCTTGCGCCAGCTTCCCCAATGGCTCTTATGTGTCAATCACCCTGTGTCTCTATTAGGGGCACAGGGTGAATGAAAACTAGGCTTGTGCAATTAGTTTCGTAACGAATTGAAATTCGTCCGAATTTAGCAACTTTCGGACATTCGGAAGCATTCGAATTTCCGAACAAAGCAATTACGAATAAGACCGAATCCGAAATAAATTATACCGCAAATAGCGAATGCCCGAATGTCTTCGGCATAATTCGTTATGAAAAAGTTACGAATGTACGAATCCATACGAAGCACAATAACACTCACTCTGCTCTGCTCTCTGCTTCTCCCACACCGTGCTGAACTCCCTCTCAAAATGGTGTACAGGGGCAGAGGTTATAGCCGCATGTAAAAAACGAAAGTAAAATACGAGATTTCGAATCCATTCGAAGCACAATAACACTCTGCTCTGCTCTCTGCTTCTCCCTCACCGTGCTGAACCCTCTCAAAATGGTGTACAGGGGCGGAGCCTATAGCCGCATGTTAAAAACGAAAGTAAAATACGAGATTTCGAATCGTTACAAATAACCGCAATGTATTTAGAAAAGTACAAATCCATTCGAAGCACATTAGGCATAATAGGCAGCGTCGTTGTGAGAGAGACACGGAAAATTACGAATCAACGAACCCAAAAAAAGTTACGAAAGTAGGAGTTGTGTCCAGAATCAACGAAAAACAACGTACTCTACCGAAAGTACGAACCCAAAAAAAGTTACGAAAGTAGGAGTTGTGTCCAGAATCAACGAAAAACAACGTACTCTACCGAAAGTACGAATTATAAAGCAACAAAAAATTCAACGAAAAATGTCGCTTGCAAAAATACGAATGAGTCCGAACACGAAAAATCCCGTCTAGCAAAATTACGAATGATTACGAATCAACAGGACCGGAAAGAAACGAACCGAAACGGAACAAATTTTTCCGTTGTGCACAAGTCTAATGAAAACCCCAATATGGTCTATGATGGCCATATTTAATGCTGTACATACATTTTACCTAGATTGGGTCTGTAATATTCATCCACCATATTCCCCAGGATACCTGCAAAGAACTCTCTTCTGTTTGATTATGACCTCAACAGGTTAATTGGAAAGTGACGCCTTCATGATGTTTAGACACATACTCTTAGATGCTAATATCATCACCCACAGCCTTGACTTTGTGTAATCATGGCTGTGAGGAATTAAGGTAATTTGCATTCTATTGTTCAGTATGACTTGGGAAGGTCTGGTGTGAATAGAAGTAATTAACCCTATACTTGTGTGTATTGTAAAGGCAGACTGGGATTTACAATACAAAGGGATTTAAGATTTAAAGGGGTTAGAACCTGTTGTCTCCTGACAGACCGTCTGCCAAACACTTTGTGAGAAGATGTATATTGGGGATCGTTATATTCTATTGTGTGGGGTCTTTTGAAGCCTAGCAGACGTCAGGATGAGGTGTTGAGTCTTGTGATGTGTGGGTGGAGCTGGGCCCTTGTTCATGTTAAATAATGTGTATTGAATTGTGTATAAAGTTACAATGTTTCTCAATGATAAATAATTCTACCCCAGAAAGATACAGAGCATGTTGTCTCGTTCTTTCAAAAGGATTAACTCCTATGGGAAAGGGTCGTTTGGCTGTGGAAGATTGGTAGCGAGTGGATGTGTGTCCAGGAGAGGGGACATCGTAAACGGCGTTAATCCCCTTGATATTTGGGGACCCGTTACAACCTATATGGAGCAGATTTCACTGTAAAAACGGATAACAATCCCCTTACCTATCTGTTTACTACAGCAAAGCTGGACGCCACAGGACATAGGTGGCTGGCGGCGCTGTCCGCCTTCAATTTCAGCTTGAAATATAGACCTGGGGCAGGAAACCGAGATGCGGACGCCCTGTCCAGAAGGTCTCATGTTCCCACCCACAGTAGTGAAGACTGGACCCAAGTGGCACCTGACGGGGTGCGGGCCCTTTGCCAAGGGGCTGAATTCCAAGCCAAGGGAGGCTCAAGAGCAGAAGAGATAGGGGTCACTATTGTAGGAGTCCCCAAGTTGTACTGTGGAGTAACCTTACTGGGGGAAGACAACCTACCCAGACTGACCAAAAAGGAGTTGAGATCCGACCAACAGGAGGACCTTATGGGGAGATTGGTCCTAGAAGCATTAAAAAATCAGAACCTAAACATACTCTTACGTCACCCCTCGAAGGAGGCTCGTCTGTTAAAAAAAAAGTGGGACAGGCTACAGGTGCATCAGGGAGTGGTCTACCGAAGGGGCCCCTCTGATGACCAAGAAGACAAGTGGCAGTTGTTCCTGCCGGAGAAACACAGGGAGACGGTCATGATCGCCTTACATGACAATCATGGTCACCCGGGAGCGGAAAGGACTTTCCAACTTGTTAGGGACCGTTTCTATTGGCCCTGTATGAGGGCTGAAGTTGAGGAATACTGTCATTCATGTGCCTGATGCATACAGAGAAAGACTCTGCCCCATCAAGCTGCCCCAATGGGCCATTTACAAAGTGAAGGCCCGCTTGACCTGGTGTGCATTGATTTCCTCTGCCTCAAACCCGATCTGAGGGGACTAGGAAATGTTCTGGTAGTAACCGACCATTTCACCCGGTATGCACAGGCTTTTCCAGCCAAGGACCAGAAGGCCTCTACTGTGGCCAAAATACTTGTAGAGAAGTACTTTATACATTATGGACTACCACAAAGGCTCCATTCAGATCAGGGGAGGGATTTCAAGAGCAAACTGATACGAAAACTCCTAGATGCCTTGGGGATCAAGAAGACCAGGACTACTCCTTATCATCCTCAAGGTGATGCTCAACCGGAGAGGTTCAACCGAACCCTGCTCAATATGCTGGGAACTTTAAGTGGCGAAAAGAAGCAACATTGGAGTAGTCACATAGCGGCCCTTGTGCACGCTTACAACAGCACTGTCAGCGATGCTACTGGATATTCACCTTACAGACTGTCATGGATATGCATTAATGTCTGTCTGCCATCTTACCTTCCTCCTCATGTGTTCATCTAGAGACCAGACCTCCTTCACCTGGCTTCCTTTATAATCTCCTCCCAGCCTGACTCCACCCCAGGCCCTATCACTGAACACTATATTAACCTGTGCACTGCAAGCCTGCTTTGCTGATCAACGTGTTTGTTAGGCATTGTGTGTTTGGGTTCCTGCCTGCCGTGTGCTACGTCTGTCTCTCTGTTACGTTATTGGCTTGTCCCCGACTATCCCTGTCTGCTCGTGACCCTTGACCTTCGGCTCGTTCTTCGTTATCCTTGTCTGCTTGTGGCCCCTGACCTTCAGCTTGTTATTCGGTTCTCTCTATCGTGTGCTGCTGCTTCCCCTCTTTTCCCCTTATCCTACGGGGCGTGAGCTAGGAAACTCCAGGGGCCGCGACCTGGTCCCAGCCTGCAGCGTAACATCCTCACCACTAGAGGCCCTGGAGAAGACCAGCTGGGTCTTAGACTCCGCGCCCTGGGGAATCTTGGCTCTCGCTTCCGTTGGGATCCCGGTTGTGCTCCTCTGGTCCCGCTTTCCACAACCACCCAGTTTCCTATCCGCAGAAGCCAGCCATAGGGTTCACTACCTCACGGTGCACTCCTGTCCCCCTACGGTGTGCATCTGTCACCTGGCCACAGATGACCCTGACACAGACTTATGTTCGGGAGAGAAGCTCGGCACCTCCATAGATCATTGTTCTGCTGCCTCCCACAAGGGATATGTAGATAGACTTAGACACAACTTGAAGACGGCTTATGAGCAAGCTCAGGCGGCCTCGGAACAGAGAGGGGCTCGCAACAAGAGGAATTTTGATCTAAAGGTTAGGATCCAAGACTTACAACCAGGAGACAGGGTGTTATTGCGGAACCTGGGGATCCCTGGAAAACATAAAATCGCAGATAGATGGAGACCAGAACCTTATGTCATTTGTAGAAAATTACCGGGCCTACCCGTTTACAGACTTAAACCCGAGGGGAAGTTAGGGCCCTTGAAGACTTGACATCGAAACCACCTACTTCCGCTCGCTGAAGCAGTTTGGTTGCCTCCTATGATGGATTCTCCTGAACCCATATCCATTCCGAACACCCCTAGACCCCACACTCGGTCTCAGACCCCTCGGATGGAGGATACAGAAGATTCAGAAATGAGTGAAGGCGAGGGGGATGAAATTGGCTGGCTTTGGCCTTCCCAGGGTCCAACGACTTCTGCTATTGATCTTCCACCTGACGAAGATACCGAGGATCACACACTGAATGCAGAAGCTACGGAGTTCATTCCATCTAGTCACTGGTCAGATGCTTGGGAGAGTGTCGGTGAGCTATCACCTGAAGAGGACCCAAGGGAAGCCATGTATCTTCCTGCTCTGGAGTCAGATGCTCCTGAATTAGAAGGAACTCCCGAGTTGGTCACAGAAGGAGAATCTGTTCCCGCGGAAAGTCCCAGAGGACAGAGGGAGCGGAGGGCCATAAAACCTCCCAAGAGGTTAACCTACCCACAAATGGGGAAGAGTGCGGAAGACACTGTATTCACTGCCAGAAGGAGTATGGAAGACCCTGACCCTCCCACTGTTCATTTGGTGGGAGGCAACCCCAGCTCACTCTCTGGCACAGTTAGGCAGGATACTGTTGTTAATGTGTCCTGTGGGCAGAGGAGTTCACCGCCTCGTTTTTGGTGGGAATTTCCTCTGCCGACATCATATGGAGAATTGATGGATGTTGTTAAATGTGTAGCTTGAAGTTATGTTATCTTTGGGGACCAAAGAGTTCAAGTGGGGGGAGTGTGTAGCGGGGTCACTCTTAAGGCCCCAGGACTACATTATCCAGAACCCCATTCAGCCCCAGGGCGGAGGTTCCACCGCAGAGACTCATGGGAGGGGTTACTTAAGCGAGAGGCGAGGCGGAGCTCGCTCTCTTGGGACACAGCGCGTCAAGTGACAAGTCATCCTACGCGGATCGGCTGTGAAGCAAGGCCTGAAGCCTGAGGCCTTGCTTGAAGTCCGAAGAGCCTTCCATCATACTGCGGAGCCTGGGTGGATCCTGACCCGTCGTGATAGGACGTGAGCTGGATCGAGGACTCGATCGGAGCAGACACTGTGTGCGACACACAGGAGGTGGAAGTCCCAGGCTGGGATCGCGCCTGGAGCGGTGAGCGGGCACCTGCCCATATCAATAGACTGAGTTGTGTTCAGGCCTATAGACTGCCTAGGCCCACTGTTCGCTCACCAGTGTTTATTGGGGGGGTCCGGTAGCGGGACAGAGTTGAAGAATCAACCCCCCCCCTGTTTTGCCCTGTTATTTCAAGTTAACACCCAATGTGGATTACAAATGGTTATTCCTTTAAGTGCACCAACGAAAGCTGTCCGGTGAAGAAACCTTCATCCCTTAGGGGAAAGAGACTTAGTTCCATTCCATGTCAGGCCTGACTTAGGTGGGGACGTTTTAGAAAGTTTGTGTTACTACGCCATAGGCGAGCACACGCTATAATAGCACTGCGTGGTGGACACTGCGCGGCGCCATATTACTGTGCTGCACCAAGTACATTGATTGATGCAGGGCTCTGCAGGCCCATGTATAAGTTGCATGTTATATCTTAAATCCTTCATTACCAGTAAAGCTGATATATATATTTTATATTCTTGCCTCAGTGTGTTGTCTGACTGTTTAGAGATTATTGAGTATAATACACCTGAGAGTGATAGGGGTTTAACCCTAGACTGACTGTGCCAGAGTGGGTCGAATAAGATTGCCGGGGGTTGGCGGTACTGCGTACAGGGCCCGAAATCAAATCAGCGGCTCTCTTAATTGGGGGTAGCGCTACAAGTATATACATGTTGCCAGAAACACTGAACTAATGGTCAGGTCCACCAGGTATGAATAAAGGAACCAACCTCTGAACAGCAATGAAAACAATGCATAAATATGCCAGGGCTAATGTGCACTAGTCTGGTAGAAACCATACACCACCAGGGTTGTACTTTATAGTTCGTTCTAACTACAGTCGCATTGAGTAAAATTTCATGGTGTTCCAGATCTGGGCCCATTGGTCGTGCTCTATAGACTGCAGATCCCACTTTGTTTGTTCCCACTTACAAACATAATTTAAGGGATCAGGTCAAAATGTTATATAGCCGGAATAGTAGCAGATACTGAAGGAACTTGTAAAGAGGCAAGTAAGAGTTTTTTTTTTTGGAGATCAGAGAAGGGTTTGAATCCCTTAAGGGGTCAGTAATGTGTGAAAACTGTTACTCTTGAAGCAATCCAATGTTTAAAGGCCCCGGTGACTCAAAGCCCAAAGTAAAGGAGGAGTTTCAAATCGTAGACAGAAGCAGCTAATGGGGAGAAAGTAGTCCAACAAAATACTTAAGGCTGTCCCAGAGCTGCATTGAGTGATGTGGTATGGGGTTCAGGAGGGTTGTAACCACAATAGATTATATATGGATAATCCACAGCTTCTCCTGCAGTACTACACCTCATTTTCTGCCGTCCCAAAGCTCTTAGACACACACTGTGGTGCTTATTAAACTCTTTCTGACCATGCATATAAGTGGCGACAGGAGGGATGGCTTAAGGCCCCACACATCACATATAGGGATCAGCTTCGTGTTCGACTCGAACCCATGTTCGACTCGAACTTTGGCTGTTCGCCGAATTGCGAACATTATGGGGCGTTCGCGCCAAATTCGAGTGGCGCGTCACGGCCCAGAATTTACTGCGGCATCGCAGTGCATTGCTGGCTGATGATTGGCCAAGCATGCACTATGACCCGCATGCTTTGGCCAATCACAGCGCAAAAAAAACGGAGAGCCGTAATTGGCCAAAGCCAGGGTGGCTTTGACCAGTTATGGCTCAGGGGGTTTAGTACACGCCCCACACTATATAAGGCCACCGGGTCGGCGGCCTTGTGTAGTGTGTTGGAGTTGTGAAAAGAGAAAGTGTACAGAGACAGACAGTGTCATTTATATTGAGTTAGATAGAGCAGGCAGGCGAGTCAGTTAGCTGTAGTTACAGTGTGTAGAGGATATATATGCATTCTAGGTGTTGTATATATATTTATACACTGTATTCAGTTTAGCTAGATCCGGTCCTGGTTTTCTCTATTCTGTGACAGGCAGGCAGGTGATTATGCTAGCTGCAGACAGTCAGTGTTTCACTCAGTGTACTGTGTGCTTTGCATAGCGTTCACCTAAAGCTTACCTGAATACAGTTAGTGAGTGACTAATAGTGTTGTTCTCATAATAAAACCACAGGCAGAGAGCTGCAAGTATTTTCAGTGTACTGTGTCTCTCTCTGCACAGTTTTCACCTAAAACTAACTGCTGCTGCTGTTGTTGCTTTTCCCATACTAATACCACAGCAGGCAGTTGATTCTGATAGTTGCATTATCAGTACAGACAAATATATATATATATATATTGTGAGGGGGTTAGCTCGGCAGCGGGTGTGTGTGACCCCCGAGATGGGCTCCCCACACAAAAACAGGCCCAGCAAACGGAGGTTGTGGTTTTCAAAATCAAAAAGGTGCGGTTTATTTTCTATTTACAGTGACAAAACACAGCAAAGCAAAAGAAACATAAACAAAATAAATCCTGGTCAACTTGACCTCTGACTAAACATACAGGTTTCCTAACTAACAACTGGGATCAGCCTAGTGCTGTCCTAGTCCCTAAGTGCCTGGTTTTAAATGTCCAAGCAAATAGCCACACAGGCTTTGTCTCACCGCACAGGGGTTCACTCTCCCTAGACAGTCCACACAGGTCTGGTTCCAGGCATGAGCTAATATCTAATGAAGCTGGGAGTTCTTATAGAGGCCTAAATGAGCTGACAAGCTTCAGCTGGTCTCATCAACTCCCTGTCTGCACGACGCCCCACACTCTCCCTAGAGGTATGAGTCATCCATGAGCCCACTAGCCTTATACAACTCTCCACCTAGTTGTATAAGTCGGCGTAAAGCCTGAATCTGGGCGAAATATATCTACCCCCCTGGATGCAACCAGGTGACTTTACCTTCCTGCTGTCACATACCCCCCCCCTCTTGTTTTAACCTCGGGGTTGGAACACCAGCAATCAGGCATTCATGTACTCGAGACAAAGCATCCACATTCCCCATTTGAACGCCAGGGCGATGCTTTACTGTGAAGTTGAATTCCTGGAGGGCCAGGAACCACCTATTCACTCTTCTATTTGTTTCCTTGTTTTGAGCCATCCACTTTAACGGAGCGTGATCCGTAACCATGTCAAAGTGCCTACCTAGCAGGTAGTACCGAAGGGAATCTAGAGCCCACTTCACCGCTAAACACTCCTTTTCAACGGTGGCGTAATTTACCTCATGGGACTTCAACTTCCTGCTGAGGTAAATGACTGGGTGCTCTTCCCCGTTCCAGACCTGGGACAATACTGCTCCTAACCCCACATCTGACGCATCACTTTGTACGACAAAGTCTTTAGAGAAGTCGGGTGAGTACAACACTGGCTGGCTACATAAGGCTTGTTTCAAGAATTGGAATGCTGCCTCAGCCTCGGGGGTCCATTTAATCATGACCGACCCTTTCCCCTTCGTCAGGTTGGTTAGGGGCACAGCCTTAGAAGCAAAGTGGGGAATGAATCGCCGATAATACCCAGCGATTCCCAGAAAGGCTCGTACCTGCTTCTTGCTGTTGGGACGTGGCCAACTCTGGATGGCCTCGACTTTGTTGAGTTGGGGTTTTATTACTCCCCTCCCAATGGTGTACCCAAGATATTTGGCCTCCTCCTGCCCAATGGTACACTTCTTGGGGTTAGCCGTAAACCCCGCTTCCCGAACAGAGTCCAGGACTGCTTGCACTTTTGGCAGATGTGAGGCCCAATCTGTGCTATGGACAATTATGTCATCCAGGTAAGCCGCAGCATACTTCCAATGGGGCCTCAGCATCTGGTCCATTTTCCGCTGGAATGTGGCCGGCGCATTCTGTAACCCGAACGGCATTCTTTTATATTGGAACGCCCCGTCTGGGGTTACAAATGCGGTTTTCTCTTTGGCCGACTTGGCCAGGGGGATTTGCCAATACCCTTTTGTGAGGTCAAGAGTCGTCATGTATCGGGCTGTTCCCAGCCGGTCGATCAACTCATCTATACGTGGCATGGGGTAGGTGTCAAATTTTGTAACTTTGTTCAACTGACGAAAATCGTTACAAAATCGCCAGCTCCCATCCGGTTTAGGCACCAACACAATGGGACTAGACCAATCACTTTGGGACTCCTCTATCACCCCTAAGTTCAGCATTTTCTGTACTTCCTCCCGTATTGCCTCCCGTCGGGCCTCTGGGATCCGATAGGGTTTTAACTTCACCCTTTCACCGGGCGGGGTAATGATGTCATGCTCTACCCCAGATGTTTGTCCCGGCAGCTCAGAGAATACCTCCTTGTTGCGAAGCACAAACTCCTTAACCTCCTGTTGTTGGGGTTGTGACAAGGTGGCTGCTATTCCAACCTCAGGAATCACGCAACCAGTTTGAGCTGGTGACCAAGTGTCTGCGACTAGGGACTCTCTATCCCTCCAGGCTTTCAACAGATTAACGTGATAGATCTGTTCGGGCTTTCGCCTTCCTGGTTGTCTGACCTTGTAATTCACTTCGCTCACTTTTTCCATTATCTCGTAGGGGCCTTGCCATTTGGCAAGGAATTTACTTTCAACCGTAGGGACAAGTACCAGTATCCTATCCCCCGGGGAAAAGGTACGGGTCTTGGCTCCACGGTTGTACACTCTCTGCTGTGCTAACTGCGCTTGGGCCAAATGTTCCTTCATGATGGGCATTACCTGTGCAATTCGGTCTTGCATCAGGGCGACATGCTCAATCACACTCCTGTGGGGAGAACTCTCACTTTCCCAAGTTTCCTTGGCAATATCCAACAGCCCTCTTGGGTGTCTCCCATACAGTAACTCAAAGGGGGAGAATCCCGTAGAGGATTGGGGCACCTCCCTAATAGCAAACATCAGATAAGGAAGTAGACAGTCCCAATCCTTTCCATCTCTATCCACCACTTTCTTCAACATTTGTTTTAGGGTTTTGTTGAACCTTTCAACCAGCCCATCGGTTTGGGGGTGATACACAGATGTACGTAATTGCGTCACTTTGAACAATTTACACAGCTCCTTCATAACCCGGGACATAAAGGGTGTACCTTGGTCCGTAAGCAGTTCTTTACAAATACCCACCCGGCTAAACACAAGAGATAGCTCTTTGGCTATGGTTTTGGCCGAGGTATTTCGGAGAGGGATCGCTTCTGGATAACGGGTGGCATAGTCCATTATAACTAATATGTACTGGTGCCCCCTAGCGGACTTGATTATAGGACCTACCAAATCCATGGCGATCCTCTCAAATGGGACCTCAATGATGGGTAGAGGGACCAGCGGGCTACGGAAATGTGGCATCGGGGCCGACCTCTGACACACAGGGCAGGAGGAACAATAATTTTCTATGTCCTTCATCACCCCCGGCCAATAGAATCTCTGTAATACCCTCTCTCGGGTTTTCTCTGTCCCCAGATGACCTCCAAGAATGTGCCCATGGGCCAACTCCAACACCAACTTCCTGTAAGGTTTGGGCACCACAAGCTGCTCAACGGTTTCTTCTGCCCTTTTTGCCACCCGATACAGTAGGTCCTTCTCTACGCTGAAGTACGGGTAAGTGCAGGTATTATCTGGGTTCACTAACTCGCCATCTATTTTCACTACGTTTTCCCATGCCTTTATTAGGGCGGGGTCTTTCAACTGTTCTGTGGCAAAGTTTTCCCTGTGAACCTCAAGATCAGAAAACTCCACAGACGGTAGGTTTTCGTCTGAGGAGGTGGGCTCCTCTCCAGTTTCTTGAGTCTCCCCTGCCAATACTGATAAGGGAAATTCCGGAGAGTCCTCACCACTCTCAGGGGAGTTCTGGCTATCACATTCCTGGTACATAGGGGCACCAGTGGGGGGCTCAGGATCATCCCACAGTTCCCAGAACTTCGGAAAATCCCTTCCCACAATGGCGTCATGCGGTAACTGAGATACTAAGCCCACTGGATGAGAGATGGTACCTTTGGGGGTCTCGAAACACACTGTAGTCACTGGATACTCTCGGGTGTCCCCATGCACACAAATAACAGCTACCTTGCTATTCCCAGAGACCTCTGTTTTAACTAACTCAGCCTTTATCAGGGTCACAAGGCTACCTGAATCCAACAATACCACAACATTTCTACCATTAACACACATTTTGCATAAATGTTTCTCAGTTCCTCGAATGGCAGTGCATGCGACTGTTGCACACAGCGACTGACGTCTGCCCGTCAGAAAGTCACACTGCATGGGTTCCTCCACAACCGGGCAATTGGCTGCAATATGTCCCGCTTGCCGGCAGCGGTAGCAAACGATCCTTCTTGCGGCCTCTTGAGCCGCTGATTTCCCAGGCTGTTCTCGCCAAACTTGGGGTAGAGCTCCCACCCTCTCACTCTCTCCACCTTCACCCCTTGGAATCCTCTTATCCGCCCCTGGGGATGGTCTGGTCTTAGGGCGGAAAGTCCGAGTGTCTCTGGAAGAGGCCGTCAGGTTCTCTGTAGCCAAGTATTTCTCCACACGATCCACAAGACCATCGGCCGTCTCTGGGTCTCCATGGCTTACCCACTTTTGGATGGCAGTAGGAAGAGCTCTCAAAAACCGATCCATTACAACACGTTCCACAATCTTTGGTGCGGACAAAGTCTCTGGCTGTAGCCACTTTCTGCTCAGGTGAATGAGATCATACATTTGAGACCTGGGGGGTTTTCCAAGCTAGAAAGTCCAGTTATGCACACGCTGAGCCCGGACAGCCTGGGTGACACCCAGCCTTGCCAATATTTCAGCTTTTAGCATCACATAGTCTTTTGCTTGGTTAGGCTCTAGGTCATAGTAAGCTTTCTGCGATTCACCAGTTAACAGAGGAGCCACCAGTCCAGCCCACTGCTCCTCAGGCCACTTTTCTCTTTCAGCGGTCCTTTCAAATGTGGTCAAAAATACCTCTGGATCATCCTCTCCAGTCATTTTTGTCAATAAACGACTCACCCCAAAGGACGCGGTATTAGTGGGACGGCTTTCCTCACTGGTCTGCGGACGTTGCTGCATTACTGCTTCCATCTGTTGTTGTAGTCTCTGCTCTTGCTTCTGCAACAGGTCTATGAAGCGGGCCTCAGATTGCTGCTGGGCTTGTTGCTGAGCCTCCAGACTCTGTTGCAAAGTTGCGTTTGTCTGCTGCTGGGCTGCAAGGCTCTGTTGATGAGCTTGCTGCTGGGCTGCGAAGTTCTTTTGCAAACCTGCATTTGTCTGCTGTTGATTGGCATTTGCTAGAGCCAGCTGCTTCAGTATCTCCTCCATGCTGGCTTAAAAAAAAACTGCCACTGGTTCTCCACCAACTGTGAGGGGGTTAGCTCGGCAGCGGGTGTGTGTGACCCCCGAGATGGGCTCCCCACACAAAAACAGGCCCAGCAAACGGAGGTTGTGGTTTTCAAAATCAAAAAGGTGCGGTTTATTTTCTATTTACAGTGACAAAACACAGCAAAGCAAAAGAAACATAAACAAAATAAATCCTGGTCAACTTGACCTCTGACTAAACATACAGGTTTCCTAACTAACAACTGGGATCAGCCTAGTGCTGTCCTAGTCCCTAAGTCCCTGGTTTTAAATGTCCAAGCAAATAGCCACACAGGCTTTGTCTCACCGCACAGGGGTTCACTCTCCCTAGACAGTCCACACAGGTCTGGTTCCAGGCATGAGCTAACATCTAATGAAGCTGGGAGTTCTTATAGAGGCCTAAATGAGCTGACAAGCTTCAGCTGGTCTCATCAACTCCCTGTCTGCACGACGCCCCACACTCTCCCTAGAGGTATGAGTCATCCATGAGCCCACTAGCCTTATACAACTCTCCACCTAGTTGTATAAGTCGGCGTAAAGCCTGAATCTGGGCGAAATATATCTACCCCCCTGGATGCAACCAGGTGACTTTACCTTCCTGCTGTCACAATATATATATATATATAAACATCCCACCTTTGTGCAGCTACATCTCACTGCAGGCCATTAGTATGTCTGGAAGGCAAACAAGCAGAGGCAGACAGTCACGAGGCAATAAAAGAGGGCAAGCAGGCTCTGTGTCTAGAGGCAACAGTGCTGCTGGTCGTTGACACGGTGCATCCTCATCAGCACGTGGCCCTTGGACACGCTTGTCCTTCTTTTCGGCAGCTGGCCATGTTGAGCCGCAACATGCCCAAGAATTGGTAGAGTGGATGACCAAGCCGTCCTCCTCCTCATCCTCTCTCACCCAGGCTCAGGGTACTTTGTCTGGCAAAGCAGCTGCCAAAGCGGCCTCTTCCCTCGGCTCAATGGCACCAGTCACTCCTTCCCTAGCCCCACCATGTCCTCCTGAGTAGTTCCCCGAACTGTTTGACCACAGTGTTGGGTACATGCTCCAGGAGGATGCCCAGCGTTTTGAAGGCTCCGATGATGGAACCCAGCTGGAGGAAGGCAGTAACGTGAGCTCAGAGAGATGGGGTAGTAACGTGAGCCAAGAGAGAGGGGGTGCCCAACAAGGACAGCTATCTGGAAGTCATGTTCCCCCAGCTGCAGCATACTGCCAGATTGGCTCCAGTGATGAGGAGGGAGGGGATGATGAGGTCACTGACTCCACGTGGGTGCCTGATAGGAGAGAGGAGGAGGAGGAGGCACATCTCCAATGAGGCAGGATGCCCTCCAGGGGCCAGCTTAAGGGCAGCACACCGACCGCATCACACCGCAGAGCTCTGCATGTGCAGGGCGCTGCTGTCTCTGCGCGTTATTCCATTCCGTTATATTGGGCCTTTTTTCAGATGTGTGCAGCAGATCACACCGTTGCCATTTGCAACATATGTCTAAAGCGTATCTCGCGTGGCCAAAACATCAGCCGCTTGGGCACCACGTGCTTGACCAGACATATGTCGACCTGCCATGCAGTCCATTGGAAAGCGTACCTAAAAGACCCACACTAAAGAACAAAGCGGACCTCTCCTTGCTCCTCATCAGCTGGGATCTCCAACCCCACTATACCTTCAGTCCTCTCTGAAACCTGCACTGAGAGGAATGAAGGTGTAAAATTCGGTGTGTCACAGCCAAGTACTTGCGGACAATCTGCTATCAGTACACCGACGTCCGATTGTACCAGGCAAATTTCCCTGCCCCAGCTGCTGCACCGCCAAAAGAAGTTCGCTCCCAGCCATCCACATGCCCAGCGGTTGAATGCTAGCTTGGCTAAATTTCTAGCACTTCAACTGCTGCCTTTTCAGTTGGTAGACTTTGCCCCCTTCCGTGAGTTTGTTGAATGTGCGGTTCCTCAGCGGCAGGTTCCCAAACGCCACTTTTTCTCACGAAAGGTGACTCCGGCTCTCTACCGGCATGTGGAAGGCAATGTCTTGGCCTCGCTGAACAGGGCGGTCGGTGGTAAGGTGCATATTACGGCTGACTCATGGTCAAGCAGGCATGGACAGGGATGTTACCTATCTTTCACGGCACATTGGGTGACTCTGCTGGCAGCTGGGAATGATGCAGGACAAGGTGCAGTAGTGTTGGAGGTTGTTCCGCCACCATGCCTCCAAAATGTTACTACTGGTGATTCTGACACACCTCTCTTCTCCACCCCCTCCTCTTCTTCTTCCTCCATGGCCTCTACCTGTGCTTTGTCCTCGGAACCAGTGGTGCTCCGTAGGCGTTCAAGGGACTACGCAAGTACGCAGGCAAAAAGAGGCCATGCGGTGCTTGAGCTGGTGTGCTTGGGGGACAGGAGCCACACTGGGGCAGAGATTCTGTCAGCTCTGCAGGGGCAGGCTCAGAGGTGGTTGACGCCACGCCAGCTTAAGCCAGGAAAGGTGGTTTCTGACAATGGCACCAACCTCCTTTCCGCCCTCCGACAGGGACAACTGACCCATGTGCCCTGTTTGGCTCACGTCCTTATCTTAGTGGTGCAGCGGTTCTTGGGCAAGTACCCGAGCTTACAGGTGGTCCTGAAGCACTGAAATGAGGGGTTGCAGTGTTGGGGCACCAGTACCAGTGCCTAAGGCCCAATTTTTCTGCCCCTGTTTAACAGGGGCGTGTAATTACAATTTTTTATGCAATGCTTTGCAGCAGGGCTCATTGCTGCGCTCCAAGTACAGTATCTGTGAGGGGTTGCAGTGTTGTGGCACCAGTGCCTAAGGCACAATTTTTATGCCCCTGTTCAACAGGGGCATGTAATTACAATTCTTGATCTAATAATTCACAGCAGGGCCCATTCCTGCGCCCACCAAGAGTAACTGTGAGGGCTTACAGTGTTGTGGCAACACCAACACCACCACCCCCAAAGGCCAAATTTTTCTGCCCCTGTTCAACAGGGGCATGTGATTACAATTCTGGATCTAATATTTCACAGCTGGGCCCATTCCTGCGCCCACCAAGAGTAACTGTGAGGACTTACAGTGTTGTGGCACCAGCACCACCACCACCACCAAAGGCCCAATTTTTCCTACCACTGTTCAACAATGTCATGTAATTACAATTCTTGATCTAATATTTCACAGCTGGGCCCATTCCTGTGCCCACCAAGAGTAACTGTGAGGGCTTACAGTGTTGTGGCAACACCACCACCACCACCACCACCACCAAAGGCCAAATTTTTCTGCCCCTGTTCAACAGGGGCATGTGATTACAATTCTTGATCTAATATTTCACAGCTGGACCCATTCCTGCACCCACCAAGAGTAACTGTGAGGGCTTACAGTGTTGTGGCAACACCACCACCACCACCAAAGGCCCAACGTTTCTGCCCCTGTTCAACAGGGGCAAGTGATTACAATTCTTGATCTAATATTTCACAGCTGGGCCCATTCCTGCGCCCACCAAGAGTAACTGTGAGGGCTTACAGTGTTGTGGCAACACCACCACCACCACCAAAGGCCCAATTTTTCTGCCCCTGTTCAACAGGGGCGTGTGATTACAATTCTTAATCTAATATTTCACAGATGGGCCCATTCCTGCGCCCACCAAGAGTAACTGTGAGGGCTTACAGTGTTGTGGCAACACCACCACCACCACCAAAAGTCCAATTTTTCTGCCCCTGTTCAACAGGGGCATGTAATTACAATTCTTGATCTAATAATTCACAGCAGGGCCCATTCCTGCGCCCATCAAGAGTAACTGTGAGGGCTTACAGTGTTGTGGCAACACAACCACCACCACCACCACCACCACCACCACCAAAGGCCCAATTTTTCTGCCCCTGTTCAACAGGGGCATGTGATTATAATTCTTGATCTAATATTTCACAGCAGGGCCCATTCCTGCGCCCACTAAGAGTAACTGTGAGGGCTTACAGTGTTGTGGCAACACCATCACCACCACCACCACTAAAGGCCCAATTTTTCTGCCCCTGTTCAACATGGGCATGTGATTACAATTCTTGATCTAATATTTCACAGCTGGCCCTATTCCTGCGCCCACCAAGAGTAACTGTGAGGGCGTACAGTGTTGTGGCAACACCAACACCTAACGGCCAAATTTCTGCAGAGTATATACAGCAGGCCCCTACTTTCAAACATCCAACTTACAAACGGCTCCAACAGGAAGTGAGAGGAAATCTACCCCTAGGAAGGGAAATTCTCTCCTGTAAGAGTTAATATGGGAAAAGGGTGTCTCCTCTCCACTGATGCTTTATCACCAATCCTTGTGTAGCACACAGATCCTTTTCCCCCTCTTACCTTCCTTTTAGGGGGATCAGAAACACCATGCCACATGCCCACGTCCTCTGGATTAGAGGTCGGGCGGTGTTATGTATTTGGGTCCCACAGCGAGTTGCTTCCTTTCACTGGTTCTCCCCTCTAGATTATAGAGGCAAGTCTTTATCTTTCCCAAAGAAGGTCAATGTCCACACAACACTTCAACTCAAACAAGAGTTTATTTTTCTCTTTTAGCTTCAGTAACCAGAAAGTTGAAGAGAGGAAATGGGTTAGCAGAATAGGATGGATTCAGGCACACTCTTGGCTTCGTCGCCACTCGGTCCCGAGCGGGTACAGCTCACCCGGATAGTCACTCAATAGCACTAGCAACCGGCATGAAGCTCGAACAGTGACTTAGTCCCCTCCAAGGACAAAGTCAAGGAGATCCCTCCTTAAGTAACGACACTCCGCAAAGGCAGTCTGCGAAGAAAGGAATCCTTCCCTCCGACAGGTCACCAGGCCTCTCACGAGACAGCAATCTTGTATTACTCGTCTCCTCTATGGAACTGATCCTCCCCTGGTTTCCTCTAGTCAGAGCGGTCACCCTCACCTGGGCTCCCTGGGTTTCCTTTCTGGTTGTAGACCCAGTTGAAGGTACTGGGCCTACCTGGAACTCCGCAGCCTCGGGCCAAAGGTGCCCGAGACTCCTTAGTCAAAGTTGGGTGCACCCCCCCTTAGAGGGGCACACTTCTCCGGGTACAGGTCCCCGGGTACTACGCTCCTCGACAATGGCGTCTGCCCCTTATATATCCTCTCCCGGCATGCACAGCAGGCCGGAACCGCCCACCGTACGGCAGCCGAGAGAGGACATCCAATAGCCACATCCAATAGCCTGTGGTTCAACCCCGGGTATAAGTGACAGCACCACCTATACGCCTAAAGGGGAACTGCACGCCAGGTGACACAGCAGCAAGGCAGACTCCAAACAATTAGAAGACCCGAGCCAACTACCGCTCAGGTCACC
Organism: Rana muscosa; assembly: GCA_029206835.1. Taxonomy (NCBI): domain Eukaryota; kingdom Metazoa; phylum Chordata; class Amphibia; order Anura; family Ranidae; genus Rana; species Rana muscosa. The sequence goes on from CM055118.1 coordinate 852,753,952, forward strand.
CCCTAAATTTAAACATAGTGACCCCCCTAGGTAGGGGCCCGCTACATACACCCCTCCCTTAAAGAGACACTGTCCCCAGTGTCTGAAATAAATCTGCACACTCAATCCTGAGCAAGCGCAAATTTATTCCTGGAACTATATACAATGAATTTGGTGCCTGAATCAAAGCCTGGAATTATAGTAAAGGGAAGGAGGACAGAAACAGTTTTCAATACACATCATTAAACAATCCCTCCCATCATCCTATCACAACTGTATCCCACCCATTCTCCGGTGTAGTTGCTTGATGGTCTTCCTGCATGGGAAATAAAAACACAGCACACAATAAAACATCCTATCATTATATTCAGAAGTGAGCTATCTACTCCGAGAAAAGATAACTCCCTTCAACTAAAGCTGCATACACTAAACCTAACCTAAGTAATAAAGTTTTTCAATGTTAGGGTATGAAAGGGTTTTGTAAACCACCACCACCTAGTGGCAGCACAAATCACTACCTAACCTAAGTGCGCATAGGCGCACCACAACACAAGAATCTCTTTTGTTGATCACGGCGGTATCCAGCTTGGCCCTGACTAACTCTACCCCAAAGTTCAGCTCTCCTTTTTTTTTTCAAAAGAGGGAAGGAAACAAGAAATATTGTCCTTTAAACCTCCAGAGAGCAAACTCCCTGGTTATAGAGTCAAGCGCAGCAGTTCAAGGCATTGTCCCTGAAGTGGTAATAAAAAAAAACACAAGTCCCACTTCAGAGGTAAAAATGGGGGTCAGGGAGAACAAGAGACTTCAAGTCCTTATCCAAGGTTTCTATTGAATAGATCACGTCGTCTCTGTCTTTGCTACAGATCACGACCTGATCTGCGTATATGTGCCGTCCGAGAGTCCAATCTTTCCGGCATCCTTTATATCTCTCGGTCATCATGGCCGAACATTTAAAGTATCTATGGCCTCTCTTTACCTCCAAGTGATCCCAAACAAAGTCACTGTACCAACGTTCCCGGAAGGCTTCAATCTCGAACAACAAGTTCTTTGGAACGTACGGGTACTCCCATCCATAATCTGTAGCAACCAAGGAGCTCCATCCTCAAGAAACGACACTCCGCAAAGGCTGTCTGCGAAGAAAGGAATCCTTCCCTCAGACAGGTCACCAGGCCTCTCCCGAGACAGCAATCTTGTATTACTCGTCTCCTCTATGGGACCGAACCTCCCCTGGTTTCCTCTAGTCAGAGCGGTCACCCTCACCTGGGCTCCCTGGGTTTCCTTTCTGGTTGTAGACCCAGTTGAAGGTACTGGGCCTACCTGGAACTCCGCAGCCTCGGGCCGAAGGTGCCCAAGACTCATTAGTCAAAGTTGGGTGCACCCCCCCCTTAGAGGGGCACACTCCTCCGGGTACAAGTCCCCGGGTACTACGCTCCTTGACATTGGCATCTGCCCCTTATATACCCTCTCCCGGCATGCACAGTAGGCCGGAACCGCCCGCCGTATGGCAGCCGAGAGAGGACATCCAATAGCCACTCCATCACCTGTGGTTTAACCCCGGGTATAAGTGACAGCACCACCTATACGGCTAAGGGGGAACTGCACACCAGGTGACACAGCAGCAAGGCAGAGTCCAAACAATTAGAAGACCCGAGCCAACTACCGCTCAGGTCACCCCCTAAATTTAAACATAAATTTAAACATAGTGACCCCGGAAAGTGAGGTGAAATGTTCTGAACAGGTGCACAGACAGCAAAACAAATGTTACATTGTTTTCCAAAAAGCTTAAAAATTGATTTTTTGGCTGGAGCTACATTTAAAAAATGTACCTGTTCCAAATTATAAACAGATTCTACTTAAGAACAAACCTACAGTCCCTGTCTTGTTTTCACCGCCTGTATACTGCTGTTCAGAGTATATGGGGCCTTTTTTTCATTTGGGTGCGGGGTTCCCCTTAATATCCATACAAAACCTAAAGGGGCTGGGGGTGGGGAGGTACCCATGCCATTTTTCTCAATGATTTTCATCCATATTGCCGGGATCAGACATTACATTAAAGCCTCAAGCAGTTTTAAATGACTTTTTTTTCTTTTAGAAATGTCATTTTGTGCAGGGACAGATCTAAACACGTGCCACTTCACAGGCATACTTTAGACACCCCCCAGGTATGATATTTAAAGGAATATTTCACTTTTTTATTTTCACTTTATGCATCATTAAAATCACTGCTCCCGAAAAAATTGATGTTTTTAAAACTTCTTTTTGCATTGATACATGTCTCCTGGGGCAGGACCCGGGTCCCCAAACCCTTTTTAGGACAATAACTTGCATATTAGCTGTTATATTTAGTACTTTTGATTTCGAACGTTCGCGTCCATTGTACTTAATAGGGTTCTAAAGTTCGCGCAAACTTTCGGTCCGTTCGCAGGTTCTGGAGCGAACCGAACCGGGGGGTGATCTGCTCATCCCTAATCACATACATACAGTATATGTATCCGTGGCTGCCGAGTTTCCTCACAGACAGCTCCTGGTTTTTGTTTATGATCAAAAGTTGGCAAGATGGTCTCTCAATCATGTGTCAGCCAATCACTGTGATCATATGATCAGGAATCCCATCCTGTTTCCCGGTGTTAAGATAAAGTCAAAGGTCTGCCAGAAGGGGGTGGGATTGGGTTAAATTTAAAAAAAAAAGTATGCAAATTAGTTTGTTTTAATTTGACAATGTGTTTTTCCTGATTTCAATTCACATATATTCTTTAACCTATACTAAAAGCGCCACCTACCAGGAATAGGACACTAGTCAGATAAAATCTCCTATGGGCAGTCCTCTCTCGCATAAAACCATCCTTCACTGCATAGGTCACCAGTTCTTTCTGCCTAGTGTTTAGGAGCATGGACCTTACACAGACTTGTGGTCCAACTGATTTATTTTTCTTTTAATTTAATTTATTTAGCAGAGAAATCAACAGCCGAGCTGGATGACAGGCAGGATATTTAAAATCCATGTGGTCACCCCAGTCTGGGCAACGAGTGCACGCAGGCCGTTAGTTCTGAGCTGGGTCAGCTGCAACAAGCCCTATCCTGTACCAAGGCGGCCAGCGACACATATGATCAGAGTCAGAATCAGTGTCACAGTGTTACCCTGGTGGGCAGCCTCCCCCCCCCACTGCAGTGGAGAAGTGGATCTGTCCTCGGGGGTTTTACCTGCATGTTCCTCTGGTTTGGTATATCCATATACTTTAAGGATCCTGCAGATCGTAAGCCGGAGTCCCTTGCATATTCCATGTTTGATGTTACTGTGTCAGCGTTGCAACCTGTTTTGGCCATGGCCCTAGTGTTTTACACTTTCACTGAATGGGCCAAGGTTTTGCAGCAAGGTGTGGCCTCTAGTGACTTGCCCCAGGAGTATGTGGAACTGTCAGACCAGTTAGTATAGGGGTTGAAATTTGTGTGTGATGCAGTGTTTGATGCTGCTCTGCTGCTCTCCAAGCTTTCTGTTTCAGCGGTGGTGCTTCGACGAGTCCTCTAGCTTAAGTGCTGGTTGGCTAACCAGACCTCGAAGAAGACCCTGACAGATCTGCCTCCAGTGCAAACTTCTTTTTGAGGCTACGTTGGATGGCATCATCAAGAATCTAACTGGTGGCAAGAGTACCTTCCTCCCTCAATCGAAGTTAGAGGGAGGAGGCGCACCTGAAACCTAGAGTTTCCTCTACGGCTCACAAACAGATTTTTCGTTTCTCTGAGACTTTGAGCTCAAAGTATTTTAAGGCCCCTGCGGGTGGCTCCAAGCTTTTCTGGCCCCACAAGCCCTACAGGTCTGTGGATATATCCGTCTCAGCGTAAAGGTGTGCCGCCACCTGTGTCTGGGGTGGGGTGTCACCTTTGCTGGTTCTCAGACCCACGGATCTCTCTCATTTCCAAAAGTGGGTTCGCGATCTGGTGACGTCTGCTTACAAGATTGAGTTTCATTCCCTTCTGCCTGAAAAATTATTCCCCCAGCATCTTCCAGGTCAGCCCTTGAGAGATGGAGCTCCTCCTCACACACAGGAAACACATTGCCAGTAATTTCTTTAAAAGGCGGTCCCTCAGGTCCCTAGTCTTAGTGTTTCCTCCGTCTGGAGGAGACATGTTGCCAAAGGACCTGAGGGACTCCATCTCCCAAGGGCTGACCAGGACAGGGGTCCTGAAGGTGCAGCAGCCATAGCACAGGCAGTGTGGACTGGAGTGGAGCCTCTGAGTGGCAGGGGGTCAGTGGACCTTACCGAAGCGGTTGTACTGGAGTGGAGGAGGATGGTTATGTGGCCACGGGCAACCCTCCTTAGCAGCAGGCAGGAGGTGTCCCGGATTTCAGCTCTCTCTGAGCCCAGGCGCCGAGATAGGCACCGATACATCGTCCCCTTGACTAGCTCCGACGGGGGGGCGTGTCCCCTTGGCCGAAGGCTGTTTGACCGGAAGACGCAGGAGCGGACGACGTCATCGACGTGCGCCGGGGAAGCTGGTCTGGCCCCCTTAAAGGTGCGGAGAGCAGGAATGGCCATCTGATGGCGTTTTTGATGCAAACACAGCTGCAGGAGTCAGCGATTCATCACAAAGGTTCCAGGATGCAGAAGGAAAATTAACACTCATCTTCCCAGGCTCCAATGGACGCAGGTACCAGCGGGACACAGGTAGGCACCAGTGAATGACCTTGATTTGTCCATATAGGGAACAGCAGGCTAGTTGGTGGTGGTCTCTAGCAGGCTGGGGCACTACAGAGGGTTCAGGTGTCACTGGGTGTGCAGGCTGTAATGGCTGAGTAAATGCTGATGCCTTTTTCTCACCACCATGGGCCCCTGTGTTTTATGTTTTGCCAGGCAAAGCCCTCTAAAGCCCCAAAGTCCACTCTCAGGAAGCGGAGTGCAAAATGTGCTACCAAGATGCCCTTGGTTTACACAGACTCGCTATGTCAAGTTTGCATAGACAGACCAGTTAAAAAACAGTCTGATACAATTTTCAACAAAGACTTTTGGATCCGTGAGGGATGACATGGCTACCACCTTTAAGGATCTTTTTTTTTATTATTAATTGCAGAGGTAAAACCTACAACAGCTCCCTCTGGAAGTTCCTCTCCCATAGCCTCGCCATGATAAGTCGCCTCAGGGTCGCAGGAGACGACCAAATGCTCAGATTCAGAGCAGGAGGATGGGGGAGAAGAAAAGAAGGGGCCCAAGTACAAATTGTCCCTAGAAGACGTAGAGGACTTACTTTGGGGCCATATATGAGACTTTGGAGATTGAGGAAGAAAAAGAACTTCCATCAAAACATGACCTGATGTATCAAGGTCTTAGGAAGAAAAAGTCCAAAGTATTCCCGGGCCACCAGATGATGTCGGACGTCATGAGGAATGAGTGGGCAGGTCCAGAAAAGAAGCCCTTCTTTGCGGCTAGTCATAAGAAGCGGTTCCCTTTCAGTGACAATCCACAGGAAGTGTGAAATAAAACTCCTAAATAGGATGCGCCACTATCCAAAGTTTCCAAAAAAATCTTCATTTGTCCATGGGGCGTCTTAAAGATTCAATAAGAGGGGTGACATTATCCTAAAGAGAGCTTGGGGAAACAAGTGTCGCCAGCCTGAAGCCGGCACTTGCCACCACTTGCGTGGCAAGAAACCTGGAATTTTGGCTCTCCCAACTGCAAGACCATATAAAAAATGGCACGCCCAGGGAAGAAATTTTGAAGACCCTATCGGTCCTCTTTAAAGCAATCGGCTACATAGCAGATGCGTCTGCTGAGTCTGTCAAACTGGCAGCAAGATCAGGAGGCCTAGCTGTGGTAGCCAGACGGGCTATTTGGACGAAGACTTGGTCAGGGGCTCCTGCATCCAAAATGAGACTATGCAACCTCCCATTCTCCGTAGACTGTTTGTTCGAGACAGGCTTGGATGAAGCCCTAGAAAGAACAGCAGACAGGAAGAAAACCTTCCCGATCGAAAAGCGCAATATTCCACAAAAGAGTTTTTTTCGTGGACGTGGACAAGAAAAAAGGAAAGACTACCCTAAAAAGAACTGGACGGGTCACAAAGGGAAGCCAAAGATTAATGTCATCTTTGGCTCTTCTAACCAAACCCCAAAACAATGACAACAGATCGACAGTAGGAGGAAGGCTGGCTACCTTCCTACTTCAATGACAGAAGACGACAGCCAATCAATTCATTCTAGACATCATCGCGAGGGGCTACTCCCTGGAATTCAATTGTCATCCTCCAGAGAGATTTTTATTAACAAAACTTCCCAGGGATCCCAAAAAAGCAAGGGCTCTCCCGTTGTTGCTGGGGGAGATGGTAGACCAAAAAGTCCAGTCCCAGTGGAAGAAAAATGAAAGGGTTTTTACTCTCATGTGTTTGTGATCAAAAAACCTTCCGGGAAGTTTTGATAATAAATCAAAATCCCCTGAATCAAGTGATACAATACAAAAGATTCCGGGATGCCTATCTCCACATTCCCATACAAGAAGAATCCCAGAGACACCTGAGGTTGGTGGTGGAGATAGAGGGAAAGGATTATAATTTCCAGAGCAGGGCTCTTCCTTTAGGGCTATCCTCATCACCAAGGATATTTGCCAAAGTCCTAGCAGAAGCCCTGGCCCCTCTGAGGTTGAAGAAGATGACTGTAATACTGTACCTGGATGACCTACTATTTGCAGCACCGTCAAAAGTACAGCTGGTAAAAGACCTCGCAGAAGCTCAACTATGGCTGAAGTCACTAGGCTGGATTTTAAACATCAAAAATCCAACCTTTGTCCAGTTTCTGGGATATCTGCTCAACTCTATAGAGCAGAAGACATTCCTACCGGAGGAGAAGATCCAATGCCTCGCCAAGAGAGTAAGTTCTGTACAGAACAACCTCCCGATATCCATCAGGGAGCTAATGTCGGTTCTGGGTCTGATGACCTCAACGATACCAGCAGTACAATGGGCCAAATATCATCTAAGGCCCCTGCAGGTCTTTCTCTTAAGAAATCAACAAGAAGATCTGGACAGGACGCTATTACTCCCAACCTCCATCTCTGGTGGTGGAGGGTCCACACAAATTTAAACCAAGGTCTGGCATGGTCTTTCCCAACCTCACGGAAGCTGACCACAGACGCAAGCAGTTGGGGCGGGGAGCCCACCTAGTAGGGCACTCTGCTCAGGGGAGATGGTCCCCGGAAGAAGCCCAGGCATCTTGGAATTGGAGGGAGCTTATGGCAATAGCCAAAGCCATAGAACACATCCAAGACCAACTAAGAAGTCATCACACTCTGATCCTATCGGACAACACCACGGCAGTAGCTTATGTAAACAAGCAAGGGGGCATTAAGCCACATCTCCAACCAGATATGATGTTGGGCAGAAGGGAACCTACTGTCGTTGGGAGCGGTCCATCTAAACGGGGAAAACAACCAAGTGGCGGACTTCCTCAGCCGCCAAGAGATCTCCCAAGAGGAATGGGTGTTATACCCAGAGGGGTTCAGGGAAATTGCAGCCCGCTGGGAAGTACCAAATATAGATTTGTTCGCATCCCGGAAAAACACTCAGGTGAAACATTTCTTCTCGCTAAACCAGCAAGACTGGCCTCTAGGGATGGACGCACTCCAAAACCCATGGAATTTCAAGATGTGCTACGCCTTCCCTCGGTACATCTGATTCCTCGGGTGGTGAAGAAATTCCTACAAGAGCAAACAAAGATCATACTGATAGCACCATATTGGCCCAAGAGAGCTTGGTTCTCTCAGCTCCTCAGTCTCTCAACAGAAGAGCCGTGGCTACTTCCTCACAGGGACGACCTGATGTGTCAGGGACCCCTAACAGGCCTAAGACGAGAAAGCTTCAAATGGGCGGCCTGGTTACTGAGGAAGACATCTTGAGATCAAAAGGACTCTCAGATAAAGTGGTGGCAACGCTTCTGAGCGCTAGTAAACCAAACACCAGGGCCATCTACAGAAAGAAGAAAATGTAACAGCTGGTGTGCTGAAAATAACAGACAAAAGATGCATACACTGACTATTCTTGAGTTCCCACAGCAGGGTGCTGATAAAGGTCTAGCGCTCAGTACACTGAAGGTCCAGATAGCAGCGCTGTCGGTGTATCTAGAACGGACACTACAAGAAGACCCGTTGGTCTCTCGCTTTTGCAGAGCGTTGGCAAAATACAGACCACCCAAGACACAAAAATGTCCCTAATGAGATCTGTCGGTGGTACTAAGGGGGATCATCTAAAATCCCTTTGAGCCGCTACAAGAAACATCTTTACGCCTGCTGACACTCAAAACCGCTTTCCTTGTGGCTATCACTACAGCACATAGGATAGAGGAAATCCAGGCTCTGTCTGTCAGAGAGCCTTTTCTCAAAATTCATGATGATAGAATTGTCCTTCAAACAGATCCGGGATTTACACCAAAAGTGACATCAACTTTTCATAAATCCCAGGATATAGTACTACCTTCATTTTGTAATTCACCAACCAACAGCAAAGAGCAAGAATTAAGCCTTCTGGAAGTCACCAACGAGTTCAGAGCATCAGACACTCTATTTGTCCTGTACACTGGCAAACAGAAAGGTAAACAAGCGCCCAAGAAAACGCTAGCCAAATGGATCAAGGCAGCTATACTGGAATGCTACGGAGTTATGGAGATAACACTCATTCAACAAGGGCTTCAGCAGCCTCATGGGCAGAGAAGACGGAAGACACTCCGGAGAAAAGTTGCAGGGCAGCAACTTGGTCAAGATTCTTGACCTTCGTTCAGCATTACAGGCTGGATCTGATATCCAGCCTGGACCAGGATTTTGGTAGGAAAGTCCTCCAAGCCGTTGCCCCACCCTAGTCTGGTAAGTACTTATCCTCTCAAGGGCTGACCTGGAAGATGACTGGGGGAAAAGCAGAGTTAGTTCTTACCAGTAACTTGGGACTTGAGGGACCGCCTTTTAAAGAAATTACTGGCAATGTGTTTCCTGTGTGTGAGGAGGAGCTACATCTCTCAATGGCTGCCCTGGAAGATTACTCGAAACAGAGTTACCGGTAAGAACTAACTCTGCTTTTCCCTCCAATCTTCATCTCTCTCCTCAGCATCTTCGGGCCCTGCTATGCCAGGGTGTGATTGTTCTAAAACAGTTCCTGGGTTTTCAATCCAATCTGTTCATGGTTCCTAAGAAGGACGAGGTTTGTCCGATTCTGGACCTAAAGGCCTAGAACGCATTTGTGCGGGTTCAGAAGTTCAAGATGGAATCCATTTATTTGGTGGTGGCCTTCCTTCCCAAGAGGGATTTCCTGGCTTCCATTGATATCAAGGACATTTACTTGCATGTCCCCTATTGTGAGGGGCATCAGCGGTTTCTCCGCTTTGCAATTGGGAAAGCGCATTTTCAGTTTGTGGCCTTCCCATTTGGTCTAGCCTTCGCTTCTCAGGTATTTAAAAAGGTTTTTGCCCTGGTCCTTGCTCTGCTGAGTCATGCTCGGTCCTCCATGCGATCTTGCATGCAGACTCTGGGCCTGATGGTCTTCACCTTTGGCAGTCCCGAATGCGCAATTCCATAAGAGGACTCTACAAAAGAGGATCCTGGCAAAATGGAGCAAGTCCCCCTTCTCTATGGATCACCAGATTTGTCTGAATGTGTTGATGAGGGCCTTTTTTTCTCTGGGCTGTTGCTCTGAACAAGGAAGTCCTTTCTTCCTCTTCGTTGGACAGTAGTCACGATGGATGCAAGTCAGTCCGGTTTAGGAGGAGTCCTGGGCTTGAGTTTGGTTCAAGGTAGTTGGACTCCGGAAGAAGCTTGAATGTCCATCAATATTCTTGACCAAGAGTGATCAGGCTGTCCATGAAATGTTGGAAAGATTGTCTCCGTGGTCTGTTGGTCCAGATTCAATTGGATAATAACACAGCGGTGGCCTATGTCAATCACCAAGGGAGAACGAGGAGTGTGGCAGCAGCTCAGGAGGTATCCCACATTCCACCGTATGCCAGACATAGCACCATCTCAACAGGAAGGTCCCCTGTAGCAAGGGCGACGGATCCCATGGCAGATGCAGTGGAATGTGCTGGTGACTCTGTGGGATTGGTATCGCCACATTTACATCATTTTATATTATTAGTCTGTAAAATGACCAATATAAATTATATCATTCTTACCTGTTTACCCATTCTGAATATGTCTTATAAACAGATTGACTTTCTAGGAACAAAAGGAAGAATTATTCATGAATAGATTATTGGATGGGAACTGTTTTTCTAAACATTTTGTTATCTTTTCTCTCCCAATAGCCTGGTTTTTAACATAGATACATGGCTTACCTTCGCTTACCTGGCACCCTGTGCCAAGTATTCTTATAGCACACTTCTCCATATTCTAAAATACAAGCACTACTCTTTTCAAAACATGAACAAGCCCAAATTAATGTTTTACATTTTGTGAGTTGTCACCAAATATTTTTGTAACTAGAATAATTGAATGCAGATTGATTTTGCTAAATGTTCATGAGATCATTCGAAAACAAAAAATCTGTGTTTGGAAGCCTTACTTGTCCTAATTAATGGATTATCCTTTGTCAGTTTCAATAATAACGTCAGAGAGTTACAGATATGTCAAGTGCTAATGATAATAGCTTGAAACTCCTTGAGATTAAGTCATGATGGCAAATCTTTTCTATATGGACATTTTGACAGAATCGTCAGACGTGTGGATCATTTTTATCTCTTTTTCATTTTTAATAAATCATATTGGGAATTGATTTTATGGACAAAAACAAACAACTGATTAAGACTATAAAAAGTAGGATGATACTCAATATTTTATACACAAAAGTCCTTATAATGACCCAAGAAACTATCAGAGATATGGGCACAATTGACCTGAGGTTTCTCCAAAAAAAAGAGGATGTCACAGCCCATGAATGTTGTTCATCCCTTGCGATAGGTACAGTGTAAAAAATGTTTTAAATTTAAAGTGCCCCCATACACCCATGCTCATACACAAATGTAAACACGCATGTAGGTCCCGCATATTATGTAAACAGCGATCGCACCACACATGTGGGGTATCGTTGCGAACGTCAGAGCAAGCGCAATAATTCAAGCACCAGACCTTCTGTGTATCTCTAAACTCTTAACCTGTAAAGGCTTTTAAAGCATCGCCAAAGGATAATTTAAAGTTTGTCGCTATTCCACAGCCATGCGTAATTTTAAAGTGTGACATGTTTGGTATCTATTTACAGAACATCGGCTTTTATATTATACCAAAAAATTGGGCATTATATTGTGTTTGTGTTCACTAAAATTCATCAAAAAGTGTATTTTTTCCAAAACAATTGTGTTTGAAAAATAACCGTGCAAATATCATGTAACATAAATTGCAACAGCTAACATTTTATTCTCTTGGGCCTCTGCTTAAAAAAATGTGTAGCGGGGTCCCCTTTAATACTCTCGGGACTACCTTGCCCAGAATCCCTTTCGGCATGTTTCCACCCCAGAGACTCATGGGAGGGGTTATAAAAGGAGGAGCCGAGGCTGGGCTCTGCCTCTTTGGGACACGAGACTTCAGTGACTGATCCTCCTGTGCGGATGTGCCGGAGTGCAAGGCCTGAAGCCGAAGGCCTTGCGCAGCACCAAAGAGCCTTCCACCCCACTGCGAGCCTGGGTGGCATCTGACTTCGCTTGTCTACAGCCTTGGTTGGATCGGGGACCCGATCGCTGGAGATATTGTGTGTGTGAGGACACAGTCGGTGGAAGTTCCCAGACTGGGATCGCGTCCGGAGGGGTGAGCGAGCGTATGCTCAGACCATATACTGTTGTTGCTAATGTGCCTATAGACTGCCGTGGCCCACAAGTTATTTCTGATACTCTCACTGGAGAACCTTATCCGAGCTGAACTCAGAGTTCATACAGTAAAGTGTTTATTTCATCACAACTTTCCTACTGGATTACAAATGGTATTCTGTTATGTGCACCACCTTTAAAGAATTGCCGGTGAAGAAACCATCATCCCCTATAGACTGAGTTGTAGATATCTGAGCCAGGCCTGGCCAGCTAGTTAGTTCATTTAGTTACTGCGTCACAGGACGCCTAGTTAACGGTCGCCCACGCGGCGCACCTTTACTGTTCATTTTAATGCGTAGTATGTTTATTGCTGCAGGGCTCTGCAACTTATTACCTGTGAACTGTTACCACTGTTAACCTATCTTACCAAAAGCTTAAAGTAAATTTGATATCCCTTTCATTATTGCCTTGGTGTCTGGGTTTACTCATACAGTATAAGAAATATATATTTATATATATATTGCTGCCATAACTAACTGTGCCAGTAGGGGGTCGAGTACATTGCCGGGGGTTGGCGGAGCTGTCTTCAGGGCCCAAAATGAAATCTGCGGCCTTCTTAGTTGAAGGTATCGCTACACGTGGGGGTTCTCGTCCGGGATCCTGATACAGCAATCAAACGCCAGAGGTGCCGTCATGGACCCGCAAGGAATAAGAGCGTGGTGCGAAGTGGCTAAGACAGACCCAAGCCAGTCAGTGGTCATCAACCTACCAGGGGAGGAATGGTCAATTGAAACGATAGAGGAATTAATGAAGTCAGTGACCCCAGATCACACACCATGGGTGATGGGAATAAAGTCAGACCCAGACATCTCATACCAGTATGCATTAGTGGAATACTTGGACGGGATTTCAGAGGCTTGTAAGCGCAACTGTGTACAGACGTCAGATAATAGATCCTATAGGTTGGCGCACGCAATTAAGAAGGAGCCATCACCGACGGTATCACCGCAGGCTGCGGCCCGTACCCCCCCTGAAAGAGGAGACAGGGCGACGCCTCCGGTGGCGCCTGCACCTGTCACTGCTATATCACCAGAACTGATAAATGCAATAGGGGATCTGCTAACCAAGTGTCAGAAGACAAGCACGGTGCATGTAGAGACTAGCTACCGGAGACTAAAGACATTCTCAGGGAAGCTCCCTGTCCCTGCAGGGGAAGAAGATTTTGACACCTGGGTGGAGCAGGCATTACAAGCAGTGGAGGCATGGGAGGTACCTGAAGCGCAGAAGAGGCAACGAGTGATAGAAAGCCTTAAAGGCGCAGCAGCAGAAGCAGTGAAAAGTTTTCGGTTTGGGAATGCAGATTGCACGGCTCAAGACTGTCTAGCCATGCTACAGGAAGAGTTTGGTCAATTGGAAAAGGTGACAGAGATGGTTTACCAATTTGAACATACTTTTCAACAACCGAAGGAGAAACTTTCAGAGTATGTTAGAAGACTGAACAGGTTGCTGTGCAAGATTGTGTTGAAGAAGGGAATGAAGCCCCAAGATACAGATGCGGCAAGAATGAAACAAGTTTTAAAGAGAGCGTTACGCTCTGATCCAGTCTGGCTGCACCTGAAAACCTCGGGAGGAGGAACGTTACTGACTTATGCTGACTTAATAAAAATCATCAGAGATGAGGAGGCGCTACAACAGGACCAGCAAATGAGTAAAACAAATGTTGTACCCGCACAGGTGCTAGTCAATCCAGTGATGACCCCTGAAAGAGACTCTAAAAGCTCAAATGTCCAAGGTGTTAGAGATGTTGACCTCTCTGATGACAAAAGACTCAGAGGGTCCCAAGAGAGAAGTACCAAGGAAGGAATTATTCCCAATTGCCTCAGCACCCGCATCTTTACAAGAATGGGGAGATATAGTCTGCTTTAACTGTGGAGGAATTGGCCATATTGCAGCTACATGTTCCAGTCCCAAAAAGAAGAAACCAGATAACTGCAAGCCGGCGGGAAACTCCAGAGGGCGCCCGGTGAAGGAGTCAACCGGGTGCCCATCACCTTCAGTGAGCTCCAAGCTGAATGCGAAGCAGAAGAAAAGAGGGAATAAAACACCTCAGAGGAAACGCAACATTCCTCAACAGAGGAACACCCCAGAAAAAGGGGGCAAGACCCCTCAGAAGGGGCACAGCACTCCCCAGAGGGGGTGCACACCTAAGAAGAATAATAGTATCGTACACCCATTGAAAGGAGGGAAATCAATGCATACCAGGCTCAAGAAAGATTAAAGTCCAAAGGGAATTGGACGAGAGAAAGTCCAAAAGGAAAAGGTCTGAAGAAGGTGATAGGGAAAGTCCAGAACTTTACGGGCGACCCCTGCCAGGCCATATCCGGAGAAGCTGGTAGGCCCATCTCCTATAGTGCCCATTCAAGTGGAGGGAGTTTACACCAGAGCCATCTTGGATACTGGGGCACAAGTGACTCTGTTATACCGAGATTTCTACGATAAGCACTTGAGTCACCTGCCCATCCAGAAGATAGAGGGACTAGAAATATGTGGGATTGGAACCCAGAATTTCCCCTACGATGGCTATCTGCCCGTCAAGATGATCTTTGATCCATCTGTGGCTGGAAAAGCCGAAGTGTTTGACGCCCTGGCGGTTGTGTGCCCTCGGCCGCCAGGAGCCAACAAGAGTTCCCTTATAATAGGGACGAACACGGACCTGGTCCGGAGACTTCTGACCCCTCTAGTGAAAGAGAAGGGGTCAGCGGCCACCAAAATCCACCCCATGCTGAAGACGGCTTACCAACAGCTGGTCCTAGAGCAGAAGACCCCTGGAGAGGGGATAGGGAAGGTGTGGAGACTTGGAAGAGAAGGGATAGTGTTGCAGCCCGGCAAAGTAACCTGTCTCAGAGCCACTGTGAAGCTTACTTGGGAGCAGCCTGGACCCTTTGTCATGTTGGAGTCCGACCCAAGGGAAGAGTTCCCCGGTCTGGAAGTGATACCAGAAGTGATTCATCTGAAGGCCCTGAAGAAGGCCCATTGTAGAGTTCCAGTGAGTGTTAGGAACAATACAGATGGCCCCATGGAAATCCCAGCCAGGATGCTGCTGGGCCAGGTGAGCCCTGCTGCCCCTGTCAACTTGTCAGAAGTGAAGGGGACGGGTGAAGGAGGAGATGCTTGGGAGAAGCTATCCGTGGAAAACCTGAATCTGCCCAGGGCTTGGAAAGAGAGAGCCAAGGCCCAGTTGACCAGATGGGAGAAGATCTTCTCATCGGATCCGCCTCCAAGAAGATAAGCCCTTCAGAGAGAGAGTCAGGCGGGTCCCACTGGCGGATCTGGAGGATCTAAGGGAACAACTTGCAGAACTAAAAAGGACTGGTGTGATAAGGGAGTCTAAAAGCCCCTATGCCTCCCCGATAGTGGTGGTCAGGAAGAAGAATGGATCGTTGAGGCTCTGTATCGACCACAGGACTCTTAAAAAGGAGAACCATACCCGACCAGTACACCACTCTGAGGATAGAGGATGCCCTACAGAGCTTGTCTGGAGCCAAGTGGTTCAGCGTCATGGATCTCAAGAGTGGGTACTATCAGATCCCTATGCACCCAGAAGACAAGGAGAAAACAGCTTTCATAACCCCAGTGGGGCTCTGTGAATTTGACCGGATGCCCCAAGGTCTGTCTGGAGCCCCAGTTACTTTCCAACGTCTCATGGAGAAGACTGTAGGAGACATGAACCTTATTGAAGTCCTTGTATACCTGGACGATGTCATTGTCTTTGGAAGAACCCTGGAGGAACACGAGGGGAGGCTGGAAAAAGTCTTGAGGAGACTCAGTGAGGAGGGACTCAAGCTTTCGCCTGAGAAGTGTCGGTTCTACCAGTCTTCTGTGAACTATTTGGGACACATAGTGTCTGAAGAAGGGGTGGCCACAGATCCTGAGAAATTGGAGGCAGTTACCTCCTGGCCACGACCCAACACAGTAACAGAACTCAGATCCTTCTTAGGGTTCTGCTCTTATTACAGGAGGTTTGTGGAAGGATTCGCCCGAATTGCTAGACCATTGAATGAACTGCTCAAGACTGAGGGAGAAGAGGATGACTCGGGGCCCAGGAAGCCGGGAGAGTCAGTCAAAGATCAGTTGAACCAGAAATGTGAAGCGGCCTTCCAGGCATTGAAGAAGAGCCTAACCACTGCTCCAGTCTTGGCCAATGCAGACCCAACCAAACCTTATGAACTACATGTAGATGCTAGTCATGATGGTCTGGGAGTAGTACTTTATCAAGAACACGAAGGGCAACAACGACCTGTTGCCTACGTGAGCAGGAGCCTGACCCCCTCTGAGAAAAACTACCCCACTCACAAACTGGAGTTCCTGGCCGGAAAAAATAGGTATGGAGGGGAGGTAAATATCGGACATCACATCCCAGTTTGATATGAGAAATAAAGAAGGGGAAGGAGAGGTCACAAAGCCCCGGGATTTTTGAGATGTCAATTAAGTTTCTAGTCAGATGATTAAATGCTGACTGGACACAGAAAGTAGAAAAAATAGAATTTTATTACAAAATTAATATGTATAAGACACACCAATATAGTTTACAACCATTGTCAATTTATATACGTGCACGATAACAGACACAGAGATGCCAATGTACTCTACGTTTCGCTCTAGAGAGAGCTTCCTCAGGAGAATTTACCATGGCAAATATGGGAATATTCCCACCTGTTTGTTTATTAATGCTCGTGTAAAAGAATTTTGGAAATTCTATATTATAATTTTTGACTTTGATAAATCAGACTTCTCATGTCCTGTTTTATGTGACTTGCATGGACGCCCGGGGCAACTTCGTTTGATGTATCTAATCAATGTGCCTCCACCGAGGTTTGCCCCTTAAATTCACATGCATTTACCATGCGCGATCGTCGATCCCCTTCTCTGTTTTCAATTCTATACATATGAAAACGCTCTTAGTTGTCGTTCCCCTATTAGATTCAAATACTCTCAACCGTCATAGATTGTCTTTTCAATTAACCTTCCTTAAATCACTTCTGATAGTATTTCAGGAACACCAGCCCTCTTTACAAATGGTGGCCAGGGCTTCTCCGTTCTTCCCTTACCCTACTTCCGGGTTACGACGTCTTCGCGCATGCGCGCTGTGCATGATGGTTCGTCCTTGGCTTGCGTGTGACGTCAGACGCACGCAGGCCAGACTTAAATAAAAAACGGCCTTTTAGCCGCAACTATCTGTCAGTACTCTGAACAAGCTGCGGAGCGCGCACACACGCTTGTGGATCGCTCCGGTTTCCTGGACGACATCTTGCTCTGATTATCTCAGGTATTTGAAACGTCCTTCTTATGACTCTAATCCCATACTGCAGGGATAAACATATTCTCACTTTGCTTTATTTGTTATATCCGTTTAGGTCTATAACTGATCTACAAACTTAATGGATATCCTCTGGCTCATTGCCAATATGGATATCAGGATCTCTATCCTTATCAATTGATCACTCATTGATTCCATCTAAAGAGGCCTAGCAGGTATTTATTGCATGACTCACAAGGTCCATGCATTATATATGTCCTGCCTGTCTTTACTATTTTAAACACAAACCTTTTCTTTCTTTTTTGATATACCAGATCTCTCATAACTTGTATTTACGTCTGCAAGTCACTCCAGGACACATATAAGTTTGTCTGATTCAGATGTATTATTTGTACTCCTTTCTTTTGGAGTTTAATTTTATATTTCTCAACCATCATCCTTTTGCACGAACAGGTGGGTTTATATTTATATTTATGATATGTCTCTTTTGCAATATTCTAATATAAAAGAATCCTTTGAGCTTATGCTCCTAAATGTACCCCCATACGAACTTGTATAAAATTTATCATGTATGCATATATCTCCTCTCTTTATATGCCTATGTAAATATCAAGATAATAATGCATTTCTCTTGATATCTGTTAATACCTTGGTTTACATCCTGTCTTTTGTTTCGCTTCCAGCATACTTCATGATGCCATGGTAAACTCTCCTGAGGAAGCTCTCTCTAGAGCGAAACGTAGAGTACATTGGCATCTCTGTGTCTGTTATCGTGCACGTATATAAATTGACAATGGTTGTAAACTATATTGGTGTGTCTTATACATATTAATTTTGTAATAAAATTCTATTTTTTCTACTTTCTGTGTCCAGTCAGCATTTAATCATCTGACTAGAAACTTTATTGACATCTCAAAAATCCCGGGGCCTTGTGACCCCTCCTTCCCCTTCTTTATTTCTCATATCAAACTGGGATGTGATGTCCGATATTTACCTCCCCTCCATACCTATTTTTTCATCCCAATCATTAGGTGTTACCCACCTTTCACTATTGTGGATGGGGATTTGAGTAAATTGATCTTGTTTTTTTAGACTTATAAATATCAGTCTCTTTCCACAGATTCATAGATTATATGCTGACTGTTCATATGTATCAATATCAATAATTTACCTGTTGATATATATATATTTTTTTATATTGTCTAGATAGCATGTGGGTGCTTCTTCAAAATATTTAAATAATATTTGTGTTTTCTTCCTATTTTTTCCGGTTTATTTCTCATTTTCTTTTCTAATTTTCCTACCCAATATGAGTAACTATTGTGGCACTGCCTTCACAGGCCTTATGGAAACCATTCAAAAATCTCAGAATGCAGTTGGGGGTGGATTGTCTATGGATTTATTCTTTTCACGGCTTCAGCGCATGCTTGAGAGAAAGACCAGGATTTTCTGGAATAAACGGTATTTTTTGAAATACTTGGAAGACAATATTGCACCATGGGGTTTGAGAATTCAAATCTTTCCCACAGTAAATAAACTTGAACCAACTTTTAAAACCAGTTGGGAAACTAATCTGCAAGCATACTCTGCAAATATGATGGAACTCCTATGTGGTCAATTCACTTCTGAGCTCACCACTTTGGATACTGAAATAGAACAACTTTATCAGGACAATCTGTCCCTTACTACAATTGATTCATTCTCCAGTAGAGAAACCACCCTCAAAGTCAATCTTGAGACATATGTAGCTGATATTTTGAAAACAAAAGAAAAAAAGTTCCTACGGGATAAACTTGCATATGATAACAATTTGGCCTATAACTGGACTACACGTACCAGAAATAGGAATTCCAAATTATGCAAACCCAAGGGATAAAGGTCTGAACCTAATGATTCGGATAACTCCTCTGCTTCTTCCCAATTTTCACAGGCACCTTATCACAATGAGGAGATTTCTCAATCACAATCCACAAGACGTACACATGACAAATCTAATGGACCACCTGGTTCCAAAAAAGCATCCAAATTTAATCGGGCACCCATTTACACACGATCCACTACGTCCAAGTCCATATCGGCCAACACCACCGCCTGCACTTTCCAACTTCCTCGCACCTCCCCCTCACCATCTCAGGTAAGTCAAACTCTTGACTTACCCTCTCAACTGGATTTTCGCACAGCACCCATTTTCACCAACCTAACACAAGATCTCAAAAAGAATGCAGGAGGGGAACCTCTAGCTTCGAAACAACCTCAGACTGCTTTGAAGTAATTAACCTTTCCTCTACTGAACTTACGTCCGATCAGGTTTCAGTTTTGAAACTTGGCCTGACTTTTTGCCCGACCCAACGGATTGATCCCTTTGAATTCATTAAAGATCTAAATCTATTTGCCCGTAAACTCATGTTTCGTCTCATCTTTGACAAACCTAAGCCCTCTCCCTCTAATTTTTCTTCTGACACCCCTGAGGTCTCCATGACCTTAGAAGATGTCAAAGCTCTGGAGGAGCTGATGGAGTTATGGGAGGAGGGACATATCAGGGAGGAGGACCTTCTTGAGGCTGAATCCCTGAATGCGGACAATTTTGCCCGCACTGTCCTCCCTCCCACACCCCCGGCTCCCAGAGATTACAAACCACGTTCTCGTGCGTTTCCTGCACTACAGGGTAACCCCAGTATATGTGCCTTTGTTAATCAAATAACAAAAGATATCCAGACCTCTAAATGGAATAAACTAAATAATGATAACCTAACTAAGGCTCAACAGCAAGCTATTCAGTCTCTACAGTCAGATTCCAGTCTAATGGTCAAACCAGCAGACAAGGGGGGCAACCTTGTAGTGATGGATACCACTGATTATGAACGAATGGTGTTGGATTTGTTATCCAACAAAAAGTGGTACCGTAAGATCCCGGAAAGTCATGTTCATTACATCACTATACAATATAAACTATTGATTGGTACAGCGTACCACAAGGGATTGATTCGTAAATCAACTTGGGACTACCTCAATATCCTGTTTCCAAAAACTCCCACTATATATGCGCTACCCAAAATCCATAAAGATCCCCTTCACCCCCCAGGACGTCCCATTATTTCGGGAAATGGAGGCCTCACCGAAACTGCCAGTCAGCTGGTAGATGACTTCCTGCGTCCTCATGTGGAAGGCCTGCAATCCTACCTTCAGGACACTAGTGATCTATTAAGGGCCCTTGATGGCCTTTGTATCCCTGAGGGAGCATGGCTGGTGGCTCTAGACGTAGAGGCACTTTACAACTCAATTCCTCACCTTCGAGGAGTTGAGGTTGTGGAGAGCTTCATCTTTAGCCATGGTGAAGTACCAAATGCCTACAATGAATTTGTAATGAACCTGTTAAGGTTCATCCTGACCAACAACATTTTTGTCTTTGGAAACTCCCACTACCTCCAGGTGCAGGGTGTGGCTATGGGGACCAGATGTGCCCCCAGTTATGCCAACCTGTACCTGGGGGGGTGGGAGGAAAATCTATTTTTCAAGGACAATTTATTACATTTCACTGAGCAGATCCCCATTTGGCGGCGCTTCATTGATGATGTATTTTTCATATGGACAGGTACTCTAGATGATTTGAATCTCTTTTTTGATAGCCTTAAACAGAACACGTATAATCTCACCTTCACCATGGAAAAGAGTCAATCCAGTTTGACATTCTTGGATATAACTATATATGTGGATCCTCAAGGAAATATTGGTACTACCCTCTATCGCAAGCCATCAGCAGGTAATTCTCTGCTACATGCAGAAAGTTCTCATCCTGCTTCGCTTATCTCAAGTATCCCTTTTGGACAATACCTCAGACTCAAACGCAATTGCAGTAGCAATGAGAACTTTGAAATGGAGGCCAAAACCCTCCAAAAAAGATTCTTACAAAGAGGTTACAGTAAGCGCTGCTTGAAAAAGGCCTACTTGAGAGTGAAACATTTGGATAGAAAATCCCTGATCCATGCCCCAAAAAAACTGAAAACAAATGAGGGCCTTAGGCTGATTACTCGCTTTTCCGGTCACCATCGCCAAATGCGAAATTTACTGGAGAAGCATTGGCATTTATTGCTGGGGGACCCTTTAGTCTCCAAACATCTCAAAGACCACCCAGAGATTACCTTTCGCAGATCCAAATCCCTTAAAGATTCTATGGTACAAAGTCATTTCTCTCCTAGGGACCCATCTAGAAAACCTCAGGGGAGCAGACCATGTCATAAATGCAAATTCTGTCGATACATTTTCTCATCAAATAGTATTCTCTTACTAAATGGCCGCCTATACAAACCAAACTTTCTAGTCACTTGTCAATCAGTGGGCATAGTTTACATTATGATTTGCCAGTGCTCAGCATTTTACATTGGCAAGACAAAGAGACATTTTTTTGACAGGATCAGGGATCATGTCTCTTTGGCTCTTGCCAAAAAGATGGAGACACCGATCAGTAGGCACATGGGCCTCCATCATAATTTTGTAGACTCCTATATGCATTTTTTTGCACTAGAACATGTACCTCCTACTATTAGAGGGGGAGATTTTGATAAAATTCTCCTCCAACGTGAGGCTAAATGGATCTCAAATTTAAATGCTTTGAATTATCCGGGCTTAAATGAAGCTCTCAGCTTCAAACCTTTTCTATAAAACAATTCTCTGTCTCTCATTTTATTTTAACATTTATTTTTTTAATAAAAAAAAAATTTTTCAGCTTCAGCACCCCTTTGTATTTACATATTAGAACAGCCCTTTTCTTAAAATCCTAAATAACCATATTCAGTACTATTTGGATTGAATCTATACAATGCGTTATGCAATAATGATATGTTATCTGTGGTTTTATTGACTGAATTCTTGAATATTTGCAAATATGGGAATATTCCCACCTGTTTGTTTATTAATGCTCGTGTAAAAGAATTTTGGAAATTCTATATTATAATTTTTGACTTTGATAAATCAGACTTCTCATGTCCTGTTTTATGTGACTTGCATGGACGCCCGGGGCAACTTCGTTTGATGTATCTAATCAATGTGCCTCCACCGAGGTTTGCCCCTTAAATTCACATGCATTTACCATGAGCGATCGTCGATCCCCTTCTCTGTTTTCAATTCTATACATATCAAAACGCTCTTAGTTGTCGTTACCCTATTAGATTCAAATACTCTCAACTGTCATAGATTGTCTTTTCAATTAACCTTCCTTAAATCACTTCTGATAGTATTTCAGGAACACCAGCCCTCTTTACAAATGGTGGCCAGGGCTTCTCCGTTCTTCCCTTACCCTACTTCCGGGTTACGACGTCTTCGCGCATGCGCGCTGTGCATGATGGTTCGTCCTTGGCTTGCGTGTGACGTCAGACGCACGCAGGCCAGACTTAAATAAAAAACGGCCTTTTAGCCGCAACTATCTGTCAGTACTCTGAACCAGCTGCGGAGCGCGCACACACGCTTGTGGATCGCACCGGTTTCCTGGACGACATCTTGGTCTGATTATCTCAGGTATTAGAAACGTCCTTCTTATGACTCTAATCCCATACTGCAGGGATAAACATATTCTCACTTTGCTTTATTTGTTATATCCGTTTAGGTCTATAACTGATCTACAAACTTAATGGATATCCTCTGGCTCATTGCCAATATGGATATCAGGATCTCTATCCTTATCAATTGATCACTCATTGATTCCATCTAAAGAGGCCTAGCAGGTATTTATTGCATGACTCACAAGGTCCATGCATTATATATGTCCTGCCTGTCTTTACTATTTTAAACACAAACCTTTTCTTTCTTTTTTGATATACCAGATCTCTCATAACTTGTATTTACGTCTGCAAGTCACTCCAGGACACATATGAGTTTGTCTGATTCAGATGTATTATTTGTACTCCTTTCTTTTGGAGTTTAATTTTATATTTCTCAACCATCATCCTTTTGCACGAACAGGTGGGTTTATATTTATATTTATGATATGTCTCTTTTGCAATATTCTAATATAAAAGAATCCTTTGAGCTTATGCTCCTAAATGTACCCCCATACGAACTTGTATAAAATTTATCATGTATGCATATATCTCCTCTCTTTATATGCCTATGTAAATATCAAGATAATAATGCATTTCTCTTGATATCTGTTAATACCTTGGTTTACATCCTGTCTTTTGTTTCGCTTCCAGCATACTTCATGATGCCATGGTAAACTCTCCTGAGGAAGCTCTCTCTAGAGCGAAACGTAGAGTACATTGGCATCTCTGTGTCTGTTATCGTGCACGTATATAAATTGACAATGGTTGTAAACTATATTGGTGTGTCTTATACATATTAATTTTGTAATAAAATTCTATTTTTTCTACTTTCTGTGTCCAGTCAGCATTTAATCATCTGACTAGAAACTTTATTGACATCTCAAAAATCCCGGGGCCTTGTGACCCCTCCTTCCCCTTCTTTATTTCTGGAGTTCCTGGCCCTTAAGTGGGCGGTAGTAGACAAGCTCAAAGACTACCTGTATGGGGCAGAGTTCACTGTGAAGATCGACAACAACCCCCTGACCTACCTATTCACTACAGCAAAGCTGGACGCCACTGGACACAGGTGGCTGGCCGCATTGTCTGGATTAAATTTCAGCCTAAAGTACAGGCCAGGGATTGGGAATCAAGATGCAGACGCTCTGTCCAGGAGATCTCATGGCCCCACCAGTGACATGGAAGACTGGACTCAAGTGGCACCTGACGGGGTGCGGGCCCTTTGTCAAGGGGCTAAATTGCAAGCCAGAGGGGGCTCAAGGGCGGAAGAGATAGGAGTTACCATGGTAGGAGTCCCCAAACAATACTGTGGAGTAACTCAACTGGAGGAAGAGCATCTGCCAAAGCTGTCCAAGAAGGAGCTAAGATGTGACCAATTGGAAGACCCCATGGGGAAATTAGTTCTGAAAGCCTTGGAGAATCAGGATCCAAACAGACTTCTGAGTCACTCCTCAAAGGAAGCTCGCCTGTTGAGGAAAGAGTGGGACAGGTTACAGGTGCATCAGGGAGTGGCCTACCGAAGGGGCCCCTCTGATGACCTGGAAGATAAATGGCAATTGTTTCTTCCGGAAAAACACAGAGAGACTGTTCTGATTGCCCTACATGACAATCATGGCCACTTAGGGGCGGAAAGGACCTTTCAACTTTTCAGAAGTCGGTTCTATTGGCCCTGCATGAGGGCAGAAGTAGAAGAGTACTGCCATTCGTGTGCACGCTGCATCCAGAGGAAGACTTTACCCCATCAAGCTGCCCCAATGGGCCATCTACAGAGTCAAGGCCCAAAGGATCTGGTATGCATTGATTTCCTCTGCCTCGAACCCGATCTGAGCGGTCTAGGAAATGTTATTGGTGATAACCGATCATTTCACCCGGTATGCCCAAGCTTTCCCAACCAAAGACCAGAAGGCTTCCACAGTAGCCAAGGTACTCATGGAGAAGTATTTTGTCCATTATGGGCTGCCCCAGCGACTTCATTCAGATCAAGGAAGGGACTTTGAGAGTCGGCTGATCCGGAAACTCCTGGATTCGTTGGGAATCAAGAAGACTCGAACTACACCTTACCACCCACAGGGGGATGCTCAGCCGGAGAGGTTTAACCGAACCTTGCTTAACATGTTGGGGACTCTGGAAAGTGAGAAGAAACAACATTGGAGCAAACACATAGCAGCTATAGTACATGCTTACAACTGCACCACCAGTGATGCTACAGGCTACTCCCCATATTGACTTATGTTTGGGAGAGAAGCAAGACTACCTGTAGACTTGGCCTTTGGCACCTCTTTAGACCATTCCTCAGCCACATCCCACAAAGGATATGTGGACAGGCTCAGACACAGCCTGAAGGTAGCCTATGAACAAGCTCAAGCGGCCTCAGATCAAAGGGGAGCTCAAAACAAAATAAATTTTGACTTGAAAGTCCGGGTACAAGACCTACAGCCCGGGGACTGAGTACTGCTACGCAATCTGGGGGTCCCTGGAAAACACAAACTTGCAGACAGGTGGAGATCTGAACCCTATGTCATCTGTAGGAAGTTGCCGGGCCTACCTGTCTACAAGTTGAAGCCCGAAGGAAAGGTAGGCCCACAGAAGACGTGGCATCGAAACCACCTGCTCCCACTTGCTGAAGCAGTCAGGATACCTCCAGTGAGAGACTCCCCTGAACCAGTTTCTATTCTGGATACCCCCAGGCCAAACACTCGGTCCCAGACCTCTCGGACTGAAGATACAAAAGCTTCTGAACTCAGTGGAGACGAGGAGGGAGAGCTTGACTGGCCTTCCCCAACTCAAGGGACTTCTGCTATAGATCTTCCAACTACTGAAGACACTACAGATGCACAACTGAATGCAGAAGCTGTTGAATTCATCCCATATAGTCCTTCATTTGATTACTGGGAAGATGCCCGTGATATTTACCCTGAACAGGACCCTAGAGACTCTATGTATCCCTCGGCTCCTGAAGCAGATGTTACAGAGCCTGCCGTGTTGCCTGAGCCTGTTACAGAAGAAGAGCATGTGGCGCCAGAGCCAGAAACCCCAAGGGAACAAAGGGCCCGCAGAGTCATAAGGCCTCCCAGAAAGTTGACCTACCCACAAATGGGGAAGAGCTCAGAAGATTCTGTAATCACTGCTAGGAGGAGTGTAGAGAATCCGGACCCCTCCACTGTACATTTGGTAGAGGGCAACCCCCACTCACTCTCTGGCACAGTTAGGCAGGTTACTCAGGACAGTATGACCTGTGGGAAAGGGAATCCAACCCCTCGATTTTGGTGGGAATTCCCTATGCCAACCTCTTATGCAATGTTGTCTGGGGTTGTACGCAGTGTATGCTAAGGTTTCTTTGGGGACCAAAGAATTTAATTGGGGGGAGTGTGTAGCGGGGTCCCCTTTAAGACTCTCGGGACTACCTTGCCCAGAATCCCTTTCGGCAT
The DNA here is from genome assembly GCA_029206835.1 of Rana muscosa. Taxonomy (NCBI): domain Eukaryota; kingdom Metazoa; phylum Chordata; class Amphibia; order Anura; family Ranidae; genus Rana; species Rana muscosa. Next base: position 852,779,968 of record CM055118.1, read on the forward strand.
GTTTCCACCCCAGAGACTCATAAAAGGAGGAGGCGAGGCTGGGCTTGGCCTCTTTGGGACACGAGACTTCAGTGACTGATCCTCCTGTGCGGATGTGCCGGAGTGCAAGGCCTGAAGCCTGAGGCCTTGCGCAGCACCAAAGAGCCTTCCACCCCACTGCGAGCCTGGGTGGCATCTGACTTTGCTTGTCTACAGCCTTGGTTGGATCGAGGACCCGATCGCTGGAGATATTGTGTGTGTGAGGACACAGTCGGTTGAAGTTCCCGGACTGGGATCGCGTCCGGAGGGGTGAGCGAGCGTATGATCAGACCATATACTGTTGTTGCTAATGTGCCTATAGACTGCCGTGGCCCACAAGTTATTTCTGATACTCTCACTGGAGAACCTTATCAGAGCTGAACTCAGAGTTCATACAGTAAAGTGTTTATTTCATCACAACCTTCCCACTGGATTACAAATGGTATTCTATTATGTGCACCAACTTTAAAGAATTGCCGGTGAAGAAACCATCATCCCCTATAGACTGAGTTGTAGATATCTGAGCCAGGCCTGGCCAGCTAGTTAGTTCATTTAGTTACTGCGTCACAGGACGCCTAGTTAACGGTCGCCCACGCGGCGCACCTTTACTGTTCATTTTAATGCGTAGTATGTTTATTGCTGCAGGGCTCTGCAACTTATTACCTGTGAACTGTTACCACTGTTAACCTATCTTACCAAAAGCTTAAAGTAAATTTGATATCCCTTTCATTATTGCCTTGGTGTCTGGGTTTACTCATACAGTATAAGGAATATATATATATATATATATATATTGCTGCCATAACTAACTGTGCCAGTAGGGGGTCGAGTACATTGCCGGGGGTTGGCGGAGCTGTCTTCAGGGCCCAAACTGAAATCTGCGGCCTTCTTAGTTGAAGGTATCGCTACAAATATATAATGTTTGGGAGTTCTACATAATTTTCTAGCAATTGCAGATTTTTACATGTATGAGAGAAATGTCAGACTTGGCCTTGGGGTCAAGTGGTTAAGCCCCTCTTACTTTTAAAGCACAATTTGGCCAAACCCACCTTTCAGCATGGCACAATAAGGGCACTGCAGTTAGCCCCGCCCATTTCCCACTCCTATTCTCAGGAATACCAATTTTATATACTGCCCAGGTATGGTTATGGCCTTGGCAACTAAATACTGACACCCTATAATAACAGAGCTAGAAATTGTCATTGGTTGCTATGGGAAACCAGACCACTGTCCTAAGTCATGTCTTAGAACAGGGGTCCAATGTGAAGCTACAAAACAAAAAAAGGGGAAGGTGCAAACACCTGGTGTTACCCACAAATGTATTTATTTTTTATTTAAAGGCAATAGAACCCAAAAAATGCATACTCACAAAAGTGCATTGTAAATCAACATGTGAGTCGGAAGATGCCATATGGTGCAAGGTACACATGCTCCAACAACCTCCCGTGTACTAGCAAGCTGATGCATTTCAGCTTGCTAGTAGACGGGAGGTTGTTGTTGGAGCATTTGTACCTTACACCATATGGCATCTTCGGACTCTCATGTTTTTTTTTCTCAGGTAATGCACCAGGAACTCCTTCCCCTTTGTTGTTGTTGTAGTTTCAAATTGGATTACCCGTGTATGTGACGTGTCGCCTGTATAGCCATCTTTCTGTGCAGGACTTCGGAGGGCTGGGAGCTATTGCATTTCTTTTCTTATTAGAACAGGGGTAGGCAATCTTTGAGAGGTGGAGATCTGCCTGAACATGATAGAGATCAAATATCACTGGGGGTCGGCTTCCTTTTTCCCCCACAGTTTACTAGGCTTCAGTTATGAATGAACACAGTGCACGATCTGTACCAATCACTCAGAGTGTTCATTCAGAAAAAGAATGCGCTGGTAAATGACACTTACCAGCCCCTTCCCCTGCTCTCCATCCTGAAAGGATCCCTCACAGCAGCCGGAAGGAGGGAAAGGAGGGGAAACCAGCAGCACTGCAAAGATGAGGATGGGACCATGGGAGCATCCAAGGGGGCCCAGGCTGCAGAAGGAAGGGGAACCTGGACAGGAGGGGCGGTGAGGGTGACATTCACACTGGAACTGATCCCCATTATTTTTCCTCCTGCAGCAGCTGAATGCCATCAGGAGAAGCCAACTTTCAGCTTCTGCAGGAGGAATGTACAGTGGTTGGGTTCCAGTGAATGCCGCCCCCACTCCTGTCTGGGGGTCGGCAAGGAAGGTTTGCGATGTACCTATCCGTCACCTGCCCACAATCGACAGGTAGATCGCAAACAGCGGGTTGCGGACCCCTGATATATATATATATATATATATATATATATATATAGTGGGTATGGAAAGTATTCAGACCCCCTTACATTTTTCACTCTTTGTTATATTGCAGCCATTTGCTAAAATCATTTAAGTTCATTTTTTTCCCTCATTAATGTACACACAGCACCCATATTGACAGAAAAACACAGATTTGTTGACATTTTTGTAGATTTATTAAAAAAATAAAAACTGAAATATCACATAGTCCTAAGTATTCAGCCCCTTTGCTCAGTATTTAGTAGAAGCACCCTTTTGAGTCATGAGTCTTTCTGGGAAAGATGCAACAAGTTTTTCACACCTGGATTTGGGGATCCTCTGCCATTCCTCCTTGCAGATCCTCTCCAGTTCTGTCAGGTTGGATGGTAAACGTTGGTGGACAGCCATTTTTAGGTCTCTCCAGAGATGCTCAATTGGGTTTAAGTCAGGGCTCTGGCTGGGCCATTCAAGAACAGTCACGGAGTTGTTGTGAAGCCACCCCTTCGTTATTTTAGCTGTGTGCTTAGGGTCATTGTCTTGTTGGAAGGTAAACCTTCGGTCCAGTCTGAGGTCCTGAGCACTCTGGAGAAGGTTTTCGTCCAGGATATCCCTGTACTTGGTCGCATTCATCTTTCCCTCAATTGCAAACAGTCGTCCTGTCCCTGCAGCTGAAAAACACCCCCACAGCATGATGCTGCCACCACCATGCTTCACTGTTGGGACTGTATTGGACAGGTGATGAGCAGTGCCTGGTTTTCTCCACATATACCGCTTAGAATTAGGGCCAAAAAGTTCTATCTTGGTCTCATCAGACCAGAGAATCTTATTTCTCACCATCTTGGAGTCCTTCAGGTGTTTTTTAGCAAACTCCATGCAGGCTTTCATGTGTCTTGCACTGAGGAGAGGCTTCTGTCGGGCCACTCTGCCATAAAGCCCCGACTGGTGGAGGGCTGCAGTGATGGTTGACTTTCTACAACTTTATCCCATCTCCCGACTGCATCTCTGGAGCTCAGCCACAGTGATCTTTGGGTTCTTCTTTACCTCTCTCACCAAGGCTCTTCTCCCCCGATAGCTCAGTTTGGCCGGACGGCCAGCTCGAGGAAGGGTTCTGGTTGTCCCAAACGTTTTCCATTTAAGGATTATGGAGGCCACTGTGCTCGTAGGAACCTTAAGTGCAGCAGAATTTTTTTTGTAACCTTGGCCAGATCTGTGCCTTGCCACAAATCTGTCTGAGCTCTTCAGGCAGTTCCTTTGACCTCATGATTCTCATTTGCTCTGACATGCACTGTGAGCTGTAAGGTCTTATATAGACAGGGGTGTGGCTTTCCTAATCAAGTCCAATCAGTATAATCAAACACAACTGGACTCAAATGAAGGTGTAGAACCATCTCAAGGATGATCAGAAGAAATGGACAGAACCTGAGTTAAATATATGAGTGTCACAGCAAAGGGTCTGAATACTTAGGACCATGTGATCGTTCCGTTTTTCTTTTTTAATAAATCTGCAAAAATGTCAACAATACTGTGTTTTTCTGTCAATATGGGGTGCTGTGTGTACATTAATGAGGAAAAAAAATGAACTTAAATGATTTTAGCAAATGGCTGCAATATAACAAAGAGTGACAAATGTAAGGGGGTCTGAATACTTTCCAAACCCACTGTATATACAGGGCCGTTTGAAGGAATTTGGGGGCCCCAAGCAAAATGGACATGGAGGCCCCCCACCCCCCCCCCCCACGCGCACTCACGCAAAGCCTACAGGAACCACAGCATAGCGATACAGTTTAAGCTCACCCACACTTTATATAAATAAAAAAGGTTTACAGTGCAAATACTGCTGTTGCATATAATCCAACATACTTAAAACACATACACACTCACATTAACATTAAGATGCTGCTTAGGACTGTTTATGGACAGTGGGATGGACAGGGGGACCGTGGGATGGACAGGGGGACTCCGCACTGTAATATCCACATCATCTCCCCCACTGTAATGTCCACATCTCCCCCACTGTAATATCCAGATCTCCCCCCTGTACTGTCCACATCTCCCCCTGTAATGTCCACTGTTAAAATAATAAAAATATTCAAAAATAATTATGGAGCGATAAAGTCTCTAATAGTTCCACAAATAAAATAGTAAATACGTTTTCTTGAAAAGTAGTAAAGAATCTGTCAGTCTTTCTATGGCTCCACAAGCATGTACTTGTACATGATTTCTGTTCTGTCCAGTAATCCAGGCCAGGATTGGGATCCCTGAATATTCGTGCGCTTTTCTCCTGTAAACAACTTCCTGGTCACAGCAGCCTGCTTCTCCATCCCAATCCCCACTATTGGAGAAATGTCCAGTTTTAGTTTTTTTTTTATTTAAATAAAAAAAAAACTGATACTGGACATTTCTCCAATAGTGGGGATTGGGATGGAGAAGCAGGCTGCTGTGACCAGGAAGTTGTTTGCAGCCGCGCACTAATATTCAGGGATCCTGATCTGGCTGAATTACTGGACAGAAGAACAGAAATCATGTACAAGTACATGCTTGTGGAGCCAAAGAAAGACAGATTCTTTACTACTTTTCAAGAAAACGTATTTACTTTTTTATTTGTGGAACTATTAGAGACTTTATCACTCCATTAAAAAGTCATTCACTGACTTACCTTTTCCAGAGGCACTGTCTGGCGGGCAAAATATGATCCGACCGCAATGGGAGTTGTAGCACGCCTGCGCTGCCCTCCTGAGTGACTGTGACTGACACTGACTCCTCCCCCCAGGAGCAGGGAGCATCAGCACATAGCCGCCGTTGTGGACTACAACTCCCATAAGCAATAGCGACGGCCTGTCACCGCCGGGTGTACCAAGATGGCCGCCGCTCCGGAGCTAGGCCGAAGCCGCGGCCTTTCCTAAGGTTGCAATCCGCGGATCGGCTCTGGGCGAAAATCGAGGACAGTGACAGGCAGCAGGCTGGGGCCCTAGGCCAGCTCGGGGCCCCAAGCAATTGCTTGTTTTGCCTGTCCTGTTCCGACGGCCCTGTGTATATATATATATATATATATATATATATAATACATCATCTACATCATCTACATCAAATTCTTCATAATTAGGAGAAACACATCAGGAGCTGCCTAACAATTCCTGTGCGTGTGTCTAAAATATATATATATACAGTATCTCACAAAAGTGAGTACACCCCTCACATTTTTGTAAATATTTTATTATATCTTTTCATGTGACAGCACTAAAGAAATTACACTTTGCTACAATGTAAAGTAGTGAGTGTACAGCTTGTATAACAGTGTAAATTTGCTGTCCCCTCAAAATAACTCAAAACACAGCCATTAATGTCTAAACAGCTGGCAACAAAAGTGAGCACACCCCTAAGTGAAAATGTCCAAATTGGGCCCAAAGTATCAATATTTTGTGTGGCCACCATTATTTTCCAGCACTGCCTTAACCCTCTTGGGCATGGAGTTCACTAGAGCTTCACAGGTTGCCACTGGAGTCGTCCTCCACTCCATGACGACATTGTGGAGCTGGTGGATGTTAGAGACCTTGCGCTCCTCCACCTTCCGTTTGAGGTACACTTTCACTTCACCCTGTATTAAAAAAATTAAAAGCCAGCAGCTACAAATACTCTTGCTCACAGGTGTCAAACACAATGCCCACGGGCCGAATCTGGCCCTCCAGGCCATTTTATGTGGTCCTAGCACCCCTCCTAGAGCTGCAGTTGAGTTCCAGCCCTCCTCTGGTCCTCCTCCAGACCCCTTCTTTCTGCTTTCAAGCAATGCACCCAGCTTCTTCCCAGAAGCAGCATAAGGAAAGGGGGGTGCACTGTGATGTAAGGGAGAGTGGGGGACTCAACTTCGGACGGTGGGGTGGCTCTTGACATCTAATGTAAGGGGAGGGGATGCACTGGACATCTAATCTTACAAATACAACCAGGCCTTTTGAGGGAAATCATAATGCTGATGCAGCCCACAAAAAAATTGAGTTTGACACCCCTGCTCTAGCTGCTGACTTTTAATAAAGGGACACTCACCTGTCCAGGGGTCCAGCACCATGTTTACTGAAACGGCTTCTTTTTCGGTCTTCGGCGCTGGCATGTTTACTGTGGGCAGCTAGCTGTGATTCCTTGTGGCTTCACAGTCAGCAGCCTACTGTGCATGCGTGAGCCACGCTGAACTTTGTGAATGATACTGCAACCTTCTTGGACATGTGATGTGTCCCACAAGTTTGCGGGGGGGGGGAGACTTTTTGTTGGATCGCTGCTGTGATCTGACCAGAAGTAAGATTACCAGGGACCTGCCTCCCCCCCCCCCAAAAAAAAGTTCCAAAAACAGGAGAGGAGGGGGAGGAGGGCATAAATTGGAACTTTCCCTTTAGGGTGAAGTTTTTTTTTAAGATGGTAAATGGTACCTACAAGATTAGCTTCTTATACTTCAAATGCTTCTTTTAATTGTTTTAGAGGTTGTGGAAAGGAAGGGACTCCATACCATACTTGGTGGACATATCCAGAGGTTGAGAAATTCTGGACAAAAATATATAGTCTTATCAATTCTTTAATACATATAAATCTAAATATGTCCTCTTGGCAACCCCTTCTAAACTGAGCTATAAAAAAAACCATACATATACTAAATAATTAATCTAATTTATTTTCTTAGCAGCTAGAATAGCAGATCCTCTTCCTTCCCGCTCAATTTGATCAAAACTCAATTGTCATGGATTATGATAAATGAAAAATTAACTGCTAGATTGGATGATAATGACTTTAGTGAATGTAACATGGAAGCCTTGGGTACAATATCTTGCAAATAACACAAACATATTCAAAATGTTGGAATATTGCAGACTTGTTGTCTTCTTTCTTAACTCATCCTCTTCCTGACCTTTATTTTCTCTTTTTTTCTCACCTTTAAAAAAAAATACTTTTAGGAATTTTAACGAGATGTACAGTATTTTAAAGTATTTTTCCAAAAACAAATTTCTTCAAAATATATATTTATTATCTTGAATATATTTTATCTCATATGACTTATTTATTTCCTTCCATAGGGCATTATTTGTTAACAATTCATACAATTAACACTTTTGTAACAATTTTTTAAATCTTGTAACCTACACGTATCAATGTTTCTGCAAGAACTCGCTTACTGCCTTAATCTGAGTAGCAGATAGAATCTCTGACATGCTAATCTCTGATATGCTTGGTGATAGCACTTTAAGGTTGCTTACTGCTGAAAAACTTCATAGTCTGTACAGGGTTTTTTTTGGTCGACTTGTAGTTGACATCACCGATTTTCTCTCTGAGCTCCAAAGGGCCCTGCCACTTTGCCAGAAATTTCATTTTAGATGTAATTTTTGCAAATTAGGTATCAACACTAAGACTCTGTCACCAGTTATAACTTCAACAGACCAGTTACAAACTCTTGCCTATACTTCCTTGGCTTGCTGCATACAGTATATTCCTGATCTATGAGCTTAAAGAAAAAGTTCACCTTTAAGCTGGCCATAGATGGATTAAATGTCAGCCAGTTCAGCAGGGATCGGCCAAGATTCTATTGTCTTGGGTACAACCACCCTGACTGTTTTTTTTGAATATGCAATTACTGCTGGCAGCTATAGCCGCTAGCAGTAATCATTGTGTTCTTCTGTCTGGGAAGGCTCTCTGCTGGCAGAACACAATAGCGCTGCAGGAGGGATTGACACTTCCTGCAATTCAGTAACTGTGTGCCCATACGGGAAGTACAGGCAAACAGCTGTACTGAGTGTCTGAAGGAGACTGACATTGCACCTGTGATGTGCTGATCACAGGTGCAATGCTCTGCAGGCTCTAAGAAAAAAAATCTGAGCAATGTGTTTGATTACACTTTTGTGATGTGTGGTGTCCTGCTTCCACCCAGGTATTACCAGGGTCATCTACTGTAGGGTGGCCAGACATCCCTGGTTTCCGGGGACAGTCCCCGGATTGAGGACACTGTCCCCGGACCAAGTCTGTCCCTGGTTTTGTCCCCGGATTGGATTTAAACAGGGGCTGGGGCAATTTCAAACAGTCGGTGCAGAATAAAAAAAAATTCTGAATTGCACACCCCTGCTCCTACTAGCTTGGGAGTATTTTTTTTATTTTTTTTTCCATCTGTGCCCCTTTCTGATGAACCTGTGCTAGTCGGAGCGGAGGGAATAATTCTTCAGTTTCGGGTGCATGCCCATTCAGCTCCGCTCGCATGTTGTTCTGCCTTGGCTTAAGTCCTGGCCAGCCGCCTGCCTGCTTATCTCCTTGCCTTCCCTGGCAGAGTGATCTTCCTCCGCTCCCCACCCATAGTCACCCATAGTAGCCGTGGCCCGGAAAGTAAGAATTGACAGGCTGTTAGGCGGGCAGCGACGGGCAGAGTCGCTCATTGCTAGTGTAAAAAAAAAAGTCCCCGGATTTCATTTTAAAAATCTGGTCAGCTTAATCTACTGTTCAAAGGTTTAAAACATTAAGCACTGTAACAGGAAGTCTCAGTCTTTTCTGTCCTTATCCACAACAATTTTTAGCATACCATTCAGGATTCTATCAAACCTTTCTACCAGCCCATCAGTTTAGGGTTGGTACACCAAAAAACTTGGGTGAATCATATTCAACAATCAATGCAACTCTTTGATTACCTCATGACATGGAATGGGTTCCTTGGTCTGTCAACATTACCTAGAAATACCAGTATGGGAAAACATGTGAAACAGCTCTCTCTTTCATTATAACCTTAAAGTGGAGTTCCATCCAAAAATGGAACTTCCGCTTTAAGTGCAGGTGACCCCTTAACATGCCACATCTGGCATGTAATTTTTTTGGGGGAGGAGCTGGTACCCTGTTTTCATGGGCACCCACCTCCCACTTTCTTCCCTGATTCCACGGCGCCGGAGGTAAGTTCACCTCTCCCCCCTTCCTTCCTGCAATCTTCTGGGACACGTCACATATCCCAGAAGATTGCCCGGCCATTCCCAGCGCGCGTCTCTTGTTATGCACAGTGCGTGCCCGGCTGTGAAGCCACAGCCGGGCGCCCACAGTTAGAATGCCGTTGTCTCGGAGAGGAGGGGGAGAGGAGCGAGTCTTCCTGCACCCGCATCGTTGGACCGTGGGACAGCTGAGTGTCTGATTATTAAAAGTCAGCAGCTACACTTTTTGTAACTGCTGACTTTTAAAGTGGTTGTAAACCCACTTTGACAACTTACACACGGTTAAGGAGATATTTGCAGAAAACACTGCACCAATGTCTACGGCGCATGCGCGCCTTAGGCAACGGCGCAGGCGCACTGAGCGTCCCGACATAATGAATGGGAAATGCCGGGATTATGTCGGTCCCGCACGCATGCGCGCGGGATCGTGCCGATCCCGCGCGCATGCGCGGGAGTGACGTCATCGCCGCTCTGGCCAATCACAGCGCCGGAGCGGCGATATCAGGAAGAAGCTCCGAGGGGACATGGCGGCGGAGGGGAACGAGGAGGACTTCGGGGGATTCGATTTCAGGTAAGTGCCACATAATGAGTTAGTATGCTATGCATACTAGCTCATTATGCCTTTCTCTTGCAGGGTCTTATTTTATCCCGTTTTTTCAGGGGGGGTTTACTTCCTCTTTAAATGGGTGGTGTACTGGGTGGGCCCATGAAACCCAGAAGTTCTTAGAAAGTATGAGACAGAAAATAATGGACATTGAGAATATGTCTTGGATTGCTTTAAAATGGGTCTGTAATATTAATCCACCTGGATGCCTGTGTAATGTAGATTAAATCCAGACTCGCTTCCAGAGGCCTTATCATTGTTGTTTGTGATGATGTGGATTGGAGCTGGTAGACCGTCTGGCTGCCTATTATGGGATGTTTAAGTGTCTTGCTGTGAGGAAAGGGGGGGGGGGAATCACTCCAGCAACCCCTCCTGCTAAGACTGTTTACTGAAGGAGAAGTTTGAACACACCTGTCCTGTATCCCCATTGTCATTGGACAGTTTAACCCGCCCTGTTCCCCAAGGATGGGAGGGAAGTGTTTTGAAGAGAAATGTGTGACCATGTGTTTGCAATAAAGATTCATTCCCTGTTTTGGAACCTCAACACAGAGCGTTTGTCTCGTATGTTTGGAAGAATTAATCCTATGGGAAGCAGTCGCCTGACTGTGGAGGATCGGCAGTGGATGTGTGTCCAGAGAGGGAATATCCTAAACGGCGTTAACCCCTTTCATACTTGGGGTGCCGTTACATTGGTTGGCAGCAGTGGGATTTTCCCTCCAGTTACTGGGACACTCCAAACCACCACAGTGAATGACCTGCAGGAAAGCCACGCTGAAAGACTTACTTGAGAGCCGTGGAGGGACCGGTGGGACAAAGAACAAGGCCACCTTGATCAGGGAGCTAGCCAAGATGGTTTAGAGGGATGGTGATCCAGGACCCTGGTCAGTTGAAGACTTGTTTCAGCAACGAGTTCGAGAGCGGTTGTCATTATATGGGGCTAACCCATCAGAGACCGCCATACAGAAAGCCATTAGAGACATCCAGCTGCAGGATGAGCGACAAGAGAGAGAACTGGAGTGACAAGAGAGAGAACTAGAGCGGCAACATGAGCGGAGAATGGCGGAAATACGGCAAGCGGAGACAACGCCTAAAGATGCAGCGCCTGTCCGTATGTTGCCCTTTCGGGCGTTCAAACTATTTAAGGAAGGAGAGGAGGAAATTGAAGCTTTCCTGCAGGACTTTGAGAGACTATGCCAGATACATGAAGTACGGCCCCAAGATCGGGTCGCCTTACTGGTGAGTAATTTAACTGGCAGAGCGGCAGATGCGTATCGGGCCCTGGAAGATGAGGACGCTAAAGACTATGACCGGGTAAAAGAAGCTCTGCTAGCTTGATTTGCCATTACACCCGAAGCCAGCCGGATTAAGTTTCGAGAATCACGGAAACAAACCCACATAACATACGTGGAGTGGGCACATCGTCTGCAGCGAGACCTTAAGGGCTGGTTCCAGGGAAGCCCCGCTCATACCATAGAGGACATCACCCAACTAGTACTCTTAGAACAGTTCTTTAACCACACCCCTCCGGTATTACGGGATTGGGTGCGAGATAAGCGACCACGGACTGTACAGCAAGCGGCTACTTTGGCCGATGAATATCTGGACTCTCGAAGGTCAGGCGAAAGCGAGCGCTATCCACTATCTCGGCCCAGTTTACCAGCCTCTAACCCAACTTCAGCACCACCTCCAGCGGCCACTTATCCTCAGCAGCCCAGGTTCAACTCCCAGGACTACTCACAACCCATCAGGTGTTTCGGGTGTAAACAGCTAGGGCACAAAAAGCCAGACTGTCCATTGAATCCTGCCAGGCAGTCCCAGTTGTGGAGACAGCCAGCAAGGGGGAACCCCCACACATCCATGCCTGCGGCCCACTGCGTTGAGGAGGAAGAACATTGGGGCATCCTGCACGAGGCTGACCCAATACAAGCAGCTAACCGGGACAACAGGCAACAACACAGGCAGACTGTCCTGGTTAATGGAACGGTAGCCAATGGCCTACGTGATAGTGGCACTACCATGACCCTACTACAGAAGAACCTCATCCCAGAGAGCCAACACACCGGAGACACTGTAGCCGTAAGAGTAGCGGGAGGTACCATCTTCCGGCTACCCGTTGCCCGTGTTCACCTGGATTTGGGGGTTGGTTCGGGACACGTGAATGTGGGGGTGATGAAGGATTTGCCAATGGTAGAACTACTGGGGAATGATTTGGCCCCCCTCGTTTCTGCTTATGCCGCGATGGGCCCCGCTGAAGCCAACCCAGTGACTACCTGTGCCCAGACCCGGGCTGCTGGAACCGACCCGCTTGCTGCCGAGACCCGGGTAAGACTATCTTCCCTGACATGTACCTTAGATCAGGCACAATATCACAGTCTAAAATTGGAATGTGACAAGTTGGCCAATGAGAATTCGGAGATGCAACGACACTACGTCATGTATTATAAGATGTCCCATGGCTTGAACATTGAAATGCACAAACAGGCTGAAATTGTCAAAAGGTTAAATGGGATTTGCGCCCAGGTTTTACCTTTCCTGTCCCAAGAGCATCAGCAACAAGTTTTGGAAGCCATTGAGAGAGCAAAGCAAGTGACTGTTCCAGAACTGAATTCCATTATTCGCCCTACAACCTTACAACTTCACCATCAGCTACTGACCCGGTAAGCAAAATGGCAATGCTGATGGGTTTTACAGGCATTAGAGGAATGGAACTATGGACTAACTTCAGAGTCAACCCGTCTGGGGTCTCCTCCTGTGTTAGTCTCCTGCCGAAAGGGGAGAGATGTAACGGGTGGGCCCGTGGAACCCAGAAGTTCTTAGAAAGTATGAGACAGAAAATAATGGACATTGAGAATATGTCTTTGATTGCTTTAAAATGGGTCTGTAATATTAATCCACCTGGATGCCTGTGTAATGTAGATTAAATCCAGACTAGCTTCCAAAGGCCTTATCATTGTTGTTTGTGATGATGTGGATTGGAGCTGGTAGACCGTCTGGCTGCCTATTATGGGATGTTTAAGTGTCTTGCTGTGAGGAAAGGGGGGGGGGGGGAATCACTCCAGCAACCCCTCCTGCTAAGACTGTTTACTGAAGGAGAAGTTTGAACACACCTGACCTGTATCCCCATTGTCATTGGACAGTTTAACCTGTCCTGTTCCCCAAGGATGGGAGGGAAGTGTTTTGAAGAGAAATGTGTGACCATGTGTTTGCAATAAAGATTCATTCCCTGCTTTGGAACCTCAACACAGAGCGTTTGTCTCGTATGTTTGGAAGGATTAATCCTATGGGAAGCGGTCGCCTGACTGTGGAGGATCGGCAGTGGATGTGTGTCCAGAGAGGGAATATCCTAAACGGCGTTAACCCCTTTCATACTTGGGGTGCCGTTACAGGTGGAACTTCGCTTTAAAGGTGTTTCTGAGAGGGATTGCTTTTGAATGCCAGATGGAATAATCAAGGACTTCCAATATGGACTTTTGGCCTCTGGTGATCTACAGTAGGGATGAATTTCCAGTTCGAGTCGAACTCATGTTCGACTCGAACATTGCCTGTTTGCATGTTCGCCGAACAGCGAACAATTTGGGGTGTTCGCGGCAAATTTGAAAAGCCGCGGAACACCCTGTAAAAGTCTATGGGAGAAATCTAAAGTGCTAATTTTAAAGGCTTATATGCAAGTTATTGTCACAAAAAGTGTTTGGGGACCCGGGTCCTGCCCCAAGGGACATGTATCAATGCAAAAAAAAAGTTTTAAAAACTGCAGTTTTTTCGGGAGCACTGATTTTAATAATGCTTAAAGTGAAACAATAAAAGTGAAATATTCCTTTAAATTTCGTACCTGGGGGGTGTCTATAGTATGCCTGTAAAGCAGCACTTGTTTCCCTTGCTTAGAACTTTACATCCCCCCATTGCGAGGAATTCTGTAGAGAACCTTGTCAAACAAGTTCTTTGCTGGTCAAGGAATCACAGGTGGATGTTGTTACTACGCAGTCATATGACAACCTGCCTCCACAATATCATGAGTTCCGGGATGTCTGTGATAAGAAGAATGCTGATCAGTTACCTCCTCATCGCCCATATGATTGTCCCATTGAACTGCTCCCAGGGGCTAAAATACCCTTTGGTCGCCTTTTCAATCTTTCTGAACCTGAATTAAAAGTTCCCAGGGAATGGATTGATGAGAATTTAGAGAAGGGCTTCATTAGACCCTCAACGTCTCCTGCAGGGGCAGCCCTGTTCTTTGTTGCAAAGAAAGATTCCACCTTGCGTCCATGCATTGACTACCGTGACCTTAATAAAATCACTATTAAAAACCGCTATCCACTTCCTTTAATTTCTGAAATGTTGAAAAGACTCCGTTCTACCAAAGTCTTCACAAAACTAGACTTGCGGGGGGCATATAACCTCATCCGCATGCGTCAAGGAGACGAATGGAAAACTGCCTTTAGAACCAGATATGGCCATTTTGAGTCCCTGGTTATGCCTTTTGGCCTCTGCAATGCCCCTGCCACTTTCAAACACTTCATCAATGATGCTTTTCGAGACCTATTGGACCAGTTTGTGATTGCTTATCTGGATGATATTCTCATCTTTTCTAACAACCTGGAGGTACATCGCAAACATGTTTGCACTGTCTTTGAAAGGCTAAGGAAGAACCAACTTTATATTAAATTGGAGAAATGCGAGTTTGAACGAACCCAGATACAGTTCTCGGGATATATTATTTCTCCTAAAGGAGTAAGCATGGATCCTGAGAAGATCAAAGCAGTGGTGGATTGGCCTGCTCCTAGTAATGTTAAAGAGATACAATGATTTGTTGGTTTTGCCAACTTCTAAAGAAAATTCATAAGAAATGTCTCTAAAGTGATAGCACCAATTACACAGCTGACAAAGAAAGGGATGCCCTTTGTGTGGTCAGCTGAGGCACAGACTGCTTTTATTAAGCTAAAGACTCTTTTCACTTCTGCACCAATATTGGTACATCCCGATCCTGAAGTTCGTTATATAGTGGAAGTGGATGCCTCAGACTCTGCTGTGGGAGCTATCCTTTCTCAGCGAAAAGGAGAAAAGATGCAGCTTCATCCTTGTGCGTATTTCTCTCGCTTAATGTCATCAGCCAAAATAAATTATGACATCAGGAATAAGGAATTACTGGCAATTAAGAAAGCCTTTTCTGAATGGAGGCATCTGCTGGAAGGGGCTAAGCATCCAGTAACTGTTCTCACTGATCATAAAAATCTAGAATTCATTCGCTCTGCCAAGAGGATGTCTTCTAGACAAGCGTGTTGGTCACTGTTCTTTTCCCGGTTTAATTTTATCATCTCATATCGACCTGGGTCAAGGAATGGTAAGGCCGATGCATTATCAAGAATGTTGACTGAACCATGCCAGGAAGACAAACCTGAATGTATGATTCTGCCTCAAAAGAACTTCATAGGGGCCACGGGTTTCAAGACATTCTTGAGTCTCCTAAAGGGGGGGTATGAAAATGACCCTCTTCTCAATCATCCGCCTGCGGATATTAACCTTGTGTACAAGAATGGCTTGGATTGAAGCCCTCAGGTTGGTTCATGACTCAAAACTTGCTGGGCATATTGGGATTTCCAAAACAGAAGAGCTCTTGTCACGTTCATTTTGGTGGCCCAGCTATAAGAAAGACGTCAAACACTATGTGGCCTCATGCCTGACCTGTGCACGCAGTAAGACTCCCCGAGCTTCTCTTTTGGGGTTGCTCCAGCCACTTTCTGTTCCATCAAGATCATGGGGCTCAATTTCTATGGACTTTGTGGTAGATTTACCTCCCTCAAGAGAAATGAGCACTATCTTGGTTGTTGTTGACCGTCTCACTAAGATGGCTCATTTTATACCTGTTAAGGGGGTACCTTCAGCTGAACAAACTGCTGAGTTAATGCTTCAAAAAGTATTTAAACTACATGAAATTCCTGACGATGTGGTGTCTGACAGAGGAGTACAGTTTACTTCAAAATTTTGGAAAAACTTTTGTTCAGCCTTAGGTGTAACAGTTAATCTGTCTTCTGCTTTTCATCCCCAGTCTAATGGTCAGACTGAGAGGACCAATCAAACCTTAGAGCAGTACCTTCGATGTTTTGTCAGTTATCTTCAGGATGACTTGGTGGATTATCTTCCTACAGCAGAGTTTGCATATAACAATTCTAAACATACAGTAGCTCCACTTCTCAAAGTCCTTTTTATTTAAACAATAAGTATCATCCAGTTTTTATTCCTGATCTCCCTATCTTAACTCCAATTCCTTCTGTTACCAACAGATTAACTACATTGCAGGAGATTTGTGAGAAATTGATCGAAACTTTGAAGTAGGCTCAGGAATGTTACAAAAAGGCTGCTGATAGACATCGCAGATCACTTTCTACTTTTCATATGGGTGACAAAGTTTGGTTATCAACCAAAAATTTGAAGGTCCATGTTCCGTCTGCAAAGCTGGGCCAGAAGTTTGTATGACCATTCAAGATTTCTGCTCAAATCAATCCGGTTACCTTTCGCTTAAAACTTCCTGATAGTATGAAAATTCACCCTGTTTTTCACATGTCACTACTTAAACAATTTAATGAAAATCCCTTTTCTGCAAGAATTCTTCTACCTCCTCCACCTGTTGAGGTACAGGGTGAAGTAGAATTTGTGGTGGAGAAAATTCTTAATTCCAGGATCTTTAGAAACAAACTACAATATCTGGTCCAATGGTAAGGATATGGGCCAGAAGAAAATTCTTGGGAGCCTGAGGAGAACGTTCATGCCCCTAGATTAACAAGAGAATTCCAGCAGAGGTTTCCTCACAAACCCAGCCCTAAGACGTCCAGAGGACGTCCTGGGAGGAGGGGAGTACTGTCAGGACCTGGGCTTGAACCTGGAACCTCGTCTGTGTCTGGCGTTGAATCTTCCCACTGAGCTATCTGGGATGCTGGACAGCTCTCTGCCTGATCTGCTGGACAAACCTATCTGATCCAATGGACAACCCTGCCTTGAGTCTTGATTACTGTTGAACCTTGAACTCCTTGCTCCTCCCATGAACTTCCTATATAAGCCTTGTCTCAGCACTTCCTCTTTGCCAGGTTTTTGTGCCTTCTCAGCCAGTGCCTTGCTCTTGATGTCCCTGCTGCCATCTGTATTTTGTAACCACTCGTGATTGACTCTTGGCTTGTTCTTTGACTACTCTGCTGCCTGATCCCAACCTGCAACCACTCGTGATTGACCTTTTGGCTTGTTACTGACCACACTGCTGTTTAATCCTTATCTGCTTATTCGCTACTGGACCCCGGCTTGCTCACACCCTGGTGGGGCAAACCTGAGGACCGCGACCTGGTACTAGCTCACAGCTAAATCCATCTCCACCATCAGGAGCTCTGGTGAACACCAAGCTAATACTTAGACTCTGCACCTCAGGTGAGCCTGTGTCATCTGCCAGAAGTGACTGCCTTTATACCTGTCCTGCAACTGCTATAGCAACTGGTCTTCAAGCCCGATGCCTGATCGTGACAGTTGTATGTTAACACTTGTTTATTGTATTGACATGAAATAGTGAAGGGGTACTCACATTAGTAGATAAATAAACATAAATTATAAAAACGAGCATCAAGCTCGCGGCCTGACTTCTGGGTTCCGTCTATCCAACGCGTGTCGTCACGAGTCACGTGACTTCATCAGGGATAATTTCTGGTACTCGGAAGTGTCTTTAAATAGGGTGTATAGGTTCAAATGGCGGTCGCCCATTTTCTTGAAGTCTATGCATAGGAAGCAATGCGCTGCCATTTTCCTGTGGGGAGCTATGATCGCGGCCATTTTTTTGAAGCCCGTTCCGCGCTCGAAGATGGGATAGTAAACAATAAATGTGATTGGTCAGATGGGAACGGTGGCAATGTCCGTGGTGATGTACAGAGAACACCACACAGATATTCCTAAGGGGCTGGATAAGGGGATTAACATATACAAAATTAAACATGTCCACATGTGAAGCAAACAAAATATAATACCTCACATAGCTGAATGAAGGACCGTTTGAAAAATAAGGAAATTTAATCAAAAAAAATATTTAAAGAATATTTAAAAAAGGAGAGGGAGAGTAAATGGGAATCATATCCAGGAGGAATTAAAAAGGGATGAATGTCTATACAATAAATAAGTGTTAACATACTACACTTAGGTCCCTTTCTTTCTATCTCTTGTTACACCACCCGGTACATTTACCTGAGCTGGAGTCGCGCTGACTGCCCTAAGCCCAGGATATGGGATACTAGAGGATACAGATATCAGGCTTTTGGGACACTGGAACCCCTTGGAAAGAAATATGGATTGGACCCCTCTCCTAGAGTGATCATCCCTTACACTTTGACACGCTGTTTACCTTACTTAGTAAGGTAAGAAGGTAGTACACCCACGGGTGTAATTACACTGAAGATTCCAGTCACTGAAGTCACTGAAGATTTCACTGCATTTAAAGTCACAACATCACTGATTTTGATGCTAGACAGCACTTTATTTCCACATTTTCACTGTATGTTATTATAGGAATTGTTTACTGTTACACAATTTGCACTTGCTGCACATTGCACTTTATGGACTTTTATCAATTTATTTAATTTACATGTCAACAAACGAAAATACCTGGTTAAATTGCTTAATTTTAGTTTAAAGAATAGCTCCTTCTGGTATAACCGTAACTATTACCACCAAAAGACAGGCGTGGCAATGGGAGACAAATTTGACCCAAGCGTAGCCAGTCTGTTTATGGCCCAGTGGGAAGAGGAAGCAATCTTTTCGGACACACCATCAGAGCTCGTTGTTTTCAAACGGTACATAGATGACATTTGTATCCTATGGAAAGGAGAAGAAAACCGTTTGGTATGTTTTTTGGAAAATCTAAACAAAAACAACAGAAATATTACACTCACCTGGGACATAAGTAGCAGCAATGTGTGTTTTCTAGATCTTGAAATAATACAAGAAGAAAACACAATTAGCACAAAAACGCACTTTAAAAGTGTGGACAAAAATAGTTATCTACCCATAGAGAGTTGCTATCACCAAAACTGGCTGTGCATCATCCCCAAAGACCAGCTGATGCGCCTGCGACGGAATTGTACTCGCAAAGAAGACTTTTTAGTCCAAGCGAAAAAAATCGGCCACAGATTTGTACATAAAGGGTATGATGACAAACAGATAAAGTCAAAGATATCAGAGGTGGAAAATATGGACCGCTTTGAACTCCTCAAAGACAAGCAGAAACAAGACTCCAGGATCAATAGTGTACCTATAGTGTTAGACTATATTGTGCAATACAAACAGGTTGAGAAAATAATTAAACGACATTGGCACATCTTGCTAACTGATACACACTTGAAATCACTTCTTCCTCAGATCCCGAAATTTGTTTACAAAAGAGCGCCAACCCTAAGAGATAAAGTAATTAAAATTATCCCAGACCCACCATCGATTGGATACACATTTTTCACAGGCAAACGCCTGCACTAAAACCAAAAAACCTGAAGAAAAGAAATTCAAGTTTACATCTACAAGCACAGGCAATACGTATGAAATCAGTGATTTCATATGCTGCAATACCGAAGGAGCCGTATATGCCCTCGAATGTAGCTGCGGCCTACAATATATTGGACAAAGAGACCACTGAAAGTCCGCATTAAAGAGCACGTACAGAATATAATAAAAGGTTTCTATAAGCACAGTGTTTTTAAACACTTTGCGACACACCACAAACAAGACCCCTCCCATTTGAAGTTTTGGGGCATCGAACCTTACAAAAAACATTGGAGAGGCGGACATAAAGTTAGAACTCTCAGTCAGCTAGAATCAAAATGGATTTTTATTCTCGATACATTCACACCCCGGGGTTTAAACATAGAATTCAACCCTAACTGTTTTATCAGTGATTTTTAATTTTACAGTTTTTATCATTCCTAATGGTCCCATTTTACCTACTACAGTATTTTAGTAAGGTTTATTTTGCCATTATTTTTATATATTTTAATAGTGGTTTTAAATGTACCTTCTCCTTTCCATTTTTCTATCTTTTATCCCATATGGGACAGAAATATTGTTAATGACATCACTTCCGGAGTTCATATCATTGCTATGTATTTAACCTATCCCCTTTTAAATTAATGACATCATTAATTACACCACTTAGGGAATACATATGTTTGTTGTCGTGTGTGTATATCATTTTATATCCACACATTTATTTCATATGTGCACATTCATCCCTTTTTAATTCCTCCTGGATATGGTTCCCATTTACTCTCCCTCTCCTTTTTTAAATAATCTTTAAATTAATTTTTTTTAATTATATTTCCTTATTTTTCAATCAGACCTTCATTCAGCTATGTGAGGTATTATATTTTGTTTGCTTCACATGTGGACATGTTTACTTTTGTATATGTTAATCCCCTTATCCAGCCCCTTAAGAATATCTGTGTGGTGTTCTCCGTACATCACCACGGACATTGCCACCGTTCCCATCTGACCAATCACATTTATTGTTTACTATCCCATCTTTCCTTGGTCTGTTACACATTCGAGCCCTGTACGGGCTTCAACAAAATGGCCACGATCGTAGCTCCCCACGGGAAAATGGCCACCCATTGCTTCCTATGCATAGACTTCAAGAAAATGGCCGACCGCCATTTGAACCTATACACCCTATTTAAAGACACTCCAGAGTACCAGAAATTATCCCTGATGAAGTCACGTGACTCGTGACGACACGCGTTGGATAGACGGAACCCAGAAGTGACGTCAGGCCGCGAGCTCAATGCTCGTTTTTATGTGCATGTTTATTTATCTACTAATGTGAGTACCCCTTCGCTATTTCATGTCTATACAATAAATAAGTGTTAACATAATACACTTACAGGTCCCTTCCTTCCTATCTCTTGTTACACCACCCGGTACATTTACCTGAGCTGGAGTCGCGCTGACTGCCCTAACACCAGGATATGGGATACTAGAGGATACAGATATCAGGCTTTTGGGACACCGGAACCCCTTGGAAAGGAATACGGATAGGACCCCTCTCCTAGAGCGATCATCCCTTACAATTTGACACGCTGTTTACTTTACTTAGTAAGGTAAGAAGGTAGTAGACCCACGGGTGTAATTACACTAAAGATTCCAGTCACTGAAGTCACTGAAGATTTCACTGTATGTAAAGACACAACATCACTGATTTTGATGCTAGACAGCACTTTATTTCCACATTTTCACTGTATGTTATTATAGGAATTGTTTACCGTTACACAATTTGCACTTGCTGAACATTGCACTTTATGGACTTTTATCAATTTATTTAATTTACTTAATTTATTTATCTTCACGCATTGTACTGCTCCATTTTTTGCTATTTGCATTTTACTTCATTTATGGACTTTTGCGATTTTGCACTGTACTTTAGCCTATGGACTTTTATAGTTTTATTAGTTAAGTACATTTATCTTTGATTTTATCAGTATATTTTAGTTTTTTACTTTGAGAAGCGCATCACCAAACATTGTTTTTTTTTTTTTTTCACATTGGGTAGTGTTTGACCCTCACGGTGACTGCAGCACCTTCACTAGGGCCATTTGATTACATATTAGTGTGGGAATACACACCTATACAGACAGCCATGGTAATAATGTCACCTCTGGCTAAGATTTCTTCTCTGAGCTTAAGATGCTCCATAACATCATGATGTTGTAAGTCAAAGTAGGTCTTTTGGGGCTCCCCCATTAGAAAGGGTGCTAGCACATCAGCCCACCGCTCCTCAGGTAGTGTCTCACATTCAGCTACTCACTCAAAGGTAGGCTTCAATACTATACTCTTTCTATATAGCACTCTGCCGCTGCCAATGTGTAGACATCAGCCATTGATATGACAATGTCAAATGTCCTTTAAATTAACTCAAATCACACAAACATTTTTGAATAAAATACAGTCACATGAATTCAGTTCTTATGACTTTTTAATGATCTTTACTATTATAGAGGAATCATGTTTTGATATTTGGAAATTTCCTACCAAATGAATCTGTGTACCCATATGCGAATCTATAAATCAATTTAATAGAATCAATGGACAGAACCTTGCCTACTACAGGGATCAATGATCTCTATATTTACTGGAATCAGCTTTTATTCACCTTGAGGTATTTTTCTGAAGCAGAAATGCGCATTTAGTTCTAGTGAGGTGTGCAGTTAACAGAGATGAGAGTAATTACTAAGAGATTGCTGACAGTCCACGCTACTGGCATTGCTGTTTACCCACCTGGAAAAGAAATATGAATAGCATTGACAATGTTAATTGACTGCTAAAAACAGTAACAGCTTTACAGTATTTTTCCTAGCAACAGCTAAACTGACTCCCACATGGAGGCCTCTCATACCTACTGCCGGATGTGGGATCACAGCAGCAAAGACTGAGCTCACAGCTTATGCTGAATCTTTTAGTTGACATGGGAGTGATGAGCACAACAATAGAAGCATTTTTTTTATCACTTAACACACATTGTTGATCTATCTGTATGACTGTCCTGGACACAAGATATTATGCAACAGGACAAAATGATTGAGCACCAAATAAAAAAAGTGTCATGACTACGGTATATAATTCTTGTGGTTCATACACAGTTACACAGGCCAGACAAAATAAGGCTATGACTTTGTAGATAAGTAAGGGTGGTTTTAAATTGTGACCCTTGTTCTGCTGTTTAGGATGGTCACATAGGATCAGATTTCTTATCAGTTTCAAAGGAAGTTTAACCTATTCTGGGCAAGAATCTGCATCTTGTATGATCATGTGCTATGAAAAGATGGGAAGGAAGGGGGAAATGGAGATATATTAGCTCAGTGGTCTCGATGGGGATCAGAGATCTAATCTAATGTTGGGTTGACAATGTCTGGGATAGGGAGAGACTCTATTTCTAGAAAGAATAATGTATGTTTGGGTTTCTGGATATTAGAATCGTACCCTTGCCTGTGTAGCGGCCTCACCCCCTTCTCC
The DNA here is from genome assembly GCA_029206835.1 of Rana muscosa. NCBI lineage: Eukaryota > Metazoa > Chordata > Amphibia > Anura > Ranidae > Rana > Rana muscosa. Next base: position 852,802,832 of record CM055118.1, read on the forward strand.
CTTGTCAGTGAAACAGCTGGCTTGTCTAGGGGTATGTGGGAGGAGGATGAGGTTCACTACGGCCTATGTCCTCTAATGTGCAGAGGTGAAAGCCAACACTTGTTTTACCTTCGGGCCTGTGTTCTGGATGGAGCCTCTGCTTCTCCTTTGGAGGTTTGACTGCCAGTAATAGAGCCCCACACCATAAAAGTCCAACACTCCTTTATTCTTCTTAACAAGTGAACAGCATCAGTTGAACTTTTAAATGAACAGACAGAGGTGTGGATACGAGCAGGCCCAGGCACAGTGAACTCTCCTATTCCTTCTAGTGCAAATAGGCTTGGCGTACGGTCTCTGCCACCGACCGTGAGGTTGGCCACTGCCACCGACCGGGTGAACTGTTGAGGCCCCTGCCACGGGCCTGGGAGCAGGACTCTGCCACCGACCGTGGTTGATGAAGTGGACCGCTGCCACCGGCCGTGAAACATGAGCTACCTTCCGTTTCGTAGTTGGCCTTTGTTTGGGAAAGACATCCATCCGGACGGTCTCCGGATACCCACCCGACACCGGCAATATGCTGCACCAGCTCTACGGGAAGGTCACCTTCTCCGGTCCCTTACGCCCTGGATTCAGGCACCCGATGCCAGGGGCACCTTAGGACGATCCCTCCCTTGCGGGACCCAGTGGAAGGTATTGGGCCCCAGGCCTTCGGTTAAGTACCTCACCCCAGACTGAAGGTGTCTGGAATGGAACACGAACTCCCTGTGTCCAGGCCAAAGGCGCCTGGACACCGATCACGGACAGCAGCCCTCAGGCTGAAGGTGCCTGGGACTCGGACCTCGTGGTGAAGATGTCCGCCCCCTTCTATCCCCTCTCCCAGCAAGCACAGCAGGTTCCCCGCCCCGCTGTACAGCTGCTGCGAGAGGTCAAAAAAAAATGATACGGCACTGCAGTGGTGGTTCAACCCCGGCCCAAAGCGACAGCGCCACCTACTGAGCCGCAGGGAACTGAGCACCCCTGATGTCTTCACACAAATGAAAACAGCCCTACTCTACCAATTAGTGCATCTGGGTCATACTACCACCCAGATGCTGCCCCTAAATACCCGCTACACCTGGATAACAGAAAATAATTTATTAGGCTTTGTAGATAATTGTGAAAAAAGGATGCCCCCCTATAAGCCATACCTCCCAACATTGTGAGATTGGAATGAGGGACACCTACTAGCAATGTATGCATAAAAAACGCACCCCTGCCACACCCCCTTAAAGGAGAATTAACCAAAAAAAAGGTCAGTTAAACCCACAAGGGCTTTTTTTACCACTACTACTCCTTTATAATGGTTTTTAAAATTTCCAAATGCAGCAATTTAGAAATTGGATGAAAGGTTTAGCACTGGGAAACACTTTTTGAAAGATAAAAAGTGCATTTTATATAATACAACTATATAGATCAGACCAAAATGAGGGACAAATGAGGAGGACAGAGGGACAGGGGGACATTGTTCCCAATCAGGGGCAGTCCCTCAAAATCAGGGACAGTTGGAAGCTATGCCTATAAGCTACCTCCAGATCTCTAAGTTAGTCCAATGCTGGTTTTACAATATGCAGTGCCTCATCTACTTAGTATATTCAAATGCATTAAGAAAAATATGTTGTTGGGTCCTTTCCTAGGACTATAAGTTGAAAAAAATTCAGTAAACAACTTCTTAAGGTCTACATACATCTGATACACATTGTTGATTTCCATTTTGGCTATTAGTTTTACGAGAAGCATATTAAAGATGTCTGTTACAGTGGCCTTGAAGTCTGTTGCTTATAAACTACCCCTTATGTGGATGTTTTTTCTCTGGTTGTTTTTTTTTTTTTAAGTCATTGACCAGAAGGTGGAATATGCAGGTTTGAGAGCAGGAGGTATCTTAATCACATTTAAAAAGTGGAGTCAAGTTGTTTTAAGTTTTTTTTTTTTGTTTAAATCTGGAGACTGCAGCAAATATTACTGAAACATTTTCTCAGATTTTAGAGTCAATTTTGGTAGAAAGTGATTAAAGGATCTCTTTGGTGTTTTGGCCTGCTCATTGTTATTCCGGTGGCTGCCATTCAAAAAGGTGACAGATGAACTTGCAGCAGATAAAGCGCAGACTACTGCTTAGGCCCTTGCAGCACCTCTATATGAGCTAAGTAAAACTATAATGCCGCGTACACACGACCGTTTTTCATGACGAGAAAAATGCCATTTTTTAAATTGGTCATTCAAAAACGATCGTGTGTGGGCTTCAGAGCATTTTTCATGACGAGAAAAATGGCCATTAAAAATTTAGAACATGCTCTATTTTTTCTCGTCGTTTTTCACATCGTTGTTTTTCTCGTTGTGAAAAACGGCCGTGTGTACGCTTTAATGACGGGAAAAAACGCGCATGCTCAGAAGCAAGTTATGAGACGGGAGCGCTCGTTCTGGTAAAACTAGCGTTCGTAATTGACATAGCACACTCGTCATGCTGTAACGGACTGAAAAGCACGGAGACTGAAAAGCACGAATCGTCTCTCACCATACTTTTACTAACACGCGTTAACACAAAATCATCAAGAGCAGCCCAAAGGGTGGCACCATCCGAATGGAACATCCCCTTTATAGTGCCGTTGTACGTATTGTACATCACCGCGCTTTGCTCGAGCATTTTTTTTAACGATAGTGTGTATGCAAGGCAGGCTTGAGAAGAATCACGTCGAGAAAAACGTTGTTTTTTTTACATGACATTAAAAACGGTTGTGTGTAGGCGGCATAAGGGTTTCAGCACCACCTGGGTTGTTGTTAGAATCAAAATTTTCCCCATAGTGGAGTATGCACTTAAAGCGGAGTTCCACTCAAAAATGGAACTTCTGCTTTTTGGAATCCTCCCCCCCTCCGGTATCACATTTGGCACCTTTCAGGGGGAGGGGGAAGCAGATATCTGTCTAATACAGGTATTTTGCTCCCACTTCTGGGCATAGATAGCCGCAGTATCTGCGGCTATCTACGTCATGTCCAGCGCCTCCTCCGTCCCCCCCGCTGTCTTCTGGGAGACACACAGGTCCCAGAAGACAGCAGGGACCAGTGGGATCGCGCAGCGCGACTCACGCATGCGCAGTAGGGAACCAGGCTGTGAAGCCGCAAGACTTCACCTCCTGATTCCCTTACCAAAGATGGCAGCGCCTCCACCCGAGAGCCAAAGGAATAGATCGGCTTCGGGCGCCGACATCGCAGGTGTTCTGGATAGGTAAGTGTCCATATTTTAAAAGTCAGCAGCTGCAGTATTTGTAGCTGCTGAGTTTAAAATAAAAAAAAAAAAAGAACTCCGCTTTAAAGAACAGTTTGGATGTTTCTGCTGATTTGTGGAAATTCTGCACAATGTGTCATCTTGAATATTGTAAATGCCAAAATAAAAACCTGGAAGATCATGTTTGAAAAAGCTGGAAATCAGGAGGTCAATGAAAAGGAACTTTATGCTGCCGTAATAAAGACATTAAAAATGTGTGTCCCTTAGATGAGCTAGAAGTCAGACCCTCAAAATCTAACAGGTTCTTCCAATGACTTTAACCAGCCTTTTTCAACCAGGGTGCCTTCATGGTTCTTCAGGGGGTGCCTTGGAAAAAGCCTAAAAATTGCCCCAAAAATGTGACAAGCCAGTGAGTGGATCAAGCCTGCCTTTTAGTTACACAAAGTCACAGGTTTTCATTGTGCACCGTTATAACCTTCCAGCCACCAGCATCCTAACAACCAATGATGTCATCAGCTGATAGGGAGAACATCAAATACCTGCACAGCATCCTTGTTTAACCCTCCCCTGCCCCTCTAAAGGGAAACTGAGGGACAAGAGAAATATTGGATTACTTAATAGTCAGTACCAGTGTGCAAAGGTGTATTTGCTTTGGAAGAATATATAACCTGTAAAATTGGGTATCCCGTGCGTGGATGTTGTTGTGTTATGTAAAGTTGTTAGTTTTGTTTTGCACATTATAGAATGGGATGCCTTGAGATTTTGCATAATTTTAAAGGGTGTCTTGACCAAAAAAAGGTTGAGAAACACTGACTTAACTATAATGAAATTCTACATTACTTTATAGTTTAAAACAAAATTCCATGTTTTTAGTGAACATTATTAAATGGCATTATTTTCATAAATGTGCCAAAATAGTTTGCTTTATTTACACTTCAAAGGGTGCAAAATAGGCATCTATATGACAATCAATTTGTCTGTAGCAAAGCTCTCTATTTCACCCTTGCCAGCATAGGCAATGTGTTTTTGTGTTTTAGTCTCTATTCTGCACCTTTCTGTATAGAACCATTTCATGTACCACCTACATTCCAGCTCAGTGGTGCAGAGAGAGAGATAAGCAGAGGAGTAAACAATGAATGTTAATAGGTATTTTTAGTTCTCTGGAGAGTCATATAAAGCCTGGAAAAATAAAAACACAGAGTTGGTTATGTGCCACAAGTGCTCTATTGTGCAATAAACAAGGCACAACATGCACGGAAAAATGCCATGTATTAAACTTTCCACAAACCTTTAAAGTTAACTTGAGGATGTTTGATACAGCAGGAATCATTTCAGAAAAGGACCAACAAAACAGGGTTTCCTGGTACAGGCAAAGGTAATGCATTTGATCTGAAACTATATAAAGTTTTTTTTTAAACCTTCTGTGAAACATCTCTGCAGCTTTTATACTTTTAGGCTCTGTTCACATCTGAGCGATCCGAATCGCTGCGATTCTGCCCACAATTTGAAATAGCAGCAAATCACGGGACGCCCGTGCGATCCCCATCACTTCCAATGGCCCCCCAATTGTGGCGCGATTTTGCCGTGATTGTCGTCTGATGAATCGCAATAAAATCGCGCAAACAGGATCACGAGATGCCTGCCATCCAAAATAAGTTCTGGTATTTCTTTTGAGTAACATGTGTCCTGAGATTTTGTTTGCACTATTTTACTGCGTTTCATTGGTAGACAATCGCGGAAAAATTGCGCCACGATTGGGGTGCCATTTGTAGTTACAGGGATCGCATGGGCATCCTGCGATTTGCCACTATTTTGAATCGCAGGCAGAATCGCGGCGATTCCGCCCATGATTCGGAATGCTCAAATGTGAACGGAGCCTTACTCTTAGACACAAAGCATTGGAGTATGCATTAACATAATCTAATACCAAATGGTAAACTGGCTGATGCTGACAGGTATAACAAATAATGAGAACATAAACCAAGATATCAATATTACTGTAACAAAGATACAAAGAAAATTAAAACTTGCATAGGAATTTCCTGGGTTCCAGTGCCAGAATCAGACAAGGGGCAAGTGAGATAAAGATAATGGCAGGTATGCTTTTGGCATTGTTTGGGATGATGTCAGAGAGCTGCAACCTTTTAGGCAGCAAAGGAAGCAGACCTCAGTCACACAAAGAGGAGGAAGCCTGAGGGAGTGAGGAATAAGGTAAGTACTATATATAACCCTTTTCACTATCCCCTAAGCCAAAGAAGTAGCTAACCCTTGCAATGGGGAGGAGGACAAACTGCAAGGGTAAAGGTTTTCTCAACAAACTCTTTTTTTTTTTAAATGAATGAAACATGTATATGACAATATCCATATGTGACATTAAAAAGGCTCACATATCAACTGCACAAAAATTATTTTAGATGAAATAGTCCACATGAAAACTCAACAGGTTTTAAACATTCGCTGACTTCTTCAGGAGACCTTGAGCACAACGTTATATTTGTAATTTAACACATAATTATCAGATTGACATACAGATGCAAATTAAATGCTCTTAAAGAATTCATTGTAAATACCTACATGTATCACAACAATGATCAATAAAAACAGTCTGTGTGAACCACTAAGCCAACATCTTCATGAATACAAAAGGGGGTGTGCTGTAGGGCCAGAAAAAGGGATGCCAAAAAACAGATTGCATTCTATATATAAAAAATGCATACATAGTTTAAATTAAAACATTACATCCAGAACATACGATCAACCAATGTGGAATACGACTGTATCTGTGTGTAGTTACCAAATAATACACCCCCCAAACAAAAAAAGGGGTGGGGGGGAGAAGAAGAAGAGGGGCAAGGAGGAAAGAAAACTCTAAGTGCCTTCCAATAGATTTTACTTCAACTATCTGGATGTAGGCCCAAACGAAGATATTATCTAGGTAAACAATGTATAAGCTTAAAATTGTGTCAAAATGGTCACTATAGAGCTAGTGAGAAAGTTTTCAAATCACAAGAAAATTATCTGTTGTGTACCAGAATGTCTTACCAGTAGGCTTCAATCCTTCCTGTGTCCCACATCAAATGCCAAAGGAAGCATACAGCCTAGACCCCACCTATATACCTCCAAATAAATGTCACATGACACTAAGGACTAATCTATATATAGAGCCAGATAGTGTGTGTCCAAATTCCTTGAGTACCGTGGCAGCATGAAGGGAATGTTCCTATCCCCTTCATTGGCATCCCCACGCCAACTACCGCTTATTGGGTTATGCACAAATAATGTCATTGTGTTGCCCTGCCCCACACATGTATGGGCATTGGGGAACAGCAGGACGTCATCCCAGAAGTAGCGCCAGTAAATGTGTTCCAGCTAATCCCCCAACAACATAGGCACGAATATCTCCAGACAGACATATCCCATAGAGGAACTCAAAACAGTCAGATCGAGGTCCAGATTGTATTTTTTTGGGTGGATTCCATAATGATCTGGGTCCAATGCTCCATACTGACACCTAGGGACAGAGTGGAAAAGGACATGGACACCGTCAAACAATATTAATTATAGAAAACCAGATACCGGTAACAATAATTACGTAGTATAGTTACCAACAAATCAAAAATTACCAAACCACAGATAAATACAAGCAAATAAATATGTGCACAAAATAATAATGATGCTATATCAGAAGAAACAAATGGCAGACAAATTGTATTTCAGATTTCCCTGATACAAAGCTGTCCAAAAACGGGGCAAAGTTCCTTGCCTTGTTTAAACCCGGGAGAATAGTCACCTTTAATTCATAGATCCATCCTTATTCACACTGCAACAAACTCTTGTTTCAGTCCCACCTCTTTGGCTAGAATGGATCCTGTCCAAGGCCAGAAATTTAACTGAAGGTATACAATATTTGTGTTTGTCTTCTACATGTTTACCCAATGCACTATAAATTTTCCCAGTATTCATTGCATGGATATGATCATATTAGTTTCTACCAAGGTCTCTGCATCTTCCCTGATTGAAATGCCCCACATAGGCATAAGTAGATGTAAATTACTCCCACCATGTTGCAGTTTACAAAATGTTTGGGCGTATACGTCTTACCATTTGGCAAAAAAAAAAAAAACTTCTCTGTGCAGATAAATGGGCAGTATTTACAGCCACCACATTTGAAGGTCTCAAGCATAGTGCATGGGTCTCCTCTACCTGCCCCCTATACTCACTCTGCACCAATTTATCATGAAGGGAGGGTTCCTGTCGAAATGTAATCTCGGGCTTATCGGCCACGAACTTGCTTATCCTTGGATCAGAAGCAGTGGTGGTTGGTGGTATATTGGTATTGTATTTCTAATTCTCACATGTTGATTCGTGTATTGCATTATTATACGAGTGGAAGACTGAGAATTATCTCTATGTTTTGTTTGGTACAAAAGTGGAGAATAGGACTTTTGTATTGCTCTATTAAAAGCTTTTTTAAAACATGTTTTAGAGTACCCACGATTTAAATAATCAAAGGGTTTGTGCTTCACATTTAAAAATAATCACGTCCAAGCAATTGCGCTATAGGTGCAAATACTGGTAATACTGGATTAAATGGATGAGGCTTCAGGTGGAAGCTGCCTGCAAGATTGTGTTACTGGACAGTTGTGTTTCTAAAGAAAGTTCTCTCAAGACAGCCCATTCTCCCCACTCCTAAAATTTCAACATCCAAGAACGTTATATGCTTAGAATGACATAGCATGGTGAAATTGAAGTTATATTAGTTAGTATTCAAGTTGATCGGGCAATTCCATAAATCGTCCAGTGGTAAAAGGGGTGACCCATGTTGCCGCACATCTGAAAGATCCTAGAGAGGTGAGTGGAGTGGCAACCTCAGCCTGAACTCTGACCATGCAGGCCACGTCCCCAGCGTGTTTCAGTCCGCCCCCCTGGAGCTTAGTCATGGGGATCCATAAATCGGCCACAGGCCAATTTCAGATGATGAAAATGTCATCTATGTAGATGACCTATCATCCAGGAGGAAATTCCTCTCCCACTCCCCCAGGTATAGATTGGTTTATAATGGGGCACAACATGTCCCGATTGTCATGCCCTGCATCTGGAGGAAGTAGGAGCCATCGAAGAAGACATTATGAGTAAGTAATGAAAATGAAAATGATTATATTCACATTTCTGCTGTCCTTTTTGTTGTAGATATTGTCCGATGACATGTGAAATGGAGCTGTACAAAGCTTCTACATCAGTCGTTACTAACAAAGTTTTTTTTTAAGAATATTCAAGTCTACAATAATGTGTAGAAGATTACTAGTATCTTTGAAGAAATTTGGGAGACTAAAGATGGGTCTTAATACTGAATAGATACATTTCTCACATTTTCAATAAGACTACTCTTTCATGATATTATTGGGCATCCTGGAGGGTTAGTTTTGTTTTGTGTGTTTTTGGGTAATGCATACAGGGACATTGGGAAATGGATTTCTAATAAATTCCCATATCGTCTGAATAATGATCCCTCAATGGAAAGCTTTGTCAACCAAACAATAAAAGTCTATTTAAACTTTTCAACTATAAGGCCCCATGCACACAGGGCGTTTTTGCAGCTGCTAACAGCAGCGTTAGACGTTTTTTTTTTTACAGCTGCAAAATGCCCATCCATGTTATTCTATTGTGTCATGCACACATAGAGCTTTTATGAGCTCCAAGTGGCATAGGCGTTTTCCAGCTGCAAAAAAAACCCAAATCCAGTGCGTTCTGGAGCTCCAGGTTCGAGCTGCAAAAACGCCCAACGCTATTAAACGCGCATAAACGCGCAAAAACGCAGCAAAAACGCCGCGATTGCGTTTTTGAGCTCGAGCATTTTTTTTTTTAAAAGGTCAAAAAATGTATAAACGCGCATAAACGCGCAAAAAAAACGCGCAAAAACGCATTTTTGAGCTCCGTGATTTATTTATTTTTTTCTTTTAAAAAGGTCAAAAAATGTTTACAAAACATGGACAGGCGTTTTTCAGCTGTAAAAAACGCGGCTGTAAAAACGCCCTGTGTGCATGGGGCCTAAGTATCAATATGGGATGTTACCATTGTTTATTCCTTAGGCCCCATGCACACAGGGCGTTTTTACAGCCACGTTTTTTACAGCTTAAAAACGCCTGTCCATGTTTTGTAAACATTTTTTGACCTTTTTAAAAGAAAAAAATAAATAAATCACGGAGCTCAAAAATGCGTTTTTGCGCGTTTTTTTTGCGCGTTTATGCGCGTTTATGCGCGTTTAATAGCGTCGGGCGTTTTTGCAGCTCAAACCTGGAGCTCCAGAATGCACTGGAATTTTTGCAGCTGGAAAACGCCTATGCCACTTGGAGCTCATAAAAGCTCTATGTGTGCATGACACAATAGAATAACATGGATGGGCATTTTGCAGCTGTAAAAAAAACGTCTAACGCTGCTGTTAGCAGCTGCAAAAACGCCCTGTGTGCATGGGGCCTAACTCGTAGTTTGGATTTCTGTTGTTTTTGTAAGCTTTGGTGGGCTACAGTGATGGATAGGTAAAGATTCAATCTCTTTTGAAATATATTTAATTAAATATTTTAGAATTATTACTAGGAGAGGGAAACTTTTGTGATGTCTTTTTAAGTGTTTGACCAGATTTATTTACAGGGTCTCAGGGACATCGGACAACAATGCCCCAAATCATTTACATCAATCAAATCAAGGGGACACTTTCCTCTAAAGCCCTGTACACACAATCGGATTTCCGGTGGAATCAAATCCGATGGATTTTTCCATCGGAATTCCGATGAAGCTGACTTCCATCAGTCTTGCCTACACACCATTGTGACGTACAACACGTACGACGACACTATAAATGGGAAGTTCAAATCCAATGGCGCCACCCTTTGGGCTGCTTTTGCTGATTTCGTGTTACCACGTGTTAGTAAAAGTTTGGTGAGAGCCGAATTACGCTTTTCAGTCTCCGTGCTTTTCACTCCGTTAAAGCATGGCGAATGTGCTATCTCCATTACGAACGCTAGTTTTACCAGAACGAGCACTCCCGTCTCCTAATTCAGTCTGAGCATGCATGGGTTTATACTCCGATGGAGTTCCACACAGACGATCGGAATTTCCTATCATTTTTTTTTCCATCGAAAAAACTTAAAACATGTTCTATTTTTTTTCACCGATGGAAATAAGTCCAATGGGGCCCACACACGATCGGTTTCTCTGATGAAAACAGTCCATCGGACTGTTTTCATCGGTAAAACCGATCGTGTGTACAGGGCTTAGTTACATAGTTACATAGTTAGTCAGGTTAAAAAAAAGGCACAAAGTCCATCCAGTTCAACCATAAAAAAAAAAAAAAATTAAATAAAAAATATCGTACAATCCCATATACCCAATTCTATACCCACAGTTGATCCAGAGGAAGGCAAAAAACCCCAGCAGAGCATGATCCAATCCGCTACAGCAGGGGAAAAAATTCCCTCCCGATCCCCCGAGAGGCAATCAGATCCACCCTGGATCAACTTTACCTGTAAACGTCAGCACTCAGCCATACTATGTACATCTAGGAAAGCATCCAGGCCCTTCCCAAAGCAATCTACTGAGCCGGCCAGAACCACCTCCGGAGGGAGTCCGTTTCACATCCTCACAGCTCTTACTGTGAAGAAACCTTTCCGTATTTGGAGATTAAATCTTTTTTCCTCTAGACGTAAAGAGTGCCCCCTTGTCTTTTGTGTTGACTGTAAAGTGAATAACTCAACACCAAGTTCACTATATGGGCCCCTTATATATTTGTACATGTTAATCATATCCCCCCTTATTCTCCTCTTCTCAAGAGTGAATAAATTCAGTTCCTCTAATCTTTCCTCATAGCTGAGCTCCTCTATGCCTCTTATCAGTTTGGTTGCCCTTCTCTGCACTTTCTCCAGTTCCCCGATATCCTTTTTGAGAACTGGTGCCCAAAACTGAACTGCATATTCCAGATGAGGTTTTACTAATGATTTGAACAGGTGCAAAATGATATCTCTCTCTCTGGAGTCCATACCTCTCTTAATATAAGAAAGGACTTTTCTCGCTTTGGGAACCGCAGCTTGGCATTGCATGCTATTATTGAGCTTATTATCTACCAAAACCCCCAGATCCTTCTCCACTACGGATCCCCCCAGTTGTACTCCCCCTAGTATGTATGATGCATTCATATTCTTAGCCCCCAAGTGCATAACTTCATATTTATCAACATTAAACCTCATCTGCCACATAGTCGCCCAATTAGACAGAGCATTGAGGTTTGTTTGTAAATTGGCGACATCCTGTAAGGACGTTATTCCACTGCATAGCTTGGTGTCATCTGCAAAGACAGAAATTTTACTTTTGATCGCAGACCCAATATCATTTATAAAGATATTAAAAAGTAAGGGTCCCAGCACTGAACCTTGGGGTACTTGTTCTTCATAGGCCTTGCGGTTCTTCCGTTCGTTCTTCTAGTTCGTTCTGAGCTGCCGACCGTTATCTAGCCATGTTGCGGCTACGTACTCGTCGTAGAGTTCATGCTGTAGTTGGTGCCGGGGTTCATGCTGTATCCCGACTCCAGGCCATGAACAGGGTGAGGAGGAGTTCATGGACCAAGAATTGGTTGCTCCAGCGGCACCAGTTCTGTCATATGCCTTTGTTGCGGGAGATCAAGGAGAATAATCCTGAGGACTACAGGAATTTTCTCAGGATGTCTGACCCCGTATTTCAGCATTTGTTGGCTTTGGTGTCCCCCTGCATTACCAGGCAGGACACCGTTATGCGTGAAGCCATCAGTGCTGAGCAGAGGCTCATTGCCACGTTGCGATACCTGGCGACTGGGAGAAGCCTGCAGGACCTAAAGTTCTCCACAGGCATATCCCCCCAGGCTCTGGGTATCATTATACCAGAGACGTGTTCTGCCATCCTTCAAGTTTTGCAGGAGGACTATATTAAGGTAAGTGTTCTTATTTAAAACCTCACATTGTATGTATTTCTTTGTTAATATTTTTTTTTTGGTTTATTAGCAGTCCCTAATTCCCATGATTCTTAGCTGCAGGGAATGTCCCCTTTCTCCACATGTTTTTTTTTTTTGGGAATGTTTTTATTAGGCCTACATTTAAATTTGCCTTACCTGACCTCTCCAGCATGCTATCCTGGGGCCATACCCACCTTGCCTAGTCATTTCCATGTATTTTAATCTATGCTCCATCGTAGTGCTTTACCCTAAACGCCCCCTAAAGATTGCCTAGGAATGTAACATTTTTCAATAATTCATACAGAGTGCTACAGCCTACATTTGTGATCTCCCCAACTCATCTTCAACCCCCCCCCCATTTTTTTGGGGGGTTTGTTTTTGGTTTGTTGTTGCTAACTAATAATGTTTTAATTTTTCGGTTTCTCCCAATGTTGGCCATGAATGGTTTTCTTAAATCTGCTTTCAATGTTTCTGTCTCAAAGTATTAATTTTGTTTTTATTTAATTCCACAGTTCCCTTCTACGCCACATGAATGGCAGAATGTGGCATCTGAGTTTGCCCAACGATGGAACTTTCCGAACTGTGGAGGGGCCATCGACGGCAAACATGTTCGGGTCGTCCCACCAGCCCATTCGGGATCCTTTTATTATAACTATAAGAGGTTCCACAGCATCGTCATGATGGCAGTGGTGTCGGCCACCTACGAATTCCTCTATGTGGATGTTGGCAAGAATGGCAGGATGTCTGATGGAGGAGTCTTTGCACAGACGGAGTTTGGGGAACGGCTCCTTTTGGATCAGCTGGCCTTGCCACCAGTGGAGCAGAATGTGGAGGGACTCCCATTTGTCTTTGTGGCGGATGAGGCGTTTGGCCTGGGTCCCCATTTGATGAGGCCATTCCCGCAACGCACCCTCACCCCTGAGAGGAGGGTGTTCAACTATCGGCTGGCCAGAGCAAGAAGGGTGGTGGAAAATGCCTTTGGCATCATGGCCAGCCGATTCCGCCTGTTCCTCACCTCCATCCACCTTGCCCCTTACAAATGGAACCATGTTGTAATGGCTTGTTGTGTGCTCCATAATTATCTCAGGGTGCATTCAAGCAATTATCTGACTTTGACTGGGCCTAAGGCCTCATTATTTGAAGCGGAAAATCTTGTGGCCCTGGAAGCTGGCCGTCCAGGCTTGGCCCCCAAACCGGACATGAGGTCCGTCAACAATATGTCGATTATTTTGTGGGTAGGGTAGGGGGGCCATTGATATGCCTGATGAATTTTTTATTTTTTTTCCAAATAGTTTATTGAAATGTAAAAAGCATTTACAGACATCTTGAACAATAAGGTATTAATACAACCACAAAACTGGGATGAATTACATATACAATTCAACTTGTGGGTAGTGAAAATGAAATGGCTATGTGCAACCTTATGAACTAGGCCGTGTTGGGGTGGGTTACCCTAATTCAAGGTAATTGTGGGGTCTAGTCAAAGTCCGATACCGTTGACGGAGATAGATCTTGTTGGTAGGTTAGGGCTAGGTAGGTTCACGGATGCCGTTGTGGACTTTTGGTCTGTGGGGGAGGGAAAGGCCAACAGGTGCAATATGGCAGGAAGGGAGAGAAGGAGCTACAAACAGATTTATTTCGTTGAGAGTGTATGAATGCGGGAGTGTAGGCTGGAGCTATGTTAGTGGTTGTATTTTACAGAAGCGTGTGGATGAGAAAGTTGAAGGGGGTAAGTGGTGGAAGGAGAGGGGGTGGGGTGGGGATCGAGGGGAGTGAGGCAGGAGGGGATGGCGTTGGCAGGGGGTCCGTCTCTGACTTCCCCGACCACTTGGGGTGTTCAAGGGGCGTGTTATGAGAAACTAGGGGCGGATCTGTATAGGGGGAGATATAGGAGGAGAGAGGTGTATTTGTAAGGTTTAGGGTTAAGGGAAGATCCTGGCAAGTCGTAGATTTTTAATGGCAATTCTCAGAGGAGTAATTTATCCTTTGTCAGGGTTCAGGGAGTTTGCATATTCTGGTGTCATTTTATAGTGTAACCAGCAGGCCCATTGTTTACTAAATGATGACGGAGTCTCTCTTGCAATATGTATAAGATTTTCCATTTCCTCAATTTTGCATATTCTGTTAAACCATTCTTTTATGGTTGGTTGGTGAGTCGATTTCCAGTGTATAGGGATACACTGCTTTGCCGCATTGATCATGTGCATTGCTAGAGATTTGTGATAGGAATTGTGCGACAGGGGTGAGTGGGGTAGAAGGAATTGAGAAGGGGAAAGGTCCAAATGATATGAGGTGACTCGATAGGTTATATGGCATACCTTTTCCCAGAAGTCTTTTAGAGATGGACAGGACCACCAGATATGGAGAAGGGTTCCCCTTTCCCGGAGACATCTCCAGCACACCTCTGGGATTGTGGGATTAAATTTATGCAGGAGGGTGGGCGTGCGGTACCATCTAGATTGGATCTGAAAGCCGTTTTCCTGGGTTGACACATTCGTCGACCCTTTATGTATGTTGAGGAAAATTTGTTCCCATTGTTCCGCTGAAAGAGATACAGAGAGGTCTGACTCCCAGTTCTTACAGGCTAAGGTCTCATTAGCTTTCATCTCGGCGAAGAGGAGTTCATGTGTGGTAGACACTAGGTGAGATTGGGGTGTCGTTTGGATACATAGCTTTTCGAAAGGGGTGAGTTCTCTGGAGCATTGTATATTCTTGTTAAGGGATTTTAGAAAATGAGCAATTAAAATATATGTCCAAGGGGGAATGGGTGGCTTGTTTAGTTGGGAGGAGAGTTGGGATGTAGACAATAGTTTGCCCCGGAGGAGGAACTGATGTGATCTAATTGGGCTCTGTGTCCAGTTATCGGTAAGAAACTTTGCGTGCATACCTGGTGGGAACCCAGGGTTCATTTTTACAGGTGTCAGTGGGCTGGGAATCGAAGAAATGGGTGATCGGTAGCAAAGCTTTTTGAAGCATTGCAAGGTTGGGCCTATAAGTGGGTGTACGCGTAATTCAGTGGGGACGTGGGGTGGGAGTATCCATGGGAGAGACTCCAAAGGGAGAGCAGAAAAAGATGCTTCTAGGGAAACCCAATCTTTGTGGAGAGATTGAGTATTCCAGTCCACTATCCTGGTAAGGTGTGTAGCAGTGTAATAATTGAGAAGGTTGGGGAGGCCTATGCCCCCAAGTCTTTTAGGTCGGGCGAGCTGCGTAAAGCTGATTCTGGGTCTACGGTTCCCCCATAAGAATTTAGTGCATATGTTTCTGTAAGATTTAAAAAAGGCCGGAGGTATATGTATAGGGATCGCCTGCAATATATAGAGTATTCTCAGGAGGGCATTCATTTTGAGGATCGCTGCTCTGCCAAACCAAGAGAAAAGCGGTTTGTTCCAGGTTTCAAGATCGGAGGATAGTCTGTGTAGGATAGGAACATGGTTTTTAGCGTAGAGGTTTGAGAGTTTGGAAGGGAGTTGTATCCCTAGGTATGTGATGGAGTCATGTTTCCATTGGAACGGGAAGTTAGCCTTACATTGATCAACTATGTGTTGAGGCAATGTAATATTAAGGGCAAAGGATTTCGAGAAATTAATTTTAAGGTGGGAGAGGAACTGAAATTGTTTAAATTCCGAAACAAGGTTTGGTAGGGAGATCAGTGGGTTCGACAGGAACAACAAAATATCGTCTGCGAAAGCAGCGTATTTATATTCTCTTTTGGAGGAACTAATACCTTGGATATCTGGGTTGTATGTCAGTTTACAGAGGAATGGTTCAAGCGTGAGTACAAAGAGGATGGGGGACAGAGGGCAGCCCTGTCTTGTGCCATTTCCGATAGGAAAGGCGTCCGACAGAGCATTGTTGACCCGTACCTTAGCAGATGGTCCCGTGTATAGTGACAGAATTAGGCCCAACATATATGGGCCCAAACCTATGGCCCTCAGAACCGCTGTCATATAGTCCCAAGCTACTCTGTCGAACACCTTCTCCGCATCGAGTGACAAAAACAGGCCTTTTTGGGTTGTCTGTGTCATAAGGTGGTGTAAGTTTATTGCTTTAACAGTGTTGTCCCTGGCTTCACGTCCAGGGATAAAGCCGGTCTGGTCATGAGAAATTAAGGAAGGGAGAAGCAGTAAGAGTCTGTTTGCCAAAATCTTAGAAAAGATCTTGACATCTACATTCAATAATGAGATTGGTCTATAGTTTCCAGTTTGGGTGGGGTCCTTATCTTCTTTGGGGAGAACAACGATATGTGCTTCTAGCATTTCGCTTTTGAAAGGATTTGTGGGAGAGAGTGTATTGAAGGCGTCAAGGAAGGGTTGTTGAAGAAGGTCTGAGAATGTCTTGAAATAAACAGCGGAAAGACCGTCAGGTCCCGGGCTCTTACCAGGCTTAAGTTGTTTTAAAGCTTTTTTCCATTCCTGAATAGAGATCGGGGATTCCAGAATCGTGGTGGTGTCAGTGGGGAGCTTTCCTGGGGCAATCTGGTCTAAGAACGAGTTAATATCATTGGGTCTGTCATCTGATGAGGTAATAGGGGGTTCGGATTTATCTAGATTATATAGGGACGAGTAGTACTTCTCAAACTCTCTGGCTATGTCATTGTTATTTGTGAGTGTCTTACCCGTGGGGGATTGTATGTGATGTATCGTATTAGCAGCCCTTTTCTTGCGTAAGGCTTGAGCAAGAAGACGGCCACTTTTGTTGCCGAATTCGTAAAAAAGTTTCTGAGATAGAGTGTATTTTTTCCTGAGGTGATGGCCCAATTCTTCCTGAATATGTGTACGAATCTCTAGTAGTTCTACGAGGGTTTGCTGGGCCAGGTTTCTTTTGTGTAGTGCTTCTAGTTTATTAAGTTTGGAAAAGAGATCAGCCAGTTTGGCCCGTTTTTCCTTTCTAATTGCGGCCCCTAGGGAAATCAATTTCCCTCGGACAACACATTTGTGAGCCGCCCATTGAGTAAGTTTAGAAATGTCCGGGGTGTTGTTCTCAGTGAAATAATTGCTTAGGCAAGTTTGAATCTCCAATTCTTTGGTTTTGTCTGTCAGGATGGAGGGGTCTAGTCTCCAGATTTGCGAGCGGTATATTTTTTCAGGGAAAGTGAGGGTCATTGAGATAGGGTGGTGGTCAGAGAAGGTCATCGGTTCGACGGTTGCTGCTTTCAGGGACGGGAGATCCTGTTGGGTAAGAAATATGTAGTCTAGTCGTGAATATTTGTTATGTGGGGCGGAGAAGAATGTAAAATCCTTTACATTCGGGTGTAAGGTGCGCCATGTGTCGTGGAGCAAGAGATCTTGGAAACATTTTCTGATTTGACGGAGCGCCCTGTATGGTAGGTGGGATTTCCCCGACGAGGTGTCTAAAAGGGGGTTCAGGGGTACATTGAGATCCCCTCCCAGTATAAGAATACCCTCTTGGAAATTGGTTAGGTGTCTTGTTACAGCCCTAAAAAAGGGAACTTGGGACGAGTTGGGGCTGTATATGTTAGCCAAAGTGATTGGTTTGTTCCTGAGGGTCCCTTTTAGGAAGATATACCTGCCTAGTTCGTCAAGGTGAGTGTCCGTAATTTGGATGGGAAGGTTTTTGGAAATGATTATGGAGACTCCTTTGGATTTCGAGATAGGTGAAGTGGCATGGAAACTATGGGGGAAGAGGCGATTAGTCATGTTGGGAACTGACTTCTTGCAAAAGTGGGTTTCCTGTAGGAAGATTATGTCAGCTTTCATGCTGCGCATGAGGGAAAAGAGTTGTGTTCGCTTTTCAGTCCTTTGGCGTTAAGGGAGACTACCTTTAGGGACAGGTTGGAGCCTCGGACATTATCGGGGCTCATGTTGGTAGTAGAGGTTTAAGCGAGTGGGGGGCGGGAGGATATGGGGAAGTCAGAGACGGGAGAAAAAAAAAAAAAGGGGGGGTTATGCGGGTGGGGAAAAGGGAAGATGTGGGGTAGGTGAGGTTAGGACGTTGAGGAGGAAGATAACCAGGGAGGAAGGAGGGGACAGGTAAGGGGATGGGATATTATACCGGGTGTGGGAATTGACCTGCAAGCCCACCAATTAGGAGTGGGGGTACCGGTGAGGTTCAGCGGTGTCTACCAGAGTCCGCTGTGTGTGAGAGCGGTAGGTGGAGTTCAACTAGAGAGAGGTGAGGTCTGCATCTCTCTATGAGGTCTTAAGGATAACAGACGCTGCTGGTTGTTAGCGTCATCTATGGCTCATTTTGGTGTCAGAGGAGTAGTCTTGTTGTGTAGATGACGGATAGGTCAAAGAAGGACATGGTGAGGGGGTGATTAGTAGATGGCATCAGGGCAGTGTGTGACGGCTTATTCTCATAAAGCGTGAAGGCTGTGGAGTTGTAAGGGCATTTATTTGTTAATTAGAGGAGGATGTTTAGCATTATGTGATGTGGGGGTTTGTGTGGAAGAGGGGGATAAGGAATTAAGTGTATTGCTCAAGTTTCAGATGTCACATGACGGAGAGTGGGGGGCGTATACTTTGGTTTAGAGGAATATGCAAGGAACAGAGTCAGTAACATGGTGAATCAGTTAAAACAGAACAGAACGTACAGCTTGCGTTACCGTAAACAAGTATGCATCTGCTGTTATGGCTGACAACAAAAATCCAAATATGGATAACAAAGCAAACAAAACATAGTAAACAAAAACATACCCAGGGGTTAAGGGCAGGCTGTCTAGAACCGAGGGGGGCACGCCCACTCCCAATCCTGAGAATGGATTCTACCCGACATCCACGTAGGCCACACACCTGTGCATGTCCCCCTCGGGTCCCCGACCACCCTCAGTGCTGTAAAGCAGAAGATTCAGGAGCTAGGAGCTAGTAGGGCCTGTGGGGAGAAAGACAGCACATAATGCAATCGGGGGATTATATATCAACATACCATTAGCTGCATTGGAGTAGATAGGAGAGTGTAGGAAGAAGGCTTCAATAGGAAATGGGTACAACCGATGAGCAAAAATGAATATAGTTTTAGGGGAAGGAGGAAAAGACAATCATTGCGGGAGAAGGTAATCTCTGACCCGGCATAAGGAAGTCAGGACGACCGGGGAAACCCTCGGGAGTTGTCCAAGAGGGAAAGAGGATACCAACCGTTCTGCCAGTGTTCCCTAGGGATTGCTGTATAGAGTTACCTGAGATCTGGAGTGGTCCAGAGTCCAGCTGTGAAGTGGAAACAGAAGGACGGTATTCATGTTTCTGCATAGAAGATCAGGACCACGTGGTAGATTGACTTGTGCTAGGAGTGAAGAGAAATGTCGAGGGTGAAGCAAGACTGCTGTGCAGCTACCGTTGGAGGCTGAGTCAATGTCGGCTAGTTGTTAAGGTTCCGGTACCGGAGGGATGGTTTTAAAAACAGGAACAGCTGAAGTCATCGTCAAGAAAGTGTTTGATGGGATAGTAAAGAAAGAATCATATTGGTATTACAGGAGTTTGGTAGGTGTGAGCCAGAGATTTGGCTGAGAGGCTACGGTTACTATTCAATGTTCCTCTCCCAGGGAGCTCTGCTCCTGGTGTATCGTGGTGGCATCGGGTCAGGCAGATAGCAGTTAGTCCTGGATCTGAGCAATGCTTGCTAAGAGGGAAGAGTGTCTAGGCTAAGGAAAGCATGGCTCCGGTAGGAGGATGGGAGGATGGGTAGAAGGAGGGAGAAAATAAAGTAAGTCCCTGTTCTGCAGCTAGATGGCATAAGCGGTGAGAAGTGAGGAGCTGGTTCCCCTGTTACGGTATAAGAACAAATAAGGCATGCTGAGGGCGGCCAGGCTTTCACGGGGATTGGGCCTGGGTATGGAACTCGGGTCGAACGAAGTTTGAACTGTTTATCTCCTGGGCAGGGGAATGTCAAACCGTAGGGTTAGGGACTCTGCGCCATGTGAAAACTGGGTTAAGAGAGGATTGATTACCTTGTTAGGAGGTGCGTGCTCTGCGGTGCACTGGGGAGGCCGTAGGGCTGCCATTACGTGGAGCTCCTTGATCTTTTGAAGGGGTGTGTGGAGGAGGGGGTGAGAGCGTCAGCGGCTAATACTGAAGTTACCCGCTTCGGCGATACCCTCCATGGAGGCGGCTCTTCTGAGTGGAGGGATACGAAAATCGCTGTACCAATCTGGTACCTCCACGTACGGTATCTCCATGGCAAAACAGAAGTGCTCTAGGTCTTCCGGCACCCTTAGATTGGCTGTGCAACCTTGGTGAGTCGCTGTGAGGCAGAAAGGGAACTTCCACCTATAAACTATGGATCTGGCCCTCAGTGTTTCCAGGAGGGGACGTAACTCGCGTCTACGTTGCAGGGTGATGTTAGACAGGTCTTGATAGATCCTGATATCCGTTCCTTGGAAAGACAGTTGATTGCGGTGTCTA
Organism: Rana muscosa; assembly: GCA_029206835.1. Classification (NCBI taxonomy): domain Eukaryota; kingdom Metazoa; phylum Chordata; class Amphibia; order Anura; family Ranidae; genus Rana; species Rana muscosa. The sequence continues at coordinate 852,823,404 of CM055118.1, forward strand.
GCCTTGCGTAGTATTTCCTCCTTCAGGGGGAAGTCTGTGAGGCAGCAGACTGCATCCCGCGGAGGATCTGTGTCTCTTCCCCGCGGACGCAGCGCTCTGTGGAGCCGTTCAAAGATAATCGGCGTATCCAGGGCTCTTTCAAGCAGGTCGTTGAAAATGGTAGTCACTGCCACAGGGAGCTGGTTGGAATCAATCGTTTCTGGGATACCCCTCACTCTAAGGTTGCGGCGCCTCCCGCGGTTATCCAAATCTTCCATGTGGCGATTAATCTCCCTGAGGTGGATCGCATGTGACTCTGTGACCTGCTGAACGTGGCATATCGCTGTGTCATGGCGGGCTTGAGTAGTTTCCACCTCCTCCACTCTAAGCGTCATGGCCTGTATGTCCGTCCTCATGTCTAAGATGGCCGCCATGAGGGTGTTTTTTATATCCGAAGCCACGCTGTGTAGGTCATTCAGGCTGACTGCCGGGGGGTGGTTCATCCCCGTTGCCCGCTCTGGAGATGTCCGTGTGTCGGAGCGCTGCGGGCTTGCGTTCGGAAGGCTGGTTCCCTGTGAGGAGGTCGGTTGTGAGGCCTGCATCCTGGCTGTAGGCCGGGATCGAAAGATCTCAGGGATATGTTGGTTTAGCGGGGTGTCGGTGTTCAGCGGGGATCGGGAACGAGTTGCTGAAGCACTCCGGGCGGTTCTCACCATGTCTGGGGGGGAAAATAAGCTGAAAAGCTGTAGTTGCTGGACCTCAGGACGGGAGCCCCAAACTACACGTCCATCTCGGAACGGCACCAGACCACGCCCCTCGCCTGATGAATTTTAACCTTATTATTTTTAAAAATAAAACCTTTTTTGGATAAAATATTGTTTATGTGTTTTCATTTAATATTCTTTTAGGTTTCTCGTCGGTTTACCTAATGCACTTGTATTGCCATGGGTATTTTGCATTCTTAATTAGCCTTCATTGTCAGTGTAAACACAAAACATTGTTTAGTTCACTTTGCACAACATTTACATAATGAAGCCACAAATTCTGGTTAAGAAAATACCTTTTTTAATTATTTTTGAGGAAACTTCCTTTGAAGTGTAGATGTTATTAAAATATTTTTGGGGTTAAAACGCATGAACAGCCATGCCTAAAAAAATTAACAAATAAAAAAACATGAAAATGTAAACATGTACTATTCATTATCAAGCTTAAAACAAAAAGAAACCTGCCAAAACACAGCAAGTTCAACGTTCTTTTGTGTTCAAACATTATATACGCCCAAGCACAGCCATTATTTTTTGTAGCTTTTCCTCAACCCGCTTGGTATTTTGCCTGATCTCTATCAAGTCTCCCTTTAATTTTTCAAGGTCACGACAGCAGACCATGAGGTATTGGATCAGGATCTGGGCACTGTGATGTGTAAACTTTTTGGGGTCTCCGGCCAGAACTGCACCTAAACAAAAACAAATCATGTAGTATAGAATATGTAGGCCTACATCTATTAACCTGCATCTGTCTGGTTTGACACTGACCTCTTGTGGTGCCACTTTCCACTTCCACAACTTCACATTCCTCTCCATCATGTGGTTCTGGGGGTATTGTTGAAGGTGTTGGATTTATAGGCTCATCTGACGTAGCTTTTTGAAGCCCTATGGAGATTGCAATAAAAGGTAGAGTTTCATTAGTAACTAATAATTTTTGGGCCACAAAAAAACAGGAAAAAGAGATTTCTAAATATTATTTGGAAGTGTGGTCCATATTTAAATGTACCCTCAGTGACAACCGGAACACATGATTGGATACATTGCCAAAACCAGAGCATATACTTTTTGAAACAAAGTTTGACACATTGTAACACCCCAAAGTATATACACAGGATCACCTGTGTGTGACACCCTAAAAATGTAGGGGTTTTGTCCCACACTTGTACTACTGCGTTCAGATGTTTAAGCAGCTGCTGAGCATTCTCTCCCTTAACATTACAATGCCTACCCTTTTTCCCCCCAAAAAATGTCATTTGGATTCTAAATATAAAGCAAATTGTTTACCAAATTTGCTCCCCAAAACAAAAAAAAAAAACAATTGTGTGTTCACACTGGATGATCCAAAAACATCGTTTTAGGAACTGGACGGAGAAAGAGGTTAACTACGTCCGTTTTGTGTGCGGACGAACATTGAAAGTTGTTATCTTTCACTATACTATATCAAAGTCTAAATATACATGACTTAATACAAGTAATAATCTTTAGCAGGGAAAATGAAGAAAAAGTACTTACTTTTTCCTATAACTTTCTTGATTCTTTTGTATTGGTCGGGCTCCCGCAACTTCAGATCAGACCATCGTTTTCTGAGCTGTTCCTTCGTTCTGCACACCCCGAATTTTTGGTGAAGAGTTTTGACCACTTTGCCCATAATTTTTGTCTTGACAAGATTAGGTCTTTTATACGGCCCATGCTTGGCATCATAATCCTCCCTCCTCAAAATGGCGACCATCTCCACCATTTCCTCGAATGACATGTTGGATGCCTTATATCTCCTGGATTGGGATTTGGGCTCCTCAGGAATTTCCTCCTCTGTAGAGGTAATCTCAGCCACCTGTGTCTCCGCTATGTTGTTAAGCACTATGACGAGCGAGAAGGGGCGGGGAAAGTACAATCTTGAACGTCGGGGGCGGGGAAAGCGTGCAGAGTTACACGCATGCGCAGTGTATATCAAGTAAAGATCCATGTGTCGAAAATACGTTCATTTGGCGGGAGAGGGAGTTAGCAACGAACGTGTTGACCAAGGTACATACGTTTTTAAGGATTTGGGTTTCATCAGAGGAGGAGATTTTGGGCTTGAAAATCTGTCAAAAAATGCTGATTTGATGAATGTTGCCTGAAACATATGTATTTTCTTGTTGCTTGATTTTACAGAGAGAATGAATAGTTTCAAAAACCCAGACTTTATGGGGGAGTTCATTGATAAATGGAAAGACCCCCCTATCCTTTGGCAGACAAAAAGTGGTGGAAATAAAAATAAAGTGGCCAGGAGAGCAGCACTGGAGAGCCTGCTTGCATGTGTGCAAACACAGATACCCACAACAACTCTCCAAGATGTGAAAACCAAAATTTCTACCATCAGGGGGACATACAGGACCCAGAGGAATATGGTCCTGAAGTCCCAGAGGTCAGGTGCTGCAGCAGATAAGGTTTATAAACCCAGTCTGTGGTACTACAGCAGGTTATCTTTCCTGGATGATCAGCTGGAAGTGTGGGAATCACTGTCCACCCTTCCCCCCAGAGGTCAATCCAGCCTTCCTTGTAGCCAGCCCTCCAGCCTTCCTTGCAGCCAGCCCTCCAGCCTTCCTTGCAGCCAGCCCTCCAGCCTTCCTAGCAACCCTGCACTGGCTTCCCCTGAGGATCAAGATGAGGTCCTTGAGGAGGCAGATTTGGATATATGGAGCCAGGTAAAGTATTGATATCTCCATTTATATGTTACAAAAGTGATGATTTAAAATTGTTGTTAGTATTGTTAGGTATTTAATGTTCAAAAAAAGAGGATTTAAAGAGCAAGATACAGTAGTGGTCAAATTTGATGGGGACAAGGCAACAATATCAGGAGGCGGAATCTATGCAAAATTAATACCTTTTGACATTCAATTCAAAAATGTCTGGAGGTGAACAATGTGTGTGATTGATGGTGGCAAAAAATAAAGAATGTCCCTTTCTTTTTTTACAGCCAGAGCTGAGCCAGGAAGAGGGTGATGTTGGGGACCAGGAGGAGGCAGGGCCCAGTGGCACACAGGAGGAGGCTGGGCCCAGCACAAGAGCCCAGATGCCTGCCCTGATAATGAAACAACGAGGGCCAAGGAGAGCTAGGCAGGTGGAGTAGGAAACAAGAGCCTTTCTAAAAGAGGCTACTGTGGCCCTCAGAGAGACACCCTCTGCTGAGGAGGGCTTTGCCGCAGTCCTGGCCCATAAGTTAGGCCAAATGGACTTGCGGCAAAAGCTCTATAGTGAGAACCTTTTGCTGAAGGTGATTAACAAGGGGTTGATCGGTGAACTGACCAAGTTCACCGACATCACTGAGGTTGTCCCTACTCCTCCACCTCCTCCTCCTCCTACTACTACTCCTCCTGCCACCTCCTCTCCTCCTGATACCCAGCCTCCGAGGAAGCAACCAACAAAGGCTGCAGGGAAGGCTGCAGAGAAGGCTGGAGAGAAGGCTACAAGGAAGAGAAAAAAATAATGCCTGCTGTAGTACCACAGACTGGGGACATATATGACTTATCTGCTGCTGTTCCTGACCTCTGGGAGTTCAAGCCAAGATTCGGCTCCTTTTTTTAATTTAAATTAAATAGTTTGGTTTTTACATCTTGGATGGTTGTTGTGGGGTCCAAAGGATTCACAAATGCAAGCAGGCTCTCCAGTGCTGCCTTCACCTTTAATTTGTAAAGTACCTAAATAAAGGATTCTTTTTTTTGGCTTCAAATACTTGACTATGTGGTTTGTATTTCAAAAGAGACTTTGCTAGGGAGTAGGCAGGGACATTTCAAATAATATTATTGTTATTAACAAGGGACACAAACCTCCTTGAGGCAAAATGAGACAAATTTTGAAGGTTGGTGTGGTAACTTTACACACCAATAATTTAAGCAAAATCACCAAAAAAAAAAAAAAGAAGCCTACATATATCAAAGAAGCCCATCAAAAATAATAAAGCTAACTTAATTACTAAAATAAAAACTAAAAAATAAAAAAAAAAAAAAAAATTAATAATTATTGTGATCTTTACATTTAGTTATGAATTTATGAGGGAGATGTGGCTTCAAAAGAATATTTTACAATCATTAGATCAATTAGGAATTACTTAAGAACCTAGTTTGGCATAACTCTCAAATGTCATTAGCAAAAGAAGGTAATTATTTAAGCATTATCAAAAGAAGAACGGAATGCACAGCATTAAAACAATGCTATTAATTCCACCGTGACGAATGTGCCATCTCCATTTCCAACGCTAGTTTTACCAGAACGAGCGCTCCCGTCTCATACTTGATTCTGAGCATGCGCGTTTTTTTTCACGTCGTTAAAGCATACACACTATCGTTTTTCACGTCGTTAAAAAAAAGACATGAAAAACGACGTGAAAAAATAGAGCATGTTCGAAATTTTTAATGGCCGTTTTTCACGTCGTTAAAAATGCTCTGGAGTAGTGATGAGCCGAACACCCCCGGGTTCGGTTCGCACCAGAACCCGCGAACGGACCGAAAGTTCGAACGAACATTAGAACCCTATTAAATACAATGGATGCGAACGTTCGAATTCTAAAGTGCTAATTATAACAACTATTATGCATGTTATTGTCCTAAAAAGGGTTTGGGAACCCGGGTTCTGCACCAGGGGACATGTATCAATGCAAAAAGAAGTTTTAAAAACGGTCGTTTTTCGGGAGCAGTCATTTTAATGATGCATAAAGTGAAAAAAAAAAAGTCAAATATTCCTTTAAATATCGTACCTGGGGGGTGTCTAAAGTATGCCTGTGAAGTGCCACGTGTTTCCCGTGTTTAGAACTGTCCCTGCACAAAATGACACTTCTAAAGGAAAAAAAAGCCATTTAAAACTGCTTGCGGCTTTAATGTAATGTCTGGTCCCGGTAATATGGATGAAATTCTTTAAGAAAAATGGCATAGCTACCCCATGACCCCCCCCCCCTACCCCAGCCCATTACCAGCCCCTTTGGGTCTTGTATGGATATTAAGGGGAACCCCGCACATAAAATAAAAAAGGCCCTATATACTCTGAACAGCCCTATACAGGCGGTGCATACAAGACAGGGACTGTAGGTTTGTTCTTATGTAGAGTCTGTTTGTAATTTTGAACAGGTACATTGTTGAAGTGTAGCTCCAGACCAAAAATCTATTTTTAAACTTTTTGGAAAACATAGGTAAGGGTTATCACCCCTGTAACATTTGTTTTGCTGTCTGTGCCCCTGTTCAGAACATTTCACCTCACTTTCAGTCCCAATGACAACTCTTTTTGAAATGTGGTCTTTTTCTTGAAACAAGGATTGCTGATAAAGCATCAGTACAGAGGAGACACCTTTCTCCCATATTTATTCTTACAGGAGAGAATTTTCCTTCCTAGTGGTAGATTTCCTCTCACTTCCTGTTGTCTTCTTGCGTTTGCAAGTAGGAGTCGTTTGTAAGTTGGATGTTTGAAAGTAGGGACCTGCCGTATATACTCTGCAGAAATAGGCCCCTTAGTTGTTGGTGTTGGCACAACACTGTAAGCACTCACAGTTACTCTTGGTTGGTGCTGGAACGCCCTGCTGTCAACTATTATATCAGGAATTTTAATTACATATAATTGTTGAACAGTGGTAGTAAAAATTGGGCCTTTGATGGTGGTGCTGGTGCCACAACACTGTAAGCCCTGACAGTTACTCTTGGTGGGTGCAGCAATGGGCCCTGCTGTGAATTATTAGATCAAGAATTGTAATTACATGCCCCTGTTGAACAGGGGCTGAAAAATTGGGCCTTAGGCACTGGTGGCACAACACTGCAACCCCTCACAGATACTGTACTTGGAGCACAGCAATGAGCCCTGTTGCAAAGTATTGCTTCAAAAATTGTAATGACACGCCCCTGTTAAACAGGGGCTGAAAAATTGGGCCTTAGGCACTGGTGGCACAACACTGCAACTCCTCACAGATACTGTACTTGGAGCACAGCAATGAGCCCTGTTGCAAAGTATTGCTTCAAAAATTGTAATGACACGCCCCTGTTAAACAGGGGCTGAAAAATTGGGCCTTAGGCACTGGTGGCACAACACTGCAACTCCTCACAGATACTGTACTTGGAGCACAGCAATGAGCCCTGTTGCAAAGTATTGCTTCAAAAATTGTAATTACACGCCCCTGTTAAACAGGGGCTGAAAAATTGGGCGTTAGGCACTGGTGGCGGCACCCATAAACAAAAATGATCTTACAAGCTATCATCATCAATCGTATCATTGAGGACTCGGAGGAGGAGGATAGCCAGTCAACATAACAGCACAGGCACTCAGCATCAGCATCAGTCTTGAAGGGATGTGACATGTTAAAATCAATTAGTCTGTTATATCAGCATCAGGTGTGTGGTAGCTGGTGGTGATCCAAGACTGGTTCATCTTGATGAAAGTCAGTCGATCAACCGAGTCGGTGGACAGGCGCACCCTGTGATCCGTGACAAATCCTCCAGCAGCACTGAATGTGCGTTCCGAAAGAACGCTGGATGCAGGACAGGCCAGTAGCTCAATTGCATACTGTGCAAGCTCTGGCCAGTGATCCATCCTCAAGACCCAGTAAGCCAGAGGATTTTCGGTGGGGAAGGTGTCCAAGTCTGACCTTGCCCCTAGATATTCCTGCACCATGTTTATCAGACGCTGGCGATGGTTGCTGGAACCGATCATACTTTGGGGCTGCGGACTAAAGAATTGTCTGAACGCATCGGTCAGACGGCCACCTTCCCCACCGCTCCTTCTTTGACTGGCCGAAGCCTCAGCAACTCGTTGTCCAGGACCAGGAGTTTGCAACCTCCCAGTCTCTGGGAACGCGTTGCACAGACCTTTCTGCAAGGCCTCCCGGAGTTGTCTCATCCTCTGCTCCCTCTGCGACGGTAACATAAGGTCCGCAACCTTACCCTTGTACCGTGGATCAAGGAGAGTGGCCAGCCAGTAATGGTCCCTCTCCTTGATCCGAAGAATACGAGGATCCTTCCGCAGACTTTGCAGGATCAGGGAGGCCATGCAGCGTAGGTTTGCTGAGGCATTCGCTCCGGAGTCCTCTGGGTCACTAAGGACGACATGATCCGCAGCCACCTCCTCCCAGCCACGTACAAGTCCACTGGTTTCTTGGGACTGTAAATCATCCCTAAAAGACTGCTGCTGATGATGCTGAGTGCCAGCCTCCACCTCCATGCTGACACAATCCTCCTCCTCCTCCTCCTCCTCCTCCTCCTCTTCCTGTGCGATGGGTGGGACAGAAGGAACACTGTCTGGGTAAAGGGGGCCTTGAGAGGCAAGGAAGTCCTCCTCTTCCTGCCTCTGTTCTGCCTCAAGTGCCCTGTCCATTATTCCACGCAGCGTGTGCTCCAACAGGTGGACAAGAGGTACAGTGTCACTGATGCATGCACTGTCACTGCTCACCATCCTTGTGGCCTCCTCAAATGGTGCCAGGACAGTGCATGCATCCCTGATCATGCCCCACTGGCGTGGAGAAAAAAAACCAAGCTCCCCTGACCCTGTCCTGGTGCCGTAGTCGCACAGGTACTCATTGATGGCCCTCTGCTGCGTGTGCAGCCGCTGCAGCATGGCCAACGTTGAGTTCCACCTGGTGGGCATGTCACATATAAGGCGGTTCTTGGGCAGGTTCAACTCCTTTTGCAGCTCAGCCAGGCGAGCACTGGCATTATAAGATCTGCGGAAATGCACACAGACTTTCCTGGCCTGCCTCAGGACATCCTGTAAGCCCGGGTACCTGCCCAAGAAGCGCTGCACCACCAGGTTAAGGACGTGAGCCACACAGGGCACATGGGTCAGTTGTCCCTGTCGGAGGGCGGAGAGGAGGTTGGTGCCATTGTCGCAAACCACCATTCCTGGCTTAAGCTGGCGTGGCGTCAACCACCTCTCGGCCTGGCCCTGCAGAGCAGACAGGACCTCTGCCCCAGTGTGGCTTCTGTCCCCCAAACACACCAGCGCAAGCACGGCATGGCATCTTTTTGCCTGCGTACTTGCGTAGCCCCGTGAACGGCTACGGAGCACCGCTGGTTCATAGGACAAACCACAGGAAGAGGCCATGGAGGAAGAAGAAGAGGAGGGGGTGGAGGAGAGAGGTGTGTCACAACCAGTAGTAGCATTTTGGAGGCGTGGCGGTGGGACAACCTCCAACACTACTGCACCTTGTCCTGAATCCTTCCCAGCTGCCAAAAGAGTGACCCAATGGGCCGTGAAAGAAAGGTAACGTCCCTGTCCATGCCTGCTGGACCATGAGTCAGCGGTAATATGCACCTTACCGCTGACCGCCCTGTCCAGCGAGGCCAAGACATTGCCTTCCACATGCCGGTAGAGAGCCGGAATAGCCTTCCGTGAGAAAAAGTGGCGTTTGGGAACCTGCCACTGAGGAACCGCACATTGCACAAACTCACGGAAGGGGGCCGAGTCTACCAACTGAAAAGGCAGCAGTTGAAGCGCTAGCAATTTAGCCAAGCTAGCATTCAACCGCTGGGCATGTGGATGGCTGGGAGTGAACTTCTTTCGACGGTCCAGCAGCTGGGGCAGGGAAATTTGCCTGCTAGAATCGGACGTCGGTGTACTGCTAGCAGAGTGGGCGCAAGTACTTGGCTGTGACACACCTAATTCTACACCTTCATTCCTCTCAGTGCATGTTTCAGAGAGGACTGAAGTTATAGTGGGGTTGGAGATCCCAGCTGATGCGGTGCAAGGAGAGGTCCGCTTTGTTCTTTGGTGTGGGTCTTTGAGGTAGGCTTGCCAACGAGCTGCATGGCAGGTCAACATATGTCTGGTCAGGCATGTGGTACCCAAGCGGCTGATGTTTTGGCCACGCGATATACGCTTGAGACATATGTTGCAAACAGCAGCTGTGCGATCTGATGCACTAGCCTCAAAAAAGGCCCACACCAAAGAACTTTTTGAATGACGGGCAGAGGCAGCGCCCTGCACAGGCGGAGCTCTGCGGTGTGATTCCGTCGGTGTACTGCCCTTACGCTGGCCACCAAAGGGCATCCTGCCTCGTTGGAGATGTGCCTCCTCCTCATCCTCCTCCTCCTCCTCTCTCCTATTAGGCACCCACGTGGAGTCAGTGACCTCATCATCCCCTCCCTCCTCATCACTGGAGCCAATCTGGCAGTATGCTGCAGCTGCTGGAACATGACTGCCAGATTGGTGTCCTTCTTGAGCATCCCCTCTGTCTGCTCTCACGCTACTGCCTTCCTCTAGCTGGGTTTCATCATCAGACCCTTCGAAACGCTGGGCATCCTCCTGGAGCATGTACCCAACACTGTGCTGAAACAGTTCGGGGGACTCCTCAGGAGGAGGACATGGTGGGTCTAGGGAAGGAGTGACTGATGATTTGTCTGACATTGATACCAGGGAAGACGACGCTTTGGCAGCTGCTTTTCCAGTACCCTGAGCCTGGGTGAGAGAGGATGAGGAGGAGGAGGAGGGCTTGGTCATCCACTCTACCAAGTCTTCGGCATGATGTGGCTCAACATGTCCAGCTGCCGAAAAGAAGGACAAGCGTGTCCCATGGCCATGTGCTGATGACAATGCACCGCGTCCACGACCAGCACTGTTGCCCCCAGACACAGAGCCTGCTTGCCCTCTTTTATTGCCTCCTGACTGTCTGCCTCTCCTTGTTTGCCTTCCAGACATTCTAATAGATGGCCTGCAGGGAGATGGGAAAAAAGCAATAAGGGCTACCTTCAGGTGTCCTTCTCTGTCCCTTGAAACAAGGACTTTCACAGTGAAAGAAACTGACACTCTCCCTACCTACAGTTTTCTGTCCCTAGAATAAATGTTTTTTTTAAGCACAATATAGCACAAGGACAATTCACTCACTGTCCTTACAGGTCCCTGGAAACAAGGACTTGCAGAGTGAAAGAAAAAAAACACTCTCCCTACCTACAGTTTTCTGTCCCTAGAAAAAATGTTTTTTTTAATCACAATATAGCACAAGGACAATTCACTCACTGTCCTTACAGGTCCCTGGAAACAAGGACTTGCAGAGTGAAATAAACTGACACTCTCCCTACCTACAGTTTTCTGTCCCTAGAATAAATGTTTTTTTTAAGCACAATATAGCACAAGGAGAATTCACTCACTGTCCTTCCAGGTCCCTGGAAACAAGGACTTGCAGAGTGAAATAAACTGACACTCTCCCTACCTACAGTTTTCTGTCCCTAGAATAAATGTTTTTTTTAAGCACAATATAGCACAAGGACAATTCACTCACTGTCCTTCCAGGTCCCTGGAAACAAGGACTTGCAGAGTGAAAGAAAAAAAACACTCTCCCTACCTACAGTTTTCTGTCCCTAGAAAAAATGTTTTTTTTAATCACAATATAGCACAAGGACAATTCACTCACTGTCCTTACAGGTCCCTGGAAACAAGGACTTGCAGAGTGAAATAAACTGACACTCTCCCTACCTACAGTTTTCTGTCCCTAGAATAAATGTTTTTTTTAAGCACAATATAGCACAAGGAGAATTCACTCACTGTCCTTCCAGGTCCCTGGAAACAAGGACTTGCAGAGTGAAATAAACTGACACTCTCCCTACCTACAGTTTTCTGTCCCTAGAATAAATGTTTTTTTTAAGCACAATATAGCACAAGGAGAATTCACTCACTGTCCTTCCAGGTCCCTGGAAACAAGGACTTGCAGAGTGAAAGAAAAAAAACACTCTCCCTACCTACAGTTTTCTGTCCCTAGAAAAAATTTTTTTTTAATCACAATATAGCACAAGGACAATTCACTCACTGTCCTTCCAGGTCCCTGGAAACAAGGACTTGCAGAGTGAAATAAACTGACACTCTCCCTACCTACAGTTTTCTGTCCCTAGAATAAATGTTTTTTTTAAGCACAATATAGCACAAGGACAATTCACTCACTGTCCTTCCAGGTCCCTGGAAACAAGGACTTGCAGAGTGAAATAAACTGACACTCTCCCTACCTACAGTTTTCTGTCCCTAGAATAAATGTTTTTTTTAAGCACAATATAGCACAAGGAGAATTCACTCACTGTCCTTCCAGGTCCCTGGAAACAAGGACTTGCAGAGTGAAAGAAAAAAAACACTCTCCCTACCTACAGTTTTCTGTCCCTAGAAAAAATGTTTTTTTTAATCACAATATAGCACAAGGACAATTCACTCACTGTCCTTCCAGGTCCCTGGAAACAAGGACTTGCAGAGTGAAATAAACTGACACTCTCCCTACCTACAGTTTTCTGTCCCTAGAATAAATGTTTTTTTTAAGCACAATATAGCACAAGGACAATTCACTCACTGTCCTTCCAGGTCCCTGGAAACAAGGACTTGCAGAGTGAAATAAACTGACACTCTCCCTACCTACAGTTTTCTGTCCCTAGAATAAATGTTTTTTTTAAGCACAATATAGCACAAGGAGAATTCACTCACTGTCCTTCCAGGTCCCTGGAAACAAGGACTTGCAGAGTGAAATAAACTGACACTCTCCCTACCTACAGTTTTCTGTCCCTAGAATAAATGTTTTTTTTAAGCACAATATAGCACAAGGACAATTCACTCACTGTCCTTAGAGGTCCCTGGAAACAAGGACTTGCAGAGTGAAAGAAAATAAACACTCTCCCTACCTACAGTTTTCTGTCCCTAGAAAAAATGTTTTTTTTTAAGCACAATATAGCACAAGGACAATTCACTCACTGTCCTTCCAGGTCCCTGGAAACAAGGACTTGCAGAGTGAAAGAAAAAAAACACTCTCCCTACCTACAGTTTTCTGTCCCTAGAAAAAATGTTTTTTTTAATCACAATATAGCACAAGGACAATTCACTCACTGTCCTTCCAGGTCCCTGGAAACAAGGACTTGCAGAGTGAAAGAAACTGACACTGTCCCTACCTACAGTTTTCTGTCCCTAGAATAAATGTTTTTTTTAAGCACAATATAGCACAAGGACAATTCACTCACTGTCCTTAGAGGTCCCTGGAAACAAGGACTTGCAGAGTGAAAGAAAATAAACACTCTCCCTACCTACAGCTTTCTGTCCCTAGAAAAAATGTTTTTTTTTAAGCACAATATAGCACAAGGACAATTCACTCACTGTCCTTCCAGGTCCCTGGAAACAAGGACTTGCAGAGTGAAAGAAAAAAAACACTCTCCCTACCTACAGTTTTCTGTCCCTAGAAAAAATGTTTTTTTTAATCACAATATAGCACAAGGACAATTCACTCACTGTCCTTACAGGTCCCTGGAAACAAGGACTTGCAGAGTGAAAGAAACTGACACTCTCCCTACCTACAGTTTTCTGTCCCTAGAATAAATGTTTTTTTTAAGCACAATATAGCACAAGGACAATTCACTCACTGTCCTTCCAGGTCCCTGGAAACAAGGACTTGCAGAGTGAAAGAAACTGACACTGTCCCTACCTACAGTTTTCTGTCCCTAGAATAAATGTTTTTTTTAAGCACACTATAGCACAAGCACAAAACACACTGACACTCTCCCTACCTATCCTTCTCTTTCCCTAAACTAAAGGAATCCAGGTTAAGCAAGAAAGAAATAACAGTCACTGTCCCTGCCTATGCTGCTCTATCCCTGCTCCGGAACACACTACACTAGGCCGCCGTGCTGGCGGCCTTTTATAGTGTGGGGCGTGTACTAAACACCCTCAGCAATAATTGGCCACAGGCATCCTGCCTGTGGCCAATCATTGCTCTCCTCGCTGCCGGCGCTGTGATTGGCCAAGCATGCGGGGTCACAGTGCATGCTTGGCCAATCACAGCGCCTGGATGACACTGCGATGGCGTAGTGCATTGTGGGCCGTTCGCGTCACTCGAATTTGGCGCGAACGGCCCAAATCGTTCGATCTTCGTCGAACGATCGAACAGCCGATGTTCGAGTCGAACGTATGTTCGACTCGAACACGAAGCTCATCCCTACTCTGGAGCATACACATGATCGGTTTTAATGGGCATTTTAAAAAATGGCATTTTTAACGGCATGAAAAACGATCATGTGTATGGGGCATAAGAATCATTAACCACTACTTTCTGAATTCTGTCTTTTAGCCAGTTTTCTATCCATTTACAAACTGATATTTCCAATCCTGTAGACTTTACCTTACACATGAGCCGTGTGTGCGGAACTGTATGAACGCTTTTGCAAAATCCAAGTATACCACGTCCACAGCCACGCCTCTGTCCAAGGTTATACTTACCTCTTCATAAAAAGAAATCAGGTTTGTCTGACAACTTCTGTCTTTCATGAATCCATGCTGTCTGTTGCTTAACCACTTGCTTACTGGGCACTTAAACCCCCTTCCTGCCCAGGCCAATTTTCAGCTTTCAGCACTGTCACGCTTTGAATGACAATTGCACGGTCGTGCGATATGGCTCCCAAACAAAATTGACGTCCTTTTTTTCCCACAAATAGAGCTTTCTTTTGGTGGTATTTGATTATCTCTGCGGTTTTTATTTTTTGCGCTATAAACAAAAAAATAGCGACGATTTTGAGAAAAACACAATATGTTTTACTTCTTGCTATAATAAATATCCCAATTAAAAAAAATATATATATATTTTTTTTCCTCAGTTTAGGCCGATGCGTATTCTTCTACATATTTTTGGTAAAAAAAACCGCAATAAGCGTTTATTGATTGGTTTGCGCAAAAGTTATAGCGTCTACAAAATAGGGCATAGTTTTATAGCATTTTTATTAATATTTATTTTTTTACTAGTAATGGTGGCGATCAGCGATTTTTATTGCGACTGCGACATTATAGCGGACACATCGGACACTTTTGACACCATTTTGGGACCATTGTCATTTTTACAGCGATCAGTGCTATAAAAATGCACTGGTTACTTTAAAAATGACACTGGCAGTGAAGGGGTTAACCACTAGGGGCGCTGAAGGGGTTAAGTGTACCTAAGGGAGTGATTCTTACTGTGGGGGGAGGGGACTGACTGGGGGAGATGACCGATGGTTGTCCCTATGTACACCATCGGTCTCCTCTCCCTGACAGGACGTGGATCTTTGTGTTTACACACAGAGATCCACGTCCCTGTCTCTGTAAATGCTGATCGCGAGTACCTGGCGGACATGACGGCCACCAGGCACGCGCATCGGCACCCGCATGACGCGGCGGGCACAGAAGTTCCCCGATGCGTGCTCAGGAATGAGGGAACGTCAATAGACGTCCTCCCGGCATTCTAGGTCCGCGCTGTAGCCGTCATTCGGCTATAGCGCGGGCCTCTAGAGGTTAAATATTTTTTTTTTCAGCAAGAACTCATCTATGTTGTCTTTTATTAATCTGTCCAGTATCTTCCCAACTATAGAAGTTAAACTAGCAGGTCTATAGTTACTTGTTAAAGACTTTCTTTCATTTTTGAATATAGGCACCACATTGGCCCTGCTCCAATCCAGTGGTACTATTCCCGTCATTAACAAGTCCCTAAAAATTAAATACAATGGCTTTGAAATTACAGAGCTCAATACTTTTAGGATCCGTGGGTGTATGCCATCTGGTCCAGGTGCTTTATCCACCTTTATTCTGTCTAAATATTTCTGGACCATATCACTTTTGAGCCATTGTGGATTTGGGGCTGTGTCACTACCACCCCCATTTTGGACATGAGCCCCCCCATGCTCCTTTGTATACACAGAGCTGAAGAAAGTATTTAATAAATTAGCCTTCTCTTTGTCCCCAGTCACCCACTCTAGATTATTTTGTAAAGGGCCTACATGCTCAGACCTGACCTTTTTACTATTAATATATTTGAAGATTTTTTGGGGGTTTGTTCTACTATCTTTTGCAATCTGTCGTTCGTTTTGAATTTTTGCATCCTTGATTTCCTTTTTACATATCCTGTTATATTCTTCGTAACATACATTTAAACGACACTAGTGTTCCTTCATTTTTATATTTTTTAAAAGCTCTTTTCTTACTGTTTATAGCTTTTTTAACTTTACCGTGAGCCACATAGGTTTTATTTTTAGCCTTTTAAACTTATTGCCCATGGGAATATACTTTGCAGTGAGGTCCCAAACAGTCTTTTTGAAGAATTCCCATTTCTGTTCTGTGCCCATTGATGCCAATATTCCCTCCCAGTCTAAGTCCTGGAGAGCAGCCCTCATCCTTGGAAAATTTTCTTTCTTGAAATTAAGTGTTTTTATCTTTCCTGTATGTATTTCTTGCTTACAGCTAACATCAAATGAAATCATGTTATGGTCACTGCTACCCAGGTGTTCCTTTATCTGAACATTAGTAATACACTCTGCATGGTTTGAGATTACCAGGTCCAACAGAGCATCATTCCTAGTTGGGGCCTCAATAAACTGGACCATAAAATTGTCCTGCAATAGGTTTATACATTTTTGCCCTTTAACTGTCCCAGCAGTGCCATTACTCCAGTCAATTTCTGGGTAGTTAAAATCCCCATTATTATCACCGTCCCAGCCCTTGCAGCTCTTTCCATCTGTGCAAGGAGCTGAGTCTCCACCTCCTCATTAACATTGGGTGGTCTATAACAAACTCCAATGATTAACTTTGAACTACGCACATCTATATGCAGTTCCACCCATAATACTTCAGCCTCATTACACTCTCCATCAACCAGGTCCTCTTTCATGCTTGCTTTGAGATCACTTCTCACATAGAGACAGGCCCAGCCACCTTTCCTTTTTACCCTGTCTCTCCGAAAGAGTGCATAGCCAGGAATATTATTAGCCCAGTCATGTGAGGATTGAAGCCAAGTTTCAGCAATACCGATTACGTCATAGCTCTCCTCATGCACCAGAGCTTCCAACTCACCTATTTTGCTTGGCAGACTTCTGGCATTGGTGAACAAACACTTTAATGTATTACATGTTTCTCTGGTGTTTTTCATATAATTTTTAGTAGTACAAATGGTCCTATAGTTTCCATTGGCTGTTTGCAACATGGGAACTTTCTTGTCGCCTTCCATAACCCTCCCCCCATCTATCCCCATTCCACTCTCCATTGATGTCTGACCCCTAACTGACCTGTGTGCTGATGTAATTCTAGTTCCCCCTCCCCCCTCAATCCTAGTTTAAATACTCCTCCAGCCTTCCCATAAACCTCTCCCTTAGCACAGCAGACCCCCTTCCATTCAATTGCAAACCGTCTTTAGCATATAGGTTGCACCCCAATGAAAAGTCAGCCCAGTGCTCTAGAATCCCAAATCCCTCCTCCCTACACCAGGTCTTTAGCCATGCATTCAGCTCTCTAATCTCCCCCTGCCTTTCCTGTGTTGTGCATGGCACAGGCAATATTTCAGAGAATATCACCATGGAGGTCCTTGCCTTCATCTTGCAGCCTAGTTCTTTAAATTGATTCTTAAGGAGCCTCCACCTTCCATGTATACTGTCATTGGTTCCAATGTGGACCAAGACAGCTGGGTCATGCCCAGCCCCTCCCAGTAATTTATCCACCTGGTCCACCACATGCCGAACCCTGGCACCAGGGCTTAATGATAATGTTAAATCCGTCAGGACATTACAATCCTGAATAATCCATTTTGAACTGATATCCATCACCTCAGGTGTAGGTGGGACAGTCTTCCTATCATAAAACATATGTTAAAATTATTTTCCTTGCGAGGAGCTGCAGATCCTTTATTACATCAAGTTTGTTCAAAGCATGAGATGGGCATAAACGTACAGTAGCCCTAAGAAAAAAGGGCAGATTTAGTCACACCAGTGTGTTGAACTTTTGGAATTGTACCCATATTGGGTGGGTTACAAATCGTGAGACTTTTTTGAGAGCCTTTCCTATAGTTTTGAGCATTGTGAGGCCCATCACCAACTAAATTACCTGACACCATGTGAGTATTTAATTTTTGAATAACAGACCATGCTTTTACTATTTATTTGTTATTGCTATTGGTGCTTATTGAGAGTCTGGGAAAAACTTGGGAAAATAAATCAGCATTGTTCTGGCATATCTCTTGTTTTGAAAGATATATTAAGGAAGGCTACAATCCTTTTGGACTTAGGGTCCAGATTTTTCCCAATCTCCCAAAAATAGCAAGCGTTTAAGAACAAATAGGAAACTAGTCTTATGATGTTAGTCGTCTAGCAGATATTACTCCTTCTTTCATCATTTTTGATCAAGTGGGATTCGTAAAAAGGCAAGCAGGCACCAGGTGGGACACGTAGAATTCTTAACCTGCTCAGATTAGCTGAAGTGAGTAAAACTCCTGTTTTTATCTCTCTAGAAGCTAAAAAAGCCTAACCCATCTGCCCAAGTCTATACTTCTTCTATTCTGTCAGATAGATTTAATATTACCAATGGCACCAGGTAAGGGTGTCTTCTATTGCCTCTTATATTCTTCTTATTAATGAAACCCTTTGCTGAAGCCTATAGAGTCAACCCATCTATTTCAGGTATTACAGTTCATGAATTCTCCCACAAAACTGAACTCTTCACTGACGATGTTCTATTAACATTAACAGATGTGGCTCCTTTCTTGCCAAAGGTACAAGAAGTAATCTATATATTTGGAGCAGTGTCTCATTATAAAGTGAATGCTACCAAATGCTCTGCTTTACCTATTGGCATAGACCGTCATACACTTTCTCAATTGAAAAATGTATTCCCTTGCTCTTGGCAAAAAAGTACCATATAACTGGGCATCCAGTTTGATACAACTCCTACCCATTTGTATGGGGTCGATTATAAGAAACTAAAAACTATTTGTGCTGAACTAATACAGTTGGCTATATTTGAAATATATAGCTAGGATGTATCTGAACCTTTAAAATGCTTTTGTTTTCAAAATTACCTAGAACTCGGTTACTTTAGAACAGTCCCACTAGTGCCCCCTTCTCAGTTTTTTTACTGCAATCAAGCAATATATATATGGAAAGGCCAGAGAGCGAGAGTTTCATTCTGTATTCTTACCAAACATAAATTCTTAGGTGGTATGGGGCCCCTGATGCTGCAAGATTATAATAAGGCAGCGCTCCTAGACCAGTTGAAAGCTTTGTTTGATCCCATGGTAGAATAGCCTTGGGTACATATTGAAAAAGCGATACTCTCCACTGGGGATCTGAAGGCTCTATTGTTAGCAAAAGCCACACGGCAACCACTATATATCTTGACTGATCCCTTAATTTCAGGTACCGAAGTGGCATGTGTCTATTTAGACCTCAGGACAAGCAAGTCGCCCTCCACAGTGTTGGTTGAGATGCCACTAAAATCTTAAAAGTTTTTTTATTTCTTCCTTCTCAGTCAAAAACTGTCTGGACAAGGGGTGCTACTATGTGCATGAGGTTCTAGCAAATAAATAGGAGGTGATACTTGGGAGTGAACTCAAATTGGTAATTGTCATCAGAATTTTCCAGTCCATCACATAGGTATAAAAGATACAATTAAAAATATAAACAAACCTCGCGCCAAAAAAACTAACTAAAAAATAATGTTACAATAATTAAAGCTGCACCCCTATAACTAAATGGATATACCATTAAGTGAAATGTGAAAATAAAGGTAAGGGGGCGCTAGTTGCTGTATATAATACACAACTGACAAATACATATACTAATCAACCACAATAAATGGTGAATACGTGCAAATAATATGAACACATATAAAGTAGTGTTAGATAACTAATATCATCACAGTGCTGAGCAGTGGAATACCATTAAGTGTTACATGTGACATATAACAATTGCTTGTCCATATAAAAATAAACATCCAAAAGAGTGAAGCTTGCTAGTCCAATAATAAGTCCATAGAAAGATTATCCAATATGGTCTTGAAGTGACACCTTCACCAAATAGATAGAACACCCAAAGTGCTATGGATGGATGGCCGCTTACCCCAAGATGTTGACCCCCTTAACTAAAAGGTGGTCAAATGCGCTTTGCAAGATACCACTTGCCAAAACAGGAGATGTGATCCCGGATCAGTCTGACTCCCCAAGATGAGCTTGAATCAACTAGCACCCCCTTACCTTTATTTTCATAAAATAGACAATATGGAAATGCTACCATGACATCTCTAATGTAAAAGGTGGTATCTCATGGTTTAAATCTTGATTACAGTTACACACTCAGTACATGAAATCCCTACCTTTGCTAAAATGGGATAGGGATATGGGCCAAACTTTTACAGGAGCAGACTGGCAAAAGGCGTTTAAGTATACATATAAGGTAGGGTTGTCCCGATACCACTTTTTTAAGACCGAGTACAAGTACCGATACTTTTTTTCAAGTACTCGCCGATACCGATTATCGATACTTTTTTTTAATGTCATGTGACAGTGGCACATGTGTCAGTATTTATTTATTTTTGACAATTTTTATTTTTTACAATTTTTTGTTATGTTTTTTTTACAATGCTTTCTTTTTTTCGGGGGGGGGGGGGGGCAGTGGATGGTGTCAGTGTGTTTTTTATTTTTATTTTTTATTATTTTTTTACAATTCATTTTTTTTTATCATTTATTGCAATATTTTTTGTTATTTTTTTAGCCCTGTTGGGGGGCTTTGGTGAGATATCAGGGGTCTTAACAGACCTCTGACATCTCACCTTTGAGACAGAGAAAGGGACTAGGGACACAGATTCCCCAGTCCCTTTCTCAGCAACCTCCGCTGCACTGAAAATGAATGGACAGGAGGCAGAAGCTCCTCTCCATTCATAAACTGAAGCATTGTAAATACCAGTTCATTTAGAAAAGAAGGAGCCGGGTTTACCGGCTCCTACCTCTGCTCTCCATCCTGATCGAGGACAGAGGGGGCAGAGGAGGACATGGACGGGGACACGGAGCATGGAGGGGGAGAGCAGCACAACGGAGGGGACACGGAGGGGCGACACGGAGTGGAGCGCAGATGGGGAGAGCAGCACAATGAAGGGGGGCACGGAGGGGGGACACGGAGTGAAGCGCGGACAGGGAGAACAGCACAATGAAGGGGGATACGGAGCACGGAGGAGGGACTGGAGTAGGATACAGTCAGCGGTGATCGGTGCGACTTTGGGGGGAGTTGCAAGCACCTATCACCGCTGTAAAAGATTTCACTAAAGCAGCTGAAAAGGGGGGGGTCCGGGGAGAAGCGGTCAGGGTTTATAGGAATCTTTACAGGGAGATCGGTGTTTGTAACTCCCCCGGCCGCACCGATCATCCCTGACTGTACAAGTATCGGGTGAAGCATCGGAGCATTTGCCCGAGTACAAGTACTCGGGCAAATGCTCGGTATCAGTACCGATACCGATACTAGTATCAGTATTGAGACAACCCTAATATAAGGTTACCCATTGTGCTTCCCACTGGGAAAATGCATTGAAGATTACCCATAGGGTAATTGCCTATAGGATTACCCATAGTCTGTATCTAACGTGATACAGACTATGGATAATGTATCCCCAACTGTCCCCGAATTGCTGATGGCAGTGTGGCCACAAAGGTAGTGTAACGGGTGGGCCCGTGGAACCCAGAAGTTCTTAGAAAGTATGAGCCAGGAAATAATGGACATTGAGAATATGTCTTGGATTGCTTTAAAATGGGTCTGTAATATTATTCCACAATATTTCCCAGGATATCTGTAAATAACTATTTTTGTTGATCCTGAACCCAACAGGTTAATTGGAAAGGGCTGATGTGTTCTAAAGATCCTTTCATTGTGAATAGTGATAATTAACTCTGTACTTGTGTGTATATAAAGGTCATGCCTAGTCATTTAACTTGAAAAGGGATTAGCTAACGAACCCACCTATTGTCTCTTAAGAGATGTCAAAATAATGTGTATTGTAGGAGACAGTAAGTGAGTCATCAGCTGTAGTTAATTAGCTCATGTAAATTAGGTCTGGTCAAAAGTACATTGTGAGAGGAAGAGAAGAAACTCCTCTCTGTGTGTATAAAACTTGCAGTGTTTCAATAAAGAAAAGCAGTCCAGTTGGAAAGATACAGAGCGTGTCTCGTATGTCTGGAAGGATTAATCCTATGGGAAGCGGTCGCCTGACTGTGGAGGGTCGGTAGTGGATGAGCATTCAGGGAGGGAATATCCTAAACGGCGTTAACCCCTTTCATACTTGGGGTGCCGTTACATTGGTGGCAGCAGTGGGATTTTCCCTCCAGTTACTGGGACACTCCAAACCACCACAGTGAATGACCAGCTATGCAGCCTGCAGGAAAGCCATGCTGAAAGACTTACTTGAGAGCCGTGGAGGGACCGGTGGGACAAAGAACAAGGCCACCTTGATCAGGGAGCTAGCCGAAATGGATCAGAGGGATGGTGATGCAGGACCCCGGTCAGTTGAAGACTTGTTTCAGCAACGAGTTCGAGAGCGGTTGGCATTATATGGTGCTAACCCATCAGAGACCGCCATACAGAAAGCCATTAGAGACATCCAGCTGCAGGATGAGCGACAAGAGAGAGAACTGGAGTGACAAGAGAGAGAACTAGAGCAGCAACATGAGCGGAGAATGGAGGAAATACGGCAATCGGAGACAACACCTAAAGATGCAGCGCCTGTCCGTAAGTTGCCCTTTCGGGCGTTCAAACTATTTAAGGAAGGAGAGGAGGAAATTGAAGCGTTCCTGCAGGACTTTGAGAGACTATGCCAGATACATGAAGTACGGACCCAAGATCGGGTCGCCTTACTGGTGAGTAATTTAACTGGCAGAGTGGCGGATGCGTATCGGGCCCTGGAGGATGAGGACGCTAAAGACTATGACCGGGTAAAAGAAGCTCTGCTAGCCCGATTTGCCATTACACCCGAAGCCAGCCGGATTAAGTTTCGGGAATCCCGGAAAAAACCCCACATAACATACGTGGAGTGGGCACATCGTCTGCAGCGAGACCGTAAGGGCTGGTTCCAGGGAAGCCACGCTCATACCATAGAGGACATCACCCAACTAGTACTCTTAGAACAGTTCTTTAACCACACCCCTCCGGTATTACGGGATTGGGTGCGAGATAAGCGACCACGGACTGAACAGCAAGCGGCTACTTTGGCCGATGAATATCTGGACTCTCGAAGGTCAGGCGAAAGCGAGCGCTATCCACTATCTCGGCCCAGTTTACCAGCCTCTAACCCAACTTCAGCACCACCTCCAGCGGCCACTTATCCTCAGCAGCCCAGGTTCAACTCCCAGAACTACTCACAACCCATCAGGTGTTTTGGGTGTAAACAGCTAGGGCACAAAAAGCCAGACTGTCCATTGAATCCAGCCAGGCAGTCCCAGTCGTGGAGACAGCCAGCAAGGGGGAACCCCCACACATCCATGCCTGCGGCCCACTGCGTTGAGGAGGAAGAACATTGGGGCGTCCTGCACGAGGCTGACCCAATACAAGCAGCTAACCGGGACAACAGGCAACAACACAGGCAGACTGTCCGGGTTAAAGTGGTTGTAAACCCACTTTGTAAACAAACACCTACAGGTAAGCCTAGATTAAGGCTTACCTGTAGGTGCATGAAATATCTCCTTAACCTACATGGTTAAGGAGATATTTTCATTTAAAACCGACGCCGCTGACGTCACGCGCATGCGCATGGGGTTAATCCCATTCACAAATTTGGCTAGGTCGCAGCATTCGACGACGTAGCCGAATTCGACGGCTCCTGCGCGCATGCGCGGAGTCACGTCTTCGCCGCTCCGGCCAATCACAGCACCGGAGCGGTGCTGTGATTGGCTGGTGCGGCGATACCCGGAAGTAACATTCCGGCTATCGCCGCAGCGATGGCTGCATCTGGAGAGAGGGACGCGGACTGCTTCGGGGGCCCCGATCTAAGGTAAGTGGTACATAATGAGCTAGTATGCTAGTCATACTAGCTCATTATGCCTTTCTCTTGCAGGTTGCCTCAAAAAAAATAAAGGATTAGTGGGTTTACAACCACTTTAATGGAATGGTAGCCAATGGCCTACGTGATAGTGGCGCTACCATGACCCTACTACAGAAGAACCTCATCCCAGAGAGCCAACACACCGGAGACACTGTAGCCATAAGAGTAGCGGGAGGTACCATCTTCCGGCTACCCGTTGCCCGTGTTCACCTGGATTGGGGGGTTGGTTCGGGACACGTGAATGTGGGGGTGATGAAGGATTTGCCAGCGGATGTACTACTGGGGAATGATTTGGCCCCCCTCGTTTCTGCTTACGCCCCGATGGGCCCCGCTGAAGCCAACCCAGTGACTACCTGTGCCCAGACCCATGCTGCTGGAACCGGCCCGCTTACGGCTGAGAACTGGGTAAGACTATCTCCCCCTACAGGTGCCTTAGATCAGTCAAAATATCACAGTCTAGAATTGGAATGTGACAAGTTGGCCAGGGAGAAATCGGAGATGCAACGACACTACGTCATGTATTATGAAATGTCCCATGGCTTGAACATTGAAATGCACAAACAGGCTGAAATTATCAAAACGTTAAATGGGATTTGCGCCCAGGTTTTCCCTTACCTTTCCCAAGAGCATCAGCAACAAGTTTTGGGAGCCATTGAGAGAGCAAAGCAAGTGACTATTTGGATGTGACAGTAAATTGTATGTATACAGTGGATATAAAAAGTCTACACACCCCTGTTAACATGTCAGGATTCTGTGATGTAAAAAAAATGAGACAAAGATAAATCCTTCAGAACTTTTTCCACCTTTAATGTGACCTATAAACTAGACAAATCAATTGACAAACAAACTAAAATCTTTTGGGGGGGGGGGGGGGGGTAAAAACACCCTCTTATAACTGGGGATGTAGCTGTATTCAGAATTTAGCAATCACATTCAAACTCATGTTAAATAGGAGTCAGTACACACCTGCCATCATTTAAAGTCCCTCTGATTAAGCCCAAATAAAGTTCAGCTGTTCTAGTAGGTCTTTCCTGACATTTTCTTAGTCACATCCTACAGCAAAAGCCATGGTTCGCAGAGAGCTTCCAAAGCATCAAGGGATCTCATTGTTAAAAGGTGTCAGTCAGGAGAAGGGTACAAAAGAATTTCCAAGGCATTAGCTATACCATGGAACACAGTGAAGACAGTCATCATCAAGTAGAGAAAATATGGCACAACAGTGACATTACCAAGAACTGGACATCCCTACAAAATTGAGAAGAAAACTGATCAGGGAGGTTGCCAAGAGGCCTACAGCAACAATAAAGGAGCTGCAGGAATATCTGGCAAGTACTGGCTGTTTGGTACATGTGACAACAATTTCCCATATTCTTCATATGTCTGGGCTATGGGGTAGAGTGGCAAGACAGAAGACTTTTCTTATGAAGAAAAACAACCAAGCCTGGCTATATTTTGCAAAAACACATCTGAAGTCTCCCAAAAGCATGTGGGAAAATGTGTTATGGTCGAATGAATCCAAGGTTGAACTTTTTGTCCATAATTCCAAAAGATATGTTTGGCGCAAAACAACACTGCACATCACCAAAAGAACACCATACCCACAATGAAGCATGGTGGTGGCAGCATCGTTGTCAGGAAAGGTTCACTTCCGCTGGTGATGTTTATTATTTGGCTTGCAGTACTGTGGTCCACCAGCAGGTGTCTCCTGGCAGTGTGGAACTGTCAGGAGAATTTCTCCCTGCTGGTATTATATTATCCTTTGGACGCAGTACTGTTCTCCACCAGCGTATGGATCCTGGCAGTGTGGAGCGAACTGCTCTTCCTGCGCTCAGGTGGACTTGAAGCCAATTACAAGCCTCCTATTTATACCCAGCAAGTACAAACACACCTTGCCCTGGTATCTCTCTCCCTGAGCCTGAAACCCTGACCTTGAGCCTGCCTGTTATCTGACCTTGAGCCTGTACCTCACCTGACCTGATCTGATCCCTATCCCGAATCCATCCTGGACCTGTTACCCGGTTACCTTGCATACCTGTCTTGCCATCCCATCCGTCCTCCCTCTCCCTGTCCTGTATTCCTTAACCATCTGCTGATCTCCCTGTGCATGACCCCGGCCTGGCTTTTGATTACGATTCTGTTATCTCCCATTATTGTACATAGCTGTCTATTGTTATTGGTGGGTCTCTGTTTGTGGGCTGGTCATCCTACTGTGTCTTATTGGAGGTGGTTGTGTTTGGTTGTGTTTATATTCACTTACTTTTATAAATTATTATATTTTCACGCACATGCGTTTTTGATTTCCTCTGTGCAGTCCACACAGTCTGGTCTACTAACTTCCTTGACATTCGTGCTTTGGGGTTGTTTTTCTTCAGCTGGAACAGGGGCCTTAGTCAAGGTAGAGGGCAGTTGGTATGAACAGTTCCAAATACCAGTCAATATTTGCACAAAACCTTCGGGCTTCTGCTAGAAAGCTGATCATGAAGAGGAACTTCTTTCAGCATGACAACAACCCAAAGCATACATGCAAATCAACAAAGGAATGGCATCACCAGAAGAAGATTAACGTTTTGAAATGGCCCAGCCTGATTCCAGACCTGAATCCAATTGAAAATATGTGTACAGGAGATGCCCTCGCAATTTGACAGATTTGGAGTGTTTTTGCAAAGAAGAGTGCAAAGAAGAGTGGGCAAATATTGCAAAGTCAAGATGTGCCATGCTGATTGACTCATACCCAAAAAGACTGAGTGCTGTAATAAAATCAAAGGGTGCTTCAACAAAGTATTTAAGGGTCTGCACACTTATGCAACCATATTATTATTTATTTTTTATTTTTACTTCCCTCCACCTAAAAGATTTCAGTTTGTTGTTGTTTTGGAAATGTTATAGCTAGGCAACTCCTATCCTCATATTGATTAGTGGTTCCAATACACTATTTCCACTATGAAAGAATATTTAATTTGTGTCATACACGTTTAAATGTAACCTTCATTTTACCATGTTTGGAAAACAGATTAAAAATAATTGTGATCACATGTTTATCATTAGAATAATTAACTCTGCACATTTTGTTATTAATGTTTTGTCTAAAAAAAATGAAATTAGCATGGGTGTCCTTCCAGCTTATCACTGATGTCTCATCTTAGATACATTCTTTCATGAGAGGGCAAAGGAGGGGGTCACATCTGCATAGAGCTAACATGACACACACACAAGATGTAAAACTAAGATTTCAGCATTCACACGCATACATTAGCTCTCTAAAATCACTTTTGTACACAACACATGCATATCATTTTCTCACTTTTTCTCTTCAAAATTTCCATGTTTAAATTAGTTTTACCTCCTAAATTCTGGTTTCCTTATTTTGTTCTAATATCCCTTGCATCCCAAGGATTGTAATCACATACGTCACATACTCTAGCTTCTATGATCAGACAGGCAGCCATAGTTATGCTCATCCCATCTTCCCTCTCTGACAACATATAAAGTATTCTGTTTTCACTCTCATTTCTCAGTTTTTTTTTTTTTTTTCATGTTTTAGAATTTACTAGTTGTAGTGCCTGACCCTAAATTCATCCCACAACTTAACATCAAAATTTCCCCTTCTGTTAAGTGTTATTTGTCTGTCACCCTTCATCCATCCTGCTCACATAGATAGCTGTTTAATCTGCATGATTCTTAGTTCCTGTGGACTTGGTAACCCTGTTACCCATTGTGGATCCCTGTCCACTCTAACCATTTATCTAGGGGCTCAGTATAGGCGGAACCGCACCTTCAATTCATATATTACTAGCGCTCCTTGTGCGCTCTGCATTTATGAGGGTCTCTTACCCTTCATTCCCTTACTTAATTTAATGCCTATAATGACTGGCCAGTCTATTTCTCCTCTCTTCTTGTGTCCCTAAACTATTTTATCTAGCAGATATACCTGTGAACAGCACTAATCTTCCTTTTCTTATCTGTAACACTCCGATGGACAGTAGACAGTGATAACATAACATTTAACCAGCAATTAATACAATTCAATTAGGGGGAGTAAAATAGGTACCCTTCATTAGTGATGAGCCGAACACCCCCGGGTTCAGTTCGCACCAGAACCCGCGAACGGACCGAAAGTTCGCACGAACATTAGAACCCTATTAAATACAACGGATGCGAACGTTCGAATTCTAAAGTGCTAATTATAATGACTATTATCCATGTTATTGTCCTAAACAGAGTTTGGGAACCCGGGTTCTGCACCAGGGGACATGTATCAATGCAAAAAGAAGTTTTAAAAACGGCCGTTTTTCGGGAGCAGTCATTTTAATGATGCATAAAGTGAAAAAAAAAAGTCAAATATTCCTTTAAATATTGTACCTGGGGGGTGTCTAAAGTATGCCTGTGAAGTGCCACGTGTTTCCCGTGTTTAGAACTGTCCCTGCACAAAATTACATTTCTAAAGGAAAAAAAAATCATTTAAAACTGCTTGCGGCTTTAATGTAATGTCTGGTCCCGGTAATATGTATGAAAATCTTTAAGAAAAATGCCATAGCTACCCCATCACCCCAGCCCATTACCAGCCCCTTTGGGTCTTGTATGGATATTAAGGGGAACCCCGCACACAAAATAAAAAAGGCCCTATATACTCTGAACAGCCGTATACAGGCGGTGCATACAAGACAGGGACTGTAGGTTTGTTCTTATGTAGAATCTGTTTGTAATTTTGAACAGGTACATTGTTTAAGTGTAGCTCCAGCCAAAAAATCTATTTTTAAGCTTTTTGGAAAACATAGGGAAGGGTTATCACCCCTGTAACATTTGTTTTGCTGTCTGTGTCCCTGTTCAGAACATTTCACCTCACTTTGCGTCCCAATGACAACTGTTTTTGAAATGTGGTGTTTTTATTGAAACAAGGATTGGTGATAAAGCATCAGTAGAGAGGAGACACCTTTTTCCCATATTAATTCTTACAGGAGAGAATTTTCCTTCCAAGGGGTAGATTTCCTCTCACTTCCTGTTGTCTTCTTCCGTTTGCAAGTAGTAGTCGTTTGTAAGTTGGATGTTTGAAAGTAGGGACCTGCCGTATATACTCTGCAGAAATTGGCCCCTTAGGTGTTGGTGTTGGCACACCACTGTAAGCACTCACAGTTACTCTTGGTGGGTGCTGGAACGCCCTGCTGTCAACTATTATATCAGGAATAGGGATGGGCCCGGTGGGCCGTTCGCATCACATTCGTGTGATGCGAGCGGCCCCGCAATGCATTGCGGCCGGCGCGGCCGGCGCAGTGCATTGCTGGCTGATGATTGGCCAAGCATGCACTGGGACCCCGCATGCTTGGCCAATCACAGCGCCCGAAACTCGGAGAGCAATAATTGGCTACAGGCAGGACGCCTGTAGCCAATTACAGCTCAGGGGCTTTAGTACACGCCCCACCATTTAAAAGGCCGCCACGCCGTCGGCCCCGGTCACATGAGTTCCGGCTTTAGGAGAGATCAGTCTGCTGATTCTGTCTTTGCTTGATACTGAAAGATTTGCTCTTCTTTGCTAAACCATTGGCTATTTCTTTGCTAAATCATTGCTACCTAAGTCATTGATCGTTCATTGCTGCTGATTGCACAGTTAGTGTGTTATTAGCTGCTGCTGGGGATTAGTCTGGTGCGTGCTTACTGTTAGTACAGTATTGCAGTAGTACCAACCGCAGTGCTGTTAGCACAGCATTGCACCCCAACAGCACCCATAGGACTTCTAGTGTGTTAGTGGCAGCAAACAGAGCTCCTATATTTTCTTCTCAGCAGCACCCATAGGACTTCTAGTGTGTTAGTGGCTTCACACAGAGCTCCTATATTTTCATCTCAGAAGCACCCATAGGACTTCTAGCGTGTTAGTGGCATCACACAGAGCTCCTATATTTTCTTCTCAGCAGCACCCATAGGACTTCTAGTGTGTTAGTGGCAGCAAACAGAGCTCCTATATTTTCTTCTCAGCAGCACCCATAGGACTTCTAGTGTGTTAGTGGCAGCAAACAGAGCTCCTATATTTTCTTCTCAGCAGCACCCATAGGACTTCTAGTGTGTTAGTGGCATCACACAGAGCTCCTATATTTTCATCTCAGCAGCACCCATAGGACTTCTAGTGTGTTAGTGGCATCACACAGAGCTCCTATATTTTCATCTCAGAAGCACCCATAGGACTTCTAGTGTGTTAGTGGCAGCAAACAGAGCTCCTATATTTTCTTCTCAGCAGCACCCATAGGACTTCTAGTGTGTTAGTGGCATCACACAGAGCTCCTATATTTTCTTCTCAGCAGCACCCATAGGACTTCTAGTGTGTTAGTGGCATCACACAGAGTTCCTATATTTTCATCTCAGAAGCACCCATAGGACTTCTAGTGTGTTAGTGGCATCACACAGAGCTCCTATATTTTCATCTCAGAAGCACCCATAGGACTTCTAGTGTGTTAGTGGCATCACACAGAGCTCCTATATTTTCTTCTCAGCAGCACCCATAGGACTTCTAGTGTGTTAGTGGCATCACACAGAGTTCCTATATTTTCATCTCAGAAGCACCCATAGGACTTCTAGTGTGTTAGTGGCATCACACAGAGCTCCTATATTTTCTTCTCAGAAGCACCCATAGGACTTCTAGTGTGTTAGTGCAATCACACAGAGCTCCTATATTTTCTTCTCAGCAGCACCCATAGGACTTCTAGTGTGTTAGTGGCATCACACAGAGTTCCTATATTTTCATCTCAGAAGCACCCATAGGACTTCTAGTGTGTTAGTGGCATCACACAGAGCTCCTATATTTTCTTCTCAGAAGCACCCATAGGACTTCTAGTGTGTTAGTGGCATCACACAGAGCTCCTATATTTTCTTCTCAGCAGCACCCATAGGACTTCTAGTGTGTTAGTGGCAGCAAACAGAGCTCCTATATTTTCTTCTCAGCAGCACCCATAGGACTTCTAGTGTGTTAGTGGCAGCAAACAGAGCTCCTATATTTTCATCTCAGAAGCACCCATAGGACTTCTAGTGTGTTAGTGGCATCACACAGAGCTCCTATATTTTCTTCTCAGCAGCACCCATAGGACTTCTAGTGTGTTAGTGGCATCACACAGAGCTCCTATATTTTCATCTCAGAAGCACCCATAGGACTTCTAGTGTGTTAGTGGCATCACACAGAGCTCCTATATTTTCTTCTCAGAAGCACCCATAGGACTTCTAGTGTGTTAGTGGCATCACACAGAGCTCCTATATTTTCTTCTCAGCAGCACCCATAGGACTTCTAGTGTGTTAGTGGCATCACACAGAGTTCCTATATTTTCATCTCAGAAGCACCCATAGGACTTCTAGTGTGTTAGTGGCATCACACAGAGTTCCTATATTTTCATCTCAGAAGCACCCATAGGACTTCTAGTGTGTTAGTGGCATCACACAGAGCTCCTATATTTTCTTCTCAGAAGCACCCATAGGACTTCTAGTGTGTTAGTGGCATCACACAGAGCTCCTATATTTTCTTCTCAGAAGCACCCATAGGACTTCTAGTGTGTTAGTGGCATCACACAGAGCTCCTATATTTTCTTCTCAGCAGCACCCATAGGACTTCTAGTGTGTTAGTGGCATCACACAGAGTTCCTATATTTTCATCTCAGAAGCACCCATAGGACTTCTAGTGTGTTAGTGGCATCACACAGAGCTCCTATATTTTCTTCTCAGAAGCACCCATAGGACTTCTAGTGTGTTAGTGGCATCACACAGAGCTCCTATATTTTCTTCTCAGCAGCACCCATAGGACTTCTAGTGTGTTAGTGGCAGCAAACAGAGCTCCTATATTTTCTTCTCAGCAGCACCCATAGGACTTCTAGTGTGTTAGTGGCAGCAAACAGAGCTCCTATATTTTCATCTCAGAAGCACCCATAGGACTTCTAGTGTGTTAGTGGCATCACACAGAGCTCCTATATTTTCTTCTCAGAAGCATCCATAGGACTTCTAGTGTGTTAGTGGCATCACACAGAGCTCCTATATTTTCTTCTCAGCAGCACCCATAGGACTTCTAGTGTGTTAGTGGCAGCAAACAGAGCTCCTATATTTTCATCTCAGCAGCACCCATAGGACTTCTAGTGTGTTAGTGGTATCACACAGAGCTCCTATATTTTCTTCTCAGCAGCACCCATAGGACTTCTAGTGTGTTAGTGGCATCACACAGAGCTCCTATATTTTCTTCTCAGAAGCACCCATAGGACTTCTAGTGTGTTAGTGGCATCACACAGAGCTCCTATATTTTCTTCTCAGCAGCACCCATAGGACTTCTAGTGTGTTAGTGGCATCACACAGAGTTCCTATATTTTCATCTCAGAAGCACCCATAGGACTTCTAGTGTGTTAGTGGCATCACACAGAGCTCCTATATTTTCTTCTCAGCAGCACCCATAGGACTTCTAGTGTGTTAGTGGCAGCAAACAGAGCTCCTATATTTTCTTCTCAGCAGCACCCATAGGACTTCTAGTGTGTTAGTGGCATCACACAGAGTTCCTATATTTTCATCTCAGAAGCACCCATAGGACTTCTAGTGTGTTAGTGGCATCACACAGAGCTCCTATATTTTCTTCTCAGAAGCACCCATAGGACTTCTAGTGTGTTAGTGGCATCACACAGAGCTCCTATATTTTCTTCTCAGCAGCACCCATAGGACTTCTAGTGTGTTAGTGGCATCACACAGAGTTCCTATATTTTCATCTCAGAAGCACCCATAGGACTTCTAGTGTGTTAGTGGCATCACACAGAGCTCCTATATTTTCTTCTCAGCAGCACCCATAGGACTTCTAGTGTGTTAGTGGCAGCAAACAGAGCTCCTATATTTTCTTCTCAGCAGCACCCATAGGACTTCTAGTGTGTTAGTGGCATCACACAGAGTTCCTATATTTTCATCTCAGAAGTAGTGATGAGCCGAACACCCCCGGGTTCGGTTCGCACCAGAACCCGCGAACGGACCGAAAGTTAGTACGAACATTAGAACCCTATTAAATACAATGGATGCGAACGTTCGAATTCTAAAGTGCTAATTATAACGACTATTATGCATGTTATTGTCCTAAAAAGGGTTTGGGAACCCGGGTTCTGCACCAGGGGACATGTATCAATGCAAAAAGAAGTTTTAAAAACGGTCGTTTTTCGGGAGCAGTCATTTTAACCACTTAACGACCGCCCACCGCCGATTTACGTCGGCAGAATGGCACGGACAGGCAGAATCACGTAGATCTACGTGATCGCCTTTGTGCAGTTGGGGGGTCCATCCGGACCCCCCTTCACTGCAGTGAGCGGCCGTTAAGTGTTCGGGAGCGATCAGGCATGAGGGGGCGGCCGCTCGATTCCGCCCCCCCCTCGCGATCGCTCCCGGCCAATGAAATTGCTTCCTCCGCCATGTGATGTAAACACAGGCTGGAGGAAGTGATGTCATCTCCCTCGCCGCGGTCTTTTCGTTCCCGGCGCCGAGGAGTGAAGACAGAGGTTAGTGCTCCAACAGTCCACTGACACGTAGGTACACATAGGCACACAAATCACCCCCCAGTCACCCCCAGATCACCCCCCAGGTCACCCCAAAGCCCCCAATCACAGTGTCACTGATTGCAGTGATCATTTATTTTACTGATCACTGCATTTAGTGTCATCTGTGATTGTAAAAAGTTGCAGGGCAGTTAGGATTAGGCCCCTTTAGGTCCAGGGTAGCCCCCTAACCCCCCCTAATAAAGGTTTAACCCCTTGATCACCCCCCAGGTAACCCTTTCACCCCCTAACTTCAGCGTCACTAAGCGATTGTTTTTCCGATCGCTGTATTCGTGTCGCTGGTGTTTTAGATAGGCAGTTATTTTTTTTTTAGGTTCGCCGCAGGTTTTTATTGGTGTCAGGTACCCCCATATATTATTTTAACCCCCTGATTGCCCCTAGAGTTAACCCTTTCACCAGTGATCGCCGTATAAGCGTCACTGGTGTCACTGGTTAGCCAGTAAGTTATTTAGTTATTTAGGTTACCCGTCAGGTTTTTATATAGTGTCAGGTACCCCCATATTTAACCTAATAAAGGTTTTAACCCCCTGATTGCCCCTAGTTAACCCTTTCACCAGTGATCACCATATAAAGGTTACGGGTGACGCTGGTTGATTAGTTTGCTTTTTATAGCATCAGGGCACCCGCCGTATATAACCCAATAAAGGTTTAACCCCCCTGATCGCCCGGCGGGTGAGATCAATTAGGTTTTAGCGCCAGAGAGGGTCTG
The DNA here is from genome assembly GCA_029206835.1 of Rana muscosa. Lineage (NCBI taxonomy): Eukaryota > Metazoa > Chordata > Amphibia > Anura > Ranidae > Rana > Rana muscosa. The sequence goes on from CM055118.1 coordinate 852,857,168, forward strand.
CGTCGCCCCAGGCAGTGTTAGGTTAGTGCCAGTAACGCTAACACCCACGCGCAAAGCATACACCCCCCTTAGTGGTATAGTATCTGATCAGATCTATACTAGCATCCCCAGCGGTTTAGGGTTCCCAAAAATGCAGTGTTAGCGGGATCAGCCCAGATACCTGCTAGCGCCTGCGTTTAGCCCCTCCGCCCAGCCCAGCCCAGCCCACCCAAGTGCAGTATCGATCGATCACTGTCACTTACCAAACACAACACACATAACTGCAGCGTTCGCAGAGACAGGCCTGATCCCTGCGATCGCTAACAGTTTTTTTGTAGCGTTTGATATATTTGCTGACGACAGTCAGGTGCTTTTTTTCCTGTGAATCTTACTAGTGTACCCCTAAATTTAGAGCCCAAAATGGCAAGACGAAGGTACACTAGTAAAGAGGCCTACGAGATTCTGAGCATGACAGATAGTGAAGAGGAGGTCACGTATCTGTCAGATTCAGGCTCAGAATATCTTCCCGTAGAAGACAGTGACGTCAGCGGCCCCACGTCAGATAGCTCTGACGACGAAGTTGAGGTCCCTGCTAAGGTCAGGCGTACCCGATCCCGATCTTCTGAGGTTGTTGAGGAGCAAGAACCGCAGGTCTCTCGTATCATGGAGCAGAGTAGTACTAGCGCCGCTATTCCTTCTGGTGAACTGGCAAGCACCAGCGGCCTAGTACAGCCTGGACGTACATCCAGCACTGCAGTAACACTTGGTGACGTGGCGAGTCCCATAAGTGCAGTTCCAGCTGGCGAGGTGGCAAGCACAAGTAGTGTCCCGCTGCCACCAAGAAGACAAAGGCAGGCCCGTCGTGCCCATACTGCCCTTCCTGCAGAATTCGCCTATCCTGATTGGGTCCCCACCACTTCTGCAGAACCCGTACTTCCCCCATTCACTGCCCAACCCGGTATTCAGGTGGAAACAGCTGATTTTATTCCAATTGATTTTTATTCGCTGTTTTTCACGGAAGATCTCTATAGATCTATTGTGGACCAGAGTAATTTATATGCTGGTCAATTTATCGCCGCTAACCCCCAGTTGCCTAAAATTGCCAGAAATTGGAAACCAATTACGGTTTCCGAATTTAAGACCTTTCTGGGCCTTTCCCTCAACATGGGCACACATAAATTTCCGTCATTGCGTGCTTATTGGTCCACGCACCCAATTGACCACATGCCCGTGTTCTCTGCCTCCATTTCCAGGGCGCGATACGAGCAGATTTTGCGGTTCATGCACTTCAACGACAATGAACTTTGTCGTCCACGTGGGGACCCTGAATACGACCGGCTCTATAAAATTCGGCCCCTCATAAACCACTTCAACGAACGTTTTGCAGCCTTGTTTACTCCCGATCAAGTTGTCTGCATTGATGAGTCCCTGATTAAATTTTCTGGCCGCTTGTCTTTCAAGCAGTACCTTCCCAGCAAGCGTGCCAGATACGGGGTCAAGCTCTACAAGTTCTGTGACAGGGCAACAGGCTATGTAGTGAACTTTACGGTTTATGAGGGAAAAGACAGTCAGATTGAGTCGGTCAACTGCCCGGATTACATAGGGAGCGCTGGCAAGATAGTGTGGAACTTGGTGTCACCCTTATTCGGAAAGGGGTACCACTTGTATGTAGACAATTATTACACGAGCGTGCCACTGTTTAGTCACTTGTTTGATCATAAGATTGGAGCATGTGGCACCGTGCGACCTAATCGCCGGGGCTTTCCCCAGCGGCTTGTAGATGCCCGTCTTAGGCTGGGGGAGAGAGCCTGCTTGAAGTGTAATAACTTGCTCGCTATGAAGTGGAGGGACAATAAGAATGTTTTCCTTCTTACCTCCCTTCATGCAGACACGACAGTCCAAATTCGTACGGCGACTGGTGTTGTGGAGAAACCCCTCTGTGTCCACGAATATAACCAAAATATGGGAGGGGTGGACCTCAACGACCAGTTGATGGCGCCGTATCTAATTGACCGTAAGGCGAGACGCTGGTACAAAAAAGTGTCTCTATCATTATTCCAATTGGCTTTGCTGAACGCTCATGTGCTATACAGAGCTTCAGGCGGGACGTTATCTCTTCTAAAATTCCAGAATGAGATAGTCACAGAACTCCTGTATCCAGGCGGTTCTGCACCTCACCATCCCCAACCAAATGCAGTAAGCCGGCTGCATGAAAGGCATTATTCGTATGTCCTCCCGAGTACCCCTACCCAAAGCCACCCCCAAAAAAGATGTCGTGTCTGTAGCAAGCGCGGATTTAGGCGTGACACCCGTAGTTTTTGTCCACTCTGTCCTGACAAGCCTGGTCTTTGCCAAGGTGAATGTTTTGAACGCTACCACTCAAAAGTGAAGTTTTAGCGTAGGGTACAGCATTTCACAGACAAGGACACACTTACACAGGGTCTCCCAAGATGCCATTACATTTTGAGAGACCCGAACCATTACAGTTGTAAAGTTACAAAAAAAAGTGTAAAAAAGAAAAAAAAAACGTAAAAAACAAAACACAAAAAAAATATAAAATAAAAAAACCAAAAATAGTTGTCGTTTTATTGTTCTCTCTCTCTCTCTATTTTCTCTCTATTGTTCTGCTCTTTTTTACTGTATTCTATTCTGCAATGTTTTATCATGCTTGCTTTTCAGGTATGTAATTTTTTGTTTTCAGGTGCGCCATTCAACTGCAGCGCGGAATTATTTATCTTGACAGCAACAGCGTTTGCTCCCACGATACATAAAGCCGTGACTCCAGTGCTGTAGGAGGTGATTTCACCACCACAGTTAAAAAAAAGAGCATATATGCCGAAGCATGGGGGCAGCAGGGGCGGAGGAGCGATTTTGCTCCTAATGCCGCGTACATACGGTCGAAATTCCGACGGAGGCCTGCCCGTGGAAAATTCCGACCGTGTGTACGCGGCATAACTTTTTTGCGGGAGGATGCCCCCATGCTTCGGCATATATATATTTTAGGCACAGGTTGCGTTAAAACATTTTTTTATTTTTTACTAGGTTTTGTTTTGGTATTTGCTTTGCAGGTATGGCATGTGTGAGGGGGTTAGCTCGGCAGCGGGTGTGTGTGACCCCTGAGATGGGCTCCCCACACAAAAACAGGCCCAGCCAACGGAGGTTGTGGTTTTCAAAATCAAAAAGGTGTGGTTTATTTTCTATTTACAGTGACAAAACACAGCAAAGCAAAAGAAACATAAACAAAATAAATCCTGGTCAACTTGACCTCTGACTAAACATACAGGTTTCCTAACTAACAACTGGGATCAGCCTAGTGCTGTCCTAGTCCCTAAGTCCCTGGTTTTAAATGTCCAAGCAAATAGCCACACAGGCTTTGTCTCACCGCACAGAGGTTCACTCTCCCTAGACAGTCCACACAGGTCTGGTTCCAGGCATGAGCTAACATCTAATGAAGCTGGGAGTTCTTATAGAGGCCTAAATGAGCTGACAAGCTTCAGCTGGTCTCATCAACTCCCTGTCTGCACGACGCCCCACACTCTCCCTAGAGGTATGAGTCATCCATGAGCCCACTAGCCTCAGCTGGGCTTATACAACTCTCCACCTAGTTGTATAAGTCGGCGTAAAGCCTGAATCTGGGCGAAATATATCTACCCCCCTGGATGCAACCAGGTGACTTTACCTTCCTGCTGTCACATACCCCCCCTCTTGTTTTAACCTCGGGGTTGGAACACCAGCAATCAGGCATTCATGTACTCGAGACAAAGCATCCACATTCCCCATTTGAACGCCAGGGCGATGCTTTACTGTGAAGTTGAATTCCTGGAGGGCCAGGAACCACCTATTCACTCTTCTATTTGTTTCCTTGTTTTGAGCCATCCACTTTAACGGAGCGTGATCCGTAACCATGTCAAAGTGCCTACCTAGCAGGTAGTACCGAAGGGAATCTAGAGCCCACTTCACCGCTAAACACTCCTTTTCAACGGTGGCGTAATTTACCTCATGGGACTTCAACTTCCTGCTGAGGTAAATGACTGGGTGCTCTTCCCCGTTCCAGACCTGGGACAATACTGCTCCTAACCCCACATCTGACGCATCACTTTGTACGACAAAGTCTTTAGAGAAGTCGGGTGAGTACAACACTGGCTGGCTACATAAGGCTTGTTTCAAGAATTGGAATGCTGCCTCAGCCTCGTGGGTCCATTTAATCATGACCGACCCTTTCCCCTTCGTCAGGTTGGTTAGGGGCACAGCCTTAGAAGCAAAGTGGGGAATGAATCGCCGATAATACCCAGCGATTCCCAGAAAGGCTCGTACCTGCTTCTTGCTGTTGGGACGTGGCCAACTCTGGATGGCCTCGACTTTGTTGAGTTGGGGTTTTATTACTCCCCTCCCAATGGTGTACCCAAGATATTTGGCCTCCTCCTGCCCAATGGTACACTTCTTGGGGTTAGCCGTAAACCCCGCTTCCCGAACAGAGTCCAGGACTGCTTGCACTTTTGGCAGATGTGAGGCCCAATCTGTGCTATGGACAATTATGTCATCCAGGTAAGCCGCAGCATACTTCCGATGGGGCCTCAGCATCTGGTCCATTTTCCGCTGGAATGTGGCCGGCGCATTCTGTAACCCGAACGGCATTCTTTTATATTGGAACGCCCCGTCTGGGGTTACAAATGCGGTTTTCTCTTTGGCCGACTTGGCCAGGGGGATTTGCCAATACCCTTTTGTGAGGTCAAGAGTCATCATGTATCGGGCTGTTCCCAGCCGGTCGATCAACTCATCTATACGTGGCATGGGGTAGGTGTCAAATTTTGTAACTTTGTTCAACTGACGAAAATCGTTACAAAATCGCCAGCTCCCATCCGGTTTAGGCACCAACACAATGGGACTAGACCAATCACTTTGGGACTCCTCTATCACCCCTAAGTTCAGCATTTTCTGTACTTCCTCCCGTATTGCCTCCCGTCGGGCCTCTGGGATCCGATAGGGTTTTAACTTCACCCTTTCACCGGGCGGGGTAATGATGTCATGCTCTACCCCAGATGTTTGTCCCGGCAGCTCAGAGAATACCTCCTTGTTGCGAAGCACAAACTCCTTAACCTCCTGTTGTTGGGGTTGTGACAAGGTGGCTGCTATTCCAACCTCAGGAATCACGCAACCAGTTTGAGCTGGTGACCAAGTGTCTGCGACTAGGGACTCTCTATCCCTCCAGGCTTTCAACAGATTAACGTGATAGATCTGTTCGGGCTTTCGCCTTCCTGGTTGTCTGACCTTGTAATTCACTTCGCTCACTTTTTCCATTATCTCGTAGGGGCCTTGCCATTTGGCAAGGAATTTACTTTCAACCGTAGGGACAAGTACCAGTATCCTATCCCCCGGGGAAAAGGTACGGGTCTTGGCTCCACGGTTGTACACTCTCTGCTGTGCTAACTGCGCTTGGGCCAAATGTTCCTTCACGATGGGCATTACCTGTGCAATTCGGTCTTGCATCAGGGCGACATGCTCAATCACACTCCTGTGGGGAGAACTCTCACTTTCCCAAGTTTCCTTGGCAATATCCAACAGCCCTCTTGGGTGTCTCCCATACAGTAACTCAAAGGGGGAGAATCCCGTAGAGGATTGGGGCACCTCCCTAATAGCAAACATCAGATAAGGAAGTAGACAGTCCCAATCCTTTCCATCTCTATCCACCACTTTCTTCAACATTTGTTTTAGTTTTTTTTTGAACCTTTCAACCAGCCCATCGGTTTGGGGGTGATACACAGATGTACGTAATTGCGTCACTTTGAACAATTTACACAGCTCCTTCATAACCCGGGACATAAAGGGTGTACCTTGGTCCGTAAGCAGTTCTTTACAAATACCCACCCGGCTAAACACAAGAGATAGCTCTTTGGCTATGGTTTTGGCCGAGGTATTTCGGAGAGGGATCGCTTCTGAATAACGGGTGGCATAGTCCATTATAACTAATATGTACTGGTGCCCCCTAGCGGACTTGATTATAGGACCTACCAAATCCATGGCGATCCTCTCAAACGGGACCTCAATGATGGGTAGAGGGACCAGCGGGCTACGGAAATGTGGCATCGGGCCGACCTCTGACACACAGGGCAGGAGGAACAATAATTGTCTATGTCCTTCATCACCCCCGGCCAATAGAATCTCTGTAATACCCTCTCTCGGGTTTTCTCTGTCCCCAGATGACCTCCCAGAATGTGCCCATGGGCCAACTCCAACACCAACTTCCTGTAAGGTTTGGGCACCACAAGCTGCTCAACGGTTTCTTCTGCCCTTTTTGCCACCCGATACAGTAGGTCCTTCTCTACGCTGAAGTATGGGTAAGTGCAGGTATTATCTGGGTTCACTAACTCGCCATCTATTTCCACTACGTTTTCCCGTGCCTTTATTAGGGCGGGGTCTTTCAACTGTTCTGTGGCAAAGTTTTCCCTGTGAACCTCAAGATCAGAAAACTCCACAGACGGTAGGTTTTCGTCTGAGGAGGTGGGCTCCTCTCCAGTTTCTTGAGTCTCCCCTGCCAATACTGATAAGGGAAATTCTGGAGAGTCCTCACCACTCTCAGGGGAGTTCTGGCTATCACATTTCTGGTACATAGGGGCACCAGTGGGGGGCTCAGGATCATCCCACAGTTCCCAGAACTTCGGAAAATCCCTTCCCACAATGGCGTCATGCGGTAACTGAGATACTAAGCCCACTGGATGAGAGAGGGTACCTTTGGGGGTCTCGAAACACACTGTAGTCACTGGATACTCTCGGGTGTCCCCATGCACACAAATAACAGCTACCTTGCTATTCCCAGAGACCTCTGTTTTAACTAACTCAGCCTTTATCAGGGTCACAAGGCTACCTGAATCCAGCAATACCACAACATTTCTACCATTAACACACATTTTGCATAAATGTTTCTCAGTCCCTCGAATGGCAGTGCATGCGACTGTCGCACACAGCGACTGACGTCTGCCCGTCAGAAAGTCACACTGCATGGGTTCCTCCACAACCGGGCAATTGGCTGCAATATGTCCCGCTTGCCGGCAGCGGTAGCAAACGATCCTTCTTGCGGCCTCTTGAGCCGCTGATTTCCCAGGCTGTTCTCGCCAAACTTGGGGTAGAGCTCCCACCCTCTCACTCTCTCCACCCTCACCCCTTGGAATCCTCTTATCCGCCCCTGGGGATGTTCTGGTCTTAGGGTGGAAAGTCCGAGTGTCTCTGGAAGAGGCCGTCAGGTTCTCTGTAGCCAAGTATTTCTCCACACGATCCACAAGACCATCGGCCGTCTCTGGGTCTCCATGGCTCACCCACTTTTGGATGGCAGTAGGAAGAGCTCTCAAAAACCGATCCATTACAACACGTTCCACAATCTTTGGTGCGGACAAAGTCTCTGGCTGTAGCCACTTTCTGCTCAGGTGAATGAGATCATACATTTGAGACCTGGGGGGTTTTCCAAGCTGGAAAGTCCAGTTATGCACACGCTGAGCCCGGACAGCCTGGGTGACACCCAGCCTTGCCAATATTTCAGCTTTTAGCATTGCATAGTCTTTTGCTTGGTTAGGCTCTAGGTCATAGTAAGCTTTCTGCGATTCACCAGTTAACAGAGGAGCCACCAGTCCAGCCCACTGCTCCTCAGGCCACTTTTCTCTTTCAGCGGCCCTTTCAAATGTGGTCAAAAATACCTCTGGATCATCCTCTCCAGTCATTTTTGTCAATAAACGACTCACCCCAAAGGACGCGGTATTAGTGGGACGGCTTTCCTCACTGGTCTGCGGACGTTGCTGCATTGCTGCTTCCATCTGTTGTTGTAGTCTCTGCTCTTGCTTCTGCAACAGGTCTATGAAGCGGGCCTCAGATTGCTGCTGGGCTTGTTGCTGAGCCTCCAGACTCTGTTGCAAAGTTGCGTTTGTCTGCTGCTGGGCTGCAAGGCTCTGTTGATGAGCTTGCTGCTGGGCTGCGAAGTTCTGTTGTTGAGCTGCAAGGCTCTTTTGCAAACCTGCATTTGTCTGCTGTTGATTGGCATTTGCTAGAGCCAGCTGCTTCAGTATCTCCTCCATGCTGGCTTAAAAAAAAACTGCCCGCATTCTCTACCAACTGTGAGGGGGTTAGCTCGGCAGCGGGTGTGTGTGACCCCCGAGATGGGCTCCCCACACAAAAACAGGCCCAGCCAACGGAGGTTGTGGTTTTCAAAATCAAAAAGGTGCGGTTTATTTTCTATTTACAGTGACAAAACACAGCAAAGCAAAAGAAACATAAACAAAATAAATCCTGGTCAACTTGACCTCTGACTAAACATACAGGTTTCCTAACTAACAACTGGGATCAGCCTAGTGCTGTCCTAGTCCCTAAGTCCCTGGTTTTAAATGTCCAAGCAAATAGCCACACAGGCTTTGTCTCACCGCACAGGGGTTCACTCTCCCTAGACAGTCCACACAGGTCTGGTTCCAGGCATGAGCTAACATCTAATGAAGCTGGGAGTTCTTATAGAGGCCTAAATGAGCTGACAAGCTTCAGCTGGTCTCATCAACTCCCTGTCTGCACGACGCCCCACACTCTCCCTAGAGGTATGAGTCATCCATGAGCCCACTAGCCTCAGCTGGGCTTATACAACTCTCCACCTAGTTGTATAAGTCGGCGTAAAGCCTGAATCTGGGCGAAATATATCTACCCCCCTGGATGCAACCAGGTGACTTTACCTTCCTGCTGTCACACATGGTAAGGTCTTACTGTTGTACTGTAATGTTACTTTGTTTTAATGTTAACCACCATTTGCTTAGCAGGTACGCCATTCAGTTGCAGCGCCGATCTATTTATCTTGACAGCAACAGCGTTTGCTCCCACGATACATAAAGCCGTGACTCCAACGCTGTAGGAGGTGATTTCACCACCACAGTTAAAAAAAAGAGCATATATGCCGAAGCATGGGGCAGCAGGGGCGGAGGAGCGATTTTGCTCCTAATGCCGCGTATATACGGTCGAAATTCCAACGGAGGCTTGCCCGTGGAAAAGTCCGACCGTGTGTACGCGGCATAACCTTTTATGCCGCGTACATACAGTCGAAATTCCGACGAAGGCTTGACCGTGTGTACGCGGCATAACTTTTTTGCGGGAGGATGCCCCCATGCTTCGGCATATATGCCCATCATTAGAAGTGGGTGGATGAAGGGAGGTATTCTAATGGTGGGCATACCCACCAATCAATCTCTTTTTTTCGTTCAGCCAATAGGCTGTATGAAAAAAAAGATTACAATACATGTCCAACAAGGACCAGCAACGTACTGGTATGTTGCTGGACTTTGAATGTTTATACCAGAATGATGCCTGCGGGTTTAGGTATCATCTTGGTATCATTCTTTTCAGCCAGCAGCCGGCTTTCATGTAAAAGCAATTCTAGCAGATAATTAGCCTCTAGACTGCTTTTACAAGCAGTGGGAGGGAATGTCCCCCCCCGGATATAAAAAGCGCCATTGGGAAATTGGGAAAGCATTTTATCACACCGATCTTGGTGTGGTCAGATGCTTTGAGGGCAGAGGAAAGATCTAGGGTCTAACCCCCCAATTTTTTTCAAAAAAAGAGTACCTGTCACTACCTATTGCTATCATAGGGGATATTTACATTCCCTGAGATAACGATAAAAATGGTAAAAAAATAAAATATGGAAGGCACAGTTTAAAAATAAAATAAAAAAGCCAAATAAATAATAAAAAATAAATTAAAAAAAATAAAAAAAAAGCACCGCTGTCCCCCCCTGCTATTGCGCAAAGGCGAACGCAAGCGTCGGTCTAGCGTCATATGTAAACAGCAATTGCATCATGCATGTGAGGTATCACCGCGAAGGTCAGATCGAGGGCAGTCATTTTAGCAGTAGACCTCCTCTGTAAATCTAACGTGGTAACCTGTAAAGGCTTTTAAATGCTTTTAAAAATGAATGTAGTTTGTCGCCGCTGCGCGTTTGTGCGCAATTTTAAAGCATGTCGTGTTTGGTATCCATGTACTCGGCCTATGATCATCTTTTTTATTTCATCAAACATTTGGGCAATATAGTGTTTTTTAGTGCATTAAAAATAAAAAAAGTGTGTTTTTCCCCCAAAAAATGCGTTTGAAAAATCGCTGCGCAAATACTGTGTGGAAAAAAAAAATGCAACACCCACTATTTTAATCTGTAGGGCCTTTGCTTTAAAAAAATATATAATGTTTGGGGGTTCAACATAATTTTCTTGCAAAAAAAAAAATTTTTTTTCATGTAAACAAAAAGTGTCAGAAAGGGCTTTGTCTTCAAGTGGTTAGAAGAGTGGATGATGTGTGACATAAGCTTCCTAATGTTGTGCATAAAATGCCAGGACAGTTCAAAACCCCCCCAAATGACCCCATTTTGTAAAGTAGACACCTCAAGCTATTTGCTGAGAGGCATGTTGAGCCCATTGAATATTTTTTTTTTTTGTCCCAAGTGATTGAATAATGACCAAAAAAAAAAAAATGTACAAAAAGTTGTCACTAAATTATATATTGCTCAAACATGCCATGGGCATATGTGGAATTACACCCCAAAATACATTCTGTTGCTTCTCCTGAGTACGGGGATACCACATGTGTGGGACTTTTTGGGAGCCTAGTCGCGTACGGGACCCCAAAAACCAAGCACCGCCTTCAGGATTTCTATGGGTGTAAATTTTTGATTTCACTCCTCACTGCCTATCACAGTTTCGGAGGCCATGGAATGCCCAGATGGCACAAAACCCCCCCAAATGACCCCATTTTGGAAAGTAGACACCCCAATCTATTTGCTGAGAGGTATGTTGAGTATTTTGCAGATCTCGCTTTTTGTCACAAAGTTTTGAAAATGTAAAAAAAGAAAAAAAAAAAGAAAAAAAAATGTCTTTCTTAATTTTCAAAAACAAATGAGAGCTGTAAAATACTCACCATGCCTCTCAGCAAATAGCTTGGGGTGTCTACTTTCCAAAATGGGGTCATTTGTGGGGGTTTTGGGCTATTTTGACATTTTATGGCCTTCAAAACTGTGATAGGTAGTGAGGAGTGATATCAAAAATTTATGCCCTTAGAAACCTTGAAGGCGGTGCTTGGTTTTTGGGGTCCCGTACGCGGCTAGGCTCCCAAAAAGTCCCACACATGTGGTATCCCCGTACTCAGGAGAAGCAGCAGAATGTATTTTGGGGTGTAATTTCACATATAACCATGGCATGTGTGAGCAATATATCATTTAGTGACAACTTTTTGTACATTTTTTTTTCTTTTTGTCATTATTCAATCATTTGGGACAAAAAAAAAAAATATTCAATGGGCTCAACATGCCTCTCAGCAAATAGCTTGGGGTGTCTACTTTCCAAAATGGGGTCATTTGGGGGGGTTTTGTGCCATCTTGGCATTTTATGGCCTTCAAAACTGTGATAGGTAGTGAGGAGCGAAATCAAAAATGTATGCCCTTAGAAACCTTGAAGGCGGTGCTTGGTTTTTGGGGTCCTGTACGCGGCTAGGCTCCCAAAAAGTCCCACACATGTGGTATCCCCGTACTCAGGAGAAGCAGCAGAATGTATTTTGGGGTGTAATTTCACATATGCCCATGGCATGTGTGAGCAATATATCATTTAGTGACAACTTTGTGCAAAAAAAAAACAGTTTGTCATATTCCCGCAACCTGTGGCAAAATATAAAATATTCCATGGACTCAACATGCCTCTCAGCAAATAGCTTGGGGTGTCTACTTTCCAAAATGGGGTAATTTGGGGGGGTTTGTGCTATTTTGGCATTTTATGGCCTTCGAAACTGTGATAGGTAGTGAGGAGTGAAATCAAAAATTTACGCCCTTAGAAATCCTGAAGGCGGTGCTTGGTTTTTGGGGCCCTGTACGCGGCTAGGCTCCCAAAAAGTCCCACACATGTGGTATCCCCGTACTCAGGAAAAGCAGCAGAATGTATTTTGGGGTGCAATTCCACATATAACCATGGCATGTGTGAGCAATATATCATTTAGTGACAACTTTTTGTACATTTTTTTTTTTCTTTTTGTCATTATTCAATCATTTGGGACAAAAAAAAAAAAAATATTCAATGGGGTCAACATGCCTCTCAGCAAATAGCTTGGGGTGTCTACTTTCCAAAATGGGGTCATTTGGGGGGGTTTTGTGCCATCTTGGCATTTTATGGCCTTCAAAACTGTGATAGGTAGTGAGGAGTGAAATCAAAAATGTATGCCCTTAGAAACCTTGAAGGCGGTGCTTGGTTTTTGGGGTCCCGTACGCGGCTAGGCTCCCAAAAAGTCCCACACATGTGGTATCCCCGTACTCAGGAGAAGCAGCAGAATGTATTTTGGGGTGTAATTTCACATATGCCCATGGCATGTGTGAGCAATATATCATTTAGTGACAACTTTGTGCAAAAAAAAAAAAGTTTGTCATATTCCCGCAACTTGTGGCAAAATATAAAATATTCCATGGACTGAACATGCCTCTCAGTAAATAGCTTGGGGTGTCTACTTTCCAAAATGGGGTCATTTGGGGGGGTTTTGTGCTATTTTGGCATTTTATGGCCTTCGAAACTGTGATAGGTAGTGAGGAGTGAAATCAAAAATTTGCGCCCTTAGAAATCCTGAAGGCGGTGCTTGGTTTCCGGGGTCCCGTACGTGGCTAGGCTCCTAAAAAGTCCCACACATGTGGTATCCCCGTACTCAGGAGAAGCAGCAGAATGTATTTTGGGGTGCAATTCCACATATAACCATGGCATGTGTGAGCAATATATCATTTAGTGACAACTTTTTGTAATTTTTTATTTTTTTTTTGTCATTATTCAATCACTTGGAACAAAAAAAAAAAATATTCAATGGGCTCAACATGCCTCTCAGCAATTTCCTTGGGGTGTCTACTTTCCAAAATGGGGTCATTTGGGGGGGTTTTGTACTGCCCTGCCATTTTAGCACCTCAAGAAATGAGATAGGCAGTCATAAATTTAAAGCTGTGTAAATTTCAGAAAATGTACCCTAGTTTGTAAACGCTATAACTTTTGCGCAAACCAATAAATATACGCTTATTGACATTTTTTTTACTAAAGACATGTGGCTGAATACATTTTGGCCTAAATGTATGACTAAAATTGAGTTTATTCGATTTTTCTTATAACAAAAATTAGAAAATATCATTTTTTTTCAAAATTTTCGGTCTTTTTCTGTTTATATCGCAAAAAATAAAAATCTCAGAGGCAATCAAATACCATTAAAAGAAAGCTCTATTTGTGGGAAGAAAAGGACGCAAATTTCATTTGGGTACAACATTGCATGTCCGCACAATTTACAGTTAAAGCAGCGCAGTGCCGAATCCCAAAAACAGGCTTGGTCCTAATGGCCCGAAATGGTCCGGGGCTTAAGTGGTTAATGATGCATAAAGTGAAAAAAAAAAAGTCAAATATTCCTTTAAATATCGTAACTGGGGGGTGTCTAAAGTATGCCTGTGAAGTGCCACGTGTTTCCCGTGTTTAGAACTGTCCCTGCACAAAATGACACTTCTAAAGGAAAAAAAAAGCCATTTAAAACTGCTTGCGGCTTTAATGTAATGTCTGGTCCCGGTAATATGGATGAAAATCTTTAAGAAAAATGGCATAGCTACCCCATGACCCCCCTACCCCAGCCCATTACCAGCCCCTTTGGGTCTTGTATGGATATTAAGGGGAACCCCGCACATAAAATAAAAAAGGCCCTATATACTCTGAACAGCCGTATACAGGCGGTGCATACAAGACAGGGACTGTAGGTTTGTTCTTATGTAGAATCTGTTTGTAATTTTGAACAGGTACATTGTTTAAGTGTAGCTCCAGCCCAAAAATCTATTTTTAAACTTTTTGGAAAACATAGGTAAGGGTTATCACCCCTGTAACATTTGTTTTGCTGTCTGTGCCCCTGTTCAGAACATTTCACCTCATTTTCCGTCCCAATGACAACTGTTTTTGAAATGTGGTGTTTTTCTTGAAACAAGGATTGCTGATAAAGCATCAGTACAGAGGAGACACCTTTCTCCCATATTAATTCTTACAGGAGAGAATTTTCCTTCCAAGGGGTAGATTTCCTCTCACTTCCTGTTGTCTTCTTGCGTTTGCAAGTAGGAGTCGTTTGTAAGTTGGATGTTTGAAAGTAGGGACCTGCCGTATATACTCTGCAGAAATAGGCCCCTTAGTTGTTGGTGTTGGCACAACACTGTAAGCACTCACAGTTACTCTTGGTTGGTGCTGGAACGCCCTGCTGTCAACTATTATATCAGGAATTTTAATTACATATAATTGTTGAACAGTGGTAGTAAAAATTGGGCCTTTGATGGTGGTGCTGGTGCCACAACACTGTAAGCCCTGACAGTTACTCTTGGTGGGTGCAGCAATGGGCCCTGCTGTGAATTATTAGATCAAGAATTGTAATTGCATGCCCCTGTTGAACAGGGGCTGAAAAATTGGGCCTTTCGTGGTGGTGGTGGTGGTGGTGGTGTTGCCACAACACTGTAAGCCCTCAGAGTTACTCTTGGTGGGTGCAGGAATGGGCCCTGCTGTGAATTATTAGATCAAGAATTGTAATTGCATGCCCCTGTTGAACAGGGGCTGAAAAATTGGGCCTTTCGTGGTGGTGGTGGTGGTGGTGGTATTGCCACAACACTGTAAGCCCTCAGAGTTACTCTTGGTGGGTGCAGGAATGGGCCCTGCTGTGAATTATTAGATCAAGAATTGTAATTACATGCCCCTTTTGAACAGGGGCTGAAAAATTGGGCCTTTCGTGGTGGTGGTGGTGGTGGCGTTGCCACAACACTGTAAGCCCTCAGAGTTACTCTTGGTGGGTGCAGCAATGGGCCCTGCTGTGAATTATTAGATCAAGAATTGTAATTACATGCCCCTGTTGAACAGGGGCTGAAAAATTGGGCCTTAGGCACTGGTGGCACAACACTACAACCCCTCACAGATACTGTACTTGGAGCACAGCAATGAGCCCTGTTGCAAAGTATTGCTTCAAAAATTGTAATGACACGCCCCTGTTAAACAGGGGCTGAAAAATTGGGCCTTAGGCACTGGTGCCACAACACTCCAACCCCTCACAGATACTGTACTTGGAGCACAGCAATGAGCCCTATGGCAAATTATTGCTAAAAAAATTGTAATTACACGCCCCTGTAAAACAGGGGCTGAAAAATTGGGCCTTAGCCACTGGTGGCGGCACCCATAAACAAAAATGATCTTCCAAGCTATCATCATCAATCGTATCATTGAGGACTCGGAGGAGGAGGATAGCCAGTCAACATAACAGCACAGGCACTCAGCATCAGCATCAGTCTTGAAGGGATGTGACATGTTAAAATCAATTAGTCTGTTATATCAGCATCAGGTGTGTGGTAGCTGGTGGTGATCCAAGACTGGTTCATCTTGATGAAAGTCAGTCGATCAACCGAGTCGGTGGACAGGCGCACCCTGTGATCCGTGACAAATCCTCCAGCAGCACTGAATGTGCGTTCCGAAAGAACGCTGGATGCAGGACAGGCCAGTAGCTCAATTGCATACTGTGCAAGCTCTGGCCAGTGATCCATCCTCAAGACCCAGTAAGCCAGAGGATTTTCGGTGGGGAAGGTGTCCAAGTCTGACCTTGCCCCTAGATATTCCTGCACCATGTTTATCAGACGCTGGCGATGGTTGCTGGAACCGATCATACTTTGGGGCTGCGGACTAAAGAATTGTCTGAACGCATCGGTCAGACGGCCACCTTCCCCACCGCTCCTTCTTTGACTGGCCGAAGCCTCAGCAACTCGTTGTCCAGGACCAGGAGTTTGTAACCTCCCAGTCTCTGGGAACGCGTTGCACAGACCTTTCTGCAAGGCCTCCCGGAGTTGTCTCATCCTCTGCTCCCTCTGCGACGGTAACATAAGGTCCGCAACCTTACCCTTGTACCGTGGATCAAGGAGAGTGGCCAGCCAGTAATGGTCCCTCTCCTTGATCCGAAGAATACGAGGATCCTTCCGCAGACTTTGCAGGATCAGGGAGGCCATGCAGCGTAGGTTTGCTGAGGCATTCGCTCCGGAGTCCTCTGGGTCACTAAGGACGACATGATCCGCAGCCACCTCCTCCCAGCCACGTACAAGTCCACTGGTTTCTTGGGACTGTAAATCATCCCTAAAAGACTGCTGCTGATGATGCTGAGTGCCAGCCTCCACCTCCATGCTGACACAATCCTCCTCCTCCTCCTCCTCCTCCTCCTCGTCCTCCTCCTGTGCGATGGGTGGGACAGAAGGAACACTGTCTGGGTAAAGGGGGCCTTGAGAGGCAAGGAAGTCCTCCTCTTCCTGCCTCTGTTCTGCCTCAAGTGCCCTGTCCATTATTCCACGCAGCGTGTGCTCCAACAGGTGGACAAGAGGTACAGTGTCACTGATGCATGCACTGTCACTGCTCACCATCCTCGTGGCCTCCTCAAATGGTGCCAGGACAGTGCATGCATCCCTGATCATGCCCCACTGGCGTGGAGAAAAAAAACCAAGCTCCCCTGACCCTGTCCTGGTGCCGTAGTCGCACAGGTACTCATTGATGGCCCTCTGCTGCGTGTGCAGCCGCTGCAGCATGGCCAACGTTGAGTTCCACCTGGTGGGCATGTCACATATAAGGCGGTTCTTGGGCAGGTTCAACTCCTTTTGCAGCTCAGCCAGGCGAGCACTGGCATTATAAGATCTGCGGAAATGCACACAGACTTTCCTGGCCTGCCTCAGGACATCCTGTAAGCCCGGGTACCTGCCCAAGAACCGCTGCACCACTAGGTTAAGGACGTGAGCCACACAGGGCACATGGGTCAGTTGTTGTCAGCGGGATACGCACCTGATCAGCGAGTCCGTTGGAGCAGAGAGAGGTCACCCGTACGGATCCGACTCACGGGCCCCTGGTAGTGCAGACAGGAGGCACGGGAGTGCAGAAGGGTAAGAGAGCCTGAGAGTGGTTCAAGAGAGCGGCTCTGGATCCTGGGTTCAGAAGGGTAGCGAGCCAGGCAGGCTGCAGGCAGGTAGGTAGGCAGGCCGGTATACAGAGCAGCGTAGCGGGGCAGAAGCAGAAGGGGCGGTCAGACAGGCAGGGTTTGGCAACGTTCGGGCAATGTGGCACAGCGGGGTAGGCAGGTTCAGGGTCAAAGACAGGCCGAGGTCGGGTGCAGGCAGATAGCAAGGAAAGTCCAGTAACGAGCCGGGTGGTCAGAAGGTCGGATTCCAGGCGAACAACAGGAGCAGGATACACAGGGGACTGCAGATCAGACAGCACTGGTCTGAAGTGTTCCAGGGGTTTAAATAAGCAAACCGGCGTGCGCGGGCGCGCGCATGCACGCGCCCGCAATGCGCGCACATGCACCCGCACGCATCGGCGTGCACAGGCACGCGCACCCGCGATCCAGGAAGTGTACCAGCGCGGATGGAAACATGCAAAACCACAGCGCGCATCGGCGCACGCGAACGCACACCGAAGCGACCACCGACGCGCCCGGCAAGGTACGTAAGCTGACAGTTGTCCCTGTCGGAGGGCGGAGAGGAGGTTGGTGCCATTGTCGCAAACCACCATTCCTGGCTTAAGCTGGCGTGGCGTCAATCACCTCTCGGCCTGGCCCTGCAGAGCAGACAGGACCTCTGCCCCAGTGTGGCTTCTGTCCCCCAAACACACCAGCGCAAGCACGGCATGGCATCTTTTTGCCTGCGTACTTGCGTAGCCCCTTGAACGGCTACGGAGCACCGCTGGTTCAGAGGACAAACCACAGGAAGAGGCCATGGAGGAAGAAGAAGAGGAGGGGGTGGAGGAGAGAGGTGTGTCACAACCAGTAGTAGCATTTTGGAGGCGTGGCGGTGGAACAACCTCCAACACTACTGCACCTTGTCCTGCATCCTTCCCAGCTGCCAAAAGAGTGACCCAATGGGCCGTGAAAGAAAGGTAACGTCCCTGTCCATGCCTGCTGGACCATGAGTCAGCGGTAATATGCACCTTACCGCTGACCGCCCTGTCCAGCGAGGCCAAGACATTGCCTTCCACATGCCGGTAGAGAGCCGGAATCGCCTTCCGTGAGAAAAAGTGGCGTTTGGGAACCTGCCACTGAGGAACCGCACATTGCACAAACTCACGGAAGGGGGCCGAGTCTACCAACTGAAAAGGCAGCAGTTGAAGCGCTAGCAATTTAGCCAAGCTAGCATTCAACCGCTGGGCATGTGGATGGCTAGGAGTGAACTTCTTTCGACGGTCCAGCAGCTGGGGCAGGGAAATTTGCCTGCTAGAATCGGACGTCGGTGTACTGCTAGCAGAGTGGCCGCAACTACTTGGCTGTGACACACCTAATTCTACACCTTCATTCCTCTCAGTGCATGTTTCAGAGAGGACTGAAGTTATAGTGGGGTTGGAGATCCCAGCTGA
This sequence comes from Rana muscosa, assembly GCA_029206835.1. Lineage (NCBI taxonomy): Eukaryota > Metazoa > Chordata > Amphibia > Anura > Ranidae > Rana > Rana muscosa. The sequence goes on from CM055118.1 coordinate 852,875,548, forward strand.
TGCGGTGCAAGGAGAGGTCCGCTTTGTTCTTTGGTGTGGGTCTTTGAGGTAGGCTTGCCAACGAGCTGCATGGCAGGTCAACATATGTCTGGTCAGGCATGTGGTACCCAAGCGGCTGATGTTTTGGCCACGCGATATACGCTTGAGACATATGTTGCAAACAGCAGCTGTGCGATCTGATGCACTAGCCTCAAAAAAGGCCCACACCAAAGAACTTTTTGAATGACGGGCAGAGGCAGCGCCCTGCACAGGCGGAGCTCTGCGGTGTGATTCCGTCGGTGTACTGCCCTTACGCTGGCCACCAAAGGGCATCCCGCCTCGTTGGAGATGTGCTTCCTCCTCATCCTCCTCCTCTCTCCTATTAGGCACCCACGTGGAGTCAGTGACCTCATCATCCCCTCCCTCCTCATCACTGGAGCCAATCTGGCAGTATGCTGCAGCTGCTGGAACATGACTGCCAGATTGGTGTCCTTCTTGAGCATCCCCTCTGTCTGCTCTCACGCTACTGCCTTCCTGTAGCTGGGTTTCATCATCAGACCCTTCGAAACGCTGGGCATCCTCCTGGAGCATGTACCCAACACTGTGCTCAAACAGTTCGGGGGACTCCTCAGGAGGAGGACATGGTGGGTCTAGGGAAGGAGTGACTGATGATGAGTCTGACATTGATACCAGAGAAGAGGACGCTTTGGCAGCTGCTTTGCCAGTACCCTGAGCCTGGGTGAGAGAGGATGAGGAGGATGAGGTGGGCTTGGTCATCCACTCTACCAAGTCTTCGGCATGATGTGGCTCAACATGTCCAGCTGCCGAAAAGAAGGACAAGCGTGTCCCATGGTCATGTGCTGATGACAATGCACCGCGTCCACGACCAGCACTGTTGCCCCCAGACACAGAGCCTGCTTGCCCTCTTTTTTTGCCTCCTGACTGTCTGCCTCTCCTTGTTTGCCTTCCAGACATTTTAATGGATGGCCTGCAGGGAGATGGGAAAAACAGCAATAAGGGCTACCTTCAGGTGTATACTGTGCAGGAGGCTTAGCAACAAAGACACTGACACTGTCCCCTGCCTATCCTTCTCTGTCCCTAAACACAAGGATTTGCAATATGCTTCAGCAAGTTTGGTTTAGCACAGAATAGCACACTGACAGTTTCCCTCACTGTCCTTCTCTGTCCCTACAAACAAGGTTTAGCACAGAATATCACACTGATAGTTTCCCCGAGGGTCCTTCTCTGTCCCTAAACTCAAGGATTTCAAATATGGTTCAGCAAGATTGGTTTAGCACAGAATAGCACACTGATAGTTTCCCTCACTGTCTTTCTCTGTCCCTACAAACAAGATTTAGCACAGAATAGCACACTGATAGTTTCCCCGAGTGTCCTTCTCTGTCCCTAAACTCAAGGATTTCAAATATGGTTCAGCAAGATTGGTTTAGAACAGAATAGCACACTGACAGTTTCCCCGAGTGTCCTTCTCTGTCCCTAAACTCAAGGATTTCAAATATGGTTCAGCAAGATTGGTTTAGCACAGAATAGCACACTGATAGTTTCCCTCACTGTCCTTCTCTGTCCCTACAAACAAGATTTAGCACAGAATAGCACACTGATAGTTTCCACGAGTGTCCTTCTCTGTCCCTAAACTCAAGGATTTCAAATATGGTTCAGCAAGATTGGTTTAGAACAGAATAGCACACTGAGGCCTCGTACACACGGCCGAGATTCTCGTTGAAAAAAACATGTCGTTTTTTTCTACGAGATTCTTGGACAAGAAACCTGTCCCGGCCGAGTGTACACACGCTCGTTTCAAAGAACCCGCGGTTCTTTGAAAGGAGTGTACGCGGTGACGTCATCGACTACGTCGAGCATGCGCTCGTCACATTCGATGCCGTCGCCGCCATCTTGGTATACCCTACGTATGCCTAGGAAGCTACCGCGCATGCGTCGAATTCATTTCGAACATGCGCGGGCTTCCAGGCGGACAGGTAAGTGTACACACACTCACTTTTCTCGTCGAGAAACATGCCGAGGAGGATCTCGACGAGAAAATAGAGAGCAGGTTCTCTATTTTCTCGTCGAGGTTTCTTGTCGGTTTTCTCGACGAGAAACCCGCTAGCAGCGTACACACGACCGATTTTCTCGGCAAGACCTCTCTGCCAGCAAGTTTCTTGCTGGTTCTTGCCAAGAAAATCGGTCGTGTGTATGAGGCCTGACAGTTTCCCCGAGTGTCCTTCTCTGTCCCTAAACTCAAGGATTTCAAATATGGTTCAGCAAGATTGGTTTAGGACAGAATAGCACACTGACACTTTCCCTCACTGTCCTTCTCTGTCCCTACAAACAAGATTTAGCACAGAATAGCACACTGATAGTTTCCCCGAGTGTCCTTCTCTGTCCCTAAACTCAAGGATTTCAAATATGGTTCAGTAAGATTGGTTTAGAACAGAATAGCACACTGACAGTTTCCCTGAGTGTCCTTCTCTGTCCCTAAACTCAAGGATTTCAAATATGGTTCAGCAAGATTGGTTTAGCACAGAATAGCACACTGATAGTTTCCCTCACTGTCCTTCTCTGTCCCTACAAACAAGATTTAGCACAGAATAGCACACTGATAGTTTCCACGAGTGTCCTTCTCTGTCCCTAAACTCAAGGATTTCAAATATGGTTCAGCAAGATTGGTTTAGAACAGAATAGCACACTGACAGTTTCCCCGAGTGTCCTTCTCTGTCCCTAAACTCAAGGATTTCAAATATGGTTCAGCAAGATTGGTTTAGGACAGAATAGCACACTGACACTTTCCCTCACTGTCCTTCTCTGTCCCTACAAACAAGATTTAGCACATAATAGCACACTGATAGTTTCCCCCGAGTGTCCTTCTCTGTCCCTAAACTCAAGGATTTCAAATATGGTTCAGCAAGATTGGTTTAGCACAGAATAGCACACTGATAGTTTCCCTCACTGTCCTTCTCTGTCCCTACAAACAAGATTTAGCACAGAATAGCACACTGATAGTTTCCACGAGTGTGCTTCTCTGTCTCTAAACTCAAGGATTTCAAATATGGTTCAGCAAGATTGGTTTAGCACAGAATAGCACACTGATAGTTTCCCTCACTGTCCTTCTCTGTCCCTACAAACAAGATTTAGCACAGAATAGCACACTGATAGTTTCCACAAGTGTCCTTCTCTGTCCCTAAACTCAAGGATTTCAAATATGGTTGAGCAAGATTGGTTTAGGACAGAATAGCACACTGACACTTTCCCTCACTGTCCTTCTCTGTCCCTACAAACAAGATTTAGCACAGAATAGCACACTGATAGTTTCCCCGAGTGTCCTTCTCTGTCCCTAAACTCAAGGATTTCAAATATGGTTCAGCAAGATTGGTTTAGCACAGAATAGCACACTGATAGTTTCCCTCACTGTCCTTCTCTGTCCCTACAAACAAGATTTAGCACAGAATAGCACACTGATAGTTTCCACGAGTGTCCTTCTCTGTCCCTAAACTCAAGAATTTCAAATATGGTTCAGCAAGATTGGTTTAGCACAGAATAGCACACTGATAGTTTCCCTCACTGTCCTTCTCTGTCCCTACAAACAAGATTTAGCACAGAATAGCACACTGATAGTTTCCACGAGTGTCCTTCTCTGTCCCTAAACTCAAGGATTTCAAATATGGTTCAGCAAGATTGGTTTAGCACAGAATAGCACACTGATAGTTTCCCTCACTGTCCTTCTCTGTCCCTACAAACAAGGATTAGCACAGAATAGCACACTGACACTTTCCCTCACTGTCCTTCTCTGTCCCTACAAACAAGGTTTAGCACAGAATGACACACTGACACTCTCCCTACCTATCCTTCTCTGTCCCTAAACACAAGGAATCCAGGATTAGTAAAGGAAAAAAATGACACTGTCCCTGCCTATGCTTCTCTTTCCCTGCTCCGGAACACACTACACAAGGCCGCCGCGCTGGCGGCCTTTTATAGTGTGGGGCGTGTACTAAACCCCCTCAGCAATAATTGGCCACAGGCATCCTGCCTGTGGCCAATCATTGCTCTCCTCGCTGCCGGCGCTGTGATTGGCCAAGCATGCGGGGTCACAGTGCATGCTTGGCCAATCACAGCGCCTGGATGACACTGCGATGGCGTAGTGCATTGTGGGCCGTTCGCGTCACTCGAATTTGGCGCGAACGGCCCAAATCGTTCGATCTTCGTCGAACGATCGAACAGCCGATGTTCGAGTCGATTGTATGTTCGACTCGAACACGAAGCTCATCCCTACCCTTCATACCGAAAATGTCTTAACGATCAAGAAAGCCTGATAACTCAAATGTAAGCAAAAGGCTTAGCTCAGCCGGCTGATTATCAGAAATTCCTGGATCATCTCAAGCTCCTCATTTAGGTTTCCCGGAAGTCACCTGTAAATCGTGAACAAAAAAACTATAAAATGCCTGAATCCAGCTGGGGAAAATAGCAAATGTGCTGATGGGTTGATTCGTCCAGAGGAACGGGATCCTCCTGTTAAACAAAGTAAATAATAGAAAAAGGCTGGGGATGTTGAGACGAGAGGTCCCAACAGAAAATTTGTAGGTGAATCACCACAAAGAACCATCAGCTAAATGCAAAAACATTATTATTGAATGCGAAAGGGTAAAAAAACAACTCTTTCCAGGGTGGTAACAAAGGAAGAGAGGTTCCTCCGGGGAATAAGAAACTGTAAAAACATACATGGTATTGCACAGTACAGTGTTGTGTGTTGTGTATAAAAAACACCTGTAAATCCCCTCCTAGGCAAAGCTCGCAATCTGTTTTGGAAATTTTATAGATAGGCAACTCCTATCCTCATTATTATTAGTGGTTCCAAACTAATAATAACTACTGCAGTAGCGAACAGACACATACACTCCGTATCTTTCCAAATAACTGTTCTATTTTATTATGATGCAATTTAAGATTTTTCTACACATTATGTAGGAATCACATTAATATTACAATTGTACTTTTATGGTAACAAATGGAGTAACATAGGCAGGCTAAATCTAATCAGGACTCGAAAGAATGTGAATATGTAATGAAAACATTATCAGTGCCGTGTGCACAATGAGTGCAGTGTGCAATACATACAAAATAGAATACAATTATATACAGAACTTACAAATTTCCTTTTACAGCTGTTCAACTGAGTTGTACAGTTTATAGGTCACATTAAAGGTGGAAAAAGTTCTGAACTGATTTATTTGTCTCATTTTTTTGCATCACAGAAACGTGATATTTCTATAGGGGTGTGTGGACTTTTTATATCCACTGCACATTAAACTCAATCATAGGCGCGCACAGCCTATTGCATTAGAGTTTGCACCCCAAAGCTCAAACACACATGTGTATATTGTGAGGGGGTTAGCCCGGCAGCGGGTGTGTGTGACCCCCTGGCTGGGTTCACCACACAAAAACAGGCACAGCAGACAGAGTTTGTAGTTACAAAAACAAAAGGTGCGGTTTATTTAAACTATTTACAGGGGAAAAACAGTAAAACAAAAATAAACATACAAAAAGAAATCCTGGTCAGCTTGACTGCTTACTACACATGTAGGTTCCCTGTCTGACAACTAGGTGCAGCCTTGTGCTGCCCCAGCCCCTATCTCCCTGTTTTTTTTAAGGTTTTAGCCACACAGGCTTTGTCTCACCACACAGGACAGAAACATACTCCCCAGTCTTGCACAACACAGAACTGGTTCCAGGATGGAGCATCTCCCTTAGCATGCTGGGAGTTCTTGTAGAGGCCTTAATGAGCCACTTGATTCAGCTGGGCTCATTAACTCTTCTCACGCAAGACTCCCAGCACTCCCCCTAGTGGTATGAATCTGCATAAAGCCTGAATCTAGGGCATACATATCTACCATCCTGGATGCAACCTGGTGATTTTACCTGCCCGCTGTCACACACCCCCCCCCTCTTGTTTTAACCTTGGGGTTGGAACACAAGCAATCAGGCATGCATGTACTCGAGACAAAGCATCCACATTCCCCATTTGAACACCAGGGTGATGCTTTACTGTAAAGTTGAATTCCTGTAGGGCCAGGAACCACCTATTCACTCTTCTATTTGTCTCTTTGTTTTGAGCCATCCACTTTAAAGGAGCATGATCAGTAATCATGTCAAAGTGCCTACCTAGCAGATAGCACCGAAGGGAATCTAGAGCCCACTTCACCGCTAAACACTCCTTCTCAATCGTGGCATAATTTACCTCATGGGACTTCAATTTCCTGCTGAGGTAAATGACTGGGTGCTCTTCCCCGTTCCAGACCTGGGACAATACTGCTCCTAACCCTACGTCTGATGCATCACTTTGTACGACAAAGTCCCTAGAGAAGTCTGGTGAGTACAACACTGGCTGGCTACATAAGGCTTTTTTTAATAATTGGAATGCTGCCTCAGCCTCTGGGGTCCATTTAACCATGACCGACTCTTTCCCTTTTGTCAGGTTGGTTAGGGGCACAGCCTGAGAAGCAAAGTGGGGAATGAATCGCCGATAATAACCAGCGATTCCCAGAAAGGCTCGTACGTGCTTCTTGCTGTTGGGACGTGGCCAATTCTGTATGGCCTCGACTTTGTTGACTTGGGGTTTTATTACTCCCCTCCCAATGGTGTACCCAAGATATTTGGCCTCCTCCTGCCCAATGGTACACTTCTTGGAGTTAGCCGTAAACCCAGCTTCCCGGATAGAGTCTAGGACTGCTTGTACTTTTGGCAGATGTGAGGCCCAATCTGTGCTATAGATAATTACATCATCCAGGTAAGCCGCAGCATACTTCTGATGGGGCCTCAGTATCTGGTCCATTTTCCGCTGGACGGTGGCTGGCGCATTCTGTAACCCAAACGGCATTCTTTTATATTGGAACGCCCCGTCTGGGGTTACAAATGCGGTTTTCTCCTTGGCCGACTTGGCCAGGGGGATTTGCCAATACCCTTTTGTGAGGTCAAGAGTCGTCATGTATCGGGCTGTTCCCAGCCGGTCGATCAACTCATCTATACGTGGCATGGGGTAGGTGTCAAATTTTGTAACTTTGTTCAGTTGTCAAAAATCGTTACAAATTCGCCAGCTCTCATCCGGTTTAGGCACTAACACAATGGGACTTGACCAATCACTTTGGGACTCCTCTATCACCCCTAACTTAAGCATTTTCTGTACTTCCTCACGTATTGCCTCCCATCGGGCCTCCGGGATCCGATAGGGTTTTACTTTCACCCTTTCACCGGGTGGGGTAATAATATCATGCTCTACCCCAGACGTTTGTCCCGGCAGCTCAGAGAAAACCTCCTTGTTGCGAAGCACAAACTCCTTATCCTCCTGTTGTTGGGGGTTTGACAAGGTGACTGCTATTCCAACCTCAGGAATCACGCAATCAGAGTGAGCTGGTGACAAAGTTTCCGCGACTAGGGATTCCCTATCCCTCCAGGCTTTCAACAGATTAACGTGATAGATCTGTTCGGGCTTTCGCCTTCCTGGTTGTCTGACCTTGTAATTCATTTCGCTCACTTTTTCCAATATGTTATAGGGGCCTTGCCATGTGGCGAGGAATTTGCTTTCAACCGTAGGGACAAGTACCAATACCCTATCCCCCGGGGAAAAGGTACGGGTCTTAACTCCACGGTTGTACACTCTCTGCTGTGCCAACTGCGCTTGGGCCAAATGTTCCTTTACAATTGGCATTACCTGTGCAATTCTATCTTGCATCAGGGCGACATGCTCAATCACACTCCTGTGGGGAGAACTCTCACTTTCCCAGGTTTCCTTGGCGATATCCAACAGCCCTCTGGGGTGTCTCCCATAAAGTAACTCAAAGGGTGAGAAACCCGTAGAGGATTGGGGTACCTCCCTAATAGCAAACATTAAATAGGGAATTAGACAGTCCCAATCCTTTCCATCTTTATCCACCACCTTCTTTAACATTTGTTTTAGAGTTTTGTTGAATCTTTCAACCAACCCATCTGTTTGGGGGTGATACACAGATGTACGCAATTGTGTCACTTTGAACAACTTACACAGCTCTTTCATAACCCGGGACATAAAGGATGTACCTTGGTCCGTAAGCAGTTCTTTACAAATACCCACACGGCTAAAAACAAGAGATAGCTCTTTGGCTATGGTTTTGGCCGAGGTATTTCGGAGAGGAATCGCTTCCGGATAACGGGTGGCATAGTCCATTATAACCAAGATGTACTGGTGCCCCCTAGCGGACTTCATTGTCGGACCTACCAAATCCATTGCGATCCTCTTAAAGGGGACCTCAATGATGGGAAGAGGTACCAGCGGGTTACGGAAATGTGGCATCGGTGCCGACCTCTGACACACAGGGCAGGAGGAACAATAATTTTCTGTTTCCTTCATGACCCCAGGCCAATAGAATCTCTGCAATACTCTCTCTCTGGTTTTCTCTGTCCCCAGATGACCTCCAAGAATGTGCCCATGGGCCAACTCTAACACCAACTTTCTGTAAGGTTTGGGCACCACAAGCTGCTCAATGGTTTCTTCTGCCCTTTTAGCCACCCGATACAGTAAGTCCTTTTCCACGATGAAGTATGGATAAGTGCAGGTCTCATCTGGGTTCACTAACTCGCCATCTATTTCCACTACGTTTTCCCGTGCCTTTATTAGGGTGGGGTCTTTTAACTGTTCTGTGGCAAAATTTTCCATGTGAACCTCGAGAACAGAAAACGCCACAGACGGCATGTTTTCATCTGAGGATGTTGGCTCCTCCCCAGTTTCTCGAGTCTCCCCTGCCAATACCGACAAGGGAAATTCTGGAGAGTCCTCACCACTCTCCGAGGAATTCTGCCTATCACATTCCTGGTATATATGGGCACCAGTGGGGGGTTTAGGACAATCCCATAGTTCCCAGAACTTTGGAAAATCCCTTCCCACAATGGCATCATGAGGCAAGTGAGACACTAATCCCACCCGATGAGAGAGGGTACCTTTGGGGGTCTCAAAACACACTGTAGTCACCGGATACTCTTGAGTGTCCCCGTGCACACAAATAACCGCTACCTTGCTATTCCCAGAAACCTCTGTAGTAACTAATTCACCCTTTTTTCAGTGTCACAAGGCTACCTGAATCCAGCAACACAACAACATTTCTACCATTAACACACATTTTGCATAAATGTTTCTCAGTTCCCCGAATGGCAGTGCATGTGACTGTCGCAAACAGCGACTGACGTCTGTCCGTTAGAAAGTCACATTGCATGGGTTCATCCACAACCGGGCAATTTGCTGCAATATGTCCCTCTTGTCGGCAGCGGTAACAAACAATCCTTCTTGCTGTCTCTTGAACCCCTGACTTCCCAGGCTGTTCTCGCCAAACCTTGGGTAGAACTCCCACCCTCTCACTCTCTCCACCCTCACCCCTTGTAATCATCTTACCCGCCACTGGGGATGGTCTGGTCTTAGGGTGAAAAGTCCGTGAGTCTCTGGAAGAGGCAGTCAGGTTTTCTGTAGCCAAGTACTTCTCTACACGATCCACAAGATTATCGGCCGTTTCTGGGTCTCCATGGCTTACCCACTTTTGGATGGCAGTAGGAAGAGCTCTCAAGAAACAATCCATCACAACACGTTCCACAATCTTTGGTGCGGACAAAGTCTCTGGCTGTAACCACTTCCTGCTCAGGTGAATGAGATCATACATTTGAGACCTGGGGGGTTTTCCAAGCCGGAAAGTCCAGTTATGCACACGCTGAGCCCGGACAGCCAGGGTAACACCCAGCCATGCCAATATTTCAGTTTTTAGCATCACATAGTCTTTTGCTTGGTCAGGCTCTAGGTCATAGTAAGCTTTCTGCGATTCACCAGTTAACAGAGGAGCCACCAGTCCAGCCCACTGCTCCTTAGGCCACTTTTCTCTTTCAGCAGTCCTTTCAAACGTGGTCAAAAACACCTCTGGATCATCCTCTCCAGTCATTTTTGTCAATAAACGACTCACCCCAAAGGACGCGGTATTAGTGGAACGACTTGCCTCACTGGTCTGCGGATGTTGCTGCATTAACGTTTCCAATTGTTGTAGTCTCTGCTCTTGCTTCTGTAACAGGTCTATGAAGCGGGCCTCAGATTGCTGCTGGGCTTGTTGCTGAGCTTGCTGCTGGGCTGCGAGGCTCTGTTGCAAAGTTGCATTTGTCTGCTGCTGGGCTGCAAGGCTCTGTTGATGAGCTGCAAGTCTCTTTTGCAAACCTGCATTTGTCTGCTGCTGATTGCCATTTGCTAGAGCCAGCTGTTTCAGTATCTCCTCCCAAACTGCCACTGGTTCTCCATCAACTGTGACGGGGTTAGCTCGGCAGCGGGTGTGTGTGACCCCATGGATGGGTTCACCACAAAAAAACAGGCACAGCAGACAGAGTTTGTAGTTACAAAAACAAAAGGTGCGGTTTATTTAAACTATTTACAGGGGAAAAACAGCAAAACAAAAAGAAACATACAAAAATAAATCCTGGTCAGCTTGACCGCTTACTACACACGTAGGTTCCCTGTCTGACAACTAGGTGCAGCCTTGTGCTGCCCCAGCCCCTATCTCCCTGTTTTTTTAAGGTTTTAGCCACACAGGCTTTGTCTCACCGCACAGGACAGAAACGCACTCCCCAGTCTTGCACAACACAGAACTGGTTCCAGGATGGAGCATCTCCCTTAGCATACTGGGAGTTCTTGTAGAGGCCTTAATGAGCCACTTGATTCAGCTGGGCTCATTAACTCTTCCCATGCAAGACTCCCAGCACTCCCTCTAGTGGTATGAATCTGCATAAAGCCTGAATCTAGGGCATACATATCTACCATCCTGGATGCAACCTGGTGATTTTACCTGCCCGCTGTCACAATTTATATAGGCAGCATTGATGGGCCCTTATTGACATTGATAGGTGGCACTGGTTGGCAGCACTGATGGACACTGATAAGTAGCACTGATGGGCACTGATAGGTGGCACTAATGGGCATTTATAGGCAGCACTGATGGGCACTGGTTGGCAACACTGATTGGCACTGATAGATGACACTGATAGGCAACACTGATTGGCAGCACTGATGGACACTAATTGGCACTGATAGATGGCACTGATAGGCAACCCTGATTGGCAGCACTGAAAGACACTGATACACAGCACTGATAGGCAGCACTGATAGGCACTGATTGGCACTGATAGGTGGCACTGATTAGAAGCACTGATTGGAAGTACTGAATGGCACTGATAGGTGGCATTGGTTGGCACTGATTGGCAGCACTGATAGGCGGCACTAATAGGCAGCACTGATAGGCACTGATTGATGGCATTAGTTGGCACTGATAGGCGGCACTGATAGGCAGCACTGATTGGCACTAAGTAGCAGCACTGATGGGCACTGATTGGCAGCACTGATTGGCAGCAATGATGGGCACTAATAGGCAGCACTGATGGGCACTGATAGGTGGCACTGATTGGAAGCAATGATTGGCACTGATAGGCAGCACTGATGGGCGCTGATTGGCACTGATAGGTGGCACTGATTGGCATTGATAGGCAGCACTGATGGGCACTGATAGGTGGCATTGGTTGGCACTGATTGGCAGCACTGATTTACACTGACAGGTGGCACTAATTGGCCCTGATAGGTGCCATTGGTTGGCACTGATTGGCACTGACAGGTATGTGGCCCATCCCCTTTCTATCAGCTATCAAACACCAGCCAATGATTGGGCTGCTTAAGAAAGGGGGCGGGGCCACATCCACTGAGCGGCCCGCCCAGCCTTTATCCCTCTGGCTGGTGTTTGATAGCTGTTTGGTCCCACCCACCCCCCGACATCACTGCCGAGTTTTGACAGCTTGTCTCTGCAAGCAGTTACATTACATGACACTGTCACGCACTGAGCCTTGCTGACTGCTCAATGTGAAACTGTCTCACAGTCTATTCAGTCTGTCTCACTGTCTATACAGGCTCTTGCAGCATTTTCTTGCAGATCTCGGGACACACATTAGGGTGTGCTGAGGCACACCCCGTGCGCACGCCTATGAACTCAATAAAAATGATTGAGACTAAAAAAATCTGATGTTATTGTTTATACAAGAATGCAAATTGCAAATGGATAATTGTGATTTGGAGAGCCAAAAATACAAACTCAAAAGCTCCTTTGAAATCACATGAGAATTTTTCTGAACTTGACAAATGACTAAAAGAATGCCTAGAGAGTTGTAATAAACAGAATCTATTAAAAAAGGTTTGCCTAGGATAGGCTTATATGATTCTGCATTTATATCTTCTTCACCATCTGGTTCTTCCTCTTTATCTGTTTCCTCACAGGTCTCTCAGAAAAGATTACTCTGGTACAAAAGATGTCTAAGATATGATGGGCGATGCATACTAGCACATTATGACATTTCCTTGCAGGTACAAAAATCTAAATAAACATCCAGCGGTTTACAACCGCTTAAAGCCTGGTACATGTAGTGATATAGTATATTCCAGTAGATAATTGATATTTAGTTATTATAATGATGATATAAGTTATGTTCCAGCAGCAACCCAATTCTTCCAGAGAGTGCAATTTATTTGACTTCCAACACAGAACAAAGTCCAAAGTCCACAGATGATACAAATCCACAGAGTAAATATGACAACGAATAGTAGCTTTAGAGTCCCATCGTTTTCTAGATCTGTGCCTTCATAATCATGGAGAGTGACAAGACTAGACTGAATGCCAGCTTGAATGTCTCAAATACTGGTCTGACACTGAATGGCTGAGCAATTTGATTGGCCGTCTCCATTAGGTCTTTGATCTGTCACTCTGTCTTTCAGAGTGACAGATATTGACCCCCAGCCGGAAACAGCTGCAGTCATCAATTGCCCTAATTTGCATTCTTGCATATTAACATCAACATAGCACATCATTATCTGTCCCCTTTGATATGTGTAATAAATCTTGTTTGGCCACTAACTCCTTTGGTCAACAAACACCCTTTGATGTGTAATCTTGAATGCCTGTATGTAACACATACTGTATATATATTGTGCAATACATATAACAAACACAATATATAAAATACATACACATATATATTAATACTACAACATATACAACATATACCCCCACTTGGGTCAGTTCTAACTACTAGAACTGACCCATAAATCAAGCAACAAACATCATTATGGTTTGAGGTAAAAGCTTGGTATGTTTTGGGAGCTCCAATCCACATAAGTCCAGGATTCTCTCATCTCCAGGCTCAAAGTTTTCATTTTTAAAGATGCTTTTACACAACCACCAGCAAATCCTGAAATTCTGTGTAGCGCCCTCCCCAATATTTGGGGGCGCTATGTGTAAATTTAAGGGTAGTCTGAGCCAGTAGTTGGGCTCAGACATATTGATTGTTCTAAATTTGCTTCTGCTCTGGGTGTGATGCTGCCTGGCAGTAATGTTCCCCTCCGCCTGTAGGTGGCACTGTCACCACCGGCAAAGGGTGAACTACAGGGGGTGTCACAACACCTTGGGTGTCCTTTCTCGGCAGCCTACAGTGGGCATGGTCTACCCGCTGTGCATGCTGGGAGAGGGTACAAAAGGGGCAGACGCCATTAATTGGGGTTGTTCGTTTTTGTGCCCCTCGTGGCCTGCATGGCACAGGGTGTGTGTGTGTTCTGGCCTCGGGCACCTTAAGCCCGAGGCTACATCGCTACCTGTTAAGCCCAGCTCTACTGGCTGGGGCCTACACTTCAGGAAAGGATCCCAGGCTACCCCCCCTGCGGGAAGCCCACGCTTGGGGAAGGAGACCAGGGGAGGATCTGCCCCAGAGGAGACTAGCGACGGTACTGCTGTCTTGGGGGGAGGCCTGGAGCTCACCTAAGGAGGGATCCATCATCATCATTACAAGCCCTGCAATGCGCCAATCCGGCATAAAGGTTCTCTCACTATTGCTTGGCTGAGAGGTTTGAGACTTTTAATAATCCTGTGGCAGAGGATTCCTGATCATATCCCTAGTTCTAAAAGAAAGATTGATTCTTGCTTCATTCCGGCTTCTAGGACCACTAAACGGGACTATACGGGTGAGCAATACCCACTCAGGCTTGAGTGGTGACGATTGCAACTTTAGTGCTGCGTACCTGAACCTTCCCCTGTTCTTCTCTCATATCCTACTTTCCTCTCAAGTTTCCCTCAGCAAAAGTAAATAAAGCCTGACTGTTTGGGTTTTACATTTGTGTGGACATTGGCCTTTCTGGAGACTTTCTTTCTATACCCTGACAACGGAAGCCTTGGAGGTAGTTCGCAAGACCCAACAAAACCAGCTGGTCCCTTAAATGGGGGTAAGTGCTACATCTGCTTCCATCTTTATAGTAAGAAGAACCATCAATTTATCAGCAGTCACTTTCAAGGTCAAAAAGGTTTGGATACGGCAGTAAAAACTTTGTGCTGCAAACTATTTCCTTGCACTTGACATTCACGAGCTTCACCTCCAATCATTAATCCACCAATCAGGACACTAGGTTCTTTTAAAATCAAACCCTCAATATTCTCTGACAATAAAGCTGCAGTCCATCTCGCCAGCCTTTTACAATTCACATCTGCTTCTTTCCATTTGCCATTTGAGCAATGATGACCTTTTGTGTACCTGTCAGGTAATTTGTTGATTGCCAGCCACCATTTGCTTTAATTTGCTGTAGACCAACCCCTCATTGCCTTTACTAGAGCAGTTACTTGTATCATTCAGTCCATAATTCCACCTGAATGGTATACCAACATATATATACCCCCACACGATGGTTCAGATAGAATCAGCTTGACATCAGTGTTTATCAGGTCTTCTGTCCAGACAAGGCGGCAGTGGAAATTCTTGCCAGTATTTTTTTTATGAAGAAAAAAATCCACATATGTCATAGCCTTCAGCATATTATAAACAACTGATTCAACAATGTTTCAAATCATGACTGGAGTGATGAATTTCACTCACCCCTCTTATAAATTTAGGAAAACCACCCAACATACTATAATTTATGCTATGCCAAGCCATTGTTCAGCATCACCTCAGATGTCAAATCTATTGATATCATTATGCACTATGTCATATGTACAAATGTTATCAAATTATTTTAGGTTTAAATGCTTCGCTCTGGTTTTAAGATAAAGTTCAAAAAATAAAACATAATAAAAATAAAGCAAAATATATCTGGGAAAAAGAGAAAATTAAAAAAAATAGGGCGTTGGGGAAGAAAAGTCCATTGAGAAGAAAATGAAAAAAAAAAAAAGAAAAAATGAAAATAAATAAATTTGAATGTTCAAAAAAAAAAAAAAAAAAAAAAAGGTCCATTGCATGATGAATATAGAGAGTGTCCATGAATTCTTTATAATTCCTTGTATAGTGATATATTGTCTGTTCAGCATTTCTCCCCCATTAGCCAACTTCTGAGGTTCTGCTATTCACATGCAAACAAGTGTCTCCGGGAATATCTGAAAGACAAAAACTCTCAGACAAAACTCATTAGCAGAGGCCTTAAACAAAGTACTATTTACAGTTTACAGTTTGAAGCTAATTCACCCCCACTGCTAGAGAAGTGTCATTTGCATTCAAAAACAGATCTGGACCCTTCAACTGTTCTAATAATGTGTAATATTCTATTTTCATCTTATCATACTCAATCTTCAGGTGGTCATATTTCTGTTTTAACTGAGAAAATGGTATCCAGGTCTTTTTCTTATTATTATTTTGGTCATCTCTGTTTTTCATATTAATATCACCTATGTTTGACCCAGAGTTTCCTCTCTTGTTGTGATCATTAGATATTATCTTCTGATCTTTCTGTTCAGTGTTTGTCCTAACCAATGTGGCTAAATCAATTTTGATAGCCTGCTCATTTGACTTTCTCCATAAATGATCTGCCCTCAACAATACGTCTTTTAAATCATGGGGATTCGGGGTAACTATAAAAATATTTAGTTTGATACCTTCATGCAAAGCATCTAGAAACATACTCATATGTATCGAGCCTCCTCGCTCAAATGCAAGATTATTACTGACCAATAATTCCATAATAGTTGCTATCCTGTGTGACAATTCATAGGGAGATTAGTTTTGCATCTGTTGGATCTTCCCATGAATAGTAACATCAGAACGTACACCATAAATAATTCCAGTAATATGTCCCTTGTCCTCAGAGGCTGAATACAGATCTGTTTAATTCTCATCCAAAGTCCATTTCCTATAGAATGTTGCAAAACTCTTTCTAAGTCAGATGGGTTTAGACTGTACATATCTCTGACATTCTGTAAATCACAAAACCATTTCACAATTCTGTTAAAATTATGGCAGGGAACCATTCCTATTTCTTTAAGAATTGCGTCTAATTCTTTTGTTTTTAAATGCTTCATTACAAACTGAACTTCACCTGTATTATTATTATTGTTGTAAACTGTGGTGGTCACAGTGGGTGCGGCTGGCAATGATTTATCAGATTTAATATGCGGTTCTGTTTCATTTGATAGAAAGTTTGTGTTTGTATTTTGCTGCAGATTGCTTAATCCAAGATTTGATGCATATCTGCATTCCTGAGATCTCTTCTCTAATTCCATAATTCTTAATTTTGATCTCTCATTTTCCTCTGATAATTCATCACAACATTTAGATTTCTCAAGCAAAGCTCCCCCAAGGGTAACTGCATGTCATTTTTAATTTACTGTTTCAGTTTCTGATTGGTTTTGTAACCTCTGACAAACCTCATGGCTATTATCAACTGCATTCTGTAACTGCGCAATTTCCTCAACCTTACCATTCAAAGAACTTTCCATTGTTAAACAGCAAGATAACAAGCCCTGCACAATACAACCTTTTCTTTTACTTTCTGAAATTTTACTATCAAAAACATTTTTCTCAAAAAATTCCTTCATCATAGTCCACGTCTGCTTAAATTTTTCTGGAATTTCATAAGGACCGCCGTGACGCTTAATACATTTTAATACCCATCTGTTAACTTTATCAGAACTGACACTAGCTTCACACTGAGTAAGCATTT
The DNA here is from genome assembly GCA_029206835.1 of Rana muscosa. Classification (NCBI taxonomy): domain Eukaryota; kingdom Metazoa; phylum Chordata; class Amphibia; order Anura; family Ranidae; genus Rana; species Rana muscosa. Next base: position 852,892,541 of record CM055118.1, read on the forward strand.
TGACTATATTACTAATAATTTAAAAAAGGAAATATTTTACTCACCGCATTTGAGGCTGCACCTTGCCAGTTCCGGTCTTCTGGTACACGACAGTCTTTTTTTTTCTTCAGTTTCCAGTCTCCAGAGAATTCTGGGTTTCCAAACTTGTTTAATTTTGTAGATCAGACTCTTATGTCACAACCAGACATTAGAGTCACAACACAGCTCTTGGGTCTCCATTAGACTTCTGCCCACCTCACAGGATTGTTGTCATCACCGACTTCTGTTATTAAGTCCTGAAAATGCGCTTCTGGTCGCTTGAACGGCACCAATGTAGTGAAGTAATATAGTCCGTAGATAATTGATATTTAGGTATTAGTATGATGATGATTAATTTCTGTTCCGCAGCAACCCAATTCTTCCAGAGAATGCAATTTATCTGACTTCCAACACAGAACAAAGTCCAAAGTCCACAGATGATACAAATCCACAGAATAAATATGACAACGAATAGTAGCTTTAGAGTCCCATCTTTTCCTAGATCTGTGCCTTCATAATCATGGAGAGTGACAAGACTAGACTGAATGCCAGCTTGAATGTCTCAAATACTGGTCTGACACTGAATGGCTGAGCAATTTGATTGGCCATCTCCATTAGGTCTTTGATCTGTCACTCTGTCTTTCAGAGTGACAGATATCGACCCCCAGCCGGAAACAGCTGCAGTCATCAATTGCCCTAATTTGCATTCTTGCATATTAACATCAACATAGCACATCAGAGTCATTATCTGTCCCCTTTGATATGTGTAGTAAATCTTGTTTGGCCACTAACCCCTTTGGTGTGTAATCTTGAATGCCTGTATGTAACACATATATAACGTGCCATACATATAACACAATATATAAAATACATACACATATATATTAATATTACAACGGTACACACTATGAGTTTTTTTTTATTCAACCCAGTCGGTTGAACGAACAAAAACTGTCAGCTGCAGCTGGAGCCACTGTACTAACTATGCAAAGTTAGTATAGCGATCTTCCCTGCTAAGCTGTTGTGTTCTGACAGGGGGACGGCCCTACACCAGAACACTCCAATCAGTGTTCACTGCCCATGGCTGAGAGCGCTGATCGGGAGTCGGTCATCTGCTGGTTTTCCAGCATGCTCATCCGACAGAAGTCAGATAGGGTTACATATACATGGGCCGAATGTCGGCCGTTTTATTTTTGCCGGCCGATGTCTACCAACATTTGGTCCGTGTGCATGGAGCTTATTTGCCAGTATTTGTGCTTATAGTGCAATTGCTCAGTCAAGATTGGTTTTAAATGCATGAACTGACCAAAGCAAAGCAGGTACTTGTGGTTGGCAGACAGGCAGAAAGGTTTAGAGAATAGTCTATATCCAATCTTAGGTCGTCAATGAGGGAATCCAATCTAGCAGAGTAGAGCAGACAAACAGGGAGCTTGGAACACATGTAATAAATGCAATATCACAAGCATGAGACTGCAGGCTTGCCTGGCTTTAATCAGGTTTGGTTTCCACTTAGAGACTGGTAACATCAATCACCTTGCAGGTGGACAGGCAGAGAGAATGTATCACAAGCAAAACCTGGTTGCTGGAATGAGACCAGCAGCTGTTAAGGATCAGGAGTGCTACATGCTCCTGACAGGTACTACAGAAATTTGGGGACACAGTATCTGGATCTCTATATTGACTGGCCCTTATTATCATGTGACATTCATTTGGATGTATATTGGCTGGGTCTAGGCTGTATACTTCCTTTGGAATTTGATGTGGGACACAGGATGAATTGAGGCATGCTGGTAAGACCTTCTGGTACACAATAGACCATTTTCTTGTGATTTGCAAACGTTCTCACGCTCTGTAATGACCATTTTGACTCTATTTCAAGCTTATACTATTGTCCCCCTTTTTACCTAGATCATATCTTTCTTTGTGCCTACATCCAGATAGTTGAAATAAGATCTGTTGGAAGGCACTTGGAGTTCTCTTTCTACCTGGTTCTTCCTCTTATCCCCCTCTCCCAACCTTTTTGTGGAGGTGTATTATTTGGTAGCTATACAAAGATATAGACATATTCCACATTGTTTGGTCATGTGTTCTGGATGTTATGATTTAGTCTAAGCTATGTATGCATTTTTATATTGAATACAATCTGGTGGCTTTTGTTGGCATCACTGGTTATGGCCCTACAGCATGACCTCTTTTGTCCCTATGGAGATTCTGGCTCATTTAGATCATACTGAAAAGATAGTGGTGAATCGGGATGAGCCGAACAACCTCCGGTTAGGTTCGCACCAGAACCTGCGAACGGACAGAAAGTTTGCGCAAACTTTAGAACCCCGTTACAATCAAAAGTGCTAATTATAAAGGCTAATATGCAAGTTATTGTCCTAAAAAGGTTTTGGGGACCCGGGTCCTGCCCCAGGGTACATGTATCAATGCAAAAAAAAAAGTTTTAAAAACTGCAGTTTTTTCGGGAGCATTGATTTTAAAGATGCTTAAAGTGAAAAAAAAAATGAAATATTCCTTTAAATATCATACATCAGGGCTTTCTATAGTATGCCTGTGAAGTGGCACGTGTTTCCCATGTTTAAAACTGTCCCTGCACAAAATGACATTTCAAAAGGAAAAAAAGTCATTTAAAACTGCTTGCGGCTTTAATGTAATGTCTGGTCCTGGCAATACGGATGAAAATCATTGAGAAAAACGGCATGGGTACCCCCCCCAGACCATTACCAGCCCCTTTGGGTCTTGTATGGATATTAAGGGGAACCCCGCACCCAAATTAAAAAAAGGAAAGGCGTCGGGCCCCCAGGCCCTATATACTCTGAACAGCAATATACAGGCGGTGCAAACAAGACAGGGACTGTAGGTTTGTTGTTAAGTAGAATCTGTTTGTAATTTTGAACTGGTACATTTTTAAAGTGTAGCTCCAGCCAAAAAATCTATTTTTAAGCTTTTTGGAAAACATAGGGAAGGATTATCACCCCTGTAACATTTGTGTTGCTGTCTGTGCACCTCTTCAGGACATTTCACCTCACTTTCTGTCCCAATGACAATTTTTTTTTTTTAATGTGGGTTTTTTAGTGAAACAAGGATTGGTGATAAAGCATCAGTGGAGAGGAGACACGTTTTTCCCATATTAACTCTTACAGGAGAGAATTTCCCTTCCTAGGGGTAGATTTCCTCTCACTTCCTGTTGTCTCCTTCTGTTTGCAAGAAGGAGTCGTTTGTAAGTTGGATGTTTGAAAGTAGGGGCCTGCCGTAAATTTGGCTCTTAGGTGTTAGTGTTGCCACAACACTGTAAGCCCTCACAGTTACTCTTGGTGGGCACTGGAACGGGCCCTGCTGTGAACTATTATATCAAGAATTGTAATTACATGCCATTGTTGAACAGTGGTAGAAAAATTGGGCCTTTGGTGGTGGTAGTGGTGGTGTTTCCACAACACTGTAAGCCCTCACAGTTACTCTTGGTGGGTGCAGGAATGGGCCCTGCTGTGAAATATTAGATCAAGAATTGTAATTACATGCACCTGTTGAACAGGGGCAGAAAAATTGGGCCTGTGGTGGTGGTGGTGGTGGTGTTGCCACAACACTGTAAGCCCTCGCAGTTACTCTAGTTGGAGTGCAGGAATGAGCCCTGCTGCAAAGCATTGCATCAAAAATTGTAATTACACGCCCCTGTTAAACAGGGGCTGACAAATTGGGCCTTAGGCACTGGTGCTGGTGCCACAACACTGCAACCTCTCACAGATACTCTAGTTGGAGCGCAGGAATGAGCCCTGCTGCAAAGTATTGCATCAAAAATTGTAATTACACGCCCCTGTTAAACAGGGGCTGAAAAATTGGGCCTTAGCCACTGGTGGCGGTGCCCAGAACCAAAATGTTCTTACAAGCTATCAGCAGGATCATTAAGGAGGAAGAGGATAGTCACCCAGCATAACAGGATAGTCACTCAGCATCAGCATAGGCAGTCTTGAAGGGATCTGACATTTCAAAAAAAATTACTTGGTTGCATCAGGTGCTTGGTAGCTGGTGGTGATCCAAGACTGATTCATTTTTATGAAGGTCAGTCGATCGACCAAGTCGGTGGACAGGCGCACCCTGTGATTGGTTTCAAAGCCTCCAGCAGCACTGAATGTGCGTTCCGAAAGAACGCTGGATGCAGGACAGGCCAGTAGCTCAATTGCATACTGTGCAAGCTCTGGCCAGTGATCCATCCTCAAGACCCAGTAACCCAGAGGATTTTCAGTGGGAAAGGTGTCCAAGTCTGATCTTGCCCCTAGGTATTCCTGCACCATGTAAAACAGACGGTAGCGATGGTTGCTGGAACCGATCATACCTTGGGGCTGCGGACTAAAAAATTGTCTGAACGCATCGGTCAGACGGCCACCTTCCCAACCGCTCCTTCTTTGACTGACCGAAGCCTCAGCAACACGTTGTCCAGGACCAGGAATTTGTAACCTTCCAGATTCTGGGAACGCATTGCACATACCTTTATGCAAAGCCTCCCGAAGATGTTTCATCCTCTGCTCCCTCTGCGACACCAAGATAAGGTCCGCAACCTTACCCTTATAACGTGGATCAAGGAGGGTTGCCAGCCAGTAATGATCCCTCTCCTTGATCGCACGAATATGAGGATCCTTCCGCAGGCTTTGCAGGATCAGGGAGGCCATGCAGCGTAGATTTGCTGAGGCATTCGGTCCGGAGTCCTCTGGGTCACTCAGGACGACATGATCCGCAGCCACCTCCAAGCCACGTACAAGTCCATGGGTTTCTTGAGACTGTAATTGATCCCTTGAAGACTGCTGCTGATGCTGAGTGCTAGGCTCCATGCTGACACAATCCTCCTCCTCCTCTTCGTCCTCTTCCTGTGTGATAGGCGGGCCAGCAGGAACACTGTCTGGATAAAGGGGACCTTGAGAGGTAAGGAAGTCCTCCTCTTTCTCCCTCTGTTCTGCCTCAAGTGCCCTGTCCATTATTCCACGCAGCGTGTGCTCCAACAGGTGGACAAGAGGGACAGTGTCACTGATGCATGCACTGTCACTGCTCACCATCCTCGTGGCCTCCTCAAATGGTGACAGGACAGTGCATGCATCCCTGATCATGGCCCACTGGTGTGGGGAAAAAAGACAAGCTACCCTGACCCTGTCCTGGTGCCATATTGCAACAGATACTCATTGATGACCCTCTGCTGCGTGTGCAGCCGCTGCAGCATGGCCAACGTAGAGTTCCACCTGGTGGACATGTCACAGACTAGGCAGTTCTTGGGCAGGTTGTATTCCTTTTAGAGGTCAGCCAGCCAAGCATGAAATGCACACAGTTTCCTGGCCTGCTTCAGGACATCTTGTAAGCCCGGGTACCTGCCCAAGAACCGCTGCACCACCAAGTTAAGGACGTGAGACAAACAGGGCACATGGGTTCAGTTGTCCCTGTCGGAGGGCGGAGAGGAGGTTGGTGCCATTGTCGCAAACCACCTTTCCTGGCTTAAGCTAGTGTGGCATCAACCATCTCTGAGCCTGCCCCTGCAGAGCTGACATAATCTCTGCCCCAGTGTGGCTCCTGTCCCCCAAGCACACCAGCTCAAGCACCGCATGGCATCTTTTGGCCTGCGTACTTGCGTAGCCCCTTGAACGCCTACGGAGCACCGCTGGTTCCGAGGGCAAAGCACAGGAAGAGGCCATGGTGGAAGAAGAAGAGGAGGGGGTGGAGGAGAGAGGTGTGTCAGAATCACCAGTAGAAGCATTTTGGAGACGTGGTGGCGGAACAACCTCCAACACTACTGCACCTTGTCCTGCATCCTTCCCAGCTGCCATCAGAGTCACGCAATGCGCCGTGAAAGATAGGTAACATCCCTGTCCATGCCTGCTGGACCACAAGTCAATGGTAATATGCACCTTACCGCTGACCGCCCTGTCCAGCGAGGCCAAGACATTGCCTTCCACATGCCGGTAGAGAGCCGGAATCGCCTTCCGTGAGAAAAAGTGGTGCTTGTGAACCTGCCACTGAGGAACCGCACATTCCACAAACTCACGGAAGGGGGCAGAGTCTACCAACTGAAAAGGCAGCAGTTGAAGTGCTAGCAATTTAACCAAGCTAGCATTCAACCGCTGGGCATGTGGATGGCTGGGAGCGAACTTCTTTCGGTGGTGCAGCAGCTGGGGCAGGGAAATTCACCTGGTACAATCTGACGTTGGTGTACCGATAGCAGATTGCCCGCAAGTACTTGGCTGTGACACACCTAATTCTACACCTTCATTCCTCTCAGTGCAGGTTTCAGAGAGGACTGAAGGTATAGTGGGGTTGGAGATCCCAGTTGATGAGGAGCAAGGAGAGGTCCGCTTTGTTCTTTGGTGTAGGTCTTTTAGGTGTGCTTGATAACGAACTGCATAGCAGGTCGACATATGTCTGATCAAGCATGTGGTGTCCAAGCGGGTGATGTTTTGGCCACGCAAGATACACCTGAGACATATGTTGCAAATAGCAGTGCTGCGGTCTGATGCACTCGTCTCAAAAAAGGCCCACACCAAAGAACTTTTGGAATAACCCGCAGAGACAGCAGCTCCCTACACATGCGGAGCTCTGTGGTGATGTGATGTGATGTGCTGCCCTTAAGCTGGCCCCTGGAAGGCATCCTGCCTCATTGCAGATGTGACTCCTCCTCCTTCTCTCTCCTATCAGGCACCCACATGGAGTCAGTGACCTCATCATCCCCTCCCTCCTCATCACTGGAGCAAACCTGTCAGTATACTGCAGCTGGGGGAACATGACTGCCAGATTGCTGTCCTTGTTGGGCACCCCCTCTCTCTGGGCTCACGTTACTACCCCCTCTCTCTGGGCTCACAATACTGCCTTCCTCTAGCTGGGTTGCATCATCAGAGCCTTCAAAACGCTGGGCATCCTCCTGGAGCATGTACCCAACACTGTGGTCAAACAGTTCGGGGGACTCCTCAGGAGGACATGGTGGGGCTAGGGAAGGAGTGACTGATGCCATTGAGCCGAGGGAAGAGGCCGCGTTGGCAGCTGCTTTGCCAGACAAAGTACCCTGAGCCTTGGTGAGAGAGGATGAGGAGGATGAGGACGGCTTGGTCATCCACTCTACCAAGTCTTCGACATGTTGCGGCTCAACATGGCCAGCTGTCGAAAAGAAGGACAAGTGTGTCCCACGGCCACGTGCTGATGAGGATGCACCGTGTCCACAACCAGCATTGTTGCCTCTAGACACAGAGCCTGCTTGCCCTCTTTTATTGGCTCGTGACTGTCTGCCTCTCCTTGTTTGCCTTCCAGACATACTAATGGCCTGCAGTGACATGTAGCTGCACAAAGGTGGGATGTATATATATAGATATATATATATATCTATACTGATTATACTGCAGCTAGCAGAATCAACTGCCTGCTGTGGTATTAGTATGAAAACACCACCAATTGTATTCAGGTACCTTTAGGTGCACGCTGTGCAAAGGACACAGTACACTAAATGAAATTAATGCAGCTCCCTGCCTGTGGTATTAGTATGAGGACACCACCAATTGTATTCAGGTACCTTTAGGTGCACGCTGTGCAAAGGAAACAGTACACTAAATGAAATTAATGCAGCTCCCTGCCTGTGGTATTAGTATGAGAACACCACCAATTGTATTCAGGTACTTTTAGGTGCACGCTGTGCAAAGGACACAGTACACTAAGTGAAAATAAAGCAGCTCCCTGCCTGTGGTATTAGTATGAGAACACCACCAATTGTATTCAGGTACCTTTAGGTTCACGCTGTGCAAAGGACACAGTACACTAAGTGAAACTAATGCAGCTCCCTGCCTGTGGTATTAGTATGAGAACACCACCAATTGTATTCAGGTACCTTTAGGTGCACGCTGTGCAAAGGACACAGTACACTAAATGAAATTAATGCAGCTCCCTGCCTGTGGTATTAGTATGAGGACACCACCAATTGTATTCAGGTACCTTTAGGTGCACACTGTGCAAAGGACACAGTACACTAAATGAAAATAATGCAGCTCCCTGCCTGTGGTATTAGTATGAGAACAGCAATTGTATTCAGGTACCCTTAGGTGCACGCTGTGCAAAGGACACATTACACTAAATGAAAATAATGCAGCTCCCTGCCTGTGGTATTAGTATTGTTCTGTCTCAACTACAAAGCGATAAAGTTCATCTCCAGGTTTAAGTAGGCCTTACTCAAGCTGGTTTGATATTCATCCCTTGCATCGATACAGGCAGTTTAACTCAATGAATAAACTCACAGTTAGGACGACAGACGATGAATCCTTTCGAATGTTCCGTTTAATGATGGATATTCATAGGTAGAAAAACGTTGCAGTTGTAAGCCACATGTAAGATGTTTAGCATGGAAGATATACAGGAGTAATGACCAGAATCAGGAAGTGGAGGAGATATATAAAGAACTACGGTGAGAGAGAGAGTTCAGCTAGAAAGAAGGGGACAGATCTTAAAGACACAGAGCAAGAATAATCACATAGTGTAACACAACACTCCCCGTCTGAAATCTTTAGTTTTCATAACCTTAAACTAATATATATATTTTCAAAAAGTCCAATACTGACGAATGTCCTGGAACCTGTAATGAAAAACATGCAACAAGCAAATAATAAACGTAAGTTCAACAGGATGAAGAACATAAAGTCACAGTATGATGTCTTCAAATAATTCCAAAGTTCTGAGTAGAACCTGTAGATGGCAGCAATGTACTCCCCGCCGTGCCAACAGCATGGCTAGTCCTTGCACAAGTCACTCACCTGGCAAAAGGAGTACTAACTCTGTAATTGGTCGACTAAAGGTTCGTGTCGATCCTCCCTTGGTTACCTTGACTTCTACCTTCCGGACTTTGTTATCGTCGCTGGGCATAACTTTAGTAATAAGACCCATAGGCCACTCATTCCGACAAACTTCCTTGTCTTTTAGAAGGATGAGGTCTCCAACCTTAAGATTCAGCTTAGATGCTTGCCATTTGTTACGACCTTGAAGGTGGTGAAGATACTTTTTCTTCCAGCGATGCCAGAACACATTGGCTAGATGCTGCACCTGCTTCCATTGATGCTCGTAATGGTGTGACCGCAGCTTCTGTTTTGTACTTACAGAAGTGTGGAGTGAGGTGTTCACAGTTCTTATTTCCTTATCATCTACAGGGTTTACTAGCCCATAGGTGGTGTCAATAGGGAGTAAGTAAGAGTCCTCACGCAGAAACCTTGGAGGTGACAGCCATAAGCTGTCCTGAAGAGCAGCAGGTGACACGGCTCTGGTCCCACAGTCAGCTGGGTTGAGTTCAGTGGGAACGTGATGCCATTGACTTGGTAGAAAGAATCTCTTGATACGTTCAACCCTGTTGCTGACGTACACATAAAATTGTTTTGTTTGGTTGTTTATGTAACCAAGTACTACCTTACTGTCTGTATAGAAGGTGAAAGAATCAATTGTAGTGTCCATTTCACTTCGTATGACCTCTGCAATTTCTACTGCTAGCACGGCTGCACAAAGTTCAAGTCTTGGTATGGTATGTGCAGGCTTGGGAGTGAGTTTTGCCTTGTCTAGGACAAAACTACAGTGTGATTCTCCATTCAGTTCAGAGGTCTTCAAATAGGCTACTGCAGCAATAGCTTCAACTAATGCATCAGAGAAAATATGAATCTCTCTCCGGTTAGCAGTTGAAATGGAACCTGGAACATAGCAACGGGGAATCTGAAGTTTTTCTAGTGACTTCAAAGCATATCTCCACCTTTCCCACTTGTGTTGATTCTCACTAGGCAAGGGAGTATCCCAGTCTATGTTCTCAGTAGACAACTGTCTTAGTAAAATCTTACCTTGAATGGTAACTGGAGCAAGGAAACCCAGTGGGTCATAGATGCTATTCACCACGGACAGGACTCCTCTCTTAGTGAAGGGTTTGTCACAAGTTGACACTTGGAAGGTGAATTTGTCTTGCTTGATGTTCCACAACAAACCCAGACTTCGCTGTACAGGAGGCACATCTGTACCTAAGTCAAGGTTTTTTAGACTAGTGGCATAGTCCTCAGAGTGAAAGGCATTCATAAGTTCCTGGCTGTTGGATATAATCTTGTGCAGTCTAAGGTTTGCTACAGACAGCATCTCCTTTGTTCTGGTGAGAAGATCAATTGCTTCTTTAGCAGTTGGAAAGGACTTAAGTGTGTCGTCAACGTAGAAGTTTCTTTCAACAAATTGACGGGCATCAGATCCATATTCAACTTCTCCAGTCTGAGCTGTTTTCCTTAGCCCATAAGTTGCCACTGCTGGGGAAGGACTGTTACCGAAGACATGTACCTTCATGCGATAATCTATAACTTCCTTTTTGAGGTCATTGTCCTTGTGCCATAGAAACCTGAGGTAGTTTCTGTTGTCTTCTCTGACGATGAAGCAGTGAAACATCTGTTGAATGTCGGCCATTACTGCTACAGGCGCTTGTCTGAAACGAATCAAGACTCCTATTAGACTGTTGTTCAAGTTGGGTCCCGTAAGGAGCATGTTGTTAAGAGAAACACCTTCGTGCTGAGCACTGGAATCAAAGACAACTCTGATTTGGTCTGGTTTGCGTGGGTGATACACGCCAAAGGATGGAAGGTACCAGCATTCTTCTCCCTCCTTTAGTGGGGGAGCAGGCTCTGCATGATCTCTGTCAAATACATTTTGCATAAAGTCCACAAAGTGCTTTTGCATCTCTGGTTTCCTGCTTAAGTTTCGCTTTAAGGAGGAGAATCTACTGATGGCCTGCTGTAAGTTGTTGGGCAATCTCTCTCTTGGGAGACGAAAGGGTAGGGGTGCTACCCAGTTATTGGAGTCATCTTGAAAGAACTCATTGTCCATTACCTTGATGAATTCTTTGTCTTCCATTGAAGGAGCCAGTATGTCATCTTCACTGGTTGCATTAAACACTGTAGAGCCGAAGTCGCCATCATGGCAGGAGAAAGGGCTTGTGTCACCTGAGATACCATGTTGCCATTCGTGGCTGGCTATCTTCTCTTTCACCCAGTAGTGATGTGGGCATGGCTCAAAGTAAGTGTTTCGGCCATTTGGCAGAACATTTGTCTTGAATGACGAAATGTTGGTAGGTCTTTTAATTTTGCCTATGCAGACATTGCCTATGATGACCCACCCTAGATCCGTGCGCTGGGCAAATGGGGCATCTGGGGGTCCAGTGACTTGTCTGTGTACCTTGTGAACTCTTAGAATGTCTCTTCCTAACAGAAGAAGGATCTGAGCATCTTTGTCAAGCGGCGGTATCTCATTTGCTATTACCTTGAGGTGAGGGTGATGGAAAGCAGCAGCTGGAGTAGGGATTTCTTCCCTGTTAGCAGGTATCTGATTGCACTCAACAAGTGTAGGTAAGGGTAATTGCAAGTTACCTTTGAGAGAAGATACCATGAGTCCATGAGCCCTTCGTCCAGAAACCTCTATAGTTCCACTACAGGTACCCAAGGTGTAAGGATGAGCTTCGCCTTTTATTTCAAATAGATTGAACAATTCCGATTTTGCAAGTGATCAATTGCTCTGATCGTCTAAGATAGCATATGCCTTTAGAGACTTTTCTGGTTGATCCTTGTGGTATATGTTCACCAAGCATATCTTAGCACAGGACTTACCACAGCGGTCTTCTCCACAAACTTCAGTGCAGGATGAAGAAATGATGGTAGAATTAGGCACTTGGTCTGTATTCTCCCCGCCATGCGTTAACCTGGGAGGAGTGTTGGCAGGTTGTGCAGAGCTGGGCTCAAGAGGATGGAGGGCTTGCACATGTTCTTCAGAGCCACACTCTATGCACTTGATGGACACATTACAGTCCCTTGCAAAATGTTCTGTAGAAGCACAGCACCTGAAACATACCCTAAATGTCTTTAAAAGCTCCTTGCGCTCTTCCAGAGGCTTTTTCCTAAAGCCGATACATTTATTGAGGGGGTGTGGCTTCTTGTGTGTGGGACACTCTCTGTTAGGGTTTTCAATCTTCCTACTCTGTTTGTTCGTGGCCAGAACTGTGGTAGGAGTGGGAAGGATGTCAGTCTTTTTCAAGGACACTGGGCCTCTATGGTTTCTATAGTTGCCTTGAAGACTGGTACTCTTAGGAAAGGGTGAGAAGAGGCTGTACTCACCGTAGGAAAAACTTGGATCGTTCTTGGTCTCTGCAATTTTACTGATGAATTCACAGAAGAAAGAGAATGGAGGGAAGGAAACCTTGTTATCTCTTTTGTATGATGACCCTAGTGCAGTCCATTTCTCTTGCAAACCATACGGGAGCTTGGAGACAATTGGGTTTACCCCTCTTGGAGTGTCAAGGTAACTGAGTCCAGGTTGTTTTGGGTCTGTCTTGGCTAGCTGAAGCTCAAGGAGAAGGTCACTTAGTCTCTGGAACTCCTTGTTGTCCTTACCGGATATCTTTGGGAAAGTTTCCAGATGCATGAACAAAGCATTTTCTATAGCTTCTGGACTGCCATAACTTTGCTCTAGTCACTCCCATGCAGCTGTGAGGCCTGCAGTAGGATTGTCCATGAAAACCGATCTTAATGGCTTAACACGTGCAGCAGATAGAGGACCAAGCCATTTGATGAGCAGATTCAATTCTTGATCAGCTGTAATGCCAATATTGCTGATTGTAGTTCTGAAGGCACATTTCCAACTTCTGTAGTTCTCAGGTTGGTCATCAAAACTTGTAAGACCAGTCTTTGTGAGCTCTCTGCGAAGCATGTACCTCACAAACTCTTCTGTCTCAGTTGTCTCCGCCTTTATGTGAGATGCTGTTGGCTGTATGGTGCTGATTGCGTTATCTTTGACATTGTTGTTAAAGGACACAGGGAAATATGGTGCAGCAGATGCATCCAGGTGAGTTGCTTGCTTGAAGTCAGTTGTTCCAATGGTACGTTGATTCAAGGCTGTACCGATGACTGGAGATTGATGACTTGCTTGAAGCTTGCGCTGATGCTCTGTGACGTATGAAGGCAGGCAAGGTAGGCAGGTAGGAAATGCAGTGGAGTGATTTTGAGTGCAGGAAGTTGCTGGAACCTCTTTAACTTGAAGCTGTGAAGGAGTCTCTATGTAGTCGGAAGCATTGAAGACAATGGAGTGTGCACTGCAGTGGCTTAGGACATAGTCTTTAGTGCGTTTGAGGGGGTCTTCCATATCTGCTATGTTTAGGTTAATGCTGTCTTTCTCACTTGCACCTTCGTCTGCACAGATAGCTTGCTGTAGGACCCTTAGCTTTGCCATAGCTGCGTCATGTTTACACTGTTCATTTAAGGTTTCCATTGTTGCTCTTTGTCGTGCTGACTGCGCTTCCAACTCTGCCCTTTGACGTGCTGACTGCGCTTCCAACTCTGCCCTTTGACGTGCTGACTGCGCTTCCAACTCTGCCCTTTGACGTGCTGACTGCGCTTCCAACTCTGCTCTTTTTTTTGCATATGCCACCTGCACTTTGCTGGCTTCCACTTCAGCGCAGGCATTAATAAGTCGCTCACTGAGTGTTGAGTATCTTGAACTATGGGATCTTGACGAGTTTTTAGAACGTCTGGTGGAAACAGATCTGTGAGATGCAGTGTCCTGTAACAGCTTTATTTTTGCTTCTGCCTTTAATCTGGTTTGCTGGATAAAACTGTCTCTTTCAATATTGAGAGCATTGACGCGCTTTAATTGCATCATCACATTTTCTGACTTCATGTTTTGTAAGACATTAGTGAATTTGATGCTGGTAAGCTGATAAAGCTCATATGAGGCAGAAAGTTGTTTAATGGCGCCCTCTAGTGTCAGTAGTTCACGTTCAACAGACACTGTATTGGCTTCAGCAAGGATTTTCTCCCAGACTAATTCCAAGCTATTTGACAATTCAGTCCTTGAAGCTTCATAATTCTCCATTACTTTCCAAGTGGGTTTAACTGAGCGTTTGGGTAACTCAGTTTCTTCAGGAACTTGTGGGGAGGTAGATGTGAGTTCACATGCAGAAGCTTGGTCACTCATGATAGCAGACTGACTGTGAAAGCAGGCAGGATCTGTGTGCTGAAATATGACACTGTGCAGATTGTCTCAGGGTATAAGGCTGCCACGTGCTGCTCTGTCCCTTCTGTCTTGCTATGAGGGCAGTAAATCTTGTCTGTTTCAGTACTGACATGCAGAAATCTTGTAATTAGGCTGTGAAACTCAGTTTTTCTACTGTTCTGTCTCAACTACAAAGCGATAAAGTTCATCTCCAGGTTTAAGTAGGCCTTACTCAAGCTGGTTTGCTATTATCCCTTGCATCAATACAGGCAGCTTAACTCAATGAATAAACTCACAGTTAGGACGACAGACGATGAATCCTATGAATATCCATCATTAAACGGAACATTCGAAAGGATTCATCGTCTGTCGTCCTAACTGTGAGTTTATTCATTGAGTTAAGCTGCCTGTATCGATGCAAGGGATAATAGCAAACCAGCTTGAGTAAGGCCTACTTAAACCTGGAGATGAACTTTATCGCTTTGTAGTTGAGACAGAACAAGTATGAGAACAGCAATTGTATTCAGGTACCTTTAGGTGCATGCTGTGCAAAGGACACAGTATACTAAGTGAAAATAATGCAGCTCCCTGCCTGTGGTATAAGTATGAGAACAACACCAATTGTATTCAGGTACCTTTAGGTGCACGCTGTGCAAAGGACACAGTACACTAAGTGAAAATACTTGCAGCTCCCTGCCTGTGGTATTAGTAGGAGAACACCACCAATTGTATTCAGGTACCTTTAGGTGCACGCTGTGCAAAGGACACAGTACACTAAGTGAAACTAATGCAGCTCCCTGCCTGTGGTATTAGTATGAGAACACCGCCAATTGTATTCAGGTACCTTTAGGTGCACGCTGTGCAAAGGACACAGTACACTAAATGAAAATAATGCAGCTCCCTGCCTGTGGTATTAGTATGAGAACAGCAATTGTATTCAGGTACCCTTAGGTGCACGCTGTGCAAAGGACACAGTACACTAAATGAAAATAATGCAGCTCCCTGCCTGTGGTATTAGTATGAGAACAGCAATTGTATTCAGGTACCTTTAGGTGCATGCTGTGCAAAGGACACAGTATACTAAGTGAAAATACTTGCAGCTAGCACAATCACCTGCCTGCCTGTCAGTATAGAGAATAACAGGAATGGATCTAGCTAAACTGAATACAGTGTGTAAATATATATACAACACCTAGGATGCATATATATCCTCTACACCAGTGGTTCTCAACTCCAGTCCTCAGGGCCCACCAACAGGCCAGGTTTGCAAGATAACTGAAATGCATCACAGGTGATATAATTTGCTGCTCAGGGATTGCAGTATTCTAGTCTGCATCTCCCCAAGGTAATACTTAAAATCTGGCCTGTTAGTGGGTCCCGAGGACAGGAGTTGAGAACCACTGCTCTACACACTGTAACTGCAGCTAACTGACTCACCTGCCTGTTCTATCTAACTCAAATCAAATTACACTGTCTCTCTCTCTCTGTCTTCTAACCAACGCCGCAACACACTGCACAAGGCCGCCACGTCGGCGGCCTTATATAGCGTGGGGCGTGTACCTACTCCTCTGAGCCCTGATTGGCCAAAGCCACCCTGGCTTTGGCCAATTACGGCTCTCTGTACTTACGGCGCTGTGATTGGCCAAGCATGCGGGTCATAGTGCATGCTTGGCCAATCATCAGCCAGCAATGCACTGCGATGCCGCAGTGAATTATGGGCCGTGATGCGCCACTCGAATTTGGCGCGAACGGCCCATAATGTTCGAAATTCGGCGAACAGCCGAACAGGCGATGTTTGAGTCGAACATGGGTTCGACTCGAACTCGCAGCTCATCCCTAGTGGTGAACAACAGCCTGTTTTTAATAATCATTGTCGTGGTTAGTGATGAGCCGAACACCCCCGGGTTCGGTTCGCACCAGAACCCGCGAACGGACCGAAAGTTCGAACGAACATTAGAACCCTATTAAATACAATGGATGCGAACGTTCGAATTCTAAAGTGCTAATTATAACAACTATTATGCATGTTATTGTCATAAATAGGGTTTGGGAACCCGGGTTCTGCACCAGGGGACATGTATCAATGCAAAAAGAAGTTTTAAAAACGGTCGTTTTTCGGGAGCAGTCATTTTAATGATGCATAAAGTGAAAAAAAAAAGTCAAATATTCCTTTAAATATCGTACCTGGGGGGTGTCTAAAGTATGCCTGTGAAGTGCCACGTGTTTCCCGTGTTTAGAACTGTCCCTGCACAAAATGACACTTCTAAAGGAAAAAAAAGCCATTTAAAACTGCTTGCGGCTTTAATGTAATGTCTGGTCCCGGTAATATGGATGAAATTCTTTAAGAAAAATGGCATAGCTACCCCATGACCCCCCCCCCCCCCTACCCCAGCCCATTACCAGCCCCTTTGGGTCTTGTATGGATATTAAGGGGAACCCCGCACATAAAATAAAAAAGGCCCTATATACTCTGAACAGCCGTATACAGGCGGTGCATACAAGACAGGGACTGTAGGTTTGTTCTTATGTAGAATCTGTTTGTAATTTTGAACAGGTACATTGTTGAAGTGTAGCTCCAGCCCAAAAATCTATTTTTAAATTTTTGGGAAACATAGGTAAGGGTTATCACCCCTGTAACATTTGTTTTGCTGTCTGTGCCCCTGTTCAGAACATTTCACCTCACTTTCCGTCCCAATGACAACTGTTTTTGAAATGTGGTGTTTTTCTTGAAACAAGGATTGCTGATAAAGCATCAGTACAGATGAGACCCCTTTCTCCCATAATTATTCTTACAGGAGAGAATTTTCCTTTCTAGGGGTAGATTTCCTCTCACTTCCTGTTGTCTTCTTTCGTTTGCAAGTAGGAGTCGTTTGTAAGTTGGATGTTTGAAAGTAGGGACCTGCCGTATATACTCTGCAGAAATAGGCCCCTTAGTTGTTGGTGTTGGCACAACACTGTAAGCACTCAGTTACTCTTGGTTGGTGCTGGAACGCCCTGCTGTCAACTATTATATCAGGAATTTTAATTACATATAATTGTTGAACAGTGGTAGTAAAAATTGGGGCTTTGATGGTGGTGCTGGTGCCACAACACTGTAAGCCCTGACAGTTACTCTTGGTGGGTGCAGCAATGGGCCCTGCTGTGAATTATTAGATCAAGAATTGTAATTACATGCCCCTTTTAAACAGGGGCTGAAAAATTGGGCCTTTCGTGGTGGTGGTGGTGGTGGCGTTGCCACAAGACTGTAAGCCCTCAGAGTTACTCTTGGTGGGTGCAGCAATGGACCCTGCTGTGAATTATTAGATCAAGAATTGTAATTGCATGCCCCTGTTGAACAGGGGCTGAAAAATTGGGCCTTAGGCACTGGTGGCACAACACTACAACCCCTCACAGATACTGTACTTGGAGCACAGCAATGAGCCCTGTTGCAAAGTATTGCTTCAAAAATTGTAATGACACGCCCCTGTTAAACAGGGGCTGAAAAATTGGGCCTTAGGCACTGGTGCCACAACACTCCAACCCCTCACAGATACTGTACTTGGAGCACAGCAATGAGCCCTATGGCAAATTATTGCTAAAAAAAATGTAATTACACGCCCCTGTAAAACAGGGGCTGAAAAATTGGGCCTTAGCCACTGGTGGCGGCACCCATAAACAAAAATGATCTTCCAAGCTATCATCATCAATCGTATCATTGAGGACTCGGAGGAGGAGGATAGCCAGTCAACATAACAGCACAGGCACTCAGCATCAGCATCAGTCTTGAAGGGATGTGACATGTTAAAATCAATTAGTCTGTTATATCAGCATCAGGTGTGTGGTAGCTGGTGGTGATCCAAGACTGGTTCATCTTGATGAAAGTCAGTCGATCAACCGAGTCGGTGGACAGGCGCACCCTGTGATCCGTGACAAATCCTCCAGCAGCACTGAATGTGCGTTCCGAAAGAACGCTGGATGCAGGACAGGCCAGTAGCTCAATTGCATACTGTGCAAGCTCTGGCCAGTGATCCATCCTCAAGACCCAGTAAGCCAGAGGATTTTCGGTGGGGAAGGTGTCCAAGTCTGACCTTGCCCCTAGATATTCCTGCACCATGTTTATCAGACGCTGGCGATGGTTGCTGGAACCGATCATACTTTGGGGCTGCGGACTAAAGAATTGTCAGACGGCCACCTTCCCCACCTCTCCTTCTTTGACTGGCCGAAGCCTCAGCAACTCGTTGTCCAGGACCAGGAGTTTGTAACCTCCCAGTCTCTGGGAACGCGTTGCACAGACCTTTCTGCAAGGCCTCCCGGAGTTGTCTCATCCTCTGCTCCCTCTGCGACGGTAACATAAGGTCCGCAACCTTACCCTTGTACCGTGGATCAAGGAGAGTGGCCAGCCAGTAATGGTCCCTCTCCTTGATCCGAAGAATACGAGGATCCTTCCGCAGACTTTGCAGGATCAGGGAGGCCATGCAGCGTAGGTTTGCTGAGGCATTCGCTCCGGAGTCCTCTGGGTCACTAAGGACGACATGATCCGCAGCCACCTCCTCCCAGCCACGTACAAGTCCACTGGTTTCTTGGGACTGTAAATCATCCCTAAAAGACTGCTGCTGATGATGCTGAGTGCCAGCCTCCACCTCCATGCTGACACAATCCTCCTCCTCCTCCTCCTCCTCCTCCTCCTCCTCCTCTTCCTGTGCGATGGGTGGGACAGAAGGAACACTGTCTGGGTAAAGGGGGCCTTGAGAGGCAAGGAAGTCCTCCTCTTCCTGCCTCTGTTCTGCCTCAAGTGCCCTGTCCATTATTCCACGCAGCGTGTGCTCCAACAGGTGGACAAGAGGTACAGTGTCACTGATGCATGCACTGTCACTGCTCACCATCCTCGTGGCCTCCTCAAATGGTGCCAGGACAGTGCATGCATCCCTGATCATGCCCCACTGGCGTGGAGAAAAAAAAACAAGCTCCCCTGACCCTGTCCTGGTGCCGTAGTCGCACAGGTACTCATTGATGGCCCTCTGCTGCGTGTGCAGCCGCTGCAGCATGGCCAACGTTGAGTTCCACCTGGTGGGCATGTCACATATAAGGCGGTTCTTGGGCAGGTTCAACTCCTTTTGCAGCTCAGCCAGGCGAGCACTGGCATTATAAGATCTGCGGAAATGCACACAGACTTTCCTGGCCTGCCTCAGGACATCCTGTAAGCCCGGGTACCTGCCCAAGAACCGCTGCACCACCAGGTTAAGGACGTGAGCCACACAGGGCACATGGGTCAGTTGTCCCTGTCGGAGGGCGGAGAGGAGGTTGGTGCCATTGTCGCAAACCACCATTCCTGGCTTAAGCTGGCGTGGCGTCAACCACCTCTCGGCCTGGCCCTGCAGAGCAGACAGGACCTCTGCCCCAGTGTGGCTTCTGTCCCCCAAACACACCAGCGCAAGCACGGCATGGCATCTTTTTGCCTGCGTACTTGCGTAGCCCCGTGAACGGCTACGGAGCACCGCTGGTTCATAGGACAAACCACAGGAAGAGGCCATGGAGGAAGAAGAAGAGGAGGGGGTGGAGGAGAGAGGTGTGTCACAACCAGTAGTAGCATTTTGCAGGCGTGGCGGTGGGACAACCTCCAACACTACTGCACCTTGTCCTGCATCCTTCCCAGCTGCCAAAAGAGTGACCCAATGGGCCGTGAAAGAAAGGTAACGTCCCTGTCCATGCCTGCTGGACCATGAGTCAGCGGTAATATGCACCTTACCGCTGACCGCCCTGTCCAGCGAGGCCAAGACATTGCCTTCCACATGCCGGTAGAGAGCCGGAATAGCCTTCCGTGAGAAAAAGTGGCGTTTGGGAACCTGCCACTGAGGAACCGCACATTGCACAAACTCACGGAAGGGGGCCGAGTCTACCAACTGAAAAGGCAGCAGTTGAAGCGCTAGCAATTTAGCCAAGCTAGCATTCAACCGCTGGGCATGTGGATGGCTGGGAGTGAACTTCTTTCGACGGTCCAGCAGCTGGGGCAGGGAAATTTGCCTGCTAGAATCGGACGTCGGTGTACTGCTAGCAGAGTGGCCGCAAGTACTTGGCTGTGACACACCTAATTCTACACCTTCATTCCTCTCAGTGCATGTTTCAGAGAGGACTGAAGTTATAGTGGGGTTGGAGATCCCAGCTGATGCGGTGCAAGGAGAGGTCCGCTTTGTTCTTTGGTGTGGGTCTTTGAGGTAGGCTTGCCAACGAGCTGCATGGCAGGTCAACATATGTCTGGTCAGGCATGTGGTACCCAAGCGGCTGATGTTTTGGCCACGCGATATACGCTTGAGACATATGTTGCAAACAGCAGCTGTGCGATCTGATGCACTAGCCTCAAAAAAGGCCCACACCAAAGAACTTTTTGAATGACGGGCAGAGGCAGCGCCCTGCACAGGCGGAGCTCTGCGGTGTGATTCCGTCGGTGTACTGCCCTTACGCTGGCCACCAAAGGGCATCCTGCCTCGTTGGAGATGTGCCTCCTCCTCATCCTCCTCCTCCTCCTCTCTCCTATTAGGCACCCACGTGGAGTCAGTGACCTCATCATCACCTCCCTCCTCATCACTGGAGCCAATCTGGCAGTATGCTGCAGCTGCTGGAACATGACTGCCAGATTGGTGTCCTTATTGAGCATCCCCTCTGTCTGCTCTCACGCTACTGCCTTCCTCTAGCTGGGTTTCATCATCAGACCCTTCGAAACGCTGGGCATCCTCCTGGAGCATGTACCCAACACTGTGCTGAAACAGTTCGGGGGACTCCTCAGGAGGAGGACATGGTGGGTCTAGGGAAGGAGTGACTGATGATGAGTCTGACATTGATACCAGGGAAGAGGACGCTTTGGCAGCTGCTTTTCCAGTACCCTGAGCCTGGGTGAGAGAGGATGAGGAGGAGGAGGAGGGCTTGGTCATCCACTCTACCAAGTCTTCGGCATGATGTGGCTCAACATGTCCAGCTGCCGAAAAGAAGGACAAGCGTGTCCCATGGCCATGTGCTGATGACAATGCACCGCGTCCACGACCAGCACTGTTGCCCCCAGACACAGAGCCTGCTTGCCCTCTTTTATTGCCTCCTGACTGTCTGCCTCTCCTTGTTTGTCTTCCAGACATTCTAATAGATGGCCTGCAGGGAGATGGGAAAAAAGCAATAAGGGCTACCTTCAGGTGTCCTTCTCTGTCCCTGGAAACAAGGACTTTGACAGTGAAAGAAACTGACACACTCTCCCTACCTACAGTTTTCTGTCCCTAGAAAAAATGTTTTTTTTAAGCACAATTTAGCACAAGGAGAATTCACTCACTGTCCTTCCAGGTCCCTGGAAACAAGGACTTTGACGGTGAAAGAAACTGACACACTCTCCCTACCTACAGTTTTCTGTCCCTAGAAAAAATGTTTTTTTTAAGCACAATTTAGCACAAGGAGAATTCACTCACTGTCCTTCCAGGTCCCTGGAAACAAGGACTTTGACAGTGAAAGAAACTGACACACTCTCCCTACCTACAGTTTTCTGTCCCTAGAAAAAATGTTTTTTTTAAGCACAATTTAGCACAAGGAGAATTCACTCACTGTCCTTCCAGGTCCCTGGAAACAAGGACTTTGACAGTGAAAGAAACTGACACACTCTCCCTACCTACAGTTTTCTGTCCCTAGAAAAAATGTTTTTTTATGCACAATTTAGCACAAGGAGAATTCACTCACTGTCCTTCCAGGTCCCTGGAAACAAGGACTTTGACAGTGAAAGAAACTGACACACTCTCCCTACCTACAGTTTTCTGTCCCTAGAAAATTTTTTTTTTTAAGCACAATTTAGCACAAGGAGAATTCACTCACTGTCCTTCCAGGTCCCTGGAAACAAGGACTTTGACAGTGAAAGAAACTGACACACTCTCCCTACCTACAGTTTTCTGTCCCTAGAAAAAATGTTTTTTTTAAGCACAATTTAGCACAAGGAGAATTCACTCACTGTCCTTCCAGGTCCCTGGAAACAAGGACTTTGACAGTGAAAGAAACTGACACACTCTCCCTACCTACAGTTTTCTGTCCCTAGAAAAAATGTTTTTTTTAAGCACAATTTAGCACAAGGAGAATTCACTCACTGTCCTTCCAGGTCCCTGGAAACAAGGACTTTGACAGTGAAAGAAACTGACACACTCTCCCTACCTACATTTTTCTGTCCCTAGAAAAAATGTTTTTTTAAGCACAATTTAGCACAAGGAGAATTCACTCACTGTCCTTCCAGGTCCCTGGAAACAAGGACTTTGACAGTGAAAGAAACTGACACACTCTCCCTACCTACAGTTTTCTGTCCCTAGAAAAAATGTTTTTTTTAAGCACAATTTAGCACAAGGAGAATTCACTCACTGTCCTTCCAGGTCCCTGGAAACAAGGACTTTGACAGTGAAAGAAACTGACACACTCTCCCTACCTACAGTTTTCTGTCCCTAGAAAAAATGTTTTTTTTAAGCACAATTTAGCACAAGGAGAATTCACTCACTGTCCTTCCAGGTCCCTGGAAACAAGGACTTTGACAGTGAAAGAAACTGACACACTCTCCCTACCTACAGTTTTCTGTCCCTAGAAAAAATGTTTTTTTTAAGCACAATTTAGCACAAGGAGAATTCACTCACTGTCCTTCCAGGTCCCTGGAAACAAGGACTTTGACAGTGAAAGAAACTGACACACTCTCCCTACCTACAGTTTTCTGTCCCTAGAAAAAATGTTTTTTTTAAGCACAATTTAGCACAAGGAGAATTCACTCACTGTCCTTCCAGGTCCCTGGAAACAAGGACTTTGACAGTGAAAGAAACTGACACACTCTCCCTACCTACAGTTTTCTGTCCCTAGAAAAAATGTTTTTTTTAAGCACAATTTAGCACAAGGAGAATTCACTCACTGTCCTTCCAGGTCCCTGGAAACAAGGACTTTGACAGTGAAAGAAACTGACACACTCTCCCTACCTACAGTTTTCTGTCCCTAGAAAAAATGTTTTTTTTTAAGCACAATTTAGCACAAGGAGAATTCACTCACTGTCCTTCCAGGTCCCTGGAAACAAGGACTTTGACAGTGAAAGAAACTGACACACTCTCCCTACCTACAGTTTTCTGTCCCTAGAAAAAATGTTTTTTTTAAGCACAATTTAGCACAAGGAGAATTCACTCACTGTCCTTCCAGGTCCCTGGAAACAAGGACTTTGACAGTGAAAGAAACTGACACACTCTCCCTACCTACAGTTTTCTGTCCCTAGAAAAAATGTTTTTTTTAAGCACAATTTAGCACAAGGAGAATTCACTCACTGTCCTTCCAGGTCCCTGGAAACAAGGACTTTGACAGTGAAAGAAACTGACACACTCTCCCTACCTACAGTTTTCTGTCCCTAGAAAAAATGTTTTTTTTAAGCACAATTTAGCACAAGGAGAATTCACTCACTGTCCTTCCAGGTCCCTGGAAACAAGGACTTTGACAGTGAAAGAAACTGACACACTCTCCCTACCTACAGTTTTCTGTCCCTAGAAAAAATGTTTTTTTTAAGCACAATTTAGCACAAGGAGAATTCACTCACTGTCCTTCCAGGTCCCTGGAAACAAGGACTTTGACAGTGAAAGAAACTGACACACTCTCCCTACCTACAGTTTTCTGTCCCTAGAAAAAATGTTTTTTTTAAGCACAATTTAGCACAAGGAGAATTCACTCACTGTCCTTCCAGGTCCCTGGAAACAAGGACTTTGACAGTGAAAGAAACTGACACACTCTCCCTACCTACAGTTTTCTGTCCCTAGAAAAAATGTTTTTTTTAAGCACAATTTAGCACAAGGAGAATTCACTCACTGTCCTTCCAGGTCCCTGGAAACAAGGACTTTGACAGTGAAAGAAACTGACACACTCTCCCTACCTACAGTTTTCTGTCCCTAGAAAAAATGTTTTTTTTAAGCACAATTTAGCACAAGGAGAATTCACTCACTGTCCTTCCAGGTCCCTGGAAACAAGGACTTTGACAGTGAAAGAAACTGACACACTCTCCCTACCTACAGTTTTCTGTCCCTAGAAAAAATGTTTTTTTTAAGCACAATTTAGCACAAGGAGAATTCACTCACTGTCCTTCCAGGTCCCTGGAAACAAGGACTTTGACAGTGAAAGAAACTGACACACTCTCCCTACCTACAGTTTTCTGTCCCTAGAAAAAATGTTTTTTTTAAGCACAATTTAGCACAAGGAGAATTCACTCACTGTCCTTCCAGGTCCCTGGAAACAAGGACTTTGACAGTGAAAGAAACTGACACACTCTCCCTACCTACAGTTTTCTGTCCCTAGAAAAAATGTTTTTTTAAGCACAATTTAGCACAAGGAGAATTCACTCACTGTCCTTCCAGGTCCCTGGAAACAAGGACTTTGACAGTGAAAGAAACTGAGACACTCTCCCTACCTACAGTTTTCTGTCCCTAGAAAAAATGTTTTTTTTAAGCACAATTTAGCACAAGGAGAATTCACTCACTGTCCTTCCAGGTCCCTGGAAACAAGGACTTTGACAGTGAAAGAAACTGACACACTCTCCCTACCTACAGTTTTCTGTCCCTAGAAAAAATGTTTTTTTTAAGCACAATTTAGCACAAGGAGAATTCACTCACTGTCCTTCCAGGTCCCTGGAAACAAGGACTTTGACAGTGAAAGAAACTGACACACTCTCCCTACCTACAGTTTTCTGTCCCTAGAAAAAATGTTTTTTTTAAGCACAATTTAGCACAAGGAGAATTCACTCACTGTCCTTCCAGGTCCCTGGAAACAAGGACTTTGACAGTGAAAGAAACTGACACACTCTCCCTACCTACAGTTTTCTGTCCCTAGAAAAAATGTTTTTTTTAAGCACAATTTAGCACAAGGAGAATTCACTCACTGTCCTTCCAGGTCCCTGGAAACAAGGACTTTGACAGTGAAAGAAACTGACACACTCTCCCTACCTACAGTTTTCTGTCCCTAGAAAAAATGTTTTTTTTAAGCACAATTTAGCACAAGGAGAATTCACTCACTGTCCTTCCAGGTCCCTGGAAACAAGGACTTTGACAGTGAAAGAAACTGACACACTCTCCCTACCTACAGTTTTCTGTCCCTAGAAAAAATGTTTTTTTTAAGCACAATTTAGCACAAGGAGAATTCACTCACTGTCCTTCCAGGTCCCTGGAAACAAGGACTTTGACAGTGAAAGAAACTGACACACTCTCCCTACCTACAGTTTTCTGTCCCTAGAAAAAATGTTTTTTTTAAGCACAATATAGCACAAGCACAAAACACACTGACACTCTCCCTACCTATCCTTCTCTTTCCCTAAACTAAAGGAATCCAGGTTAAGCAAGAAAGAAATAAAAGTCACTGTCCCTGCCTATGCTGCTCTATCCCTGCTCCGGAACACACTACACTAGGCCGCCGTGCTGGCGGCCTTTTATAGTGTGGGGCGTGTACTAAACACCCTCAGCAATAATTGGCCACAGGCATCCTGCCTGTGGCCAATCATTGCTCTCCTCGCTGCCGGCGCTGTGATTGGCCAAGCATGCGGGGTCACAGTGCATGCTTGGCCAATCACAGCGCCTGGATGACACTGCGATGGCGTAGTGCATTGTGGGCCGTTCGCGTCACTCGAATTTGGCACGAACGGCCCAAATCGTTCGATCTTCGTCGAACGATCGAACAGCCGATGTTCGAGTCGAACGTATGTTCGACTCGAACACGAAGCTCATCCCTAGTCGTGGTACATGTAGGTATTTACAATGAATTCTTTAAGAGCACTTGATTTGTATATTTATGACAATCTGATAATGGTGTGTTATATTTGTAGGCTTTGTTCACATGTGCTCCTGAAAACAGCAAATGTTCAAAATGTTCAATATATGCATAACATTTCCATATTTAAAGCCTCGTACACACAAACGAGTTTCTCGGCAAAAACCAGCAAGAAACTTGCTGGCAGAGATTTTTTGCTGAGAAATTTGTTCGTGTGTATGGTTTCTCGTCAAGAAAAGCGACAAGAATATCGACGAGAAAATAGAGATCCTGCTCTCTATTTTCTCGTCGAGATTCTCGTCAGCCTGTTTCTCGACGAGAAAATTGTGTGTGTGTACACTTACCTTTTCGCCGGGAAGCCTGCGCATGCTCGAAATGACTTTGACGCATGCGCGGTAGCTTCCTAGGTATAGATAGGTTATACCAAGATGGCAGCGACGGCATCGAATGTGACGAGCGCATGCTCGTCGTAGTGGATGACGTCACCGCGTACGCTCCATTCAAAGAACCGCGGGTTCTTTGAATCGAGCGTGTGTACACTCGGCCGGGACAATTTTCTTGTCCAAGAATCTCGTCGAAAAAAACGACATGTTTTTTTCGACGAGAATCTCGGCCGTGTGTACGAGGCCTGACTGTTGTATAACATTTCCATATTTAACTGTATGAAATGTATTGTTACCACATTTTTTGAATATACCAGTTAAAGTCCTTTGCTACACAAAAGTTCTCTTTTCTATGCATGAAATATAGGATGTGGGAATATTAGCACAGACATTTCTCCTTCCACTTTATTTGGTTCTAGTATGGTATAAAGTGGCGAAATGCCATTGTAGCTAGAAGGAAGTTCTCTGCTTACTGTTTGAATTTCTTTTTCTTTTCTCAGTTTGATTTATGTTTTATGTGACCATTGGATGCATATGTATTGTGACAGCAGGAAGGTAAAGTCACCTGGTTGCATCCAGGGGGGTAGATATATTTCGCCCAGATTCAGGCTTTACGCCGACTTATACAACTAGGTGGAGAGTTGTATAAGGCTAGTGGGCTCATGGATGACTCATACCTCTAGGGAGAGTGTGGGGCGTCGTGCAGACAGGGAGTTGATGAGACCAGCTGAAGCTTGTCAGCTCATTTAGGCCTCTATAAGAACTCCCAGCTTCATTAGATGTTAGCTCATGCCTGGAAGCAGACCTGTGTGGACTTCCTGGAGAGAGTGAACCCTTGTGCGGTGAGACAAAGCCTGTGTGGCTATTTGCTTGGACATTTAAAACCAGGGACTTAGGGACTAGGACAGCACTAGGCTGATCCCAGTTGTTAGTTAGGAAACCTGTATGTTTAGTCAGAGGTCAAGTTGACCAGGATTTATTTTGTTTATGTTTCTTTTGCTTTGCTGTGTTTTGTCACTGTAAATAGAAAATAAACCGCACCTTTTTGATTTTGAAAACCACAACCTCCGTTTGCTGGGCCTGTTTTTGTGTGGGGAGCCCATCTCGGGGGTCACACACACCCGCTGCCGAGCTAACCCCCTCACAGTTGGTGGAGAACCAGTGGCAGTTTTTTTTTTAAGCCAGCATGGAGGAGATACTGAAGCAGCTGGCTCTAGCAAATGCCAATCAACAGCAGACAAATGCAGGTTTGCAAAAGAACTTCGCAGCCCAGCAGCAAGCTCATCAACAGAGCCTTGCAGCCCAGCAGCAGACAAACGCAACTTTGCAACAGAGTCTGGAGGCTCAGCAACAAGCCCAGCAGCAATCTGAGGCCCGCTTCATAGACCTGTTGCAGAAGCAAGAGCAGAGACTACAACAACAGATGGAAGCAGTAATGCAGCAACGTCCGCAGACCAGTGAGGAAAGCCGTCCCACTAATACCGCGTCCTTTGGGGTGAGTCGTTTATTGACAAAAATGACTGGAGAGGATGATCCAGAGGTATTTTTGACCACATTTGAAAGGACCGCTGAAAGAGAAAAGTGGCCTGAGGAGCAGTGGGCTGGACTGGTGGCTCCTCTGTTAACTGGTGAATCGCAGAAAGCTTACTATGACCTAGAGCCTAACCAAGCAAAAGACTATGTGATGCTAAAAGCTGAAATATTGGCAAGGCTGGGTGTCACCCAGGCTGTCCGGGCTCAGCGTGTGCATAACTGGACTTTCCAGCTTGGAAAACCCCCCAGGTCTCAAATGTATGATCTCATTCACCTGAGCAGAAAGTGGCTACAGCCAGAGACTTTGTCCGCACCAAAGATTGTGGAACGTGTTGTAATGGATCGGTTTTTGAGAGCTCTTCCTACTGCCATCCAAAAGTGGGTAAGCCATGGAGACCCAGAGACGGCCGATGGTCTTGTGGATCGTGTGGAGAAATACTTGGCTACAGAGAACCTGACGGCCTCTTCCAGAGACACTCGGACTTTCCACCCTAAGACCAGACCATCCCCAGGGGCGGATAAGAGGATTCCAAGGGGTGAGGGTGGAGAGAGTGAGAGGGTGGGAGCTCTACCCCAAGTTTGGCGAGAACAGCCTGGGAAATCAGCGGCTCAAGAGGCCGCAAGAAGGATCGTTTGCTACCGCTGCCGGCAAGCGGGACATATTGCAGCCAATTGCCCGGTTGTGGAGGAACCCATGCTGTGTGACTTTCTGACGGGCAGACGTCAGTCGCTGTGTGCGACAGTCACATGCACTGCCATTCGAGGAACTGAGAAACATTTATGCAAAATGTGTGTTAATGGTAGAAATGTTGTGGTATTGCTGGATTCAGGTAGCCTTGTGACCCTGATAAAGGCTGAGTTAGTTAAAACAGAGGTCTCTGGGAATAGCAAGGTAGCTGTTATTTGTGTGCATGGGGACACCCGAGAGTATCCAGTGACTACAGTGTGTTTCGAGACCCCCAAAGGTACCCTCTCTCATCCAGTGGGCTTAGTATCTCAGTTACTGCATGACGCCATTGTGGGAAGGGATTTTCCGAAGTTCTGGGAACTGTGGGATGATCCTGAGCCCCCCACTGGTGCCCCTATGTACCAGGAATGTGATAGCCAGAACTCCCCTGAGAGTGGTGAGGACTCTCCGGAATTTCCCTTATCAGTATTGGCAGGGGAGACTCAAGAAACTGGAGAGGAGCCCACCTCTTCAGACGAAAACCTACCGTCTGTGGAGTTTTCTGATCTTGAGGTTCACAGGGAAAACTTTGCCACAGAACAGTTGAAAGACCCCGCCCTAATAAAGGCACGGGAAAACGTAGTGAAAATAGATGGCGAGTTAGTGAACCCAGATAATACCTGCACTTACCCATACTTCAGCGTAGAGAAGGACCTACTGTATCGGGTGGCAAAAAGGGCAGAAGAAACCGTTGAGCAGCTTGTGGTGCCCAAACCTTACAGGAAGTTGGTGTTGGAGTTGGCCCATGGGCACATTCTTGGAGGTCATCTGGGGACAGATAAAACCCGAGAGAGGGTATTACAGAGATTCTATTGGCCGGGGGTGATGAAGGACATAGAAAATTATTGTTCCTCCTGCCCTGTGTGTCAGAGGTCGGCCCCGATGCCACATTTCCGTAGCCCGCTGGTCCCTCTACCCATCATTGAGGTCCCGTTTGAGAGGATCGCCATGGATTTGGTAGGTCCTATAATCAAGTCCGCTAGGGGGCACCAGTACATATTAGTTATAATGGACTATGCCACCCGTTATCCAGAAGCGATCCCTCTCCGAAATACCTCGGCCAAAACCATAGCCAAAGAGCTATCTCTTGTGTTTAGCCGGGTGGGTATTTGTAAAGAACTGCTTACGGACCAAGGTACACCCTTTATGTCCCGGGTTATGAAGGAGCTGTGTAAATTGTTCAAAGTGACGCAATTACGTACATCTGTGTATCACCCCCAAACCGATGGGCTGGTTGAAAGGTTCAACAAAACCCTAAAACAAATGTTGAAGAAAGTGGTGGATAGAGATGGAAAGGATTGGGACTGTCTACTTCCTTATCTGATGTTTGCTATTAGGGAGGTGCCCCAATCCTCTACGGGATTCTCCCCCTTTGAGTTACTGTATGGGAGACACCCAAGAGGGCTGTTGGATATTGCCAAGGAAACTTGGGAAAGTGAGAGTTCTCCCCACAGGAGTGTGATTGAGCATGTCGCCCTGATGCAAGACCGAATTGCACAGGTAATGCCCATCGTGAAGGAACATTTGGCCCAAGCGCAGTTAGCACAGCAGAGAGTGTACAACCGTGGAGCCAAGACCCGTACCTTTTCCCCGGGGGATAGGATACTGGTACTTGTCCCTACGGTTGAAAGTAAATTCCTTGCCAAATGGCAAGGCCCCTACGAGATAATGGAAAAAGTGAGCGAAGTGAATTACAAGGTCAGACAACCAGGAAGGCGAAAGCCCGAACAGATCTATCACGTTA
Source organism: Rana muscosa (assembly GCA_029206835.1). Taxonomy (NCBI): domain Eukaryota; kingdom Metazoa; phylum Chordata; class Amphibia; order Anura; family Ranidae; genus Rana; species Rana muscosa. The sequence continues at coordinate 852,922,704 of CM055118.1, forward strand.
ATCTGTTGAAAGCCTGGAGGGATAGAGAGTCCCTAGTCGCAGACACTTGGTCACCAGCTCAAACTGGTTGCGTGATTCCTGAGGTTGGAATAGCAGCCACCTTGTCACAACCCCAACAACAGGAGGTTAAGGAGTTTGTGCTTCGCAACAAGGAGGTATTCTCTGAGCTGCCGGGACAAACATCTGGGGTAGAGCATGACATCATTACCCCGCCCGGTGAAAGGGTGAAGTTAAAACCCTATCGGATCCCAGAGGCCCGATGGGAGGCAATACGGGAGGAAGTACAGAAAATGCTGAACTTAGGGGTGATAGAGGAGTCCCAAAGTGATTGGTCTAGTCCCATTGTGTTGGTGCCTAAACCGGATGGGAGCTGGCGATTTTGTAACGATTTTCGTCAGTTGAACAAAGTTACAAAATTTGACACCTACCCCATGCCACGTATAGATGAGTTGATCGACCGGCTGGGAACAGCCCGATACATGACGACTCTTGACCTCACAAAAGGGTATTGGCAAATCCCCCTGGCCAAGTCGGCCAAAGAGAAAACCGCATTTGTAACCCCAGACGGGGCGTTCCAATATAAAAGAATGCCGTTCGGGTTACAGAATGCGCCGGCCACATTCCAGCGGAAAATGGACCAGATGCTGAGGCCCCATCGGAAGTATGCTGCGGCTTACCTGGATGACATAATTGTCCATAGCACAGATTGGGCCTCACATCTGCCAAAAGTGCAAGCAGTCCTGGACTCTGTTCGGGAAGCGGGGTTTACGGCTAACCCCAAGAAGTGTACCATTGGGCAGGAGGAGGCCAAATATCTTGGGTACACCATTGGGAGGGGAGTAATAAAACCCCAACTCAACAAAGTCGAGGCCATCCAGAGTTGGCCACGTCCCAACAGCAAGAAGCAGGTACGAGCCTTTCTGGGAATCGCGGGGTATTATCGGCGATTCATTCCCCACTTTGCTTCTAAGGCTGTGCCCCTAACCAACCTGACGAAGGGAAAAGGGTCGGTCATGATTAAATGGACCCCCGAGGCTGAGGCAGCATTCCAATTCTTGAAACAAGCCTTATGTAGCCAGCCAGTGTTGTACTCACCCGACTTCTCTAAAGACTTTGTCGTACAAAGTGATGCGTCAGATGTGGGGTTAGGAGCAGTATTGTCCCAGGTCTGGAACGGGGAAGAGCACCCAGTCATTTACCTCAGCAGGAAGTTGAAGTCCCATGAGGTAAATTACGCCACCGTTGAAAAGGAGTGTTTAGCGGTGAAGTGGGCTCTAGATTCCCTTCGGTACTACCTGCTAGGTAGGCACTTTGACATGGTTACGGATCACGCTCCGTTAAAGTGGATGGCTCAAAACAAGGAAACAAATAGAAGAGTGAATAGGTGGTTCCTGGCCCTCCAGGAATTCAACTTCACAGTAAAGCATCGCCCTGGTGTTCAAATGGGGAATGTGGATGCTTTGTCTCGAGTACATGAATGCCTGATTGCTGGTGTTCCAACCCCGAGGTTAAAACAAGAGGGGGGGGGTATGTGACAGCAGGAAGGTAAAGTCACCTGGTTGCATCCAGGGGGGTAGATATATTTCGCCCAGATTCAGGCTTTACGCCGACTTATACAACTAGGTGGAGAGTTGTATAAGGCTAGTGGGCTCATGGATGACTCATACCTCTAGGGAGAGTGTGGGGCGTCGTGCAGACAGGGAGTTGATGAGACCAGCTGAAGCTTGTCAGCTCATTTAGGCCTCTATAAGAACTCCCAGCTTCATTAGATGTTAGCTCATGCCTGGAAGCAGACCTGTGTGGACTTCCTGGAGAGAGTGAACCCTTGTGCGGTGAGACAAAGCCTGTGTGGCTATTTGCTTGGACATTTAAAACCAGGGACTTAGGGACTAGGACAGCACTAGGCTGATCCCAGTTGTTAGTTAGGAAACCTGTATGTTTAGTCAGAGGTCAAGTTGACCAGGATTTATTTTGTTTATGTTTCTTTTGCTTTGCTGTGTTTTGTCACTGTAAATAGAAAATAAACCGCACCTTTTTGATTTTGAAAACCACAACCTCCGTTTGCTGGGCCTGTTTTTGTGTGGGGAGCCCATTTCGGGAGCTAACCCCCTCACAGTATCAAAACCAATATGATTGTCAAGATAAACCATTGGAGGAGCTAGTGGTACTTTTTGAGAGACTGGGAAAAATTCTGGACAAGAAAGCAGTTTTGTCCTGCCACATCTCTAGATAAGACTTTCTTATATGAAAATGTGGTGCTATTTTCAAAGTGTGAGGCCTTAAATTTCCTTGTTTTGGTGTTGGTATATATTGGGATGTGGCATCGTACAATCTTCCCCTGAGACATGGTAATATTTTTGGCTGTTCTGAAAATACAGGTGTAAAACCTGTCAAGATTTACCACTTTCATAGGAGGTTTACCACAATTTTATACTTAAAGTGATGGGTTAAGGAAAAAAAGAAATCTGGAGAGTAGTGGAACTATGTTATCTAAGATAAACGAGAGATAATTATACCCAGATACTTTATAGAAGACAATGGGGCTGATTTACTAATAACAGTGCGCTGCGCTGGTTCTAACCTTAATTGGTGCGCCTGATAACTCCTTCACTGGGCGCAGGAAGCAGCGGCGCACTGTTATAGTAAATAGAAATGTCAGCGGTGCTCTATTGAAAATGAATGGTTCCCTATGGGAGCCCATTGATTTGAATAGAGGTCGCCCGGGAAGTCGGATCCGACTTGCAGGCGACTCGTGTGCCGGCTGACACAGGGACAGCGCGACTTTGCGAGGCGATCTGGACACGACCTGAGCGTGCAGCAGCCGCTCAAGTCGTGTCCTAGAGGCGACTAGCCGGCCGAGAATGTGTCCAGCCTCGCTGTCCCATGTTTTGGTATGAATCATGAAGGGGAACTCCAGGCCAAATTTTAATGAAAAAACCGGCATGGGTTCCCCTTCAGGAGCATACCAGGCCCTTAGGTCTGGTCTGGATTCTAAGGTGAACCCCCTAAGCCGAAAAACGGCGTGGGGTCCCCCCAAAATCCAAACCAGACCCTTATGTCTGGTCTGGATTTTAAGGTGAACCCCTCAAGCCGAAAAACGGCGTGGGGGTCCCCCCAAAATCCAAACCAGACCCTTATCCGAGCACGCAACCTGGCAGGCCGCAGGGGAAAAGAGGGGACGAGAGCGGCCCCCCTTCCTCCTGAACCGTACCAGGCCGCATGCCCTCAACATGGGGGGTTTGGTGCTTCGGGCAGGGGGGCGACCTGCGGCCCCCCACCCCAAAGCACCCTGCCCCCATGTTGATGGGGACAAGGGCCTCTTCCCGACAACCCTGGCCGTTGGTTGTCGGGGTATGCGAGCGGGGGCTTTTCGGAATCAGGGCGCCCCCTTTAAAAAGGGGGCCCACAGATGCCGGCCCCCCACCCTATGTGAATGAGTATGGGGTACATCGTACCCCTACACATTCACCTGGTGGAAAAAAATTGCAATAAAAAAAACACACAGCTTTTTAAAGTATTTTATTGCACAGCTCCGGGGGTCTTCTTCCGACTTCGGGGGTCTCCGGTGTCGTCGCCGCCGCTCTCCGGTTTTCTTCTGCCGGGCCACCACTAACTTCTTTAGCTCTTTTGCTAGCGGAGGCTCCGGTCTTCTCCGTCACCTTCTCCCCTCTTCTCCTCTCCGGTTCTTCCTTTCTTCTGCCGGGCCTCCGCTAACTTCTTTTAGCTCTTTTGCTAGTGGAGGGCCGGGTCTTCTCCGTCGCCTTCTTCTCCCGCTATCCGGTTCTTCTCCCGGTTCTTCTCCCGCTTCTTTCTTCTGCCGGCCCCTCCACTAACTTCTTTAGCTCTTTTGCTAGTGGAGGGGCCGGTCTTCTCCGTCGTCGGCGTCTTCTTCTCTCTTCTCCTCCTCGATGTTGACTCGTCGCTTCCTCTCGCAGTAATGCTTAATTTTAGGTCCGCAGAGATTAATATAGGCTTCTCATGACGTCACAGTCACATGTTCCGGGGCACATGGCCCCGGAGCATGTGAGTGTGACGTCATGGGAACATGTGACTGTGACGTCATGAGAAGCCTATATTAATCTCTGCGGACCGAAAATTTAGCATTACTGCGAGAGGAAGCGACGAGTCAACATCGAGGAGGAGAAGAGAGAAGAAGACGCCGACGGCGACGACGGAGAAGACCGGCCCCTCCACTAGCAAAAGAGCTAAAGAAGTTAGTGGAGGGGCCGGCAGAAGAAAGAAGCGGGAGAAGATGACGACAGGTTTGTCGAAACGACGTAGGGAGGAACGGCGTGCTGACGTCACCACGATACGAATCCCGGAAGCAACGGGTAGTGAGAGCCGGCCGGCCGCACATTAGACCACTGCTGTTTTTACTACAATACACTATTGGAACCTAGAGGAATAGAGAGTACAGGGAGAGCCAATTATAGCCCTTGGCGGGGATAACAGCCACCCATTCAGACTGATCTCTTTCAGGGATCAGAATTTCCGGTAAGCAGCTTAAAACGGATAAGGTGGTGGATTCCTTTCCTATCATATTATCACTCCTTCTATGGTGTTCCAACGTTTTGAAGTCACTTATGCAGTTTTGAAGAGCCTTGGAATCTTCTGTTTCTTTCTGGGGACTTTTTGCTATTTATGGACTATCCTTGAATCCTTTTTTTGCATGCCAATACTAAGGAACACTGTTTAAGTACCATCTATTACCCAGAGACGCATAGAGCAATATCTTTACTCCATTATTTATATTGTTTATTCACGTTTTATACAGACATTATCATATTGTGTTTTCAGAACATTTTTGTTTTTTTTTGTATTTATACTTAGTTGCGCAACCTTAGTTCTTTTATATATCTGTCATTTGTGTGTGTCCCACATTTTTTGGTTGCTGCACAGATATTAAGTTATCACATTATTTTCTAAATTTTTCTTAGACAGCGCAGTATTTTTACACTTTTCACTAAGACAACGATCATAAAAACGATTGCTTAGCGACAGTGGTGATAGGGGGTGAAAGGGTTACCTGGGGGGCGATCAGGGGGTTAAACCTTTATTAGATAATATATGGGGGTACCTGACGCTATAAAAACCTGCGGCGAACCTAAAAAAAATTACTGGCTACCGATCAGCATCACCGACGCTAAGACATCGATCAGAAAAATGATCGCATAGTGACGGCGGTGCTAGGGGGTGAAAGGGTTACCTGGGGGGTGATCAAGGGGGTTAAACCTTTATTAGGTAATATATGGGGGTACCCGACGCTATAAAAACCTGCGGCGAACCTAAAAAAAATTACTGGCTACCGATCAGCATCGCCGACGCTAAGACAGCGATCAGAAAAATGATTGCTTAGTGACAGTGGTGATAGGGGGTGAAAGGGTTATCTGGGGGGTGATCAGGGGGTTAAACCTTTATTAGGGGGGGTTAGGGGGCTACACTGGACCTAAAACTAAATGTAGTGACACTTTTACAGTCACAAATGTCACTGATTGCAGTGATCACTAAATAAATGGTCACTGCAATCAGTGACACTGTGACTGGGGGCTGGGGGGGGCTGGGGGGTGTCTGGGGGGGCCTGGGGGGGCGATTTATGTGCCTATGTGTCCTGGTGTCAGTGTGCTGTTTTGTGTACTAACCTGGTATCTTCTCCTGTACGGCGCTCGGTATATGTGAGCGCCCCAGGAGAGATGACATCACTTCCTCCTTCCTGGCAGGCAGGGGAAGCTCTCTCATTCGCCGGGAGTGATCAAGAGGGGGTGGCCGGAATCGAACGGCCGTCCCCTCATGCCGGATCGCTCCCGAAGGTAAAACGACCGCTCACTGTAAAGAAGGGGGGTCCGATCGGACCCCCCAACTATACAAAGGCAATCACGTACATATACGTGATTCTGCCTGTCGGTGCCATTCTGCTGACGTATATTTACAGTGGGCGGTCGTTAAGTGGTTAATGTGTGTTGTTTGTTCACTTTGATTTAATTGTCTGCTGCATTTGTTTGGCCAAAAATTGCTCAAGATGTTGAGTCTGTAACTGTTTCAAATTGACCATGTTTTTTATTTTGCCTTCCCTTTTGTTTTGTTGAACAATAAAATTAGATGCAAAATTTTGATGTTTGTTTTGTGTTTTCTTTGCAAAAAATGTGACAGCTGATTGGCATGTCAAAACAAAACTGGTATGATTTGTCTACCCTGGTGCCTTCATGGTATTATATGCATGTATTGTGTGCTGCCATGGAGCGTCACCAGGAAATGAAATACAGAGCGGTAAGTATTCAATTTTCCTTTTTTACTGCAGTGGTTCTCAGCCTCAGTCCTAAAGTACCCCCAACAGGACATGTTTTGTGAATTTATCTTATCGAGAATTGCTGTCCAAAAATCAAAACCATTGACTGTGCTTTAAAGCACATGTGCAAGATGAAGGAAAACCTGCAAACATGGCCTGTTGGGGGTACTTGAGAAGCACTGATTTAGAGCACTGCACTTAAAAATAGCTCAAGGCCATACAATTCTAATTGTGGGCATTTTGAGGGAAACGAAGTAAGTGTTAGAACCCCTGCGTGTTTTTTTTTTTTTGTAATTTGTTTCAAAAACAAATGAGAGCTGTAAAATACTCACCATGCCTCTCAGCAAACAGCTTGGGGTGTCTACTTTCCAAAATGTGGTCATTTGGGGGGGTTTTGTGCTATTTTGGCATTTTATGGCCTTCAAAACTGTGATAGGTAGTGAGGAGTGAAATCAAAAATTTGCGCCCTTAGAAATCCTGGAGGCGGTGCTTGGTTTCCGGGGTCCCGTACGTGGCTAGGCTCCTAAAAAGTCCCACACATGTGGTATCCCCGTACTCAGGAGAAGCAGCAGAATGTATTTTGGGGTGCAATTCCACATATAACCATGGCATGTGTGAGCAATATATCATTTAGTGACAACTTTTTGTATTTTTTTTTCTGTCATTATTCAATCACTTGGGACAAAAAAAAAAATATTCAATGGGCTCAACAGGCCTCTCAGCAATTTCCTTGGGGTGTCTACTTTCTAAAATGGGGTCATTTGGGGGGGGGGGTTTGTGCTATTTTGGCATTTTATGGCCTTCAAAACTGTGATAGGTAGTGAGGAGTGAAATCAAAAATTTGCGCCCTTAGAAATCCTGAAGGCGGTGCTTGGTTTCCGGGGTCCCGTACGTGGCTAGGCTCCTAAAAAGTCCCACACATGTGGTATCCCCGTACTCAGGAGAAGCAGCAGAATGTATTTTGGGGTGCAATTCCACATATAACCATGGCATGTGTGAGCAATATATCATTTAGTGACAACTTTTTGTAATTTTTTTTTTTTTGTCATTATTCAATCACTTGGGACAAAAAAAAAATATTCAATGGGCTCAACATGCCTCTCAGCAATTTCCTTGGGGTGTCTACTTTCTAAAATGGGGTCATTTGGGGGGGTTTTGTACTGCCCTGTCATTTTAGCACCTCAAGAAATGAGATAGGCAGTCATAAATTAAAAGCTGTGTAAATTCCAGAAAATGTACCCTAGTTTGTAAACGCTATAACTTTTGCGCAAACCGATAAATATACGCTTATTGACATTTTTTTTACTAAAGACATGTGGCTGAATACATTTTGGCCTAAATGTATGACTAAAATTGAGTTTATTCGATTTTTCTTATAACAAAAAGTAGAAAATATCATTTTTTTTCTAAATTTTCGGTCTTTTTCCGTTTATATCGCAAAAAATAAAAATCGCAGAGGCAATCAAATACCATTAAAAGAAAGCTCTATTTGTGGGAAGAAAAGGACGCAAATTTCGTTTGGGTACAACATTGCATGTCCGCACAATTTATAGTTAAAGCAGCGCAGTGCAAAATTCTGAATTCACCTCTGGTCCTTTAGCTACCAAATGGTCCGGGGCTTAAGTGGTTAACAACATCAGAATTATTTCAGGGGAACATATCTCCCCCACACCACAAATATACAATCCACATAAGTTAACCAATCACTTGTTTTGCAAAGCCATAACAAATAAAATACATGTGTTACAAACGCGATAAGGACACCAACATGTACATTTAGTAGAACATGCTGCATTTTACCTGCACTGGACTGTACTGGAACGCATCAAAATGCATCATAAACACACTGGAACGCACAGGAACACACCTAAATGCACCAAAAACGCACTGGAACACACTTGTCCTTATCTATGGTTAATAAAAAAAGAGGGGTGAAAAAAAAGCACTGGACTGCATCAAAAACTTACCAAAAATGCACCGGAACGCATGAAAAAAGTGCATGCAGAAAAGCACCTGGAACGCATCCGGATTGTGTTTCTATGGTGTGAACTGGCCCTAGTTCACACTATAGAAACGCAGTCTGGGTGCGTTCCAGGTGCTTTTCTGCATGCGCGTTTTTGACACATTCCAGTGCATTTTTGAGGCGTTTTTGATGCAGTCCAGTGTTTTTTTCCGCCTCTTTTCACTTAGGACAAGTGTGTTGCAGTGCGTCTTTGGTGCATTTAGGTGCGTTGCGGTGCATTCCAGTGCATTTTTGGTACGTTCTGTTGCGTTTTTGATGTGTTTTACTGGGGTCCAGTACAGTTTTGTACCTAAAAAATGCAGCATGACCAATTATTTTTTGGCTTTCTGAAATGCACTGGAACGGACTGCAGTGGTGTGAACTATGCCATTGGCATTAATGTGATCAACTTTCTTTGCGTTTTTCAGGCATCAAAAAAACGCACTGCACTGCATCCGGTGTGAACTGGCCCTAAATATCATCCCCGGGGGGTGTCTATATTATGCCTGTAAAGTAGCACATGTTTTCCATGTTTATAACAGTTGGAGAGCAAAATGACATTTCTAAAGTAAAATAATAGTCATTTAAAAGTCCTTGCGGCTGTAATGAATTGCTGGTTCCTGTCAATACAGATAAAAGTCATTGAAAGTCTTTGCTAACCAAAAAAAAAATGCGTGGGGGTTCCCCCAAATTCCATAACCAGGCCCTTCAGGTCTGGAATGGATATTAAGGGGAACCCCGCTGCAAATTTAAAAAAAAATGACGTGGGGTTCCCCCCAAATATCCAAACCAGGCCCTTCAGATCTGGCATGGATTTTAAGGGGAACTCCACCCCAAATTTAAAAAAAAATGGCGTGGAGTCCCCCTAAAAATCCACACCAGACCCTTTATCCGAGCACATAACCTGGCCGACCGCAGGGGAAGAGGGGGGGACGAGAGAGCGCCCCCCCCCTCCTGAACCGTACCAGGCCACATGCCCTCAACATGGGGAGGATGTCCCCATGTTGATGGGGACAAGGGCCTCATCCCCACAACCCTTGCCCGGTGGTTGTGGGGGTCTGCGGGCGGGGGGCTTATCGGAATCTGGAAGACCCCTTTAACAAAGGGGACCCCCAGATCCCGGCCCCCCCTTGTGTGAAATGGTAATGGGGTACAAATGTACCCCTACCATTTCACAAGGAAAGTGTCAAAAATGTAAAAAATGACAAGAGCCGGTTTTTGACAACTCCTTTATTAATGTCTTTTCTTCCATCTTCTTCCTTCTTCTTCTTCCATCTTCTTCTTCCATCTTCTTCTTTTCTCCATTCGGGTTTCTTCCTCCATCTTCATCTTCCTCTTCATCTTTATCTTTATCTTCATCTTCCTTCTTCTTTCGGTCTTCTCGTCCAGCATCTTGCTCCGGCGTCTTCCCTTCTTCTTTCTTCTCCGGACGCTCCGTTTGAATTGGAGGTTCCCACTGTGCGACGCTTCAGTTCGCCTCTGGGTCCGCTTACACCCGTGACCCCGCCCCCCTCTGACGCACATGGATTTCACGGGACTTTCCCCGTGGTGACAGAGGGGGGCGGAGCCACCGGGTGTAAGCGAACCAAGTGGGGAACTGAGGCGTCGCACAGCGGGAACCTCCAATTCAAACGGAGCGGCCGGAGAAGAAAGAAGAAGGGAAGACGCCGGAGCAAGATGCTGGACGAGAACACCGAAGGAAGAAGGAAGATGAAGATGAAGATGAAGATGAAGAGGAAGATGGAGGAAGAAACCTGAATGGAGAAAAGAAGAAGATGGAAGAAGAAGAAGGAAGAAGATGGAAGAAAAGAAAAGACATTAATAAAGGAATTGTCTAAAACCGGCTCTTGTAATTTTTTACATTTTTTACACTTTCCTTGTGAAATGGTGGGGTACATTTGTACCCCATTACCAATTCACATAGGGGGGGGGGCAGGATCTGGGGGTCCCCTTTGTTAAAGGGGTCTTCCAGATTCCAATAAGCCCCCCGCCCGCAGACCCCCACAACCACCGGGCAAGGGTTGTGGGGATGAGGCCCTTGTCCCCATCAACATGGGGACATCCTCCCCATGTTGAGGGCATGTGGTCTGGTACGGTTCAGGAGGGAGGGGGGCCGCTCTCGTCCCCCCCTTTTCCCCTGCGGCCGGCCAGGTTACGTGCTCGGATAAGGGTCTGGTGTGGATTTTTGGGGGGACTCCACGCCATTTTTTTAGAAAATTTGCAGCGGGGTTCCCCTTAATATCCATTCCAGACCTGAAGGGCCTGGTTATGGAATTTGGGGGGACCCCCACGCTTTTTTTTTTTGGTTAGCAAAGACTTTCAAATACTTTTCTCTATATTGCCGGGAGCCGACAATTCATTATAGCCGCGGCTGCTTTTAAATGTTTTTTTTTTTCCTTTAGAAATGTCATTTTGCAGGCGCAATGGGAAGTTCAGGACTGCGCCTGTTCAACTTATGCAAATTGATTTAGGTGACTTGACATTTACTAAGATTTTGCCGGCGCAGTGTCCCGGCGCATTTAAACCATTGAAATTCCCGCGCTGAGCTCAAAAAAACCTCCCGCAGCTCGAATCGGAATTGCCGGCGCAGCGGGCTGGTTTTGAAAAACTTACTTTCCCACTCTATTTTGGCCATGTTTGTTATTTGGGCAGGTGTCCCTACACTTCCTCACATCACCCCATGTCACCCCCATTATATTCTCACTTCCAAATTCTTTATATTTAGATTTTAACATGCCGTGCGCCAGGTCCATAGTAGCGCACTGAGCGCCTCCTCCCGGGCGCAGAGAACACTATAGTAAATGGGAAATAGGGCTGCGCTACAGGCGCTAATGTTTTGTAAATACCAAAACAGCCATTGCGCACGCAGATGCGCCAATACTCATGGCGCAAACGTTTGGTAAATCAGCCCCAATATCTTAAGATGAGACACTGTAGGTGGTGAAAAATCTTGCAGGGGATCCAGAGGCAGTAGCATAGATTTCTACCAATTTATACCAAGCCCTGAAAACCTGCCAAATACATCAACATGTTTCATTGCTGCCTGCAGAGATGAGCGGATATTGGTAAGGAACGAAAGAACATCGTCTGCATATGATGCTATCTTTTCCTCCATGGCACCTCTAACCAGACCAGTAACAACTGAAGAGGTTTGTAGAAGACAGGCCAGAGGCTCTATAGCAATAGCAAAAAGAAGGGGAGACGGTGTGCACCCCTGGCTAGTGCCCTGACAGAGTCTGAAAGTGGGAGACTGGAGCCCATTGACCCTAATCGATGCTCTAGGAGCAGTATACAACCCATTGGCCGAAGATAGAGCCAAGGCCAAGGCCAAACTTTCCAAGGACGGCCCAAAAATATGGCCACTCTACACTATCAAGGGCCTTAATGGCATCCAACATTAAAAAAGTACGATCTGAATGGTCCAAAACCGAAACCTGCATATTTAGGTAGGCATGTCCACTGTTGACATATTAGGCATAAATCCTGCCTGATCCGGGTGGATAATATGCTAAATAACCTTATTTAAACTAATAGCAAGTACTTTGGCAGGTATTTTAACATCTGTCGATAATAGAGAAATTGGTCTCTAAGATTCGGGATATAGAGGGTTTTTATCTTTCTTAGGTATGACTTCTATAATGGCCTCACCCATAGAGTCTGGGAGCTGACCCATGGAAAAGGCCTCATTAAATGTGATAAGAAGGGCTGGAAGCAACGTTTCCCTATATTTTTTGTAGATCTTAATAGGGAGAACGTCATCCCCTGGAGCTTTAGAGTTAGGAAAGCTAGTTACTTCATTTTCCAGTTCTTGTATGGTAAGTGGAGCATTAAGAATTTCCTGATCTGCCAATGGCAGAACCGTAAAATTAATAGTAGTCAGGTAGGCAGACAGCTCAGCTGAAGTGTAGTCAACCCTAGAGGTATATAAATCCTGATAATAAGACTGAAAAATAGATACAATAGAGCTAGTCTGAGTATTAATCTCTCCATTCATCAGACTTGAAACATGAGTAGGATTAGATGAGGACTGCACTATCTGGGCCAGCAACCTACCAGTCGCCTCTCCCTCATTTAGTCTTCTTTGAGATGACAACCACTCAAGTTGGTTATCTAAAGCAGGGTCCTGAATGTAGTTGGCTTCCACCATAGAAGTCTATGCCTTCACAAGTTCCAGTTCCCTATGGGAAGTGGTTTTAATAACACAAATTTTCTGAATTAACAGTCCCCGAAGAAAGGCCTTAAGGGCATCCCATACCACCCATAGGGAAGAGGAGCCCACATTAAGGGACAAAAAGCTCTCAATGGAAACAGGGAGAAAATCTTCTTTGGGCAACAGATCTAACCAAAAGGGGTTTAATAAACTGTTTATGATGTGAAACATAACAGGTGAGATTATAGGTTGTGAATCCTCTACTTATTATATTAAAGGATAAGTTCACATTTCGTTACATATTCAGGGTGTACCATGTTACGAACAGACTGGCCCCTGCTTCTCGCTGATCCCCGATCTGACAGCTAGCGGGAATCTCCTCCAATAACCCCCCCCCCAGTCACAATTTAAAAGAAAAGCGTCCGAGTGGGACTCCACCCAGCTACGTCACTCATTCACAGTCCTCTGTGAATGGCAAACTACAAGTCCTGACAGTCTTTGTGGCTGTCGGCTTGTAGTTTTCAATGAACTACCACAGCGCTGTTGAGCACCATGGTAGTTAATTGAGTCTTCCTGTCAGATTGTATCTGCTTGTCCGTATGAAGTACGGGCACACAGATACACTGACAGTGTGCAGGAGACCTGCATGGCACCAGCGATCTGCTGATCGCTGGTGAAATGCTTTAAAGGCTCCAGAAACAAAAAATTATAAATGCTCATTTTTTTACCTGCAAATTTTTTTTCATTTATTATGTTTTAATAAAAGGTATACATATTCGTTAAAGTTGTGTTTACATCGATGATGGTATCAGTGTGAGGCTGGTTCCTTTCTACTGGACAAGAGGCCACTTTCTTACTTACAGTCTTCCACAAATTAGTTATATTTACCTCTGTTATTGCTCTCCCTAGTGGAGTCGTTTTGCTCCTAGCTGCCTAGTGCATTCTGGCAGGGCCAATCACAGGCGACTAACGGGAATAAATGCAATCTCTCTTACCTACTGTGCCACTGTATATTTTGCTGGTTGATAACATGTCAACTCTGCTATTGAAAAACCAGTTTGACAAGTTATTTTCCCTCAGGGTTTATTGCTTTTTTATTAAAGCTGATTTAAAGCCACTGGTGTGCCAGCATGTTGTCAGATTCAGATGTGGGACAGGTCATTACTGGAAACAGTAGGGGAACCTATCATTTCTATTACGCTCGTTAGGGTGTTTTGATTTCTTAACCAAAACCTGCCTAGTTTCTCTGAAACTGCACCCTATTCAAGCCACTTACAGGTATATAGTCTACTTCAGGTCTCTACAATATTTCTGGCTTCTTTTTTTGTGACATAATATACTCCAGTTGATTTCATGATCAAAACCTGCCTGATGTCTACCTCTAAAACTGTGGCCTACTAACGCCATATAGAGAGTATCCATCAAGTCTGTAAATTTTTTGTGATTTTTTTTTCTCTGATATACAGTAATATACTATTAATTTTGTCTCCCTCTGAAGCTGCAGCCTACTGAAGCCACTTACAAAGTGTGCATTGAATATATACAATTATTGTGGCTTTCCTTGAATGAAACTTCAAATTCCTTTGAAACGTCAGCATCTACCTTTTTCATTATGGTATGAATACTCTCCGTCTACATTGACAGAAGTCCCCAGGGATACAGCTGAGAATAAATCAAACTCTTTTACATCATAGATTAATGTACAGATAATATGAGCGGAACTAATATTACCTCTGTTAGGCCAGTACCTGAGATTGCAGGCTTGCAAAAAGCCCATTGTTTAAAATTTTGCGTAGGAATAAGGTATTGGTTAGGCCTAGGACTTTTTTCAAAGGTAGTGCCCAAGTTGCATTACTGTCCCTCCCATGTTTTTTTTCAACACAACATGGATGCATACCTCCCAACAGTCCCGGATTCTGCGGGACAGCCCCTGGTTTGGACTTATGTCCCGCAGTCCCGCTCAGCTGAGCTGTTTCCCGCATTGCCTCCACTGCCAGTCACTCTTGTAGAGTGCAGGCAGTTTTCAAAGGCTTGTGAGCAGCTTATAGATTGACCAATCAAATAACATTTGTTAGGGCCCCATCCTTCCATTAGTGGGGCCCCAGGAGGCAGTAGCAGAGTGGGACTCTTTTGTAGGGGCGGACGCAGCTAAGCCGCATTTGCCGACAGTTAGTTTAAAGTTCCGGCCCCCAGCCTGTCTGTCTCTGGCACAGTGATATGGAAGGGATGCCTGTCTGCCTCACTCCCACAGTAAGTTTTGAGGGCAAAAGGCGAGGCTGCAGCCGGCGGTGACTGTGAGGGACCATATTAGCCATCTACCAGAAAGGTACATGGAGGGCGTCTCTGACATCTGACAGGTAGGTGATATTTCTGCTCCACCTGCACCTACACACTTTCCCCTGCCTGCAAACTCTCCTCTCAGTCCGTCTCATCTGCTTTTCTCCACTCCTTCCCCACCACTAACAGCTCCACTACTCCTCTCCCTGTAATCAGTGATTTAAGTCCCCCAGCTCTGATTACTGCTCTCCTACCCCGACAGCATCTCCGATCCTAATACACATCTCCTCTTCCCCGTTATCAGTCCCTCCTGTCCCGACACAGCAGACCTCCGTTCCCTCTTCACTAAATGCCTGCACCCATTCCCTGTACATGGTATCTTCTGGTGGGCGTATCCCTTCTACCAACAGGTGATTATCCTGCACGAACCTGGGTGATAGCAGGTAAGTGGCTTCTCTCTTTCCTGTGCTGTCATGGCTGTGTCATCCTCCCCTGTGTATTGGGTTTGGGTGAGTGTATGCTTATCTGTACACATCGATCCCTAGCTCTTCTGCTCTCTCTTCATGGGTGAGTTGGGGAGGGTTGCAGCTATCCTGGATTCCTCATACCTTTGCAGGCTTGTTCAAAACTTTGTGCAGCTTCACACTGCTGCAGGCAAGGAATGACAGCACAGACATCTGAGCTTCTCTTTCTTCCCCCTCCTCCCCTCATTCAGCCTCTGCAGACTCTGGAAAGCCAAGTTGCATCCCCCCCACTGTGACCCATCCAAAGCTCAGCAAGTCCTGCAAGCCAGCTTTAGTTGCTACTTTCTCAGTTGTCACAATGACCCCAGACCCCCTTCATGTTCCTAGGAGGAGGGAGTGTGACAATACAAAAAGGGTTCTGCTTCACAGATCAGACAAGTATTCTGGAGATCCCCCCTAGCCACCCTTAGCTAAGCTAGACTTGTTGTCTTTTCTTTAATTGGGCTTGGTATTAGAGAAGGCTTTGCTACTTCTGGGTGTGTTGTCAGCATGTGGACTTGGGCTCTATTTCTTTTTCTTTCTGTCTCTCTTTCTTGGCTTTTAGTGGCTGAGGTTCAAATATACCTTCTCTTTCTCTTCCCAGATCTCCAGCACTTCTCCACTACTTTAGAAAACTTTTATGTAAAGGCACGAGAGCTGGGCTTGAATAGTCTCTAGGTCAGGGGTCTCAAACTGGCAGCCCTCCAGCTGTTGCAAAACTACAAGTCCCATCATGCCTCTGTCTGTGGGAGTCATGCTTGTAACTATCAGCCTTGCAATGCCTCATGGGACTTGTAGTTTCACAACAGCTGGAGGGCCATCAGTTTGAGACCCCTGCTCTAGGTTCTCCTGAAGCTTCAATTATTTATGACCCTCTTCTGTTATCTTAACCCTTCCCAGGCCAGTCTGTTCTTTAAGTAGTGACTTAAAACTTTAACATGTTCAGGTTTTGCTGTAAATCTGTATCACCTTGGTTTGGTTACATACTGTGCTGGTGGGGGTGCTGGGCTGGGGGCGACAGGAATATAGGGGGGCACATTAATAAGAGAGAAGGGAGGAATTGGTGAGCTGGGGGGTTATTAGTAATGGGGCGGGGGTACTTGTAAGAGCCAGGAGGAATTGCTGAGAAAGCTAGGGTGGGGGCATTGGTCAGAGAGCTGGGGGGGGGGGCATTTGTGAGAGGTGAGAGAGCTGGGTTTTGTTTAACTTACCCCATTAAGACCCTCCATGCATTAAGATTTTGGCAACACCCACAGTTTGCTGTAACACGCGCCACGGCTCACTTACTCCCTCATTTGTCCCTCATTCTGAAGTTCAAAAGTTGGGAGGTATGTGGATGGACTTACAATGGAAAAAAACAAGTTACATTTAACAAATTGAAATATCAAAATAGAAAATGCCATATAAAAATACACTCAAATAATCTATTACCTCTGCATAGAGAACCTCTGTCCCTCACTTTAGGCCTTGCAGACTTTGATTTTTAATAAAAGGGATTAAATAAATTTAGGGCACCCATGGCAATAGTGGGGACCAAACAGAAGGTACTATGGAGCACATCACTGTTTCGCACAAGTAAAGACATCTTGTAAGGTTTTTCATCCTTCAGTAAAGCCTCCAGTGCAGCAGATCCAGAGACCATTGGAAAATATTGCAAGGACAATTATTTGTCATGCTACCTCACGGTGGGGCACTTTAATCACCATCATGGATGATGGCAGTAGATTCCTGCATGATTTTCCCCTTGTATTATTAAGAGCTGCCACATCCCCCTTGAGGACTTCCCAAAAAATGACTCCTCCTCCTCATACCCAAACACTCCTTCTCTCCACTGCCAAGACAGCAACACATACTACAGGTGGAGGGCAGGGATGGCCTTCTGGGGCACTGGCTCTGGACTTCCTGGTCCAAATCACATAGGCTGGATAATCACTCCGCCAATGAGCCGGGACTATTTGAGTAGCGGGGCGGCATGATGTACATGCGCCCCGAAAATGAAGAAAAAGTCCCTCCTTTACGCTCACTTCCTGGGCCCCTATTTTGACCTGATGGGACCCAGGAAACTGTAATTGCTTCTCCCCATAAGCAAGTAGGAAGGGGAGAAGTTTAAAAAGCTCTAGTTTTAACTTCAGTGAAGAACTTTTATGCTGGATTCCCTGCTCACTAGCGCCCCCTTCATGTGTAGCGCCCATGGCACTTGCTATGGCTTGCCATACCCTAGATACGCCACTGTGTGTTGATCTTCCCCGCTGTGCCTTTGTGTTCTGACAGGAGGAAAGCCCCCACCCTTGCCAGAACACACCGATCCATTGGCTGCGAGTGCCGATTGGCTGCCCGTTTTCCAGCATGCCCATTGGACAAAAGCTGGTCTGTGAGACCGGCTTCTGTCAGAAAGGCGACTGTACACACTGACCAAATGTCAGACGGTTCCTGCTGAACAGGCCGATATTTAGATTGTGTGAACCCAACTTAATCCTGACCCTGACACTAACCTAGATCAAACATTCATCTAGCTATTTTTATTTATTTACTAATTTATTACCCAATTTTTCTCCTGTAGCAAGGAGAAATCTAACACGGGACGGGCTTTACAGTGATTGATCACTGTGTTAGCCAATCATAGAATATCACAGTGATCAGGTGATTGCTGCGATAATTGTTAAGGGACCCAGGGTTTTCTGTGAGAGCTCGGTCTCTGTGCTGGTAGTGCGCTGTGCAGCACGCTCCCAGCACAAAGACATGTACACATACATGTGACCTCACAGAAGAAGACTCACTTCAGTGTAGCTGCATATTCAGTATATCACAAAACTGAGTACACCCCTCACATTTTTGTAAATATTTTATTATATCTTTTCATGTGACAACGCTGAAGAAATTACACTTTGCTACAATGTAAAGTAGTGAGTGTACAGCTTGTATAACCGTGTACATTTGCTGTCCCCTCAAAATAACTCAACACACAGCCATTAAACACTTCAATACAGGGCTTTTTTTACCACCTCAATACCGGGCCTATTCTGGCACTTCTCTCCTACATGTACAAATCATCATTCTTTTGCTAGAAAATTACTCAGAACCCCCAAACATTATATATGTTTTTTTAGCAGACACCCTAGGGAATAAAATGACGGTCATTGCAACTTTTTATCTTGCACGGTATTTGCGCAATGATTTTTCAATTGCCTTTTTTTTGGAAAAAAAATGGTTTCATGAATTAAAAAATATCAAAACAGTAAAGTTAGCCCAATTTTTTTGTAAAATATGAAAGATTATGTTACGCCGAGTAAATAGATACCTAACAAGTCACGCTTTAAAATTGCGCACACTCATGGAATGGCGCCAAACTTCGGTTCTTAAAAGTCTCCATAGGCGACGCTTTGAAATTTTTTACAGGTTACCAGGTTAGAGATACAGAGGAGGTCTAGTGCTAGAATTGTTGCATGTGCTCTACCGCACGCGGCGATACCTCACATGTGTGGTTTGAACAGCGTTTACATATGTGGGCAGGACTTATGTGTGCGTTTGCTTCTGAGCGCGAGCTACCGGAGACAGGGGTGTTTAAATTTATTTATTTTTTTTTCTTAATTTTTTTTTTTTTACACTTTTTTTAAAAAAAAAAAAATTTTTATCACTTTTATTCCTATTACAAGGAATGTAAACATCCCTTGTAATAGGAATGATGTGTGACAGGTCCTCTTTATGGAGAGATGCGGGGTCAATAAGACCCCACATCTCTCCTCCAGGCTGGAAAGCATGAGATCGGGAAAAATAAATCACCGAACTCATGCTTTTAGCCTCAATCGCGGCTTTGTTTACTTTTGGGAACCCAGGCGTGATGTCATCACATCGCGCCAGGGCCTCCGACGGTCATAGAGATGACTGGTGACCATTTGGTCACCAGTCATCTCTATGCTTGTCATGTGACAAGACAGCAGTGCCGGACGATTCTTTCTCCGGGCCCCCGATGGCACGGGAGAGCCTGGAGAAGCACCGGATGGCGGCGGGAGGGGGGATGTCCCCTCCCGCCGCTTATAAGAATGATCAAGCGGTGGAACCGCCGCTATGATCATTCTTATCGTCTGCAGAATCGCCGGCTGAAGAGAAGGATATCTGAATGATGCCTCTAGCTGCAGGCATCATTCAGATATCCCCCCACAAAGCCCAGGACGTCATTTGACGTCCACCCAGGATGGGAGATCCCATCTGTGGACGTCATATTACTATGGGCAGGTAAGGAAGTGGTTAATGTCTAAACCGATGGCAACAAAAGAGAGTACACCCCTAAGTGAAAATTTCCAAATTGGGCCCAATTAGCCATTTTCCCTCCCCGGTATCATGTGACTCGTTAGTGTTACAAGGTCTCAGGTGTGAATGGAGAGCAGGTTAAATTTGGTGTTATCGCTCTCACTCTCTCATACTAGTCACTAGAAGTTCAACATAGCACCTCATGGCATGAACTCTCTGTTGCTCTACAAAAAGATGGCCTAGGCTATAAGAAGATTGCCAAGACCCTGAAACTGAGCATGGTGGCCAAGACCATACAGCGGTTTAACAGGACTGGTTCCATTCAGAACAGGCCACGCCATGGTCGACCAAAGAAGTTGAGTGCATGTGCTCAGCATCATCTACAGAGGTTGTCTTTGAAAAATAGACATATGAGTGACATATGAGTGATGCCAGCATTGCTGCAGCCGTTGAAGGGGTGGGGGGTCAGCCTGTCAGTGCTTAGACCATACGCCGCACACTGCATCAAGTTGGTCTTCATTGCTGTCGTCCCAGAAGGAAGCCTCTTCTGAAGATGATGCACAAGAAAGCCCGCAAACAGTTTGCTGAAGACAAGCAGACTAAGGACATGGATTACTGGAACCATGTTCTGTGGTGTGATGAGACCAATATAAACTTATTTGGTTCAGATGGTGTTAAGCGTGTGTGGCGGCAACCAGGTGAGGAGTACAAAGACAAGTGTGTCTTGCCTACAGTCAAGCATGGTGGTGGAAGTGGCATGGTCTGGGGCTGCATGGGTGCTGCCGGCACTGGGGAGCTACAGTTCATTGAGGGAACCATAAATGGAGGAGCGCAAGGTCTCTAACATCCAGCAGCTCTGTGATGTCATCATGGAGGAGTGGAAGAGGACTCCAGTGGCAACCTGTGAAGCTCTGGTGAACTCCATGCCCAAGAGGGTTAAGACAGTGCTGGAAAATAATGGCGGCCACATCAAATATTGACACTTTGGGCCCAATTTGGACATTTTCACTTAGGGGTGTACTTACTTTTGTTGTTAGCGGGTTTAGACATTAATGGCTGTGTTGAGTTATTTTAAGGGGACTGCAAATTTACACTGTTATACAAGCTGTACACTCACTACTTAACATTGTAGTAAAGTGTAATTTCTTCAGTGTCGTCACATGAAAAGAGATAATAAAACATTTACAAAAATGTGAGGGGTGTACTCTTGTACTTTTGTGAGATACTGTGTGTGTACAATGTGCCGCAAGAGGTTAACTAAGCACATAAATTAAAGTGTATTTAACCACAAAAATAAAAATGCACTGTATTGCAGCTTACTGGTCCTTAGATGTGGTGGCTGCATCAGTTTTATGGGGGTTTTTTTCAGGCATTTTTTTACTCTATTTTTTACCTAGTAATCCTGTAAATAACACACTTCATGTGTCTGGGTGGCCACATTCACTCCACCACTGTACCTATGAAGGATGTTATGGTTGCCATCTCTATTACATGGGAGACATAATTAGTTTACAGGACAAAAATATATTTTTTTATGTTTTCAGTTCAGCTCAAAGCAACTGACAAGAACACTGTAAGGTCAACATGTATTTTTTTGTGCTTGCTTGATGCATGTTCTTCTTACCATGTTCTTCTTACCTAGCCATGTGATAGCTAGGGATACTCCTATTACAATTACCCAGGGTGATGTGAGTTAAATTATACTATTTGAGCCAGGTTCAACTTTTATGCCAAATATGAAAGGACAAGGCAGCTTTCTGTGTAACAGACATATTTTCTAGAAGGTGTTTATGACCGCAGGTGCACTTTAATGGATGTCATACATATGATAGTGGTACTCTCATCCTCAACAATCTAAGTGGCAGAAGGCTGAGAGTGATCATCACTGGGGGGTCACTTACCTCGCACCTGCACTCTAAACACACAACTTTCACATTATCTTTATACCAGTTGTAACATTAAGGAAATTTCTGGGACACCCACTGCCATGCCAGGCAGAAATTAAACATGGTAACATTCTTCAAAGATTAAAGGAGAAGTCCAGCCTGAGCTTTTTAGGCTGGGCTTCTCCTCTGGGTCACAGGAGTGCAGTTCGTGACCCGTTTTCAGCGGAGAGCAGTCTGAAGTCCGCTCTCCGCTGACGTCACTGCCATCAGTCAGGGCAGCGCGTCATCCCGACTTTCCAAGCCTGGATCTGCCAGCTGCCTTGATTGATGGCAGTCTCAGCAGGTCAGTGAGCCGCTGAGACGGCCGCTTCCTGAACCTCCACAGCTCAGCATTTCAATGAGCGCTGAGAAGAGAGGAAAGACAGATCACATCATATTTCTGTACCATGTGATCTGGTGCAGGCAAACACACTGCATTTGCGACCTACGTTTTGGGTGCCGTTAAAGTTAACAGGGTTAAAATTAACACTGACATCCACTGCAGTGCATGTTGAACGTGGTGCAGCAAACAAGCATGGAATGTGGGTTTCCCACAGCTCATTCTGGGGTAAATGGGCCCTTTGTCTGGATTCGTGAGATTTTGTTCATATCTTAGGAAGGTCCCACCAAAACTGGGACAGTTGGGAAGTATGGATTTATTTTAGAAGGAAAGAGGATTTGTGTTTTTAGGGTCTGTACTGGGAGGGGGGGGGATTTGGGTGGAGGATTTGTGATAGAACTGAGGAGAGAATTTGTGCAGGCATGGGGGATTAGGGGGAAAGAGGATTTGTGCTGGGAAGGATAGGGGTGGGAGAGGCTTTGACCCAAGATGGGGGAAGGTTGTGCTGGAAGGGAGAACTTGGGAGAGAGGATCTGTGCTAGAATTGGGGAGGGGATTTTTTCTGGGGGGGATTTGGGCAAGATTTGTCCTGGAGGGTTTTGAAGAGGGGGAAGAAGGGTTTGTGCTGGGATGGAGGGGTGGGGTGGCTTCATGCTAGAAGCGGGGGGAGAGGATTTGTGCTGGGAGGGGATTTGGCGGTGGGGTATTTTTGCTGGGATGGGGAGTTGTGCAGGGACTGGGGATTTCGGGGAGGGGGTGGAAGAAGAGCTGTGCTGGGAAGGGGGATTGGGGGGAGATGATTTCTACTAGAGTGTAGATATGATGTATGCTGAGAGTAGGAGGATCTGTGCCAAAATAGGGATTGAGGGGGGGGGGGGAATTTTTAGCTTGAAGAGGAGAAAGAATGCTAAGAAAATAAATTTGGGGGGATTTGTTGTGTTGGCAAGGGGGATGGGGGGGGAGAAGATTTGTGCTGGGGGGATTTGGAGAGGGGGAATTAGGTGGGAGAGGAGCTTTACTACAATGGGGGGATTGTGTTGGGAAAGAAGATTTGTGAGGTGGAAGAGTATTTATTCTGAGAGGAGTACTGGGGAGAAGGAGGACTTTTGCTGTGAGGGGGAACTTTGTGTTGGGAGGGGGGATTTGCATGGGAGGTTTTTTTCTGGGAGGGGAAAAGTGGATTTCTACTGGGGGGGGGGTCAGCGTGCAAATTTTTTCTTTTTTTTGGAGGGGAGGGTGTGGGACTTTTTTTTGCTGAAAGGGTAACGTGGGGGAGAGTATTGCTTACGGGGTGGGGGGAGGGGTTGTACTCTCCTTGCCCCTACACTGTGCATTATACACCCCTGACACCTGCACTTTTTTTGTTTTGTATGTCTGACTCTTACTATGCATTACACACTCCTGTCCCCTGCATTCTGTACATTACACACTCCTGACCCCTGTATTCTGTGGATAACACTCCAGTTGCCTGCACTCTGTGCATTATGTACTCCTGGACCCTGCTCTCTGTGTGTCACGTACTCCTAAACCCAGAACTGACTACAGTCTTCCGTGCATTACATACTCCTGATTTTTGAACACATTGTATTACACACCCTGGACCCTTGCAGTCTGTGGCATGTATCCTAAACTCAACACTTACTGCAGCACTCAATGCATTGCACATCCTTAACCCCTGTGCTCTGCCTTACACACTCCTGCACTATATTCACAATGCTTTACATTATATACTTCTCACCAAAGTGTTCATTGTCTCAACAGTTGCTGGTTCCTATGTAGTCTCTGAATATATTAATACTGTGTGTATAGCAGGTTGACATAGTGATGGCGGCGTTGGAAGAAGTTCCCGCCCCGGTGCTATGGCAACCTGTCAATCGATTAAGCAACCCGGAAGTAAGACAAGTGAGGCTGAGCAAAGGAGCAACCTAGGAATGCTGCACTAAATCTAAGGTGCATAATAACTGATCATTTATATTGACACATTAATATATGATAATATTTATATAATTATAAAACAAACAAAAGACTGAATTCCCCATTCAAAAATGACGCCTATTTCCGTCTAGCATCGCGTAATTTCCAGTTTTAAAATAATGCGATGCTAGCAGCAGGGGATGCCATTGACTCCTGGGATTAATGACACTGCTATCCCAGGAGCCAATGGTAAAAGGGGAAATTACATACCTCACTGCGGCGAGGATGTGAGGAGTGGTAGGTAAAAGCGTTAAATCATTTATAGGATTTTCAGCAGACTCTCAAACAAATTCAGTTTTCTAACTGTATTAAAGTGGCTGTAAACACTTTTTGTTGACTTTTACCTATAGGTAAGCCTAGAATAAGGCTTACCTATAGGTAGTGGAAATATCTCCTAAACGTGCTCCGTTTAGGAGATATTTCACTTGTAGTGCGCCGATAATGTAAACGGCGCATTCGCTGGGAAGAAACAAACCTCTGTGCCGTTTCTTTCCTAGCGTGTGCCGTTACTGGTGGCTCCCATGCGCATGCGCGGGAGTGACTTCATCGCGGCTCCGGCCAATCACAGCGCCGGAGCTGCGATACCCAGAAGTAACCTCCGGGAGAGATGTCTGCGGCTGGAGGGGGCGACGAGGATGGCTTCGGGGGCTTCGATCTAAGGTAAGAAATTCATAATGAGCTAGTATGCTAGTCATACTAGCTCATTATGGCTTTGCCTTGCAGGTTGTTTTTTTTTTTTAACAGGCTTTACTTCCTCTTTAATATTTTCATATTAGTACATGTTACATGTACATGTTATTATCACGAAATCAAGATTTGATAGTGACCAATCATAATATATCTCTTAAATGTGCTTTCCTTAGAAGATGTATTGTTACTAATTTGACTACTGTACATAATAGCATAGTAATAAGAGGTATCAAAGTGATGCTTATTCGTTTCTGCATTTGTGTAGACAATGTTTTAAAGGTAATTTTTATTATACCATGATGTATGAATTAGGTAAAGATTTTGGATCTGCAGTGAGAAGTACCCAGACAGGAATGTGCATTGTTATTGAAACAATAAACTGTAGAAAGAAATGCATCAAAATATATATAAAAGATCAGGGGGCTGATTAAGAGGATAGACGTCATCAAAACATGTCACACAATCTCCTGTTATTGCACATTAGCGGGTGTAGCACCCTCTAGTGTGCTTGGAGTGATAGTAGGTGTGTTCTTGTGATCTGAGAAGGGAGTGACTCAGAATACAGCTGGGCGACTCACAGGTGGTGTCACTAGGACCTCTCACTTCTTTCCAGAATCTTCTGGTGTTTTCTTGAAAGAGAGGTGGAGCCCCCTGGGTTATTCTGAGGGGCCCTGACCAATCCTCAATATGGATTGGCAGGGGGCAGGCCTCGTTAAATACCCAGGGTCAGCCCAGCTGGGGAGGAGTTGATCGGGTGGAAGATGGAGATCTAGTGTTAGGCTGTCGGGGCCTTTGAGGGAGTTCCCAGTCTGGGGGGGTGACCTTGGGCCTGGGCTCGAGTGCGGACAGGACCCTCTTACAAACCACAGAGGTGTCCTGACCAGGTGGCACAGGAGGAGCAAGAGATGACAGTAGGAGAACACTGCCGGGCAAGTCTCCAGGAGTTCCACAGAGGCAGCCAAGAAGGCTGGTGAGTGTTCACAAAGTTGGGAGGACTGGGACGCACGCCTGAGAGGACTGATATGCAGCAGTCTGGGATGGGTGCAGAGCCAGTCTGGAGGATTGTAGTGGCACGAGTAGTGGAAAGGGGCAGCTGCAGCCAGAAGGGCTGGCAGTGCCTGAAGAGGTGGTACTGGGAGCAGTAGCCACAGGGACAGCTAGCACTGGGAGCAGTAGCCACAGGGACAGCGCTAGCTGGTCCGGGAAGTGCAAGCAAGTGATGCACTGGAGGAGTAAGGAGTGATAGTCTGCAAGCAAGCAAGTGCAGGAGGAGAAGAGAAGATTGTATATACTGTGGTGTATATAGTTGGTCCCAATTATGATCGGCAATTACCTGGGCATCGCAAAAGTTTCATATCCCTATCCAAGTTAAATTCCCCTCAATAATATACAAAAATAAAACAAGTGCAAGGACTGCTTTCATGTCTCTGGATGCTTAAAAAGTGTGTGCCTGGTTGGGCAGGGTGACAGACGGACTACATCACTCAGCAGCCCGTACGGGGTTACTGCTACACATGCAAGTCAACTTCTAAGAGCAGCAGGTACCAGAGGATCATGAGAGAGAGGTGTTTGTGTTGCAACATTAGCATGTGTTGGAACATGCCCTGGATAGTTGGATAGCTGATGTTGTAGATCATCCAAGCTCTACGACATCAGCCAGCAATTCAGATACATTCAGCCTTGTTCACTAATGAACTCAAAATTCTTTAATACAGAATTTTGTTGAAACCCCATCCCCAGATAGTTTTATTACACGTTTCCATTGGCTGGCTCAATGATGCCACAGATTCTTCCTCTTCTGCTCCAGCAGTAGCGAGGGATGCATACATAATAAACTGTAAATGACTTTCAGTGCAGTAATACTTGGAACCCATAGACAAAACATATTCAGTAGTTCTTAGGAGCCACTGTATTTGTATGTACTCACTGGAACATCTCCTTCACCATGGATCAGTACTGTATTAATAAGAATAAAAATAAGTCCACCATTCACTAAAAAAAGGATAAAACCACAGTGTATTCATTTATGTACTTATATTATTTTTATTAATACTGACCCATGATGAAGGAAATGTTCCAGCGAGAGACTATAAGTACAAATACAGTGGCTCCTAAGCACTTTTGGATATATTGTTTCTATGATTTTTATCCACCTTTCCAAGTGGTTATATATCTATAACAGCTGTGGACAACCTCTGGGACTCTTGTAATTTTCCATTCACACAGATTTTGGTGCCAGATTCTTATAAGGTTTTATACTTGGAACCCAGGCTGCATAATGATACCACCCTTGGGGCCAGTTCTATGACAGCCTGAACTCAGAGGAAGTGGGTTCAATCTAGTCAGTTAAAGGCGTTAAAATCTCTTTGAGGTTTTACTACTTTCTGCATCCCTGATGAACATTTTACCAATTTTTTAATTCTGTTGATCATTCAGGAAGCCACAGAAAATGTCTTTAGCTATTAAAAAGGTAACAATAAAATTTCAAACTATTTTAACTAACTATTTTTGCCACATATTCCACTCACTACCTTTCCTGGTGACCATAGGAAATAAGGGGACATTTCTCCAATTGGAACACATGATGGCAGTCTTTGGGTAACTGAAGGCACCTGAGCATAGTGCAAACAGTAGTAACACAGAAAGCAGACAGACTAACAAAAATCATTAGGCATCAGGCAAAAAACATGGTTAAAATGAGAAAGGAAGGGTGTGTTAGTGACTAAAAAGGGTAGCTGGGCTGTGCCAGGTCAAGATAGCTGGACAGGGAAACTAACCAGAAGGCCCAAGATTCAAGTCCACAATTGAGGAAACTGGAACAGAAGGTGAAAAGAGAATCAAAGATCTCAAAAGAAAAAAAGCGTTTGGAGTGCAATAAATTTCAAATGTTCAATTTACAATGTCTGATGCAGGAAGGCTTTAGGAGTAGGGAGAAACAAGCTAAATGGCACAACAGTAGACACAGGACCAGGAACAAATTGGGGCTGATTTACAAAACGTTTGCACCATGAGTATCGGCGCATCTGCGCGCGCAATGGCTGTTTTGGTATTTACAAAACATTAGCGCCGGTAGCGCAGCCCTATTTCCCATTTACTATTGTGTTGTCGGCGGATGGGAGGAGGCGCTCAGTGCGCCACTATGGACCTGGCGCACAGCATGTTAAAATCTAAATATAAAGAAGCTGGAAGTGAGAATATAATGGGGGTGACATGGGGTGATGTGAGGAAGTGTAGTGACACCTGCCCAAATAACTAATATGCCCAAAATAGAGTGAGAAAGTAACTTTTTCAAAACCAGCCAGCTGCGCCGGCAAGTACGATTCGAGCTGCGGGAGTTTTTTTTTAGCTCAGCGCGGCAATTTTCCTTGTTTTCTTGCGCCAAGACACAGCGCCGGAAAAATCTTAGTAAATGTCAAGTCACGTAAACCAATTTGCATAAGTTGAACAGGCGCAGCTCTGAACTTGCCAGTGCGCCAGCAAAATGACATTTCTAAAGAAAAAAAAAGGCATTTAAAAGCACCCGCGGCTATAATGAATTGTCGGCTCCCGGCAATATAGAGAAAAGTAATTGATAAAAACAAAAAAAAAGCGTGCGGTTCCCCCAAATATCCATACCAGGCCCTTCAGATCTGGAATGGAATTTAAGTGGAACTCCACCCCAAATTTTTAAAAAAATGGCGTGGAGTTCCCCCCAAAAATCCACACCAGACCCTTATCCGAGCACGCAACCTGGCAGGCCGCAGGAAAAGAGGGGGGGACGAGAGAGCGCCCCCCCTCCCTCCTGAACCGTACCAGGCCACATGCCCTCAACATGGGGAGGATGTCCCCATGTTGATGGGGACAAGGGCCTCATCCCCACAACCCTTGCCCGGTGGATGTGGGGGTCTGCGGGCGGGGGGACTTATCGGAATCTGGAAGACCCCTTTAACAAAGGGGACCCCCAGATCCCGCCCCCCCTGTGTGAAATGGTAATGGGGTACATTGTACCCCTACCATTTCACAAAGAAAGTGTAAAAATGTAAAAAATGACAAGAGCCGGTTTTTGACAATTCCTTTATTAATGTCTTCTCTTTTCTTCCATCTTCTTCTGTTCTCCATTCGGGTTTCTTCCTCCATCTTGTTCTTCCTCCATCTTCCTCTTCATCTTCATCTTTATCTTCATCTTCCTTCTTCCTTCGGTCTTCTCGTCCGCATCTTGCTCCGGCTTCTTCTTTCTTCTTCGGCCGCTCCGTTTGAATTGGAGGTTCCCGCTGTGTGACGATTCAGTTCTCCTCTTGGTCCGCTGCCACCCGGTGGCTCTGCCCCCCTCTGACACCACGGGGAAAGTCCCCGTGAAATCCATGTGCGTCAGAGGGGGGTCACCGGGTGGCAGCGGACCCAGAGGAGAACTGAAGAACTGAAGCGTCGCACAGCGGGAACCTCCAATTCAAACGGAGCGGCCGAAGAAGAAAGAAGAAGCCGGAGCAAGATGCGGACGAGAAGACCGAAGGAAGAAGGAAGATGAAGATGAAGATAAAGAGGAAGAGGAAGATGAATATGAAGAATAAGATGGAGGAAGAAACCCGAATGGAGAAAAGAAGAAGATGGAAGAAGATGGAAGAAAATAGAAGACATTAATAAAGGAATTGTCAAAAACCGGCTCTTGTCATTTTTAAATTTTTTTACACTTTCTTTGTGAAATGGTAGGGGTACATTTGTACCCCATTACCATTTCATACAGGGGGGGCCGGGATCTGGGGGTCCCCTTTGTTAAAGGTGTCTTCCTGATTCCGATAAGCCCCCCGCCCGCAGACCCCCACAACCACCGGGCAAGGGTTGTGGGGATGAGGCCCTTGTCCCCATCAACATGGGGACATCCTCCCCATGTTGAGGGCATGTGGCCTGGTATGGTTCAGGAGGGAGAGGGGGTCTCTCTCTCGTCCCCCCCCCCCTTTTCCTGCGGCCTGCCAGGTTGCGTGCTCGGATAAGGGTCTGGTGTGGATTTTTGGGGGGACTCCACGCCATTTTTTTTTTACATTTGGGGTGGAGTTCCCCTTAAAATCCATACCAGATCTGAAGGGCCTGGTATGGATATTTGGGGGAACCGCACGCATTTTTAAAAAAAATTTGTGCCAGAGTTCCCCTTAATATCCATTCCAGACCTGAAGGGCCTGGTAATTGAATTTGGAACCAGCAATTCATTACAGCCGCGAGTACTTTTAAATGACTATTATTTTACTTTAGAAATGTCATTTTGCTCTGGAACTGTTATAAACATGGAAAACATGTGCTACTTTACAGGCATACTATAGACACCCCCAGGTATGATATTTAGGGCCAGTTCACACCGGATGCAGTGCAGTGTGTTTTTTTGATGCATGAAAACGCAAAGAAAGTTGATCACATTAATGCCAATGGCATAGTTCACACCACTGCAGTCCGTTCCAGTGCGTTTCAGAAAGGCAAAAAAAAATTGGTCATGCTGCATTTTTTAGGTACAGAACTGTACTGGACCGCAGTAAAACACATCAAAAACGCAACGGAACGTACCAAAAACGCACTGGAATGCACCGGAACGCACCTAAATGCACCAAAGACGCACTGCAATACACTTGTCCTAAGTGAAAAGAGGGGGGGAAAAAACACCGGACTGCATCAAAAACGCATCAAAAATGCACTTGAACGTGTTCAAAACGTGCATGCAGAAAAGCACCTGGAACGCATACAGACTGCGTTTCTATGGTGTGAACTAGGGCCAGTTCACACCATAGAAACCCAATCCGGATGCGTTCCAGGTGCTTTTCTGCATGCACGTTTTTGATGCGTTCCAGTGCATTTTTGGTAAGTTTTTGATGCAGTCCAGTGCTTTTTTTTCACTCCTCTTTTTTATTAACCATAGATAAGGACAAGTGTGTTCCAGTGCGTTTTTGGTGCATTTAGGTGTGTTCCTGTGCGTTTCAGTGCGTTTATGATGCGTTTTGCTGCGTTCCAGTACAGTCCAGTGCAGGTAAAATGCAGAATGTTCTACTTTTTTTGTGGAACTGGAACGCACTGGAACAAACACTGCCATTTAGAACCATATAACCAACTTTCCATGCATTTTTGATGCATAAAAAACGCAATGGACTGCATGTGGTGTGAAATAGCCCTTAAGCAATTTGGCATATTTAAAGGCACTTCTCCTTGTTTTGTTTTTGGTGTTGTCCAAATTGGTGACATTGATATATGTCCCTTAGGGTGGGACCTGGGCCCCCATTTTAAGGCCAATAACTAGAAGATAAGCCAGCCAAGTGGGGACTAGCAAAATTAACAAATCAGTTCCCATAGACTGCAATGGCATTTGTTGGTGGTGGGGGGTGGAATGTCCCATCTCTAATTTTGTAGCATGCTGGATGATGTGCTTAATTTTGGACGGGGGGGGGGGGTTATTTTCTGCTAGCTGCATTTGAGTTCTTCTGAGCATTCCCAGCCTGTTAGATTTTTTTTTGGTGCTTTTTGTGTGTGAACAGCACCTGGACATTTCTGGCCATGCTCAGAGAGTGTTTTTATGGGTTAGTAATTGAAAGACATCCTTATTAGGTGTAGCCACTTTGAAGTTCAGTCTCTACATTGGGTGAACTTGCATTTTGGGTGTTTCATGGATTGTGCATGTGTTTTCAATTGCCTCATTAGCTCACAACCCTATGTTATATAAAGCTAGCAGATAGCATCCTCTCCCTTGCCCTGAAAAGAGGCAAGTGTGTGTGTGTGTCCGTCTGTCCGTCCGGCAAAATGTACATTTTGGTGTCCTTATCGAGTTTGTAACACATGTATTTTATTTGTTATGTCTTTGTAAAACAGGATGTTTGGTTTACTTTTGTGGATTGTATTTTTTTGTGTGGGGGATATGTTCCCCTGAAATAATTTTGATGTTGTTAATGTTTGTCCACTTTGATTTAATTGTCTGTGCTGCATTACTTTGCCAAATCTTTCAAGATTTTGTGAGTCTGTAACTGTTTCAAATTGACCCTGTTTTTTTATTTTTTTAATTTTTATTATTCTTTGTTTTGTTGACCAGTAAAATTTGATGCAAAGTTTTGAGCTTTGTTTTGCGTTTTCTTTGCAACGAATGTGACAGCTGATTGGCATGTCAAAACAAAACAGGTGTGATTTATCTACCCTGGTGCCTTCATGCTAGCATATTCATGTATTGTGTGCTGCCATGGAAAATCACCAGGAAATGAAAAATACAGAGCGGTAAGTATTCAATTTTCCTTTTTTACTGCAGTGGTTCTCAGCCTCAGTCCTCAAGTACCCCCAACGGGACATGTTTTGTGAATTTATCTTATTAAGAATTGCTGTCCAAAATTCAAAACCATTGACTGTGATTTAAAGCACATGTGCAAGATGAAGGAAAACCTGCAAACATGGCCTGTTGGGGGTACTTGAGAAGCACGGATTTAGAGCACTGCACTTAAA